>CM069858.1:146786617-147986617 GCA_036172795.1 Pelodytes ibericus
GGCGTAATTAAGGGACTCTTTTGTGTGGCATAATTATGGGGCACCTGTGTGTGTGTGGCATAATTATGGGGCACCTGTGTGTGTGGCATAATTATGGGGCACCTGTGTGTGTGGCATAATTAATTGGGCAGAGGTGAGGCATAAATAGTGGGGCTCTGGTGTGGCATAATTTATGGGGCTCTGGTGTGGCATAATTTATGGGGGCTCTTGTGTGGCATAATTTATGGGGCTCCTGTCTGTGGCATAGTTATGGGGCTCCTGTGTGTGGCATAGTTAATAGGCCATCTAACTGGCATTACTAAGGAATCTGTTTGGCATTGTATTGGAGGAAATCCAGGGGGGGTGACACCATGAGTTTCCGTACCAGGTGACACCAACCCTAGTGACACCACTGGTTAGAACACAGGCGTGGTTACTTGTAGGACAGGGTAATTAACAATGCTCAGCTGACACCACTGACAAAAGTAACAGAGCAAAACAAGTTTTGGGTGTCCACTAATAAGTAAAAGGAGGAATATGACCACAGAATTAGAAGTTTATACACCTGGTTAGGAAGTCAGGGTAGAACCCTGACACTGGTATTTTACATATATTAACATATATGTATTTTTACATATGGAGATAATACTATGGCTGGTATTGGTTTGAAAAAACTCTAACAATGCATAATATCATTCACACACATACCCAAAAGTACATGTTTTGCAATCAGTAGAACACGTTTACTAACACATCTTTCTTGTCGACCAGTATAGCAATGCCAACCAGTATTATATTTCATACTCAAATACACTTGAATACCATTCAAACTCAATGTAAAATAATATAGGACCTAAATCAAGTGGTGGAAAGAGTTCTTGTAAAATTCTTCTATTTGCTTAAAGAAACTAAGAAAAAGAATGAAATAATCCTACACTTTCTCTGTCTGCAAGAGAGATGAAGGTTTCCTGTTGCGATGAAAAACCTCAAGACATGTGTGTGTCTACCTGCCTCGTTTCCTGAGCTGTACCAAAAGCACACACACACACACACACACACACACACACACACACAGCATGTATCTATTGTCTCACAAGCTTTGGGGAACCTGAGCTGATTCATGAGTGATATCAAGAATGTCTAATACCTCAAGTTTATCAAACATTTAAACACAACAGCTAAGACCCTTATTTAACAGACTTGACTGTAGAGTTAAAGGGACTGTATCACCTACACAATATTTTTTACTGTGCATTTAGAGAATAAAAAAATGATTGAAAATGATGATCTATACATTGTGTCAGCAAAACTACACGCAAATGCCTGAATTAGGAGGAAAATAGTGTTTTCAAAATGTGTCTGTAGAGTCTCCAGTTTATGACATCACCTGTGGCCTAAAATGTATGAACTGCTTTTCAATAGGAAATGTGTAATTTGCATATTAGGCCACAGGTGATGTCATAAGCTGGAGACACCTTTTTTTTTTTAAATTCTCCTAATTTGGGCATTTGCTTGCAGTTTTGTGAACACAATGTATATATCATGTTCACTAATTGTTTATTCTCTACATTCACAGTAAAAACAATGTTTAGGTGATACAGTCCTTTTAAAAAGGAAAAGACTCCCAAAATAACTTTCTAACCAGACTTAATTTAATCCATGTCAAACACTAACAAACACAAAATGAGGGATAACTCGGTCATCCCAAACTCTTTTGATCTTTAAACGTAAAATTTAAAAGCAATTCTCAAGTACTTAATATGCGATCCTTCACCCACATTTTGTTTCCCTCAAACATGAATATTGTTTAGTTGACCATCTGTGTAGACAATCTAGAACGCAATACTCTTAAGGAATCTTACTTTCTTCCACCTTCTCCCAACATTCTCCAACAACCACCCTGGGATCACAGAAAACACATGTTCTCTGCTATTCCACCTGTATTGATACCATGTAAAATAATAGACTTCAGTTTTATTTTAACACTGTCATAGATGTGGTGCTTCATTCTATGAAAGACAATACACCTATCCAAACACTTACATACTGAAACAATGTCCTGAAATATTTAAAAATGAACATCTCCCCTTCCAAGGAATATTTTAGCTGGAGGGTTAACCGAAATAACGGATTAATTGCTTGGAAAATAGACAGTATGCTAAAAAGTCTATTCTTATCACAAATCTCTTACAAATAGTTGATTATAGTGAATCAGTTTGAGCTATTCAATAAAATCAGGTGCGTTGAACATTTTTTTTAATATTTAAAAGTTTAACTTTGCATTATGCAGGGGCAGGTAAGGTCTTTTAGTAGGAGAACCTCATCAGACTCATTCCTGTACAATGCACGGTTAAGTCAGAGAGTTATCTCACCTGCAACTCAACTGCAGTTAATTTTTAGTGAATAGCACCTAGTGTGTGCAAAGACAAATAATATTTGGGGTCAGGTCAGGGTGAGGGAGAATGTGAAGATCTGTGTTATAATGTACATGAGACTTGACTTATAGTGAAGGAAAAACTAAAACATTGTAGGTAAGTGATCAAAGTGGACAGTACCTGTCCAAGTGTAAACAGGGGAAGGGTAGGATAAGGACAATAAATAAATAAAGGTGAATGAGCAGATCTGTGAATCCCATCAGGGAGTGGGCACAGATACTAAGACTCTCTGCTGCCTGGACTTATAGGGATACAGTAATTACAATTATTCTTTCAATAGCTCCCCAACCAGCAATGCAACACGGCTCATGACTACTGCTTTAATCCACCTTTAACTCCTAACTCCAATCATGTTTTGGCTTCTCCAAGTGCACCTATATTTACTTCCTCTAATATCTGCTTTAGTAAATTTCCAAACTATTGCCAACTCAATTTCCTTCTTTTACCACACTTTTGATATACATACTTCCTTTACTGTTCCCTTGTGTTTCCAAAAATTGTTTGCTTCAAAGTACAGTAACTGTTTAATATAACTTTTCTGCACTTTATGTATAACTTCAATAACACTCTTCCTTGAACTTTTAGTGCTTATAGTTATTACGCCTCATCCATTCCTCTAAGCACTTCAATAACTGATATGTAAACTTCTCCTAACAGTACTATCCACAACCTCTCACCTGGCAGACTTAATAGCCTAACACACTCTATTACTGGTCCTTTCCACCCTTTATAGAGCTGGAGAAAAAACTAAAGCGAAAAGCACCCATAATCCTCTGTTCTTGGAACATACTGTGTGCCTCGTTCCCAGAATTCAGACAGAGCACAGTGATTACATAACACTGACTGTCTTTATAGAATGAACAAGGGATCAGCTGAGTTCATAAACATCTTCCTGCATACCAACCCATCTCCCCTCTTCATCCTGCAAATCTGGGTCACTGGAGCAGTGCGAGGGGTGACGTTTATGTTGTAATTCACTCATGGCTTCTACTGCCACTAGACAGTTTTTATAAGAATTATATGCATTTATTTATAGCAACCCTTTAAGCTAAAAAAAGAAACCAAACAACTATATACGAGTATTGATACCAGTAAATAAACCTGGTCATCCAGGTAAGGAGAAGAGTGCAGCCAATCAAGTCAAGTTGACGTCTCCCAGCATTCCATTGTCTATAAGATGAACATTATGCAATAATACCTGCTGGGCTGCCACATAAATACATCAAATACATATTTGTATTAATTACTAACTTAATTTGCTGCTGGCTAGATTGAAAATTGATCAACACAAGATAAATCAGTGATCTATTGTTTTAACGGAATTGTAAGCAAATCCACAGATTAAGTGAAAGTGTGTTTTATATGTTTTTGTGCTGTCATCTTTAGTCCTAATATGCAAATTAATGGCTTTCAATGGGAAATTTGAAGTTTCTATATTGGGCCAGCAGGTGATGTCACAAACAGGAGATTCCATAAGTTGTTTTTTTAAAACCATTCTCTCTTAATTTATGCATTTATACATACTTGCAACTCATTTAATATAATTAATGTATTGGTCATTTAAACCTGCAGCATTTTCAATATTCACCAAACTAACCAGTCAAGAAAATCAGGAATATTATGTAGTTAGTGGAGCAGCATGTTCACAAGTCATGTTTTCCCAAAATGTGCTTATTTCTAATACCATGGGTGCTAAATTCAGTCTCCAGTAAATGTTTTGGCATCCTGCCGAACTCTTCCTATGTCCCACTTTTCAGGACTGAGGTAGAGCTCAGCAGGAGAATGTTTACTGGAAGTACACAGTACTGCTGACACTCAACCTACCAAGCTCCACCCCTGGCAACCCAATTCCCCAGGGGAAGAAGTTGGGAGCTACGCATTTGCTAGTGCAGAAGCACACTTTGGCTGTTGGTAGTGGGCCTACATTGGTGGACAAGGAATAAGGCAGATGGGGCTTAAGTGAAGTGGTCACTAAATCAAAGTATTTGCAGAATCCTCTAAAATGCAAGAAACATCAAATGCTGACATCTTTACCAGTATCCATGGACCTCTATCCAGTATGTGCTACCTATTATCACCTTAATCCATACATTAAATCACATTAAATCAGTAGAACAAATCCATAAATGTAATCAACAAATAAATCAAATAAGAAATAAGGAGACAAATACAGGTAAATTAAAAGTTCCCACAAAAAAACATAGACATCCTTCTTCCATGTCTTTTCCTTTAAATAAGATTTTGTGGAGAAGGGCGTTATAAATGAGAGACACAACGGTAATGTATGAATATTATAAAAAAAATAAAAAAAAACATCCCATCACCAGACACTTATTAACTTATTTTGCTCAGGAAGACTTGCAGCTGTTATACAGTACGTCACCATAAAAGAGCAAGAAACTCATATATTCCCTTAATTTAGAAGGGCACTCCAGACATCAAACTAAGTTGTTGCACCAGGAAGTGTTTAAGCTGTACATTTACAGTGGCAAACAAACAAATACAGTTAATCCCTAAAATATCTCACTCTCCCTTGCTTTTGTTTACATCACAAAAGGACAGTTCATCTGAATGGACCCTCCTGGAATGTAAACAAAAAGGAAGAGGTCCAAAAGGAGGAACGCTGTAAGTTGGTTGCTGCCTCCCTGGCTTTCTTTTTGGACAGCAGTATCTGCAGGTGCAGAGGCAATGGCAGTTAAGTGTCTAGTGACATCACAGACATCCTGCATCTCTATAGGACCCTCTAAGTGGCTCCCAGGAAATGCTAGAGAAACTCATATTTTGCACAAAGCTATTGATATAATTAAATGGAAAATGGTATGTTTTCAATTTAAGTATTGCAAAAGGTAACTAACAGATGTAATCTCTTGAAGGAAAGTCTTATATAGAGTATTCAACATTTATTTGAATAACCTCACATATAAAAATAAAATTTTGTTTCTCGACAAGATACTACACTACTTTTAAGAATCCCTGGCTCTTCTATAATATATACACACAAGCCTTCCTAACAGGCTTATTTGACAACATCACTGCTGAAGCCACTCATCATAGAATATGCATTGGGAGCATTTTCATGCAAGTTCATGATTTATCTCTCTGCTCTCCACCTATGTCTATAGATTGATGACACTCATCTTTTATGCTGTTTTGTTTAAAAGATATCGTTGACATAGCGGCGTACCAGAACACTTTCACTACTCCCTTGGCTACGTCTGTGTAGTTACCCCTTTATTGGGCTGTCAAATAAATCAAGAAAAATAATTTAAAAAGTAAATAAAAAAGTTAAAAAAAATACATGGAACATAAAAAAAATAAGTAGTAAGTCAATGTTAAGTTGACAGAGGCAATAGCATGGTAGGTATTTTTAGAAGAAAAGGTGGCAACCTCAGTATTTATACCTTACTGGATTTAAATTGGAAGCTCTGTGTTTGCTGGTTCCCAGTCCCACCCATTTTAGGAAAGGCCTGTGTCTTGTTTACAGAAAGCTAAAAATATGTATTCCTATTATTTATACAGTTTCTTACACCATAGCAAGGAACTGAATTGTCATGGTAAGAAACTCTACATCACAGGCCAAAGACACAGCAACCACCTTTTACCATAGCTTTTGTGTGTTAGCCCGAGGAGCCTGTATACATCATGTACTGTGGTTGCAAAACATGGTACACTTTATGATGAGAAGGCCAGAGTTTTGTTAGTTCTCTGATACTGCCTCTAAAGATCTCAGGATCATGGACTGCAAAATGGTGTTTTAAAGCCGTACATGTATTTACATAATGTCAAAATAAAATAATACGTAATGTAATAACATCTCTCGGATAATGCACAGCAGCAGACGAGTGGCAGAGGACAGAGAAGATATCTTACCTTTGTATTCCAAATGCTGCCTTGCATAGCCCTAGGATGAAACAGTTAATTGAAAAATGTGTCTTCTGTGGAGCTCGTTTGCAGTCTCTGTTTTCTCCTAATTAACCAGCTTACTCGTCATTTCTGAAGAACCCGTCACAATTAGCAGAGGATGTGCATCGTCAGCTATACCCAGCACTGGGAATATTTTCATAGTGACAGTCTCTAAATGCAACGAGTGTCATTTCTCCCAGCCATGTTCTACCGCCACGTACAAAATTCCTGTTTCTCTTACTCTGCAGCATCGGCAAAAAAAAATTCGGAACTCTATCAGTCTTTAAAAAAAACATGTTTTTTTGCCACTGGAGGCTTCCTGAAGGAATTAAAATGGCAAAAGGATGGATGCAAGCTGAATACAGTGCTTAGCATGCAGACACATATGGCACAATACCACATTTACTACAGCTTTTTACTATTTTCTAAATTTATTTCAAAGGTCTTTGTAGTATAGTAGCATAAAATGGCCAAAGAGGGTTACTTTTTTCAGGGGGAGGTGCTGAAGATGTGCCTATGTGCAGGGCATTTTTAGGTAACTTTATGGTAAGCCACCATGGTAATACTTGTACTCATCTAAAATTCTGAGTTCCTAGAAAATAGGGATGCTCATTCTCATCCAGAAGGTTGAGGGGGGACCTGAACATTTAAACAGGCCCACTGGAGCAGCAGCAAGTAAGGTTTAGCAGTAGGTTTAGGGTGGGTTAAAAAAAGACCTGGCAGGCAGGAGAGGGGAGCACAACAACTTTTATTTCATTTTTTACACACCCCTGATGTCAGAGTGGTGTGGTTTACTCTGGTGTCCTCCCCATTTACTCTGGCTACTGCTACATCACAGTCCCCCACCTGGGCAGAGACACAAGGAAGTTTATTTCAAACACGTATTGTAGCTAGGGTTGCTTTATACTCCAGAGGGTTGACTCGATATAGACAGATGTGCCCCGAAATGGATACAGATCTGGCAAGTTAGCCGAATTTCACAACCCTCCGAAATGCAGCTGTTCAGACCATTCATAAACTGAAAGTTTCATAAGCATTCGGATTGGGGAATTTTCATGATAAAAACCATAAAGGTTTGGCTAACCAATATGTGCCGATCACTCCCAAACATGCTCTGAATTTGGGGGGAACATTCGACCATTTAAATTCTTCAGATTTTAGCTGGAGAATTGAACTTTAAAGTACACTACAAAAGATTTTAAAGTGCTTTTTTCACATGCCTACATTTATTTCATAATATTATTTATGATACAAATATCCATCATTAAAATATTTGTTAATCCTTATCATGGTGCTTTTAATTGGTGCTATAGGCTGTGGTGTCAGGAGTTAAGGTGTACATCCACTTCAGCATCAATGATGTAGAGTGCCACAAGGTCAAATTGTCCTTTTACCAGGTGGCAGGGATGGCGAAAGTTCTTGGAGTCATAGACTGCTCTCATGTTGCACTGAGGAACATCATACAGGGAGGAATTATACTGAAACCGGAAGCATTACCACTCCCTGAATATTCAGATAATCGGTGATGCTCACCAGTGCATCATGAGTGTCAAGTCAATGTATCCTGGCTTATATACCAATACAACCATATTGCGGGAGTTGTACATCAGCACCAAGTTTGACAACAGTCAAATGCCTGATGGATGGCTGTGTGTTGTAAATATGCCTGTGACATATCATGCCACAGGCGATGTAATAGGCAGGTGACACATTCAAAACTCATTTTTCTCCTAATTTGTGCATTTGCCTACAATTCTTCTAACACACAGTGTAAATCATGTCCAATCACTTTTTAATCTCTACATTCAAAGAATAAGCAATGTATAGGTGATACAATTCCTTTTGTTGAAGGGAATCTAGGCACGATCTGCAGTTCTTTCTTTACTTGCAATTTGAGAAATGGCCACAGAGGGTATCTAGAGTATCATTTTCCAGAGGTTAAATAGAGTACAGGTTTAGGACATCCATTTCGCTGTGAATATTGAACAAACACGCTCTATTATTGTTAAGCAGGATGTGTGTTGTACTTGGTTATGTGAATCTTACAGCCAATCGCTTCTTAAATTGCTAATATTTTAAGTAATGTAGAACATTTCATTCATGAAACTGCGTCAGGTACAATTTAATCTAATTTATTTAAAAGCTTGAATTGCTGGAGAAATAAATCTGTGTATGTTTGGCTGTGCTTACAAAGAGCAAATATCCAGCCTCCCAGCTGTCCCGCTTTGCATTGGACAATCCCATTTTGGGGTCAGAGGTAGAGCTCGGAGGGGCACCGGGATTGGGGACTGCGATCTTGTGGTCCGGATTGCATACTCTGGTGACTGGGACAGAAGTTAGGAGGTAATAACTGTGCTGGTTCAGTGACATACAAAATAACAAAAATTCATACTTGAATTGCTTATGCTGTAAATGTAAACAATACAACATATGAAAAAGTATAAATACATTGTGTTGGTAGAATTTCATGCTAAGGTATAAATTAAAATACATTTTACATGTGTTTGAGGTGTCTTTTTTTCTACCAGTTGTGCCACCTCTTTGTTGTTAATTTTTTCACTTATTAAAGTACTACTATATTATTTATGCAGGGTATCGGTTGAGTCTCCTTTCCTATTGCTTGTATTTTTCTATTGGTAATTTTCATCTTATATCTCCTCCCTCTCAAATGATATATATGTTACTCTTTCAGTGGCACATCTACTAGTCTAATTGTGGCTGTGTCTGTCGTGTTTAAGTGGTATTTGTAAATACTTTCTTATATTCTTCACCATTAGTATTTTCTTTTTAACTTTTCAATGATGAATAAAGCTTGAACTTTTAAACAATAATATTTCCTTTGCATACACTTTTGGATTAAGTATCTATTCATCTATGAATCCAATGTATACTTTTTTTGTCCCTCATTGTGTCTCTTGTTTTTGTCATCATCTGCGGCATCATATGCAAGTGAACTAACTACTTTGATTGGGAAATGTGTAATTTCTATGTCAAACCACAAGGTGATGTCATCTATAAGAGACACCATTGACACATTTAAAACATACTGGCCTGGATTCAAGTTAAAAACTGCTTTCATCGGTAAACTAACAGGCATTTCTGATTCAATGCTCACACAGTTAACGGGTGTGGTAAAATCATTATCGCAACAGTTAAAAAAATGCATAATGAACACTGAACTGAGTGGCAATTACCTCACAAACAGTGATTCCGTGAGCAGTGGTAACCAGTTTTTGCCCATTAACTGACCCCCTCAAAAAACTTGCTTAACACTGACGATATTCGCACAGTAAGCCTTTCAGTGCTGTAGGGAATACAAAGCTCCCTGCGGCACTGAAAGGGCTAACCGTATTTATAAAAAAAAGAAATGCTGGGTGTGCCCACCTCCCTTCACATTGTGGGGCTGCGGGCTTGCAATTCTCCCCGAACCCCCCCCCCCCCCAAAAAAAAAAGAATAATAATGGGACAGGGATTCGGCATGTAGCCTGTGAGCTACATTTGATTTTTTTTTGCTGACTTCTGAATTCTAGGAGCCCCTCATTACCGAAGCGTGAGACCACAAACACCTCCTAAAAGACATACACATGTTATCATCCTACGCTGGGTCTGTTTCCTCTGGTTAACACACTTCGCTGTCCTATCTGTACCAGTAAACACGGCTATTGCATAATGTGGTGGTATATTTAGCAACGTGCAGCCCCACTTACTCATTTATTTCTGCAAACACAGGCATACGTGTACCATTCTTACAAACCCTTATTTCACCTGAATATTGTGAAATCTAATACTAATAAAGAAAGAACATGTTAAGAGTCCTCGGCTACACAATATTACGTTCTTTAACATTACCGTTATGCCTGAGAACTGTTCAAATGGGCTGACATCTTCACACTAGTAACACTTTATTGCACAACGCAAAGATCCTAGGCAATGATTCCTGCTAATCATCATCAATAAATGATTTTGATGGAAACGGTAACTTTTTAAAATATTTTGTGATATCTTTGCTTTCATCGGCTATGTTTTAAGGAGCTACACAGAGCTGAGAGGTAGCACTGCAGGATGCTTGGGCCTGAGAGTCAGAAACCGGAGCTAGGAGGCAAGATGGCAGCCATGACATGTGCAGCAGTTGCTGCTAAATGGTAAAATAACAAAAAATGTAGTATAGGTTTGTTTTTGTAAACATTGCATAGCTTACATATTAGGGCTTATTCATTTATTTCAGGCAGAGTCACTTGTTTCCTTTAAGAAAGCATTGTAGCTATGATGCACTATTTGGGAGGATAATTTTGGAAAATGTGCAGTCATATTATGTATTTGATTTCATCCTTTAAACATGGAATTCTGGGAGTATCTTCAGTATTTCTTTTTGTTAGTTAAACAAAAATTGCTGTATTTCACAGACTTTGCTCTCTGGCACAATAACAGGTTTGCCACTATTAGTTCACTAGTTATGTGATGACATGGTGTATTAAATCCCTGGTTCTGGCGTTTGCTCTGGTGTTAATATTAAAGAAAGGCATTATATTTTTTTTACTTATTTTTTTGTGGGTATAGCCAGTATCGCTATTAATTTAAAGAATTAGTAAATCGATGTGTATTTTGAAGAAGGCAGCTAACTTAGAATCACTTTTATCACTCAAAGACTCGGGTGAAAAAAGTCAGGTTAGGGATTTTTGGGGGGTTAGAACTTTGAGTGGACCTTTTAGATTTTCATAGTGGGAGGTCCTATCAAGGTAAGTTTTCAAGTTAAGTATTACATAAATTCAACGCAAAATACTGGATATTAAAAAACTCAAAGAAAAATCCTGGAACAAACAAATGTATGTGGCAGCTATAAAATACATTTATTTGTTTAGGTATGGTAGATTAAGTTTGCATACTGAATTAATTATTAATTAGATCTCCCCGAATGAGATCACAACAAACACATACTTTGTAAAATATACTCATAATATAAAAATATGTGTATTTTGAAGGCTTACTGCACCATTATTGTTTCTTGGAGAAATATATATTTGAAATAATCTTTGGCAAGGTTATTTCAAATACTACCACGTTTCTCCTTTTTTATAGAGATGGAAATGTATTTCTAAAAACTTGGAATATAATGATCATAATGCAAGATGTTTAGTAGAAATGTCATTTATAAATACATTTTCCTAACAATAAAAATATATTACAATCATTTACTAAGTACTAAAAAAACCCCATTATTAAGACTGCAATTGTATAGAAGCATTAGATTAATTTTTTTGGTCACAGTACTAGTTATATTAGTACAAAATCATGCTTTTTAGCATGTATTTCTCTCTAGAGATTTTGGAAATATAAGCTTAAAAATCCAAATTTAGCTGGCCATTTTAACGCACATCTGAAAATCAGAGATATATTAAATAATATATATTAGTCTACTAGCTATGAGCCTCATGTCTCATGTTCGGCAACAACTAATGATTACAGAGATAAAACGTACACAAAGTAAGAACAGAATACGATTAAGGGTGACAAATACTACAGAATAGAAAGGGTTGTAAGCTCTAGAGTTAATCACAGTATGGGCAGAAACGTATTAATAAAATACTTTTTTTTGCTCTTTTTACATTTCAGAATTTTTGTAAAGGAAATATTAATAAGTATATTACTTTATTAAATTATTTCAAATGTTCTAAGTTTATTTTATGTAACTTTTAGAAAAAAAATAAATAAATATATATATATATATATATATATATATATATATACCGTATTTTTCGCTTCACAAGAGGCACTTTTTTTCCTCCTCAAAAGTAAGGGGAAATGTCTGTGAGTCATATGGAGCGAAGATCGTGCTTGTTTTGTGCCACCCTCCTCCCCCCTTCCCCAGCACTTACCTCTTTGTTGCTCTCCAGTCGCTTTTTTTTTTTACTTTATTGAAGCTGTGCTGCTTCAATAAAGATAAAAAAAAATTAAAAAATGAAACCAGAGTTTACCTCCTCCGTGCAGGAAAGAAGATTGCACAGAGGAGACAACCAGAGACAGAGCAACAAGGAGGTAAGTACTGGGGAAGGGGGGTGGCATGAAACAAGCAAAGTCCTGGAATACTAAGTGACAATATACTGGCATATTGAAGGGCAAAATCCTGGCATACTGAGTGGCTAAATACTGGCATATTAAATGGCTAAATCCTGGCATATTGAGTGGCTAAATCCTGACATATTGAGTGGTTTTCTTGTTTTCCTCTAGGTGCGTCTTATGGAGCGAAAAATACGGTAAATATAGGTATAAATAATATCCAAAACTTTTAAACAAGCCTTTTTTGGTGGTCTTGTCGTGACTTTTCTACACATTTGTTTATCCTGGAAAAGCATATTGAGAAATAGTTCTTAAATTGCTTTATGAAAATGAAAGCAAATTTACATGCAGCTTGTGCAGTCTGTGTGATGTTTTGTACTTAAAAAGTAAGAGCTATACTGATGATTATTTTACATAGCCCCAATCACTGGCATTTACATTTTTGTGTTGCTCTTGGGTCATCCATATATATTATGTGACAGATCATTAACTAGCTTGCTTATAATGATCCATGCTATATAATCATTGGCCATCTTGGCATCGCTGGGTGCTCTTGAGTTAACCCTCTTTGAGCCAGAGTGATGTATCATTACATATTCACTGTCACATGCGTGAGTACGCTTATTACCGTATTTATCGGCGTATAACACGCGCCGGCGTATAACACGCACCTAATTTTAAGAAGGAAATTTCAGGAAAAAAAACTTAAGAACTTAAATTAAGAACTTTGAAGCCCAATATGCCATTTTAATATGCCAGGATATTGCCCCCAATATGCCATTTAATATGCAGGATATTGCCCCCAATATGCCATTTAAAATGCAGGATATTGCCCCCAATATGCCATTTTAATATGCCAGATATTGCCCCAATATGCCATTTAATATGCAGGATATTGCCCCCAATATGCCATTTAATATGCAGGATATTGCCCCCAATATGCCATTTTAATATGCCAGATATTGCCCCAATATGCCATTTAATATGCAGGATATTGCCCCCAATATGCCATTTAATATGCAGGATATTGCCCCCAATATGCCATTTATTATGCCAGGATATTGCCCCCAATATGCCATTTAATATGCCATGATATTGCCCCCAATATGCCAGGATATTGCCCCTTAGTATGCTCGTTATGCCACCCTCCTCCCCCCCCCTTCCCCATAGCCCAGCACTTACCTCTTTGCTGCTCTGTCTCCCGGTGCTCTGAAGCTGCGTGGCTGTGAGGGAAGCGTTGTGAGCTTCCCTTCAGCCGCGCGGTCAATAAAGTTTGTTTTAAAAAAAACACACTTTATTGACCGCGCGGCTGGAGGGAAGCTCACAACGCTTCCCTCACAGCCACGCAGCTTCAGAGCACCGGGGGACAGAGCAGGAACGAGGTAAGTTTTAGATTTTTTTTTTTTTCGGCGTATAACACGCACACATCATTTTCTCCCTATTTTCAGGGAGAAAAAGTGCGTGTTATACGCCGATAAATACGGTATTTAGGTAAACTTGATGACATATCGCATGTATATACTTTTTGTTTTAAGTGGTTGTTTGTTTTTTTTGGGGGGGGGGGGATACCTGGCTTGCTGCAGCTGTCCTTAGTTGACATTTGGCATTGGATAATTTGTGTGTGTTACTGTATAATTTTGCACACACAAAAAAATAGAACTTACCTTGCATATGCTGAGTTGAAAGCAAAGAACTGTGTTATGACATATAGTTCCTATTTAGGTGTTTATGAGATGGCTCAAAATACTGTAATGAAATGGTTGGGGAGTGATTTTTAAGAATAGTCTGGCAAATTATTTAGTACATATATAAAAGTCCAAAATACAATGTACACATACATACACAATTCTGATAAAGTAGAAAACAGAAGTGCTAAATATCCATTGGAAAATGTATATTTAAATTGAAACAAACACCCCCCAAAAAAATAAATTGAAAGGAATCTACTGTCACAATTGATAGGAAACAATTAGCTAATATGCGGCTGGTGGTTTGTACCCAGACTGTTGTTGATCAGTAGTAGTCATTGCATCCTCACTAGTGCTATAAATAGTGTAAAGTTCTGTTTGTACTACTGTACCACTGAATGCTTCTCATGCCTAGTATACACCCTGTTCCAAATTATTATGCAAATTAATTTTTTCTCATTTACCTAAATAATTGATGTAAATAACAGTCAGCAGGATTTTCATGTTATAAACTATTAAGAGTACAGTTCAAATTTTATTGAATAAACCTCCTAATGATAACAGTATTTTTTTAAACATAAAAAAACTTACAATGCACTGTTCCAAATTATTACGCACAGTAAGTTTCAAAACACTTTATAGGTTGTAAAGAACAGAAAATTGTCATTTGTTGTGTTTGCAGCATATTTACTGAAATCAAACGCTATTTCAATCAAACTTATAACAACATTTTAACTTTTTAAACATTTTAACAGGTCACGTTACATTTTAACATAGGACCCCTTATTTGATAGCAGATTCACATGTCAGAATAGCCTCCCAGAGCTGCTGTTTGGATGTAAACTGCCTCCCACCCTCATAGATCGTTTGCTTGATGATGCTCCAAAGGTTCTCAATAGAATGGAGGTCAGGGGAGGATGGAGGCCACACCATGACTTTCTCTCCTTTTATCCCCAAAGCAGCCATTGATGCAGAGGTATTCTTTGCAGTATGAGATGGTGCATTGTCATGCATGAAGATGATTTTATTATGGAAAGCATAGTTCTTCCTTCTGTACCAGGGAAGAAAGTGGTCATTGAGAAACTCCACATACTTTGCATAGGTCATCTTTACACCTTCGGGGACCCTAAAGGGGCTGACCAGCTCTCTTCCCATGATTCCGGCCCAAAACATGACTCCACCGCCGCCTTGCTGACGTCGCAGCCTTGTTGGAACAGGGTGGCCGTCCACCAACCATCCACTACTCCATCCATCTGGACCATCCAGGGTTGCACGGCATTCATCAGTGAACAGGACTGTTTGATAATTAGTCTTCATGTATTTTTCTGCCCAATGCAGCCGTTTCTGCTTGTGAGCATCGTTTAGTGGTGGCCGAATAGAAGGTTAATGCACAGTTGCAAGACTCTGGAGGACTCTACACCTTGATGTCCGTGGTACTCCAGAGGCACCAGCAGCTTCAAATATCTGTTTGCTGCTACGTAATGGTATTTTAGAAGCTGCTCTCTTGATCCGATGCATAAATCTGGCAGAAATATTCCTCAATGTGCCTTTATCTGCACAAACCCGTCTGTGCTCTGAATCAGCCACAAATCTCTTAATAGTGCGATGATCACGCTTAAGTTTTCCTCAAATATCTAATGTTTTCATACCTCGTCCAAGGCATTGAACTATTTCACTCTTTTCGGCCGCAGAGAGATCCTTTTTCTTCCCCATACTGCATAAAAATGGTGCTCTGCTTAATAATGTGGAACACCCTTGTTTAGTAGTTTTTCCTTAAATTGGGTTAGAAACATAGAAACATAGAATGTGTCGGCAGATAAGAACCATACGGTCCATCTAGTCTGCCCAATTTTTTTTTTTTTAAGTACTTTTATTAGTCCCCCATTCCTGGTCTTATAGCTAGGATAGCCTTGTGTCTATCCCACGCATGCTTAAAATCCTTGACTGTGTTTACCTCTACCACTTCTGCTGGCAGGCTATTCCATACATCCACTGCCCTCTCAGTAAAGTAATACTTCCTGATATTACTTTTAAATCGTTGCCCCTCTAATTTAAGACTATGTCCTCTAGTTGTGGTAGTTTTTCTTCTTTTAAATATACTCTCTTCCTTTACTGTGTTGATTCCCTTTATGTATTTAAATGTTTCTATCATATCCCCCCTGTTACGTCTTTCCTCCAAGCTATACATGTTAAGATGCTTTAACCTTTCCTGGTAAGTTTTATCCTTCAACCCATGAACCAGTTTAGTAGCCCTTCTCTGAACTCTCTCCAAAGTATCAATATCCTTCTGGAGATACGGTCTCCAGTACTGCGTACAATACTCCAAGTGAGGTCTCACCAGTGCTCTGTACAATGGCATGAGCACTTCGCTCATCCTACTGCTAATACCTCTCCCTATGCAACCAAGCATTCTGCTAGCATTTCCTGCTGCTCTATTGCATTGCCTACCTACCTTCAAGTCCTCTGAAATTATTACTCCTAAATCCCTTTCCTCAGATGTTGAGGTTAGGACTGTACCAAATAGTCTATATTCTGCTTTTGGGTTTTTACGCCCAAGGTGCATAATCTTGCACTTGTCCACATTAAATGTCAGTTGCCACTGCTCTGACCATTTTTCTAGTTTAGCTAAATCATTTGCCATTTGGCTTATCCCTCCATGAATATCAACCCTACTGCAAATCTTTGTATCATCAGCAAAAAGACATACTTTGCCAACAAGTACTTCTGCAATATCGCTAATAAAAATATTAAAGAGAATGGGTCCAAGAACAGATCCCTGAGGTACCCCACTAGTAACAAGACCTTGCATTGAATATACCCCATTGACTACAACCCTCTGTTGCCTGTCACTCAGCCATTGTCTAATCCATTCAACAATATTGAAATCCAAACTCAAAGATTTCAGTTTATTGATAAGCCTTCTATGTGCGACAGTGTCAAAAGCCTTACTGAAATCTAGGTAAGCAATGTCTACTGCACCACCCTGATCTATTATTTTAGTTACCCAATCAAAAAAATCAATAAGATTAGTTTGGCATGATCTCCCTGAAGTAAACCCATGCTGTCTCTGATCTTGAAATCCAAGCGACTTTAGATGTTCAACAATCCTATTCTTTAACAAGGTTTCCATTATTTTCCCCACTACTGAAGTAAGACTTACTGTTCTATAGTTGCCCGCCTCCTCCCTACTACCTTTCTTGTGAATGGGCACAACATTAGCTAATTTCCAATCTTCTGGAACTACTCCCGTTAACAATGATTGGTTAAATAAATCTGTTAACGGTTTTGCTAGTACACCACTAAGTTCTTTTAATAACTTTGGATGTATCCCATCAGGTCCCATCGACTTATTTGTCTTTACTTTAGACAGCTGAAGTAAAACCTCTTCCTCTGTAAACTTACATGCATCAAAAGACTCATTAGTCTTTTTCCCTAAATGAGGTCCCTTACCCTCATTTTCATTTGTAAAAACTGAACAAAAATATTCATTAAGGCAGTCTGCTAAGCCTTTATCCTCTTCTACATAGCATCCTTCTTTTGTTTTTAATCTAACTAATCCTTGTTTTACTTTCCTTTTCTCATTTATGTATCTAAAAAATGTTTTATCCCCCTTTTTCACTGACTGGGCTATAGTCTCTTCTGTGTGTGCTTTGGAAGCTCTTATAGCTTGCTTTGCCTCTTTCTGCCTACTCTTATAGATATTTCTATCTTCCTCACTCTGAGTATTTTTATAATTACTAAATGCTAGCTTTTTATTTTTTACTATTTTAGCCACCTCTGCAGAGTACCACAGTGGTTTCTTCAATTTTTTGCTCTTACTGACAAACCTTATGCAATTTTCTGTTGCCTTCAGTAGTGCAACTTTTAGATAATCCCATTTCTCCTCGACTCCATTTAAATTGCTCCAGTCTGATAATTACTCCTTTAGTCAGGGTTCACCTGGCAATCTAATTACCACAGATGTCCGAGATTGTTTTCAGTGATCAAAAGAGCCCTGAGACACAATGCCATCCATGAGTTAAACTGAAAAACAAAATATTTAATCTTTGTGACACTTAAATAGAATTTCCATAATAATTTGGAACAGGGTGTATGTGCTCCAAAACACTGCTTCTGTGAGTGAATAGCAGTTAATATGGTCCTGTCCCGTAACAATGTCAAATTAGTCTATACACGAAAATCTGAAAACATTTCTCCAAGTTGGCCGAATTCGGGAAAAATCTCCCAATTCATCTGAAATTCATCTGATTTTGGTTGCATTTCAGAGATTTTTCCCAAATTTGGAACAAACATCCTGGGCTTTTTGGATCAGGGCTACTTTGGGGAACTTGGCATGGGAAAGAATGAGATTCCCCATATTCATCTAGCCCGGAATTGATCCCGAATTTAAAGATAATTTCCAAAATATGATTAGAAGAATTGAACATTTTAGGCCAACAAGTACAGTACTAAATATTTTAATGTGATTACTTGATTTAGAAATTGCTAAATATATGCTATAGAAGCATATTCTATAAAACATTTGATGACTGATATATTTGAGTTAAAAATATGCTTTTTTGGCATAAATTGTGACTTTTCCTTTTGAATCAGTCTTGACATTTTTAATGCCGATTAGTAACCCCAATAAAAGGGGAATTCCTGTGTACAAATATGTAGTAGCATATATTATTTTACACACTGACATAACATCTCGTGTGGAATAACAATACCAGTGATGTCATACAAAAGAAGCAACAAAACCACAAGTGAATGCAGTGAAATAATAAGTCAAAAAATACTCCTCCTATAGTACTGCAGCTCTCTTATAAGTGCGCCTCCAGCACAAATCACAAAAAACACAGGAATTGAGGCACAATTGTACAAAGGGAAAGAATTAAAAAAGTATATAGTGTAATACAGTAAGAAAAAAGTATCAACTGATATTTGGTGGGTTATCACACTCACAAATTGAAGATGATATCAGGCTCATTAGAATGAATTCTTCAGGTTTATTTCCACAGTCTAAAAGATACATATTAAAAAAAACAATTGTGCTGTATATCACAAGAAAATGGCACTGTGAAAAAACAAATACACGGACAGACTAAGCACAGAAAGTGCAACTTCATCAGCCATAACATTATGACCACTGACAGGTGAAGTGAATAACACTAATAATCTCGTTACCATGGCACCTGTCAGTGGGTGGGGGTACATTAGGCAGCAAATGTTATTTTTTTCTTAAATGTTGATGTGTTAAAAGCTAGGAAAATGGGTAAGCGTGAGGATCTGAGTGACTTTGGCAAGTGCCAAATTGTGATGACTAGACGACTGGGTCATAGCATCTCCAAAACAGCAGCTCTTGTGGGGTGTTCCTGGTCTGGTTTGCAGTGGTTGGTACCTATCAGCAGTGGTCCAAGGAAGGAAAACCGGTGACCCAGGACTGGTTTAATGTTAAACTGGTTAATGCAGAATACAACTTACCAGGAGAGATCAAACGATCTTAACATGTATAGCTTGAAACAAAGAAGAGACAAAGCCGATTTGACAGAAGCATGTAAATACATAAAGGGAAACAATGTGGTAAAGGACAGAAGTATATTTAAAAGAAGAAACATTACCCAAACAAGAGGCCATAGTCTAATAAATTAGAGGGGCTTTTCAAAAAGCTATTAGCAGTTTCAGTGTTGTGAGGAATAGTTTTATACGATCTCCATCAAATAATACAGCTTACAACTATGCTGCTAAGAACTAGGCAAAATGCAGTCCTCCAGCTGAACTACGATTCGCATGATGTCACGTCAGCCTGGCTCCCTCTGCATCATGGAAGGTGCACTGTACACTGTGATATTAAGCAATGGCAAAAATAAAATGTAAAAGAAAAATTGAAAACTGATGTACCACCTGCTCCAGGAAACAAGGTGGGTGAAGGGCAGTCTATTCCTGTTATAAATAGCTTAAATAGTAAAAATCTGGGACTGGCATCAATCAATGATATAGGGTAGCACCTGTGTGTTTCTAGGCAAAATGATGGCTCTATATAAACTAACCTGCTTCTAATTTGACAGCTTCTGCCTTAATAAGTTTTGTTTAAATGATTGCAGGCCCACATACATTTTTCAGATGCCACATGATCAAGATTTTTGTGTGGGCTGCTTTACATTTGTATTGATCACAATCATGAAGTATTTATTTGTAATGCACCCAAATAATATACAGCACCCAATTTCCCCTCCATATCACAAAATCACAAAATTCATCCATCATTCTCCCATATTATATACTCAACCCATATATGAATACAACACTACATCACAAACAACATGGCCCCAATACCAGATACATTCAATCCTGTTCTACCCATGTTTTAATTTACACCTACAATACAATTTATATCATTTTTATATAACATCAGTTACATCCACCATCTGATGGTAAATCTAGATGATGTGAATTAGCTGCATTGACCAGGATACCCAGGATAATAGTGAGTGACAGAAGGCTGGGAGACAGAAAACCTGTGGGAGGAGCAGCAGAAGACTGGAAGGACACACTCTGGGTGTGTGATTCAAGGGAGCTTAAGCTAGGTGAGGAGAAGGGTAGACACTGCAAGAAAAGCTGTGGGAAGAGAAGCTGGGGAGGAGTTCCACCACTGACCTGCTAATGCTCCTGCACCCTGTGTGCTTAACAGGTCAATGCAAAGAGCAGCGGTATTATATTCCTGTGCCCAAGCTCTGCACAAGATGCCACATGCCCAACAGGGAATAGGAAGAAGAATGCAATGCCTTGGACAATTAACACAGCATTTACAACAAGTAAGGCAATAGAGCCAGGGGCGTACCTAGAGCATTTGGCACCCGGGGCGGACCCTGAGTGTGGCATCACCCACTAAACACCCACAATTTATTTTTAATGTTTGAAAATTGTACAATTATAGATACCAGGAATAGTGTGCCATTCAGAGCCCAGTAATATTGTGCCAGTCAGATACCAGTAATATTATGCCAGTCAGATACCAGTAATATTGTGCCACTCAGAGCCCAGTAATATTGTGCCAGTCAGAGCCCAGGAATAGTGTGCCAGTCAGAGCACAGGAATAGTGTGCCAGTCAGAGCCCAGTAATATTGTGCCAGATACCAGTCAGAGCCCAGTAATATAGTGCCAGTCAGAGCCCAGTAATAGTGTGCCAGTCAGAGCCCCGTAATATTGTGCCACTCAGAGCCCAGTAATAGTGTGCCAGTCAGAGCCCAGTAATAGTGTGCCAGTCAGAGCCCAGTAATATTGTGCCAGTCAAAACCCAGGAATATTGTGCCAGTCAGAGCCCAGTAATAGTGTGCTAGTCAGAGCCAAGTAATATTGTGCCACTCAGAGCCCAGTAATATTGTGCCAGTCAGAGCCCAGTAATAGTGTGGCATTCAGAGCCCAGTAATAGTGTGCCAGTCAAATGCCTGTAATATTGTGCCAGTCAGAGCCCAGTAATAGTGTGCCAGTCAGATGCCTGTAATATTATGCCAGTCAGAGCCCAGTAATATTGTGCCAGTCAGATACCAGTAATATTATGCCAGTCAGATACCAGTAATATTGTGCCACTCAGAGCCCAGTAATATTGTGCCAGTCAGAGTCTGGTCGCTGTGATTTTTATTTTATTTTACCGCATCCAGGGGATGAAAGAAAACCGGTGGCACCCCCCTAGTCACCCCCCTGCCTCGAATATGGATTACTTTTAATTATGCAACCTCAAGCTGAAACAATGTTTCACAGATTTTAACGTGTTGTTCAACTTTGTGCTTCAAGCACTAAACTCCATATGCATCTAGACCAATGTAACTCCAGTTATAACACTTTCTTTTTTGAGGATTGCAGTTTTGCCATGTGAACCTGTTCTAACTGAATATGATCTTTTCACATGTTTACCTGGAAATCAGCAAGAATATTTCTTCCAAACTATTGAAACATGGTTACTCCAATTGGAATACTGTATTTGCTCGAATATAAGACGACCCCCCAAACATAAAAAAGAAAAGTGTGAATTTACGACTACCCCAAAAAATGTTTTACTTCTATATATTCACATATAAACAGTTTTTTCATATTTAATAGAATTATGATAGAATAAAAATGCATTTGTTGTTTTTATTTAATTTTTCTTTGCCAATCTGCCCCCTAGCCAATGCATTCCCCACAGCCATCTGCCCCCACACTTAGCTAATGCATCCCCCACAGTACCATCTGCCCCTAAGCTTACCCAATACTGCCCCATAGACTAATCCACTGCATCCCCCCACAGCCATCTGCCCCAAGAATTTACCTAGAATTAGCCCAAAGCCATCTGCCCCCCAGACTTTGCTAATGCTGCTGCTGCATCTTCCCACCCCCACACTCCACCAATGCTGCTGCCCCCTCCCCAAATGATGCTGCCCCCTCCCTCCCTCCAATTGCTTCCACTACCCCTGGTGGCTAGTGGGGGCAATCGGTGGATGTCTGCATGATACGTGCAGACATCCTTCAATACTGCCCAACACTTCCATCTTCGCCGGAAGGTCAAGTGACCTCCTGGCTTCCATCCTGGAAGTCCTGACGGAAGTGCCAGGCAGCATCGGAGGATGTCTGCACATATCTTGCAGACATCCACCGGCTGCACCAATCTCCCTAGTGGCTAGTGGGGGCTGCCGGTGGATGCTGCCGATCTTCCATCTTTGTCCGGGCAGCAGCAGAGGATGTCTGCGCGTATTGTGAGCAGGCTGCGGAGGGACCTGGAACCCAGTCTTATAGTCAGACCTCTATTTGAGGTCTGGTTATAAGACAGAGCTAGAATGTAAGATGAGGGGCATTTTTCATAGCATTTGCTAACAATTTTGCTAACACAAGGCATAGAGCATTGTCAATAATTTTTTATACTCTATATGCATAGGAAAAACAATGTTTAGGTGATACAGTCCCTTGAAATTGTTTTATATAACGACAACAACATCGTATAGCATACATATTCTTGTAGTTGCTTAAATGTTGCCAATGTTTATTAAATGAAGTGATGATGTGTGAAGGTAAGGTGTTCATTGTTTATATATAGATTTGCAGAACAACAGTGGGATTCAGATCTTTTTCTGAACTTTGTTTATTTCATACAATGTTTACTGTGAAAAAGTGCATGTTATCTCAGCTTGGTTAACTTGGATTAATTGAATTAGTTTACCAAAAAAATGTATATAGTGCATGAATATACAGCCTACTGTTACATAACTATGCTCTATTTCATGCTGAATAACCTTCAAACTATGATGTATTTTAAATAGAAAACAATCTTTAGATAGGTTTTTTCTTCCAAAAGCACTTCCAAAAATCTGATTAAAAAAAATAAAATCAGTGATTTTAATCCACCCTGGTTATAGGGAAAGAAAGAACATTCACTGTCAAAACAGGTGGGTGGGTCATATTCAAATGGGCTTGTGATAAGGTGATCTCTCCCTTACCTTGAGCTTTCTATACTACCTGGGTCAAACATCTATATTCTGAAATACAGTAAATAACAAATCAATTCATAAAATAGCATGCTTTAAGTTGTGTATTTGTGGTTGTTTGGAATAATGGTATTATATTAAAGATATTTTGTTAATATATGTTATTTTAAATGGTGATGAAGATGAGGTATATAAATAACACAGATAAAATATTTCTCCATCAAAAAGGTAAAATATAACCAATTCATTTTTCAAACCACTGCAACCAAATTCCCATTATTAGAACAGTTTTTGCATAATCAGAATATTTATTTTCAAATGTTATTTTTATCTGTGTGATTGCACCATTAGGAAATAATACAATGAGATAAGCAGACTGATTCTGTGAAATAAGTAGGCGATCTGAGTATTTTTATGCCTTAGAATGACGTTAGGTGGAAGCTTCAAACTTTCCCGAGTCAAGGGATGAGTCAGCAGATCTGTCATATCTAGCCGGCCCTGGCAAGGGGTTAACAAGGAGAAGTCCCAACACCTTGCAGCCAATTGAACCTAGTGAACCCCGTAGCTGTCAGACAGGAAAACAGCTCTACCACACAAACATATACACATACTGGTACAAACAGCTAGAGGGTCACGGGCAAGATATACTGTCACGCACGTTAGAATCTATGATGAAAAAGGAAGCAGACAAGTTACAAGCTTGTAACAGGTAAATAACAAATCTAAAGGCCATTTAATCCTTTGTGTGCCACAGGATTGAATCAAATATATGCAGTCATTTTGTGACAGTACATACTATTAATGGGGCAGTCCCATCTACAGTGCTGTATCAGTTATAAAATAAAAGTGTAATAGAGCTACTACTGTTACTATGGCAACACTATACCTGCCTATCTCTCCAAGTCCTCCTTAATGGATGTCACTGACTGCCCCACTGAAATTATTTCTAATGTAAAACTACAGGAGAACTGTAAACATATTAAAAGTAAAAAAAATGGTTCATTTAATTTATTTATTGGACACATGTACATCATACAGAAAATAAGCAAAGTGGAACTGCCCTTTTAAGCTGCTTTTATTCTATATAAATATTATCAGTGGCGATCAATACTTTATCTAGCTGTTATCCAGCTACTTTGGAGTAAGCATGTTTTCTGTGCAAAGCGCTTATTTTTGCTTGTCTTTTTTGTCTTGCTGCAAATAGTGTTTTTATATCTATTATGGAAAATGAATAAAGGTATGGATTTTTCTACGTTTATAAATACTGCTTCCTGATCATTTCCCTGGAGTCAGTTGGCGTTTGTGTGATGGACTGTAGTTATTATACCAGATGTTTAATAGCATGGAAAATTCAAACAATAAAAAGGTGTGACACCCAAGCCTCACCTGCCTAATACAAATCCAATGAGCAGAGACTGTGATGTCCTGCTTCATTCATTTGCCATGTGTTCAGACATGTGAAGGGTTACCATTATGAATATGCATTAGAATCATGACAGGAGTGTAATGATGACAACTGAGTCCAGCAAGGTTGCTTCATTGTAATATATTCCTCAAAAGAAAGCTTTAAAAGTGTCCCTCTCCATTGTTATTACAACAATGAATAATTAACCTCTAATACATTTACTTATTACCAAACATATGAACCTCTGAAGTGGGTGAATTAAATTAATATGATCATTGCTAGCAACTTCTACCACATAAATAACTTTATACATTCGGTTGTTAAAGGTGTATTAAGGATAAAACATAGCTGTGGGTTATGAAAGAAAAAGATTGCTGTATTTAACTCTCTAAATGTATATTGTGATTCCAACTCATAAATCATTTTTATGAGGGTCATTAACTGGTTAAACTGGTGGAAGATTTAATGGTTTTCTGCAAGGTTGTGCCACATTTATCATGTGCTGGTTTGATTTTAAAGTGAACGTATCACCAAATAAACACATTAAATTAAAATACGTAAATAAACCACTTGTTACATTGAATTGTTTCACAATGATCAGCCATTTATGTTATTTCTATGAACGCATGTTTTGTTAGCTATTTTAACTCTCATCATGTTTGTGGCCTTTTTAGTCTTTTCCCTTCCAGAAGGTTCTGCACCTATTAAACCAAACTAATTTAATTTCACCTGAAACTGCCACAAGTTCAATTCTGAGTTAGTTATTTGTTGGATAAAAAAAACAATCCTAATATTTTCTTTAAATTGACATTGTTTGGTCACTAGCTTGGCCTACAATAGGCAGAAATTGTACAAAGAGCATTTAGTCATGTATTTCTTTGCTGCACCTATATAAATTATAAAAGGACGAGAGCTACTCGAGAGGAAAATCCAGCCCTACATCTTTAGAGCACTCCACAAGACAGCATGGCTAGCAAGTTTGTGGCTGCAAACTAGAATCTCTGCTGAAGTGAATATGGCGTCAGTGAGAGAATATCTTCATAACATTTTGATACTCTTCACAATGAAATATTTTCGTTAACCGTCAGCGTAGGGTTGCCACCTTTTTTCTCCAAAAAAATACAATACTTTATCTCACTTATGCCATATTGATATCAGGATATACTGCACTATGGTCTATGTTTTGTTTTCTCTTTTTACATATATTCTGTAAGACACTGAAGACCATCCATTTGTGTCAGAATTCTACTATCCCAGGCAATTATTATATTCCGGTATATTTTATGTAAAAGTGGTTCACTTAGCGCACCTACCACCTCAATTCTGTTTTGTGTTACTTTTGCTATATTACACACGTGTGCACACAGAGAAACACACAGGTTGGTGCTGCTTTGTATTAGATTAAGCGCCAGAATTCTCACATCTCCTTTTTCTGTCTCCATAGACTTAACATTGGCCTGATGCCAATTTTTTACAGGCCTGCTGGTAAAATACCGGCCAGGTGGAAACCCTACGTCAGCTACAGCACATTCTGATTTACATGACAGGATCCTCAAAGTTTAAAGAGTGTTTAATGATTTTAAAATGGCCAATATAAAGAATACAGTGTATTTATAATAGTTGCCAACATCGGCCATGTTTCCAGGGACACATATTTGTTCCACATGCTGCAGACAGAACATGCAAGGTGCAGCCCGGCAGTATGAAGCATGGATATACACACAGGCACAATCCAATTAATTAATCATGGTAGGTACTGTGAGGTCTCCACCCTGATTAATGAAGTGAATTTTGGCTGTGCGTATATTCATCCTACATACTGCCGGGCTGCACTTTGCATGCTCTTTTCTGCAGCATGTGGAACAAATATGTGTCCCTGGAAACATGGCCGATGTTGGCAACTATGGTTTATTCGTGAAAGTGATAATGGCAGGGAACGAAGATGGGAATTTAAAACTTAAGGCCAAAGTAGCTAAGCTAAAAAAATGATCCCTTTCTGCTCGGCCACTTTGGCCTGAAGGTTGAAAATACTGTCTCAAGAATTATCTCTTGAATAAAGTCCACAGTGATGTTTAACTATGTACATAATATACCTGATAAATAAAAAAGGGCTCACTGATTCTTTTAATGGAAAATGAAAGAGAAAATTGTACAACTTTATTTAAACAACTTACATCATCTACAACAGACAAATTCATTCCCAGACTCACAGATCAGAACTAGAGAGGTTTTGTGAAGAAAATGCTAATTATGTTCATTTAAAGATATGTAGTTTGCAAGCAAAGCCCTATATATGGAGTTGTAAACGTAAATGTGTAAGGAGCTTTAAGCAGTACAATCCTGACTTCGAACCACTTGGATCCTGACTTCATCCTCCGATATCATTGAATCCCAGGAGATGAGACAAAGTTGGCAAGTATGAAAATGGTTACATTGTCTTATATACCACATCTTGGAGGATCATACATATAGAGGCTGAAAACAGCACTCATGCCAAAAGACTAGACAAACTACTAATACAAGAACCATTTGCAATTTATAAACATTGAATCTTCTCACAATATAGTCTGGCATTCGTCCCCATAACACAATTCAATACTTTTAATTGGGAAGTGGCACTTAATTGATACTAATGGACATTGTACCTGAGGCTATATTTCCATAATAATGTTGCAATAGAGTCATCTGCCAGATAACTTTGCCTTTAGGGCACAGGTGACCTTCACACCAATGATAAATTATTAAAAAAAACCTTAGCCAAGATAATGAAAAATATGGTGAGATCACGTGCAATTGACCAATGTTGCTATCAGAATCCTAGCCAAGAATATATAACAAGTAAATTCTATAATGTAAACCTGTAAGTGCTAAGATTGTGATGATTATTGTCCAGCACAACCTGCGCATTCCAAGGTGAATTGGTACTTGATTAAAAGCAAGTACCAATGATGAAAAAATGATGGGAGGATGGGATGATGGGGCTATGTGATGAACATACCATGTAATGCAAACCAGACAATGTGACGTGTAAAAGTAGAAATGGGCTCTCTTTTGGAAGCTTGCTCTTATTGATGTCATACAATATTGTAATAAGCATAGTCATTATAAACGACTAAAAGAAATAAACTGACTGACAAATCCCGCCAGGTGCAGTCTACACCTAGCATGATAAGTTTCTAGCACAAGTTGAAAAGGAAGAAGGCGGGTTCTACTGCTAAGAGGAAGAAATGTCCACTGGTATTTGTTAGCAGTAAAAATGTACTTTAATAGATCTCCAGAACTATACATACAGCAGTGCATTAGTGGGGAAGACTAATATGAGATCTTCTGGGAAATGCCTTCTGGGATTCTTTTCAGGTTAAAGCAAATGAACTGCCACCATCCATTTATTAGCATATTCATATTCATCTGCGGCATACTGCGTGCCTCAATGGCAAAAAATAAAATGTGGTCACCCTACTCTTTGTATGTGTATTACTATTATCCAGTGTTCATCGGGTAAAATTATTTACAGAGACTGAAGTGATTTTTTTATGCGTCCTTTGGCAGAACAAGACCATTACGGGCCATAGAGCAGTAACAGTTTCTGGGCAAATATGACTAATTGTGACTGTGATACTAGACAGAGTGTCTGTCATGGACCCTCTTAAAGGCATGGGCGTATTGCCTTACTGCACCCAGTATTGGTCTGCTCATGTGTCACCTCCTGCACCCAGTATTGGTCTGCTCCTGTGTCACCTGCTGTACCCAGTATTGGTCTGCTCCTGTGTCACCTGCAGCACCCACTATTGGTCTGATCCTGTGTCACCTGCAGCACCCAGTATTGGTCTGTTCCTGTGTCACCTGCTGTACCCAGTATTGGTCTGCTCCTGTGTCACCTGCAGCACCCAGTATTGATCTGCTCCTGTGTCACCTGCTGTACCCAGTATTGGTCTGTTCCGGTGTCACCTGCTGTACCCAGTATTGGTCTGTTCCTGTGTCACCTGCTGTACCCAGTATTGGTCTGCTCCTGTGTCACCTGCTGTACCCAGTATTGGTCTGCTCCTGTGGTCACCCGACGTTGACCCTACAGTCCCTAAAAAAAGCCAGTTACCACTTTGTCCCCTCTACTCCTCACTCTGCTTCTCCATCACTCACTTATTTTGTTGATACAAAAAATAAAAATCACATTCTCTCCTCTGCTAACACATAAAACACAGCTATGTGCTGATTTCATTAATAATAGAATAAGCATGTCATTTTGTGTACTCCATTATTTCATCCAGCCACGAAATGGTTAAAACATGTAAGTACTCTAATTGAGAAATGATTTTTAATAAGCTCAGAACAGTAACATCTTTCCCTCAGTAGATGGAACAATGGTATCTTGTGGCAGTTCATTACCAATTCCTTTTGTTGCTGGAGTTGTTTTAAGCCTGTGAAATTAATGCTGGCAGAGTATAGGGAGAGGAACTCCATAGAGAAATCATAGCCACTTACACGTTGCTCAAAAACACAATGGGCCAAATATACTTAACTACGTTACTCCACTTTGGCAATAGCATTTAACCACAAACTAAATCTCACAAAATTTTCAGCTCTGAAAGCCTTGTCACAGCACATTCCACAAAAAGTATCAGTGGCAATTTCACATTAAGGTAGATACCATATTTGCTTGAATATAAATGCTCTGAAAAAGACCCCTCGTCTTATATTCGAGGTTGAGGTATATCCTTCCGGCTTCATCATAGAAGACCTGGCGGAAGTGCCAGGCAGCAGTGGAGGATGTCTGCGCGTATCGTGCAGACATCCTCCGGTTGCCCCCACTACCCACCAGAAGCCCGAGAGGTCACATGATCTTCCGGCTGTCCGAAATGTTGGGCAGCATGGAGGATGTCTGCACGTATCATGCAGACATCCCCCGCCTGACCCGCTAGCCACCAGGGAGAGGGGAGATAGAGAGACAACGATGGGGGGAGGGAGGGAGAGGGTCGATGAGATAGAGACAACAATGGGGGGAGGGAGAGGGGAGATGAGATAGAGACAACGATGGGGGAAGGGAGAGGGGAGATAGAGAGAGACAACGATGGGGGGGAGATGGAGAGAGATACAATAATGGGGAGAGAGAGACAACGATGGGGAGAGCGAGGGGGAGAGAGAGACAACGATGGGGAGGGGGAGAGAGACAACGATGGGGAGAGGAGGGGGAGAGAGAGACAATGATGGGGGAGGGAGGGGGAGAGAGACAACATTGGAGGGAGAGAGGCAGCGTTGGGGAGGAGAGGGAGCATTGGTCGTCTTATAATCAGGGTCTTCTTATATTCGAGCATATACGGTATAAACAATAAAGAGAGAATTGAGATAGGAATTTCAGATTTAAGTAGCTGAGTTAGAAACATTTTTCTATTCAGCTACTCCTAAAAATTGTATATAAGTGTAATAGATTTATTGCTGTAGCTTAGCAAGGATCCTGCCTATCTCCTCAATTCATCCTTACTGGATGTCACTGAATTTAGAATATTATGTGATATCATTTTCAATGTAAAACTACAAGAGAGCCTTTAATTGATTTCAAGTAAGAAGTTAATTTCACACATATAAAACAAATATACAACATACAAAAAATAAGCTTGGTGGAACTGCCCCTTTAAGAATGTTACATAATAATTATTAAACATATTTAAAAATAGTTTTACATTATAGTTTAAAACTATGTCAAACACCATAGACAGTGCTTCTAAATGCACAGTAAAATCTTGGTAAAATAAAAATTGTGCATATGTATGACCGTTACATTTTTAAATATGAGTGGCTTTTGCATATTAGTTTTTGAGTGTTTAACAAAAATGCAGCATCCCATGGTAAATAATGGATCCAGCATTGGGCATGTGTAGTGGTGACATCATGTGAACCCACTGTTATATAATAACACTACTGCACTATAAAAGATGCATTGAAACCAGAGACACTGATTAATAGAAAATAAACAATAGACTATCATTATAATACAAAATGGAAAAAAAGTGCACAATTACTTTAAATATTTTTAAGTGTCACAAAAATCCCATTGTTTATGAAACACCACGTTAGTCTGCATTGAGCTACTTATACAAAACATCTATGTAATCTAGACAAGTACTGATAATAAGATTTGGGTCTCGGCAGTCCAAGAACACCACAATCAAAAATATAAGAGTATATGCACCAGTAAATGCACCAATATCAAAGCTTTGATTAATCAAAAAATATTCAGGGTGCAAGTTCTACCCTGTCAGTACCAAAACCACATGTTATGAGTACATTGTAGTTCTTACACCTTATAGGGACTGTATGACCTAAACATTGTTTTTACTGTGAATTTAAAGAATAAAAATATGGTTGAAAATGATCTATACATTGTATGAACAAAATTGCAAGCAAATTCCTAAAGAAGATACATGTATTTTGAAAGGTGACTGCGTTGTCTCCTGCTTATGACATCACCAGTTGCTTGTTATGCAAATTAACTGTTTTACAAAACAAAATGTGTAATGTGCATTTTAAGCCACAGGTGATGTCATAAACTGGGCACTCCACAGGCACATTTAAAAACACATGTATCTTAGACATTTGCTTGCAATTTTGCTCATACAACATATAGATAATTTTTAATAATTGTTTATTCTCTACATTCACAGTAACAACAATATTAAAGTGATACAATCGCCTTAAACACATTCCTATTATGTATAAAAAGCAACTAGGGAGGTATCCCCATTAGACTGGCATTGATAGATTACATGTCAATTCACCACAGATCACTTTTTATTGAATATACCTCGATGAGACACTGGCTTTTTGGAAGCCAATCGGTTTAATGCCATTAGTAAACTTTGGTCATATGAGGAACTGATAAATTTAACAGTAAAGGGGCAAACTTTTATTTATGTAAGTGCACGGGATACTGAAAATGAAGAAAAAGTTAAAAAAAAATCTAGTAAATGAAAATCTGTACAATTCTTAACCCTTTGCGTTAATGAGTTAATTTATGCCACAGCTCATGTTTTTTTTTTTTTTTTTCTCAAATCTTAATCCCTGGGCCCCCACCAAAAATAACACTAATGATAGCAGCCTTATTTTAACAAGCTAACAAATAGTTTCATTCCATCAATTACCTTCTAAAGCAGAACACGCCAGAGGGTTCCACTGCAAGGTACATGATGAAGGAATAAAATAAAGTTAATTAGTTAAAATAAAAAAAAAGTGCAGGGATATTTTTGTCTGTGTGAGTGAGGCAGTCGCTCTCTCTATTAGATATTTCCAGTCCAGCAGAGATGGATTAGAGGAATTGTCCCAAGCCTGCAGTGTACATCATTACAAAGCCAATACAGAGTGAATCCCTACCCTGAATCCCCCAGGGGAGCGTGTAAAAATGGTTCTACCCTTCCCCCCTCATCTCTCCTGATTTATACTGTATCATGGCATGCCGCCCTTTGGAAGAATAATCTCTGGCAGCTGTAATGTGGGTGAAGATTTAGACTAGATGTAAGGGCCTCTCGCACCCGGCTTCTGCAGATATTGATGGACCTCTCACTGAGGAGCGAGGAGCAAGATCCAAACTATCTATAACACCAGTGTGTCATCTCTAGAGGAAGGAAGTGCAGCTCCTCGGACGGTCCAGAGATAAATCTGTTTAAAGAACTAGGCTCTGCTCTTGGGAGTCACATGGAGTGAAACTAAGTTAGACAGTGTGGAGAGCATGGTAGGTGCACAAATGTGGCACAAACAGACATTGATGAGGGAGACTAAAATAAATAAATAGGACAAACACCTGTAGGAACAGTGACATGTAAACATGGAGAAGGAGGATACAATGAAGAGTACAATGGAGAAACAAAATTGTGTGGAGCCCAGGAGCAATATTCTGGTGTTCCTGCTATGTACACTATTTTTCCTATGATGCTCAGCCATCCTCATGCTGTCAGAACATCAGACATAATGTAGTCCACACAGCTTTAGTGCCATGGTTAGCCACCACTGGATAGGGTACTTCGGTTGTGCAGATTACAATTCCCATGATGCTAAGTCAATTATAAGCTGAGCATCATGGGTAATTTACTCCACACAGTAGGAGTGACAATTTTGCCTCACAAATACCTCTCTTTCCTCTTGCCTTTATTATTCTTGTTATCCAAAAGTAGAAACAGAGACTTGACCTCACATTAAGTAGTGCATAGGGGGACCAAGATAGAGCATTACTATAGAGACCAGACCCTGATGGAGCTCGGGTATTACACCTTTGCAATGATTCATGGCGCTAAGAATGGCCTGCAACACTTGTGGTTCCGCCTCTGAAGGAGACATGCGAATGTGGATGGGGAGAAAGAAGTCCATCCAGGTAAATAGGAAATACCCTTTTTACTCTATTATAAGATGACGCTGATTATACAACAACTCCCTAAACTTTGAATCTTAATGGAAGAAAGAAAGAAAGGGCCACTGGTTTTTCCACCATATATACACTTACACTCGGCCACTCACTTATACACACATGTATGTAAGGAAAGGATGTGCACGGGTGGGGCTACTAAAGGATGGGAAAATTTAAAAAAGTTGTATTGCTTTTATTAATTTATTATTTTATTACTTTATTTTCAGGGGCTCAGTAGCACCACTGAGTTGTCTTAGCATTTGTAACTTAAGACTGGCTCCTTTTTTGGCATGACTGACAGACCAATGATGAACATTAGTAGTCTGTCATTTTTAACCATCCACTGCTGTGATTGGCTGTCACCATGATTTGGACGGTTTGGTGTGAATTTTTTGTTTTACAGTCACTTCTAGGAAAGCAGGTTTTTTTTTACCGCAATTCTGACATTTTGAGGTCTAAATATAAGACAACCTCAATTATAAGATGAGGTCTTTTCATGTTTTTTTTCTGAAAAAAAAATCTAGTCTTAAAATCTAGCAAATATGGTAAGTATTAAATGACATTATAAAAGTATAAATGTCAGCGAGATGTGACAAAATATGGACAACACCAGATGAAGGACAAAGACGTGCAACGAGTAATGAAATAATTAAGAAAGGCATACAATGTGAGTGAGAAATGTAAGGGACAGAGACAGACAGAGGTAGACAAGTAAGGTTAATGATGAGCATTAAAGGGACTGTCTGGTGCCCAAAATGCATCTTCCAAATGTTAATGCATATTAATGTGCTTTCAAAGTACTTTAAAAAGGCATGTTTTACATTTTGCATTGCTTAAAATGTAAAATATTTGCAGCTAGATGAAATTGTGAAATTACAGCAGTTTGCAAGAAACCAGGACTGCCAACATTAGCTGATTAAAAGTCAATTTCCTTCTTTTTTGCTGCAGGAACCATTGAGAATGAGGGCATCCAAATGAATAGAATTTCCTGTTTCTCTAGTGATGTCATCAGACAATGTGTTGCACTGTTAAGAGATCCTACTGGGTACAAGAGCAAGTTTATCACATTCCACTAAATACATTGTATTCCAGCAGCACAGGAAGTTACTAGATGAAACAAAACTGTATGTCCTTAGTGTCTACACAATCAGTGATTACACCTGAAGTAAACATGCAGCGTAATCACTGAGGGAGGGCTTGAGTCAAATATTAAAAATGTGATTTATGCAGAATGCCTGCATCAAATAACACTAAAAAAAAAAGCCTGTGCACTATAGAACCAGTAATTTTCAACTTGCACCAAAATGAGTTTGGGGACTAGATTGTCCCTTTAAGATCACATTATGTTTTCTAGAAACACAGCTTTGACGAAAACTGATGTCTATACACTGATTTGCAAATTGCACTGCTTAAAGGAACACTACATTTTATATTTCACTTGTGCTTCTAATAAAGAAGCCCAAGTGCAATGTTAGTTGTTCCTATTGTGAGGATAAACTGCCATGTGCTTTTGATAGTACACACCAGTTTATCCTCTGACTGACAGCTGCCTATACTTCCATAGGAAGGTCTGCGTCCTTCGTTTTAGCATGGGATCAGCAGAGGGGCCTTTAACTAGGTCTCCCCTGCTTATCCCATGCAAAAACAAGGGTCTCTCTCTGTGCTAGCAGCGAGAGACCCTCGCATTCGGCAGTCAGAGCAAGGCGAGCTCCCGCTCGGATTGGCTGCATGTGAGACACAGCAGATAGTAACGCCGCGTGTATCTATTAAGATACACGTCAGGTTTACTTAAAAGTCCAGGACATGCTTTTTTAACCCTTGCTCCCTTCAAGGAAACAAGGGTTAAAACAAGGTACAGTGTTCCTTTAATAATAATAAACTGAATAGCAAATTACCATCATAGTTTTAAGTAATAACTAAACAATACCTTATACAGTCTAAAGTATCAAAATATCTAATAACCTTTATAACAAAATGACATTTTTAGTCTTTTTGTGATGTCGCTGCTCAATGATAATACTCTGCAGTGGTGTTATACGCTAAGGTGAGGGTTTCCAAAACATTACATTTTAGCTGGGTAGATTATGTCTGAAGCATTAAATAAATACTGGCCAAAAGGCCAAAAAAGAGAAGCAGACGGCTTATTGAGCTGTATTTATTTAACATAGAGAGGTGTATCAATGCAAATTAATTTAAAGACACATTTATTGCAGCTCAGATATTTATTTACGTGAATTTCATTGCTGTGGTAAACATAAAAGGCATGTGTCAGTTCCAAATATATAAGGAAAAATAAAATGCCATTTTTCTATATCTTTTACATTTTATATTTCATTTTCATTCTAAAGAGAGCAAGTTATTATATAAAGATAGCTCACTGTAAGCATGCTTATTCTGTGAAAAAGATGAATAGTTTATTTATATGTTATATCTTCTGATTATGTAATTAGCAGCATGTTATTAGATGCATTTGTGAGGAGTAATGGGGGAGAGCTTTTAGCTCAGTCAGGGGAAGAGTGAAGGCCCTGATCTAGTACACACTGCAGAGGTCTTGTGTGGCACTGATAAATGGAAAGGTGTGAGAAGTACACACGGAGCTGTGAGCAGAGGTTATTAGCACTGTAAATAGTGTCAGCATAGTGCAGGGGAGCGAGGGTTATGTAAGAAGTATTTCCACATCTACACTAAGGAGAGAAGATGACAGAAAGCGACAATCTAGTTAGAGATTGAGGTGACAGATATGCCCAATGCCAATGTGCTTTATCAATGTTATGGGTGAATATTTCATATGCATGCACCATGCCTACCTTTACCTTTTCAGTTCACAGTTTAGTCATCATCAATGGTTAATACAGCAACTTGCTACTAATCTGCCAATGCACAGGATTCTGCTGTTTAACTTCCACAAGTTCAGTAACTGCCTTTCATGTGTCTCCATAGCAGCCGGCTACTTTCCAGGGCCAGTGCAAGGATTTCTACCAGCCAATGCAAATTCGTATTGCGCCAGTCCCTTTCAGCGCCTTTTTTTTTCCTGCTTTGCCTTCCTCCATAATACTGCATCCCTTTCAGTGTGTTTTGCTTCTACCTCTCCGTTTGCCAATAGGTCCCGTTGAGTTTCCCAAATCTTTATAATATTTTGCTAACAGTTCAGAGAGTGTATCCAGGAAAGGACTGGCAAGGGGACTAAAGGTATATTTTCCTTAGGACACTCTCTAACATACCTCCGAACCATTGCCCCTAGTAAAACAGGTCTCCGGGGGCAGAGCTTAGTCCTCTTGTGGCTGGAACTGATTGGGTAACATAAGTCAGATACACTGTAGAATGTAAATACATAAAGAAGAGTCCTGCGCTCACTCCCATCACTGGGCGGCTGCAATGACTACAGTACACATCAGCCCCAATATATAGTGTTCCCTATTAAGGGTTAATAATGTATAGGGGTGTAAATAAACACCCTTTTCTGTCTCATTAGAGATTTTTCCCAGAGGCTCAAAGAAGCAAGGTGAATGGTTAGAGTTAGGACCCACCTAGGGGGGTCTGCCTTGACGTTGGCAGGTGGGCTCATCCTCTCATGGCCATTGGAGGTAACTAAAAACCTCCATTTGTTTTAAATGCATAGGGATAAAGGAGAGAGCGCAGGTAACTTGTTTTTCTTTTGTTTTTACACTGTAGAATGTACCAGTATACTTATATATACCAAACATCCTCAGATGAACTTCTAGAAAGGAGGAACATAGAATTGGAAAGCATGACAGTGGGATTTAAAGAAGAATACTTGGGTTGGGTATTCAGTGATGCTCAGCTCCCATTTGTCAGCTATATGCAGGACACCCTGCCTGTAGGCAATACACTGCCACAAGAAATAAACAAGGTGAAGGAGATCATATTCATTGGGGTCTCACTGGGCAAGGCTAGCCCAAGACATTGCAATGTCTTAATCCAAGGATAAAATGTACTCCACCGACCACTAAAACCATGCCCATGAAAACCACGCCCACACATGTTATGCATCATTTTCTCAAGAGCTTCCTCTTGCCGCAGTGTCAAAATGCCCCCATCAAATACCACAGTGTCACAATGCCCCCCCTTCACAACTTCACATTGTCCAACAGAGCTTGCCAAGGTATCACAATGTCTCCAAAGAACTTGCCACAGAGTTAAAATGATCACACAGAGATTCAAGTGCCACAATGCTCTCTCAGAACCTACCACAGTATAATAATGCCCCCAGAGAGCTTGCCACAGTGTCACATTGTCCCACAGCACTTGTCACAGTGCCATAATATCGCCACAGCCAACTCACTTTGCGACTAAGCACAATACTGGTGGAGAGGGCAGTAATTTGCCATCCCTTTTAAAGTGCACCTGGGTCCAAAAGATATGGTGCACAGTTGATGGTGGGCCGTCCATTTGATAAGAAAAATTATTGTGGACCTGAATTGGGATCTGACTTACAGACAACAACTACTATGTAAACATATGTCAAAAGACCTTTACTGATCCAATAAGATTTGAATTGTTTAGATGTATTTATAAATTATATTTTCCACATGAAGCCATCCCTCATCCACTGTTGGTGCTGGACAGCATGGTTCATACACTGCAGCAGTTGCAGAGGGTGAAAGGTTTGGTCATTGTTTCTTCTGAATTATATTATAATGAGATACATTATATCTCACCACATAACAATATTGTTCATTGTTTGCTAGCTGGTTTATTAGAAATAATTATTACCCAAAGGATCACATACATGCTTCCAATTCACGCCGGAGGGTATCTCATACCTGCATAAGTATCCTCCAATTCCCCTAATCAGTATATATTTCACCATGAATAATCTTTACATACAATGATACAAGATCAGCCCAGTATTTTACTGTCTATCTTACTCATATATATTCCAAAGTCTCCAGCACCCACTATAAAAAGTTACATTCTATAAGTCATGTTTCTTAAATATATTAATCAGAGAGCGGATTTTAAAAAAAACATATTAAAATGTGTTTGTTTAAAGTTCCTGCATCACTTCCCAACAGAGTACTTTATCATTCACTGCTTATTTGATTTAAAAAAAACATGTCTGAAAATAGGATTCTGTAATACCAAATACCATTTTATACATACATTCAACTATAAAGGGTGTTTTGGCACCTTTGAAATGTATTGCTTTGTTTACATTGCGATGTGAGGGGGTTCCTAAAGGACATTATCTGCTCTGCAAGACATGCAGATGTTCACTGCAAGTTTGATTACTATGTTTACATGGTGCTGTGCTTCCTAACAATACACCTGTTCAGTTACAGAGAACGTATTCGGCCCTATTCAGTGATGCAAGTTATCATTTATCACAGGTTTTTAACTCCATAGATTTCAGTCTATGTTAGTCAATGACCTGAGATAAATGACCTCAGGTCATTAAGCAGAGCCCAGAGAGTCTTATAAAATATAATGTATAAAATAATGTAAGTGAGATTTACTTTTTTTTTTTTTGCTTACATATTTTGCTTTCGGATGTACACATCCTTTATTTTCCATACATATTTAGTTTTCAGGGTTTGATTTTATCACTGACGGTAAGAAAAAAAAAAAATGGACCAACTGGGTGGGCTGAACCTCCAGTGTAATTCTGTGTTTCATGCATAGTACATGGAATGGGTAAAAAACTCTCCATTGTAAGAGTCCGTGTCAACCATCAGTACTTTCTTAGTGTCCCAGCGGCCTGCAGCTGTCACAGTGTAGGGATGTATAAATCATGTTTAGGATATTCCCTTGACAATGACACTAAAAAAAGCTTTTTTTTCTAAAGTAGTCGGTTACCTGTCAGCTGAACCCAGCAGGTAACATGACAAATTATAGCCAATAAAATAACATTTTTCAAACACTGACACCAACCTCTAATTTATCTCTTCAATAAATGGGCTTCAGTGCAGTGGGGTAACGGATAGATCTGCAGGCACTTATTAACAAACCACAAATGAATTTGCATTATTAAATTTTAATGATATAACTGCTTTTTAGTCTGCTTAGTTTCTTCACCAACAGTCAGTATTCTGCAGTAATATTTATTAATACTATTACACTCATTGTTACAGTTGTGCTTTTATTTATTTATTTATTTTAAATGTCGAATAGGAAAGCTTTAAGATTAAAGTCATTAAGTAACAGGATTTTCAAGAAGAAAAAAAAGCACTGACCATTTTCAGTGACATACTGGTATCTAACATGGACCTGTATTCTCTGGAGGGTGACAGACAGGGAGACTGGGGCCTAAGTTTAATTTATAGTACCTCATTGTTTAAAAACCACACATATATGGACCAGGACTTACATTCAGCCTCACACTTTTTAGTCCTAATCGTCCTGTTTCAAAGGGTTAACCTCCACATTAACCCGTATCTTTTTTTCTATTTTGCTTTAGTCATCTCGTATGGCCTTTAATGTCAACAAACCCTGGACACAGGTTGATTTGAACAGATAATCTGCATCTCCTCCTAAAGTACAATTCGATATCATGCTTCCAGCAGTCCTATATTTTGTTTTTTTAGGGGATAGTCTCCCGGTTTGTCTCCGTTACCCAGTATAGTCCTGTATTGACAAACACTTTGAAGTCAGTTTCAAATTAATGTTACTTTTAAATGGTTAACAGTTTGCTTAGTGGTATATTTGTACAGGGTCTAATGCATCATGAGTAGTATTTGTTTATAGAAATGGCAATAAACAGGCATCAGTGCAGTGTGGTAGTTATTCATGATAACCTTTAAGTTTTGTTGTCATTACACATTTCAAAAATGTTTGCGATAGATATTATTAAGGTTGTTTTGAGGAAAAAGCAGGTATGAGCTTCTTGTTCGAAGAATGGGTTTAAAAGATGGCCTCATTGGAGTGTTCTGTATAAGATTTGGAATACAGGTTGAGTATCCCTTATCCAGAAATCCGTTCACCAAAATGATCCGTTATCCAAACATTGTTTAGGATTTTGCCACAGGTTGAAAGAAGTGCAAGTGAAAAATGTAGTGCCCTCTCGTAGGAGGATAAACTTGCATGTACTTTTGATGATACATGTCAGTTTATCCTCTGACCGAAAGCTGCCATGGGAAGATCGCAACCCATTCAGTATCGGGACTGTCTTGTTTTATAAGGGGATCAACAGAAGGGACCTTAACTAGAGAGAGACCCCCACTTCGTGCAGACCCTGATTAGATGAACTGGGATGAGCCCCAGCTCTGATTGGCTGTGCGTGTGACAGCTTCCTGTCCACCACTGTCTCAGCTATACGGCAGAGTTAAGAGTAAACCTGGGTGTATCTCTAAAGATACACGTCGGCTTTATTTCTGAAAGGGGGAAAACTTTTTTTTTTTTTTAAACTTTAGTTGTGCAGTCCCAACACCACTGAGTCTTTAAAATAATTCTTAAAATCCTTCAATATACTCCTGCCATTTCCCCTCACTTGTTTTTTTTTTCTGTTTATTATTTCTGTCTTATGGAACAATTATTCAACATAACAATATCAGGATTTTAAGAGAGTTTTTGTTCTAAAAAATATAATAAATAAAATCCAATAAAAAAAAGACTTGTTGTTATAACCCAATTTATCCATCTGTTGTGGTAGAATTTCAGGGATTATGTAGCATTACCAAATGCATTCAACATTGTCCTGATACACAAGATGTTAACTTACACAAGATGTTCAACTTACAGAACATTTTACACTTTGATCATTTTCTCTTAAAACCATTTTTTTTCTCTTATCACACGAATTTGGACCCTACAATTCTATACTTATGGCTAAATCCTCAGTAAAGCATCTGACGGACGAGGTGTGTGGCTCCAGAAAAGAATACCGATGTTCATGTAATATATACAAGCAGAGCAATGTACCTATGGGATTTTCTCAGTGGTTTTATCTTGATCCAGCGTTTGCTGTCAGCTTGCAGAAGAAGTAATTGGCCATCCCTACAGGGGGAGGGGGAATGGCTGGAGGGAAGAGAAAAGTTTTGTGGTCCCTTAGCAGTAAGGACTGAGTGACACGTACCGTAATTATCCTACTGGTTCCAGTGCAATTCTATTAAAGTCTAAAACTTCCGTCTCACTGCTTCACACAAATGAAATATTACTATTCTTAATACAATGACCAAGAGAGAATATATAAAGAAATAAAGAATTTAAACAGCAATAGGAAGAGTTACTAGTTTTATATGCAGCAATAGGACACTTTATGTGGTTTTGTAGGATAATGACATACATTAGAAGGAGAGATTATACAAAATACAAGAAGTTAGAGGAAGGCATTGTATAGAAAAAGGAAGAAGTTACAGTGTTGAATTATATTGAACAAGGGGAGATAAGTAATGGAAGAAAGTATATATAACAGCAGGATGATTTTTGTGAGGATATATATAGCAAACAATATAAGAACGTACATGAAGAGGGTCTAAAGAGCAATAGGATCATTTATAAATATGGAAGGAAGGACTGTAGGGACTCAGAGGCTAATTTATCGATTTATAGCAAACATTCTATATTATAAGGAAATATAATGTGGAGAAATAAGATTTCTGATCTCCAAGCCATTATACCAAAACAAATAGAGAGAATTGTGTATGTAGGAATGGAATGATGAATTACACGTATTCTACTTATATATCATATGTATGAGACAAAATGCGTATTGAGCACAAAGTACACGAATAGGATGCTTTAATCTGAATAATCACATGGCAACACCGAAGTTAAATTACCCAGTGAGAGCAGTAGAAGATATTGTGAAGATTTGTTACAATGTGAGCTGAGCGATTCCTGACCCTGAGGGAATGTGTGAGAGGAGAGGTTGGGTTTGTACAATAGCTGTTGTGGGAGGAATTACAAGCTGGTCATAGAAAAGGCATCACACATCCCCAGTCCCAAAGGGAATGTCCAATCCAGCTGCACATCATATAATATACACGTAATGAACAAGGAGAAATAAATGTCAAAGTAAAAGTATTCTATCATATGCACATATAGGACTCTTCACATTGTGTATCCTTTCTATCATACAGAGCACGGAATTAATCATAAATTAAATTACAGAAATCCATACCTCTCAACTTTGGGGATGGAGTGTCAGTGCTACGGCTCATGCGCAGTAACACTGTCACCCATTTTTGATCCTAGCTTCTGAAGCCAGGATTGCTACTGTTCATGCGCACAATGCTGCGTATGCCCAGTAAGCATTCTCTGGGACAAGGGAGAATGCGAACAGGACCGCCGGATTGCGGTCCTGAGTCCCGTTGTCCCACTGAGCTCTACCTGTGTCCTGGGACAGAGGTAGAGCACGGCAGGAGAGTGGGACTTGGCTCCCAAATAGTGACTGTCCTGCACAAAGCAGGACAGTAGGTAGGTATGGAAATTGTGAAGGTATTAGTTTTAAAAATAAACATTTCAATCAAGTTCATTTACCAAGTGCTTTAACCTCTTTGTGACGCATGGTGTTTGCGTCCCAGACGACGCAGGCACCATAACGTCACGATTTGTTCTTGGCCACCAATCACAAGGTGATCGGAGGCCAGGAACACTATGGCAGATACCTGATCAGGGTATTAAAAGACCCTGTGGGTCTCTGCCAAAAGATCGCGAGACCTCCGACAGACAGCAAAGTCAGTATCCAGACAAAGATAAATCACTAGTCATTATTATTGGATTATTGATGAAGAAGAATTAAATGATCAGGTTCTACAAGTGAAGCAATCAGCAGGAACGTTCCATTAGTTTGCATGGGGTTTGTTGTACTTTTAGAAAATCTATGCATATTTGGGTGTGCAAAAAGTTAGGACTAATTTAATGCAACTGCTGGTCCTGTCTATGGATTTATAACCTTAAAAGATACAGGTACCATATTGTAAACTATAAGGTCTACTCAATATTTGCAGGGAATTGAGATGGGAATTTCAAATTTAAGGCCAAAGAAGCTGAGTTGAAAAAATTCCCCCATTCAGCTTCATTGAAGAATTTTTGCAATGTGGCTACTTTGGCCTAAACTGTGAAATTCCCATCTCAATTCCTCAATTTTCTCTTTATTGAGCAAACCCTTACATCTCACATTTTCCCAGTGAACCATCCGTTGAACCAAGGACTGACTAAAACAAAAAAAGGCAACTTGAAATGAGAAGAGCAATTACATTTATCGGAAAAAGTATTATAACGTATGTGAAATTAATTACTTAACTGATTAATTATTATAATAATGTATCTATGTTAGCTTTTTGGTTGTTACACAAACTAGGCAAAAAAAAACAGTTTACTATGGATTGCTCTCTCTTTAGCTAGCTGAGTATCATTTGAGCTGTAGTTTAACAATAGCTCACGGTCCACATGTTCTCAGCCCTGCCCAAGCCAGAAAACTCCTACTTTTCCCGCCTTCTCTCTTGTCATGACACACACTGATTAATAATGCAGCTCAAAATCTATTTTACCATGAGCCCCATTTTGTTAATTTCCCTCACATGCAATTACAACATTCAGTCAACTCTATCCGTGGCAATGCTACACTTACTGATATATAAGTTCTACTCAATAAAGAGAGAACTGCATGAAATTCAGATAGGCAGTTCAAACTTTAGGCCAATGTACCCGAGTTGGAAAAATTGCAGATGAATGGGACAATTCCTGTCCTGACATTCTCTCTTTATTGAGTAGAGCCTATGGCTTTGTGGTCAGAGGTAGAGATAGGCACTAGCATTGTTCATGGTGGACATTTCCTGGCCATTGTGATGGACCATTTAAGGATGTTCTAAGACATTCACATATCTTATTATGGATACTGGTGACCTTGGATGGGCACTTTGCCTATCTGTAGTCAGAGGGACTATCAGCTTGTTTTCTATTATGGTTGTGAACAGCTGCAACCCCAACAACAAATGGTTGCCTGACAGGTGGATGTGGACTATTTCTATTGGGCAATGTGTTTGTACCACTGATTGGTCCTAATGATGGACTGTTTAGATACAAAATAAAACATGACAGTTGTATATATCCCAGTGTATGACAAAGTTGAAAAAACATCAACATTTTCTAAGAATAACTAACAAACAAACACCCCCACTATTTTGCAGTACTTTTATAGTTGTTCGTATTGTATGCTGTGTTTATGTAGAGTTGGGTGAAATCAGACGGAGGTAGTTGTGACTACTACAAGGCTTGCTAAGTTCCACCAGAACTTTAACTTTAAAGCTGCTCTAAAGTTTTTAGACTTTTAGTTTGAGACAGGGATATTACTATATTTGCAGTTCACGAGTTTCACTTAAATAATTCCTCTTTAAATGAGTGGCCTTGTTGCACTACTTGACCAAACTACGTGTACAGGGAGTTAGAAAGATAGTACAGCTAAATCTCTACAAACTGGGTGAAGAGGCATGGGGTGTACTCTGGGTATTTCAACTCCTGCTGGCACCCTCATGACTAATGCTAACATGCAAATCCAATGAAATAATGCAGTGTGTTCTTCTTGTGAATACATTGTCCTTAATAATGTACAAATAGGATGATGAGTAGTAGCAGAATGCAGCAATATTAATGTTATGCTGTCTAAGTAATACCTACAGTAATAACCCACCTTAGTATTCAGGGTGGTTAAGTTAAGAGCTAGGGAACTTATACACCAGCGAAATGCACAGGCACCAATGTCATAACACTTAATGAAAACATTTTTTTTTTTTTTTAGTTTAGCAACTACGATGACTAGCATACTAAATATGTTTATTTTATTCTTTGCCACAACGACTTCATGGATAAAACCAGGTCCAGAATCTCCTAATTGTTACACATTAAAAATGTGTCAAAATAACAAAAGATTGGTGTAACCCAGTATTCATTCATTTTAAAACGCTTTTTTATTGAACATTTTTTTAAAAGTGTTTTACTTAATCGAGTAATCTCCAGAGTAATTTACCACCACCAAATAACAGTTAGCGTTCGAGAAAATTTTTGTTTCAAACTGCAGCTCTTTTATATACCCTACATAATAAAGAAAGAACTGCAGGGTATCAAGATGGGAATTTTAAACTTAAGGCCAAAGTAGCCGAGTTGGAAAAATTCTACAATGCAGCTTAATAGGAGAATTTTCTCAACTAAGCTACTTTGGCCTTAAAGGGACACACACCCCACTAAAAAATAAAACGGTTTTGTTTTTTTATTTTGCATTGCTGATTTCAGATATGTCTTTTGTTTTTCTTATGTGAGTTTATTGTGTGACTGGGTGCCTCCATTTTGTGAAATGTGGTGGTTTTTGGGTGCCACCTCACAGTGACTTTACAGCAGTAGTAGGTCACTTTAGGGCTGGGGACACAGAATGCAGTCTATAAGTCAGAATTATGACCATGGCCTTGCATTAAATGGAATGGTAATGTAACTATAATGTTATGATCCTGTTTGACTAGGTTACTCTTCTTTCTCATCCCAAAATATTTACTTTTTGTGTAGGAAGACAGGTAAAAAAGGTGTACACAGCCACTTAGTCCTGCCAACTAGTGATACACAGTAGCCAGTAAGAGCAGGGGCTTATCTTATGAAATTAAGATTTTATTTTTACTTTTATATGCAATTAATTTAAATCTAAACACAAACAAACAGTGGCATGTGTCTTATATGTGTGTTTGTTTTAAACGCTCAGGTAATCTAGTTAGATATTATCCTATGTCCCTTTAAGTTTGAAATTCCCATATCAATTCCCTGCTATTCTCTCCTAATTGGGGAACGATCTGCACCACACAAAGATTTCACCAGGCTCAATGTTATTCTGATTATTATCCTATTCTGCAATGCTGCATAGCTTACAAGTATACAGATATTCCATGGCTTAACAAGTTTAGACAAAGCGGAATAAGAAAATGAAGAGGATAACAGTCTGAAATTAGTTAGGTTTGTAACAGAAGTAGCAAATGTCTTAGTAAACAGCTAAGTTGTTAAAGGACACTTGTCATGTCATAAGTGACTTTGCATTAAATAAATGAATAAGCCCTAATATATAAGCTGTGACATATTTTTAAAATATAAACCTAAACAATTTATTCTGTTAATTTACCATTTATCAACACCTGCTGAACATGTAATGGCTGCCATCTTACCTCCTAGATTGGGTCGGATCTCTGACCCAAGCACCCTGCAGTCCCACCTCTCATCTCTGTTTATTTCCTCCTCCAAATTATATGTTAGGTCCGCCCCCTCGCTTGATCGATGTTACTTTAAGACTGTACCTGGCCCAGATCTCCCTGCAACCCTGTTACCAACTGTTTGCATGCTTACTTACTTATCCTGTTTGTCAGAAGAAGTCTGAGCACCATGATTTGGCCCTTGACACAGTAATCATTATGTGGTGTCTTATTGGATGGAAGATGTAAATATCCTTACAGATCATCTTCGGGGCATACAGGATTGAGGTCTAATGGCCACTGGTATAACAAAAAAATCCACACATTTTCCTTAGAGTTGCATATTCACATATGGTAGGGCCACAGCAGAATGGACTGTAATGTAAACTTAATTTAATATTTGAAACCAAAGCATGTTAATGATTTTGTTGCAATGAATCTGTTACAATGATTAAGCCATCATTACTTAACTCGCTAGACATTTAGCCATTTGTGCTGGTTGTGTTTCTGTATATCTTGACATTTACCTGGTTTATCACCCCATTTATAACAACACAACCTGTCATAATGGATGAGATGAAGACATTTAAGATTATGTAAGTTATAGGGAGAAGCATCTGTATACCATTAGTGCAGCAAGGAAACAATCAACATAGATATTATAAGAGCAGTAATAGAACTTTATTGAAAGAGTGGAAGGAAGCACTTTTCTTCCATCTATAATAATGGTATATGACCTTAAGGTGCACATGGCATTTTGATCTTTCAGATTTAAGTTGCTCAACAGATTTTAACCTAATAGAAATTGTACACTGGTACAATCAGATATATGTTAGTTTCCAAGTATGTTCTGGGGATGTTACTTTTGCCCAACATCCAGGGTATGTTACTTTTAACCAGTTTAATGGTGCTAAACTATTCCAGGAATTGAACCTGTGACCCCAAAGGGTTGAATAGTTTCTACCAATGATGCATTAGCCTACTAAGCTATGGACCAAAATGTAATCGCATCTCCATTTCTTATGTTATCTCAGAATGGAGATTCATCAAGGGTTAACCACAAAGTAAACAAACAGTAACTACAGCATTTTGCTGATGCCATGATCTTTATCAGTCCATTGAGCAAGTGGTGTATCTGCAGTGGCTGCCACTAAATTGTGGGGGTGCATTGGGCAGCTGCAGCTCTATATGTTTGACACTGTTAGACCTCAGTCAGTACTGCCACTGCGGCTGCCTCTCAATCATTCACATGAGCAATGATTCAGAGTATCTGAATCATTATCAGCGTATCTGAATCATTGCCCCTGGAAACTGGACCTGCAGCAAGAGAGAGAGAAGCAGTAGGTTTATTAGGTTAGGTTAACTAGATATATAGGTAATAAACACCTTTCAGAAAGGAATTGCAGAAAAAAAAAAACCATAGGAATTATAGACTGGGGTAATGGTGACTCATTTTTACCACCCCAGCTATTGTAAACTTCCCATGATGCTCAGGTATATTCTGGACTGTTAGATACTACTACTATGGTTATATAATTGTTCTATTAATGGGTAACGTTTGTAACATTTAGGGGAGGACTTTTGTAACTTTTGTAACTCAGGAGAGGAAACCCCTCTCCTGAGCCAACAAAGGTAAACAATGGGGAGGAGGTACGAGGTATTGGGGGTACTGGGGAGGATGCTTTGAGCTGTCAGAAGTTCTGCCTCTTCACAATATCACTTTGTTATTGAGTGCATGGATTTGTCTCACCAATTTTTTTCACTAAATTGCTGATTTTCACACACAGTGAGTCCATTCCTGCTTTGATATTTTGTGCCCAACCTCCCCAAATCCCCCCTCCCCCGTGGAAAAAATCCTGTGGACAGGGGGGAGACAGACATGATCAAGATGGTTAGGTATTCAGGAGCGTGATGAAAATAGTATCTGCCCTGTGTGCCAACTACATTTGGTATGCCCCTGGTTTGATTACCCAGACACTTCTTTTACTGGATGGACAGCTCACCAACTTACCTTACCTTAGTGCATCTCCCCATATATATTTGAATTATAATTTTCCACTATATTATCATTGTGCCAATGACTTTTAGCAATTAAGCTCAATTAGTTCATCCCTAGCATTATTAAAGTGGTTAATAGCTATTCTTATTTTGCTACATGAGATGCTGCAGGTGAGTTGATTTCCTATCTGGCTCACTTGCTCCTGCAGTGTCCTGGAATATTCTAATTATATCCCAACTGCTGGCTCTTTGTTCTGTACGAGGTGTCTCCTTACTGCATATCTTCGTCTGGAGAGAACAGGCACGTACAGACAGGACGGTGTGACCTAGCAAGGTTGGTCTCCGCAGTGGATCTGTAACAGCTTGTAAAACTCAGTTCACCTTTAGTCTGTTCCCTGCCATTGGAGTAATGTATTCCTCATACTCCAATAGAAGAACTAATAAGAATCAGCAAAGTTTCTAAAATGTCTATTACCCAGTTTATATTTCTCTACCATAAAAGTGCAGAATATTTTTATTTTGACACCTCTTCGGAAACAATATGCTATACGTGATACAATGCTATCTCGTCAAAACAGTAACTCTAAGAGATCAGAAGAACTGAGAATAACAGATGAGGTTACAAGCTGCATGTTCTTTACAACACAACACCTTCTATTAATGGAAACACTGCATTTCCATGTTTAAAGTAGACCTGTTCTTCAAAGCAAGTTTATTTTATTTTTTTACACAAAGCCAAATAAATGTATTCCCATAGAATTATATTGTCAGGATTCAACAAGGAAGGCAGGGATTGGTTGGTTGTGCGATAACGTAGGTTGGGTCGGGATTGTGCAAGCAAAGGTCAGTAGCCAGAAGACCAATAGTAGACAATTCACTAAGCCTTGTAACACTGGGGTAGACTGTACTGTAGTGACTGTAATGGTGCCACAGCTTGAGAATAGGCAAGCACAGGGTGGAAGTGGGTTTTATATCTCCCTCTTATTTTAATATACGAAAAGGACAAGCATCAGAAACTCTGCTAATTTTTCCAACAGCCGCAAGTCCTGTAAGTTACAAGGTGGAGCCTCCATCGATCAGACTTGTTTGTCCAGGACATCCCACAGATGCTCGATTGGATTGAGATCTGGTGTCAACACTTTGAACTCGTTGGTGTGTTCCTCAAACCATTCCTGAACCATACTTGCTTTGTGGCCGGGTGCATTATCCTGCTTAAAGGACAACTGTAACAAAAAAATACATTATGTTTAATTGAAAGATTGTATCATGTGTAGATGATTCATAAAAAAAATTGCAAATGAAAGGATACAAATAAAGCACATTATTAAGCTTTCTTTAATTCATATAGTACTCTCTGGAGGCGGACATATTGTTTAGAATCCTAAGTCAGATCTCCACTCACTTTGGTTTCAGACGAAGAAAGATCTGACCCATCTGACCAAAGATTCTAAACAAATGCCTCCTGGTAGAGCTATTTGGAGCAAAGAGGGCTCAACAAGGTACTTTAATTGTATTCTTTCATTAAAGCATTTCTATATAAAAATCCTACACTTGATGCAATCTTTCAATTAAACATGACTTCAATTTTTTTTGCTGCAGTTTTCCTTTAAAGAGGCCAATGCCATCAAGGAATACCGTTTACTTGAAAGGGTGTACATGGTCTGCGAAAATGTTTAGTTAGGTGGTATGTGTCAAAGTAACATCCACATGAATGGCAGGAGCCAAGGTTTCCCAACAGAACATTGTCCATTGAACAGGTGTACCTTCTGTCATTGGTCATGATGTTATAGCTGATCAGAGTCTCTCTCTGTCTCTCTCACATTTTATTATATCTTTTCATCTGACAACACTGAAGAAATGACACTCTGCTACAATGTAAAGTAGTAAGTGTATAGCCTGTGTAACAGTGTCAATTTGCTGTCCCCGCAAAATAACTCAACCATTAATGTCTAAACTGTTGGCAACAAAAGTGAGTACACCCCTAAGTGGAAATGTCCAAATTGGGCCCAAAGTGTCAATATTTTGTGTGGCCACCATTATTTTCCAGCACTACCTTAACCCTTATGGGTATGGAGTTCACCAGAGCTTCACAGGTTGCCACTGGAGTCCTCTTCTACTCCTCCATGATGACATCATGGAGCTGGTGGAGGTTAGAGACCTTGTGCTCCCCCACCTTCCGGTTGAGGATGCCCAACAGATGCTCAAAAGGGTTTAGGTCTGGAGACATTCTTGGCCAGTCCATCACCTTTACCTTCAGCTTCTTTAGCAAGGCAGTGGTAGTCTTGGAGGTTTGTTTGGGGTCGTTATCATGTTGGAATACTGCCCTGCGGCCCAGTCCCCAAAGGGAGGGGATCATGCTCTGCTTCAGTATGTCACAGTGCATCTTGGTATTCATGGTTCCCTCAATGAAACCGCTGTATGGTCTTGCCCACCGTGCTGCAGCTCAGTTTCAGGGTCTTGGTAATCTTCTTAAAGCGTAGGCCATCTTTATGTAGAACAACAATTCTTTTTTTCAGATCCTCAGAGAGTTCTTTGTCATGAGGTGCCATGTTGAAGTTCCAGTGACCAGTATGAGAGAGTGTGAGAGCGATAACACCAAATTTAACATACCTGTTCCCCATTCACACCTTAGACCTTGTGGGGTGTACTCACTCTTGTTGCCAACGGTTTAGATATTAATGATTGTGTGTTGAGTTATTTTGAAGGGACAGCACATTTACACTGTTATACAGGCTTTACACTTACTACTTTACATTGTAGCAGAGTGTCATTTCTTCAGTGTTGTCACATGAAAATATATAATAAAATATTGACAAAAATGTGAGGGGTGTACTCACTTTTGTGAGATACTGTATGTCTGTGTATGTAATCTCATCTGGGACATACTTTGTCTCTGAATGGCAGAAATAAAATGTGGACTTTTATTAGAATGTAAGTATATGTATATTTTATTGCGTCACTGCATTATACTGTTATAGCACACTACCCATTCATTGTCTTTTTGTATTTCTATTTTATAGAGGAGAAAACAATCGCCATTTCTTAACTTTGGTTTATACTTTGTATAGTCTACTATAAAAAAGAAGACTTTGGGCTCCCATTTAATAAATAAATATATTATATTGTGGATGTCAGCTGATTTATTCCTTTTTGCTAGGCGATAAGCCTATTCAGTGATTGAACATAATTAATCTTGCTAATGAGTAAGCCTCGACGGGCGAAATGCATCAGGTTTGGTCATGTGCACACAGAAGGGACACATACTTGCACACAAGTAATTTACTTAAAAGTTGTGCATTTTCTGGACTGTATAATTACACATAAAGCTTTGTATACCATCTAGTAACCTTTTAAGCATACTGCCTATTTTTCCTTTTAATATGTTGTTCTTGTCCATTTTTAATTCCTTCTAAAATGTCGTAGGGAAGCTGCTCAGGTCTTTATGACTGCAATCTACAGATTCACGTATTTCTTTGAGGGCAGACATATTACCCATAAGGTAAACAGGTATCTATTATTATTATTATCAATGTAAGATGCAGAAAGCAGGCTGTTAGGCACAATTTACGATGTCTGTAGAGTAATTGAAAAAAATTCAAAAGTCAGTAAAATGTATGGATATGAATGTCCTCATCATGCCAGCTGTAGCCTGGTTCGTTCTGGCAATAGGCTCAATTATTTATGATTTCATATAGGTCAATCAGTCTGGCAGGTGTTAAGTGCTACTTATTTATCACTTTCTCCTGCACCTTGCCAGATGACACTGGCCATAGACTGAAGTTAAATATCCCAGCACCTTACTATGAAGTGACACACAGGTGGCTCAACACATTCCCTTTCCGAATCTCTCCATTGCTGATCCAGCATTTTAAAGTATATATCTCCCTCTCTGACTGCCTACAAACAGACAAGTATATCTATGCACACTCATTAATCATGGGCAGCTGTAGATAACACATGAAAGGGAAGAGCAGAGGGTTGATTGGTATATGTAGATTCATATGGTATGATATACAAATTACTATTTAAATGTATCCAGCAAGCTAATCCAAGTACTAGAGAATGGGCAGAGATAATGAAGTTTAATTAAACTCGAATAGGAACAGAATATCAGATGCAAATATTCATCTGCCATCTGATTACTTTAACTTTCACAAAAAGCAAAACTGGGTATTATATCAGATGCAACGAGAAATACCATGTGTGGGCATGGTCTTTAAATTGCATATAGATTTGTAACACAAGGCACGTGGTGCACTAGATTAAAAAAAAAACCTGTGAATATGAATTTCTGTTTGTCGGTTTGCTAAGTTAATGAACATGACTTTAATAGTATGTGCTGACCAGTGTTTTGGAATAAAGTTAGGGAATATTTACTATAATGCCCATAAGATGCCCAACAGTGGTGTTATTCCAATTTAGCTATTTTAGACTGTAAATTCACCAGTGTTTACCATTTTGTGAATAGATCCATTAAATTAATTAATATCATAGAGATAGGCTGGTGAGATACCTGAGCGTGTGTATGTGAGTGTGCCGAGTGTGCCATTGTACAGAGCACAGGTGAGACGTCACTTGGAGGATTGTACGCAGTGTTGGAGACCGTATCTCTAGAAGGATATAGATGGAGAGTTCAGAGAAGGGCTACTAAATTGGTTCATGGGTTGAAGGATAAATCTTATCAGGAAAGGTCAAAGCAACTTAACTATAGCTTGGAGGAAAGACGTAACAGAGGGGATATGATTGAAAATTAGGAAATGAGAAACATTTAAATACATAAAGGCAATCAAAACAGCAAAGGAGGAGAATATCTTTAAAAGAAGAAAAACTACCACAACTTGAGGACATAGTCTTAAACTAAAGGGTCAAAGATTTAAAATTAATATCAGGAATAATTACTTTACTGAGAGGGTAGTGGATGTATGGCTTAACCTCCCAGCAGAAGTCATAGAGGTTGACACAGTGAATGAGTTTAAGTATGCATGGGATAGGCACAAGGCTATCCTCGATATAAGATAAGGCCAGGGACTAATAAAAGTATTTAGAAAATTGGGCAGACTAGATGGGCCAAAATGGTTCTTATCTGCCAACAAATTCTATGTTTCTACGTGACAACCTGCAGGGTTTATCAAACACTGCGAAGATAAGTAGCAAATCCCCAAAAAGTTGGAATCTAGTGCTTAATGGGTATTGTCTTCTCCTCAGTGGCTGAAGTAGCATCCAACAACAGGGAGGACCAGATGTCAGGGAAACAGAGCCTCTCTTCTTACAGTTAATTTCACTATAGCCAAATCTAAAGAGTAACAGAAAGGCTTCATCTATTTCATTACCTATATTTTACTATACTTATATATTTTGTGATTTGGTAACATTTTATGTGCAATATCTATATTAAATTATATATGTTTTTATAACCCTGTTTTTCCTGTTTGTATCTGTTATAGTGCTCACCTTAACTTTACACCCATTTGTATCTATTTCTCTTGTGGGCAAACAGGAACTTAGTTCTAAGTGTTCTTTACATGTTTCCTTTTCTGTTCTCCTCCCCACTGGCTCAGTATTACACCAAGTTCTCAACCCACAGGGTTTGAAGATTGAATTCCTGTTGGGATAAACTCAGTCCTTTATACTTCAGAGATGGGTAAAATGACCATTTATACTTTGATGATACAACAAATGTTAGTATAACGTGGGAAAATTAGTAGGAAAAAAAGATCAAGATAAAAGAAGAGTATTTGCATGCTTTGCTTTAAAGGTACAAAGAAATCTTAGATGGAAATAAATATTTTTGAAAAAGGTAAATCATTTTTCCTATATTGATACCTTTAAGTAGACAAAAATAGCAGACCAAGATCATTTTTAGGTATTATTTTCCTTACTTACGTACACATATACAAGCTTTTGCTTATTTTAGTGCTACATTTTATAAAGTAGCAAAGACACATAAATAAAAACAATAATATCAAGGATACATAATAATAATTTGTTTAGTCTTTTCTCCCTGTGAAACTCAAAGCACTTTACAAATATATAAACAGACATAAAAATAAAGAGTTCCTGATGGTCAGGTGAGCTGAATGAATGTCTGATAAAAGAGCTGGGTCTGTAGCTTTTTGAAGTCTGAAATGATGGTGCCTCTCTGTGCACGATAAATCGTTTCAGAATGTAGTGGCAGCATGGCTGAATGCCCTGGAACCTACGTCTGTCTTTATTCTGGGTAGCCCCCAACAAAATGTAGGCTTGCTGGAGAAATAAAAGTAGTTATTGGCAAACAGGGTACTACTGTCCCCATAATGATGTGCCAGTTGTTTTGCCTCCGATAAGGAGTAGATTGACAGGGGTTACCTGTGGGATCCCAGAGAGGACCCAGCAACAAACCCTGCTGAATACAGTTGTTTCCTAATCAGTAATCATATTGGGGATATTTATTTTACTTTTTTAAACCATGGTTAAACAGAGCATTGCTAATTTGTCCTGAGTTGAACCAGTAAATTAAATCAGTAGCTTTTTCCTGGTGCTTTATATATATAGCAATGGAAGGACAGCTCCTCTAACCCATGTAGTGCAAATGTACCAAATAACAAATAAAAAACATCACTACTGACTATTTAGAAAGGAACACATAGCCACAAGGTTGAAACTAAATACAACTGAAAGATACTGAAACTATAATAAGTTTTAATTAAATGGTACGATAAAACAGATATTGGTATAACAGATCTAATTAACTGCTTAAAAGTAAGTAAAAGTGCTAAATATAGTCTTTATTTTAATGTCTCATTTATTTCAGTATGCTCTTAAGTTTCTTGTGACCCCATATAAACTTTCTATTGTATGTATATGCTGCACTTTTCCTCTTTTTTACACATCGACCAAGTCGGAAAGAGCACAATGAAAAGTCAGTGTTAAGTAATGTAATTGGTTAGTTGTCACTAATTTGCTTACTGTAGGCCTTCTCAGATCCAAAGGTTGCCTTGCTGTTGACAGTGATACAAGATGCCCTGCAGGATAGGTCCCCTCCCCAAAGGCATGGCTGTCAGGAAACAGAGATGTCTGTATTTCTGAGAAGGACAGCCCCTAGGAGATGTTGGAGAACCTCACCTAGTGACCAATTAATAGAAGATACATGTCACCTCTGAATCAGATGGGCATTATTATCCATCTCCAGTACATGGATATCGAGGTCACTTATAAACCCTCTGTCATTTTACGTGGGACTTCCTACCTAGTCTCTTGTAGGAAAACACAGTTTGAAATAGCTGTCAATATCACCTAAAACTAGAACCAGTGTTAACCTTTCCCACTCTGGGAATAGGACTAAGCAATGCTGCTCTGCAACCAGAGAAAAGTAACCATTCATTAGATATTTTTAACTAGCTGATTTTCAAGTCTTTGATTAAAAACATTACATATGAAAGTGGGGAAGCAAACATGAACAGGAAAAAAGTTCCCTATTTATAATATATAATCTGGAACCAAGTCTATACGATTTTTCCCCACCTCCTATTTGTAGACTCTAGAGAGGGGTTTCCTGGTGGGATTCAAATGCTAGTTACCCATTAATAGGAAAAATGTATATGACTGTGGTAGTAGCAAACAGACCAGCATATACCCGCGCAATATGAGAACTTTAGCTTAAAATAGCTGGGGGGGTAAAGAGTAGACACAAATATCCCAGTCTACCATCTCTATGGTGTTCAGCCAGTATTGACTGGCTGCAAAACATGGGAGCTGTAGTCAACAACAAAGAAGTTAGTGTGTAGTGTACTGTAGGCCACCACAACCCCATGAAGTACAGCTAGCAACATATATTATTGTAAATGCAGTCAACAAAGGTTAGTGTTTGTACTATGTGTAGTCCTCTCCTAACCCCCATTCTCTGTCAACAGTTAGCTACTATTCCATAATAATCAACTAGCAATGTTGCTCAACATCATGGCATTTGCAGTCAACAAAAATGAATGTTGTGTTTCAATAAGGAAGGTAGTTGAGTCCTAGAGAGTAGGAAAAGGGGCATAAATTCTTGGATCTAAAATGTAAAAACTGGTAGTTATGCAGCAGTAGTGGCTAATCCTTGGCACTCCAGGTGCTGTTATTACATAGTTATATAGTAGTTTAGGTTGAAAAAAGACTTGCATCCATTACATTCAACCCGTTTCCAATTCCATGTTTACCGCTGTTGATCCAAAAGAAGGGGAAAAAACATAGAAACATAGAACCATTCAGTCAATCTAGTCTGCCCAATTTTCTAAACACTTTTATTAGTCCCCAGTTCCCTATATTATATCTAGGATAGCCTTGTGCCTATCCCACGCACGCTTTAAATCCTTCACTGTGTTTTGCTGAAAACTTTCAGCAATTTGAAATTCTACTTTCAGTGGGGAATCTCTTCCTCTGTTGTAGACTAAATCTCCTTTCCTCAAGTCTTAGCAGGTGACCTCTTTTCCTTCGTACTGTTCTGTTGATGAACAGGTCCTTAGAAGGGTCTTTGTATGGGCCCTCTAAATACTTATGTAGCATTATCATATCCCCTTTAAGATGCTGTTTCTCTAGCGAGTACAAACTTAACTTTTCTAGTCATTCTCCATAACTAAAACTTCCCATTCACCTTATTAGTTTTGTAGCCCTCCTCTGCATATTCAAGGTGGTGCGTTACCATGCACCTGTAAAGAGGCAGAATAATATATTCCTCCCGTCAGTCAATATACACTCTTAATACAGGCCAATATCTTATTGTTTATATTTAATCTCATTTGCCATATGTCTGCCCAGTTATCCAGTTTTTCCCTTGGTTGGATGTTAGCTATTACCAGATTCAGACATGCCTCCCCTATGGGCGGTGTCCGTGAGATGCACTAGATGAGACAAAAAAACCAACAAATTTGTAAACTTACTTCTGCTTTTAAAATAACCCCAAAATATTAGTACTAATCTTTGGCACTCCAGTTGTTGATTACTCACTTTCCCAAATGCTTAACATCCCACAGTGGCTGAGAATCATGGGAAATGTAGTCTCAACAGCTGGGTTATTAACTACCCATGGCTTCAATAAATGTTTGCAATAAACTACCCTGTGTCTGCAACATGTAAGTGGTATCTGTGCCCTACTATTATGCCTGTGTAGTAGTGGGAGCCAGTATTAATGGGGAAGAGACCAGCTAGAGGAAGAGAGCAGATCAAATGACTGACTGCAAGGTTGTGTATATAATTAAATAATAGCCATTTTGCTGCATGCCCCTGCCTGTCAGGTGTTTTTCTGCTCTCTGTGTATACTTAACCTACCCATAACAGCATACTGCTTCTCCTTCTATTGCTGTTGTTCCAGTGGGCCAGTTTTCATTAATCTGGAAATTAAGGACAGTTTATAAGGAATGCAACCAAAACCATCTGTATGGCCTCTGTGATACCTGGAAGCTGCAGAAAATGTTTTTGTTTTTCATGACTGTCAATTTAAAAAGCCACAGGACTCTTTTCCCCCCTTCCTGTATATCATTGTGTAAGATAGATTCCATATTTTAAGATAAATGTTTAAGGGACTGTTTGGTGCCCAAAATGCATCTTCCAAATGTTAATGCATATTTATGTGCTTTCAAAGTACTTTAAAAAGGCATGTTTTACCTTTTGCATTGCTTAAAATATTTACAGATAGATGAAATTGTGAAATCACAGCAGTTTGCAAGAAGCCACAACTGCCCACACTAGTGAGTAAAAGTCAAAGTCAATTTCCTTATTTTTTTTGCTGCAGGAACCACTGATGATAATTTCATTCAAATTAACGGAATTCCCTGTCTCTCTAGTGATGTCTTTAGACAATGTGTTGTAGTGTTAAGAGATCCTACTACGTACAAGTGCAATGTCACACAATGTTTTCCGTTTTATCAGCACAGAAAATGACTAATTGAAACAGAACTTTATATCCACAGTGTCTATATAATCAGAGTAAAAGGCTTGAGTCAAATATTAAAAAAAGAGATTTATGCTGGATGCCTGCATCAAATCACATTGGAAAAAAGGCTGTGCACTATACAAGCAGTAATCTTCATCTTGCACCAAAGTTAGTTTGTGGAACAGACTGTCCCTTTAAGTACTTTTTAAGCTACATGCCATGTTATGCTTTAACTGCAGGGCTCCAAGCATGCACCATGATTCACTGCTAGCACTATACGAAACATCATGCATCTCAGCTGCGCCGCTTTAGGCATTTTCCGATCAAGCTCTACTTTTGTCCTGCTTTTAGAAACAGAGTTAGAGATTAGTGGGACAGCGGAATTCAGGACTGCAATCTTGCAGTGCCAGTATCATTCTGCATTGTCTGAGATACCGGAAAATTGTTTACCTTGTGGTGACCACAGTCTGGTACCACACAATCAGACTACGAGGTCAATGTCGCTCAAGCATGAAGCTTGCCAATATAGACCACAAAATCAGGGCCGCCAACATAAATTTCAGAGCCCCTGATGGAATTTTTTTTGCTAGCCCCCCCCCCCCCTCCCAAAGTTATTTTATTCAGGTCTTATTTCATTTCCAATGATTTAAATACACCCCAGGACATGCGCCATCACATGTATTGCACATCCAGAGTTTACTGCTACCCCCCAGGACATGCCCCATTACCCGCATTGCACATTCAAGACTTACCCAATCAATATGCCCTAGCCAGTTTTTCCATTAGTATTCCACATTTTGCCCAATAATATGCCATAGCCAGTTTGTCCATTAGTATGCCACAACTTGCACATTAATATGCCACTGTTAGTTTACCCATGAATATGCCACAGCCAGCTTTCCCATGAATATATGCCCCAGCCAGCTTGCCCATTAATATGCCACTTTATGCCCATTAATATGCCACCATATGCCCATTAATATGCCACAGCCAGTATGCCTATTAATATGCCACAGACAGTCCCTCCACAGAATGTAATCATTTGTTCTCTGTGGAGTGTTCATGAGAAGTAATGTAGTGTGACATGATCCAGAGCTATGATATCTATATAAAGCTCACAACAACAATGAATGTGTCAAAACAATAGTTTTACCATCCTTTATGATTCCTAGAATTAATTTAGCCGAATGAAGCAGATTCTGTGAATTCTATCTCTGCCTGTGATACACCTGTGAGAACAACCCAAATAAAACCCACATGTGTATTATTGGTTCAAGCAAACTGGGCTAATGTGCATTTGATCAATAGAGATCCCTGTGTTACAAACATAGACACGGTTCTATGCGAAGGCATCAATGAGGAGGAGGGTAGAGTGGGAAAGTGTCCCAGCCAATCACACACAGCATGCTGAATTATTTATAAAGTAGCCACATTTTCCTTTGTTTCCACCAGGGACTTTACCGTATTTGCTCGATTATAAGACGAGGTTTTTTTCAGAGCAAATGCTCTTATAATCGAGGTCTCTTATAATCTGACCTCAAATTGAGGTCAGATTATAAAACATGGATCCAGGTCCCCAGCAGAGCTGCAGGGGACCTGGATCCCCCTCTCTAGCAGCAGGGGAAGTCTGCGCAACGAGCGCAGACTCCCCTGCTTCCGCCCGGCACGACCGCCGGGGCTTCTGTGAAGAAGCCGGATACTTCCGCTTTCGTCACAGAAGTCCCGGCGAGCGTGCCGGGCGGCAGCAGGGGAGGTCTGCGCTCATCGCGTAGACTTCCTCTGCTGCCCCACTAGGCACCAGGGACAATCGGGCAGCTGGGGGATGTCTGCACGATACGTGCAGATATCCTCCATGCTGCCCGACACGGCAGACTATTATGACGGACCAGCTGTCCGTCATAATAGACTGCCGTGTCGGGCAGCATGGAGGATGTCTGCAAGTATCGTGCAGACATCCCCCGGCTGCCCCCACTAGCCACCAGGGATCAAGGTAAGGGGAAGGGAGGGAGGGGGGGCAGAGAGACAGGGGGAGGGAGGGAGGGAGGGGGGCAGAGAGACAGGGGGAGGGAGGGAGGGGGACAGGGGGTGGGAGGGGGGCAGAGACAGAGTCAAGGGGAGGGAGGGGGTTAAGAGACAGAGACAAGGGGAGGGAAGGGGTTAAGAGACAGACAAAGGGAGGGAAGGGGTTAAGAGACAGAGACAAGGGGAGGGAAGGGGTTAAGAGACAGAGACAAGGGGAGTGAGGGGGTTAAGAGACAGGCAAGGGGAGGGGGGAGAGGAGAAAAATGGGGGCAAGGGAAAGAGAAAGGCAGCATTGGCACATAAAAAGAAATAAAAACTAGAAATACATTTTTTGATATCATAATTTTTTATTAAAAAAGCAATTTACATGTGAATATATACAAGTTTAACTTTTTTTCTATAGGGTAGTCTTATATTCAGGCTTTTAGTTTTTTTCCTTAAGGAATATCCAAAGTTTGGGGGGTCGTCTTATAATCAGGGTCGTCTTATAATCGAGCAAATACGGTATATTACTGCAGATAGAATTGTATATAATATAATGCATGCTGGGACATGTGAGTGCACTTTATACAGTATCATAAATTAAAGATACTGTCACCTAAATATTGTTTTTACAATGAATGTAACAAACAAAAAATGTCAGAAATGATCTATATATATATATATACTGTGGGTTATTCAGAAAACTCACGTTCAAAAACTTGATCTAAACAGCAGGAACATGCAGTTGGTTTCCATGGTGATTGCTACACTTTTAGAGCTTTGCTCCAGAATTGACTTTTAGAAATAACACCCATTGAGTTGAGTTGCAAACACATGAATATATTATAATTAAAATGTGTTTAAATATGTCTGTGGTGTCTCCTGTTTATGACATCACCATGTGGCTTCATATGCAAATTACACATTTACCTTTGGAAGTTGTTAATATATTCGTCAAGCCACAACATGAGATACTACAGACACATTTAAACACATTTTAATTCTAATTTATGCATTTGCTTGCAACTTTGCAATTCTGCTAACACAATGTTTTATTCTCTACAGGTGATGGAGTTCCTTTAATGTGTGCCAGTGGCGTAGCGTGGGGGGTGCAGGGGGGGCCGGCCGCACCGGGCGCAATATCTGGGGGGGCGCACTAGCCCTATGCGGCCGCCAGGGCCGTCTTTAACGCGGGGCAAACGGGGCAGCTGCCCTGGGCCCATTTACTCCTGGGGGGAAATAAAAAAAAAAAAAAACTGCCGCCGGATGGGACGTCGCGTCACATCCGGTTTCTGTTTCCCTCCGTGCAAGAGGGAAGACTGCACGGAGGAGACATCCGGCGGGGGACACGGAGCAGCTTCATGTAAGTACGGGGGGGGGGGGGGGGCTGGCTGGCACAATATTCCTGGTATCTGACTGGCACTATATTACTGGGTATCTGATTGGCACTATATTACTGGGTATCTGATTGGCACTATATTACTGGGTATCTGATTGGCACTATATTACTGGGCATCTGAATGGCACTATATTACTGGGCATCTGATTGGCACTATATTACTGGGTATCTGATTGGCACTATATTACTGGGTATCTGATTGGCACTATATTACTTGGCATCTGATTGGCACTATATTACTGGGTATCTGATTGGCACTATATTACTGGGTATATGATTGGCACTATATTACTGGGTATCTGATTGGCACTATATTACTGGGTATATGACTGGCACTATATTACTGGGTATCTGATTGGCACTATATTACTGGGTATCTGATTGGCACTATATTACTGGGTATATGACTGGCACTATATTACTGGGTATCTGATTGGCACTATATTACTGGGTATCTGATTGGCACTATATTACTTGGCATCTGATTGGCACTATATTACTGGGCATCTGATTGGCACTATATTACTGGGTATCTGACTGGCACTATATTACTTGGCATCTGACTGGCACTATATTACTGGGCATCTGATTGGCACTATATTACTGGGTATCTGATTGGCACTATATTACTTGGCATCTGATTGGCACTATATTACTGGGCATCTGATTGGCACTATATTACTTGGCATCTGATTGGCACTATATTACTGGGCATCTGACTGGCACTATATTACTGGGCATCTGGCTGGCACAATAATACTGGGCATCTGACTGGCACAATAATACTGGGCATCTGACTGGCACTATATTACTGGGCATCTGGCTGGCACAATAATACTGGGCATCTGACTGGCACAATAATACTGGGCATCTGACTGGCACTATATTACTGGGCATCTGGCTGGCACAATAATACTGGGCATCTGGCTGGCATAATATTACAGGCATCTGGCTGGCACTATATTACTGGGCTCTGACTGGCACAATATTACAGGCATCTGACTGGCATAATATTACAGGCATCTGACTGGCACAATATTACAGGCATCTGACTGGCACAATATTACAGGCCTCTGACTGGCACAATATTCCTGGCCTCTGACTGGCACACTATTACAAGCATCTGACTGGCATAATATTACAGGCATCTGACTGGCACAATATTACAGGCATCTGACTGGCACAATATTCCTGGCCTCTGACTGCACACTATTACAGGCATCTGACTGGCATAATATTACAGGCATCTGACAGGCACCATATTCCTGGGCTCTGACAGGCACAATATTCCTGGGCTCTGACAGGCACAATATTCCTGGGCTCTGACAGGCACAATATTCCTGGGCTCTGACAGGCACAATATTCCTGGTATCTGATTGGCACAATATTATTGGTATCTGACTGGCACAATATTACTGGTATCTGACTGGCACATTATTACTGGGCTCTGACTGGCACAATATTGCAGGCATCTGACTGGCACAATATTGCAGGCATCTGACTGGCACAATATTACTAGGCTCTGACTGGCACAATATTACTGGGCTCTGACTGGCACAATATTACTGGCATCCGAAAGTAACAATATTACTGGCATCTGAATGGCACAACAATTATGGCATATGTGTGTGTGTGTGTGGGGGGGGGGGGGGGGGGGTAACATTAGAGGTACAGGATTGAGGAAGTTGGCTCCATCTAGCCCAGTCTTGGATCATCTCCAGGGTATGGTTCCATTTTGATGTTTAGTTTTTGTTCTTGATATTTTTTGTCGTTTACGATGGTTGTGAGACGACATATAATAGCATGGCCCATGCTAGGTTACTACATGTGTATATTTGTATTCATAGACCTGCTGAAAATGTGGAGAATGTGTGTAATGCATGTTCGCACTCAATAAAGTGTTGGAAAATAAACTTGTATTTAGATGCATTTTACTTTAATTACATAAGTATTTTCATAACAAACAATACATGTGCTTGGGGGGTAAGGGTTTCTTTAACTAATCTAGTAGAAGAGACTCGAGTGCTAAAATCCACGGGTTAGGGGGCGCAAATTACTTGCCTTGCCCCGGGTGCTGACAACCCACGCTACGCCACTGATGTGTGCTCAAACATTACATTGGATCCTGCATTAAAATGAGAAACTAATGGAATATTCCTGCTGATTGCATCACTTTTAGAACTTTTCTCTTTGTACATACGTTGCACTATTGCATTGTCCTGTGTAACCTTTTATAATTATTGGTCTGACTTCAAAATGTGCATCAACTAAACATAGTCCCACTAATGTTGCACAAAAGTTGTTATACCTCCCAACTTTTCAGACTAAGCCAAAAATTGGCCATCGATTGATAGTGATTTTTTTGTAATTTGGTAAGTCATTTAGAAAAAAGAATTACGTTTTTTATTATATGTAATATAACTGGTACTGCAGTTTTAACACACTTTATTGTGAGTTTTTTTTTTTTTTTGTTGCGCTGTGATACAATTACAAAAACCAACAATTTGGGTTCAAAATAGAGACTGCCCCTCCTACATAAGGCCACTTGGCCGGTATTGTATGCACTCCCCTTTACCAAGGAAGTGGTTCGAGGGAATGTACCAAGTCTTGCTTATAACATTAAAGTCCCCCATAACCCAATTTCCCTCGCAACAATCAAAGCACAACTTTATGACAGTTATTTGGAGTTAATGTGAAATATGACCATGCAAGAGAGAACCGATACAGTATGCCCTAATACTACTTTAGCTCATATTATGGTGCTCATGACCCATATGATATTCCTGCCTTACTGCAACTTTAACACTATAGCCATGACCTCCGACACCTTCATCTTTACATTTTCAATATACTGCTTTACTCTAATAGCAGTGTATCAGTAATGCCTGAAACAGCAATTCATGGTTTTGTAGACAGATTCTAGTACAAGAGCTCCTCCTTATGGATGTAAGGGGAAAAAGATTAGATGTTTACAACCTAAAAATGTAAATATATAATGTGAATATTAAATATTCCATTCAGTTTATATTTTTCCAGTGTTTGTAAAAATATATTTTAACAAAGATTTTGGACAGTTTATTAAAGCAATACACCACTACAGGGGCCCTGATTACTCATGTTATACTAGCCATTTTTGGACACTGTGACCTTTATCAAGGTTATTTTGAATATTACAAATGTAATGTACGCAGCGATGAAGGAAAATCTAAAATAGCACATTAGAGCTTCGGTGAAATAAGAATGCATTTAATCTGTATAATTCTGTGATTTACATTTTTCACTTATGTATTACATTGACATGATTATCACTTAGACACCCGCTACATATAGAAATGCAGTGCAAATTCCAGCAAGTTATCACTCACTGTTACCCTAGGCATTTTAGGAAATATTATTTCTACCTGGCCTCACTTAGACAGAAGAAAAATCAAATAAACAATAGCTCTCAAAAAGTGTTAAAAACAAAGATGCATTAACTTATTTTTTATTTTACAATACCTTTTCAATGGTTTTTATGTATGTTGATTCCATATATTCAGATTTCTCAAAATTAATCTGTGGGCCAGAGCATGTGTATTGTATTGCTTCCTCAAATATGCAAAATATATCCATAGTACAAACTATGAAAAAAGTAAAACGGTTGTAGATCTAGTGCCATCAGTGGTGGTATAAATCAGATACATTTAGCACACACACTAAAAAAGCAGGCCCTTTCAGGTACCTACCCTACCCTGCTTTTTCTTTTTTCACAATCATGAGTTGCATTCCGCTGGCCAATAGCCCTTCCCCTAATGTTTATATTGACAAAAGTGTCATATAAGCTATAATCCGGTGTCCAGGGGATGCCCAGATCCCTACTCACCATAAAAAGATAAACATAGCTATAAACATGTCAGGCAGAAGAAATTGATGAAATGAAAAACGACCCTGAGTAGCTACAATTAACCCTATATATCTTGGACTACTTAAATATCATGTTTTGACTTATTTATTTTTAAAGAACATTGAAACTTTTTTTTTTTCTAAAAACCCCGTAGGCCTCACTAATGGGCACTAACCCGTAAGGCAGGCTATAAAACGTCTTTCTGCTCTCAGTTTAAGCTGGTCGCACAAACCTGTCTTGTTCTTGCCATTCGTGGTATGCCCAGATGTGGGTCCTCAGCTTGTTTCACCTAGAGGGACATCAGCCGTACAACATTTACATGGCCTTTAATTGGCTAAAACTGTTTTTTGTGTTCTTCGTGTATTGGAGACTTGGCATGTAGTTGGGATCTGGACAGTTGTTACTAGTAGGACCAGTCTAATATGCTAATAGAGATGTCTTTTATGCAATACTGAAAGTTAGCAAAAAAAATTTGTGGTCTGCATTCTCAGTTTAAGGTAATTTCACCTATTTCTTTTATACTTTACCTTGCATGCAATGTCTGGTTTTACAAATAAGTAGTGGTCTAGTGTATCATTTCTATTCCTCAAACAAGGTGATCATGTTGCAACTACTGCATAAAATCACAATGCGTAAAAGATGACTATCTGGGCCAGGCATACAGCATGTATGTGTGGACGTTTGTGCCCGGATGCTCGGGTAGGGTTGCCATCTTTTCTACATAAAAATACCGATCATGATACTGTCTCCATAGACTTAACATTGGCATCAAGCCAATTTTTTGCTGGCCTGCCGGTAAAATACAGGCCCTGTGGCAATCCTATGCTTGGGTGATCATGGAAATACCCAGCATTAACTAGGAGACACTTGGTTTGGCAGGTGATTGCTCGCCTTTGAGTAGGGAGAGCAGTTTTAACAAACCACAGCTAGCGGCATAGATGCCGTCACATTGCTGTCACTGCATGTCAGAGCCATGCATGCTTTTGGTAGTGGGAGCCCTGTGCATGGTGTGCTGTGCCAAGATCTACACTGATCTTGAGAAACTGCAGTTTGTCTCAGCATTTCAGAGCAGGCAGAGAAAACTTCCTCCTGACACCTCACCTCCTAACTCTGTTGCACTTCCTCCTCAGTTCCCCCATTAATATGTCTGCCTCTGCAGCATGTGTTGCCTGATGATCATGTGTCCTCACTCTACACAGGTACATTATAAATGTTTCTTTAAGGTCTGTCATTTGTTTCCCTACAGGTACACACTGTATGCTGAAATATCCAGCTGTTGTTACATTACAAATCCCATCACCCCCTGCTAGCAAAAAGTGAACCAATGTATTATTTAAAGGTCAACTGTATCAACAAATTAGCTAGTGTTTATTTGACATATTGCATCAAGTGTAGGCGTTTTACATAGAAATGTTTTAATGAAAGAGTACAAATAATGTACTTTATTGAGCCCTCTTTGCTTCATATAGCTCTAAAAGGGGGAAGACATGTTTAGAATCTTGGGGCAGATATTCATTCATCTGCATAAAGGTTAATGCAGAGCTGACCCAAGATTCTGTACAAAGTGTCTGCCCCCTGTTAGAGCTACATCAAGCAACAAGTGCTCAATAACATGCTTTATTGGTATTCTTTCATTAAAGCAACTCCATACACACCATCTTCACTTGATGTTATCAATTAAACATGAGTTATTTTTTGTCTACAGTTGTTCTTTAATGTTTTCTTGGCCTGTTAGCAGAGAGGTATTATATTTATATCAGTCTCTCTATGTATATATGATCTAGTCTGTATTTGTGTATCTGTCTGTCTATACTTGTATATCTATATATGTCTATGTACCTATTTATCATCTACCTATAAAACAGTCTATTTCAAGCTGTCGAATACAATTATCTATATTTATATATCAGTTTGATTCTATCCTCCATCCATCGTTCTATCTATTCTGTCCATCTATCTATGTTGAGTAACCACATTTCTATTTATGTCTATATCTAATCTCTCTGTGTATGTGTATACCTTTCTATATAGGTTGCTGTCTAAATATCTGTGACTCTCAATCTGTATAAAGAAATGATTGATCTATCTATCCTGAATATAGCACTGGTAAATAATCTTCGATTTGCCCATGGTTTTGGTATTCTTTTGTACTACACTTTCAGTGATGCTCAAACAGCCACATAGCTTGTTGAGCATCATGGGTGTTAAATGTTTATGATAACAAATAGGGCAGCTGTTGCTGTCTTTTGGCTCTCTCTGTTTTTCTTTACTGTATTCCCCGTGATACTTAACCACATGGTGCAATAATGGTGAAGTGAAAAGCAATAATGGTGCAAAGGAAAGTGATTTGGGGTAATAAAGGCATTATGGAATTGAAAGTGGGGCATATACTGCACTGTGTAAAGTGGCCTATATATGGCACAGGTTGGATTTGTGTTGCATAGCTTGGTTGGGGGCCCCAGAGCAATTTCCCAGTGGAGTCTAGTTACACCCCTGAAGGTATATCATTATTTTCAGTATCCCAGAGTGTTTCCAAATAACTCTTTGGAGAACAATGTGTATAATAAAGTAATAACTTTAGCTTTGGATAAAACCATGGGACAGCCAAAGGCCACTACTGATAACAAACAGTCCTATGAAGATAGGATCCAAGAGCAAATATTTTATAGTATAAAATTTTCAATTTTCTGTAGAAATAAAGGAAGTTATACAATCAAACTAGAATATAGAGCATCCCTTCTAGTCTCCTTTTTTCCAGTCTACCTATTGTAAGAGGATCAGTAATTTAAAGCACCAGTTATTGTCAGTAGACTCAAGTAGTTAAACTATTACCAATATTCTGGCCCCAAATTAAAAAGGAGTGACATCACATTCACTCATATTATCACATATTCTTCATTTCTAGACACATTTACAGTTAGACATGAGAAAGAGAATTACCCTGGTTACAGTATTAGTCATTTTTGTACAAAATGATTCACCTATGTGGTTTTGGAACATATAGTAAAAACACATCTCACCCTGGGAGATTTAATTTGGTGGTACTATTCAGAAATGTTCACTCTATACAGAGATTTTAAAATGGATAGAGCAAAACTGATTTCCAATATGATGTATTCTGGATAAGAACATTAAATACAAAATTACATTATGGTCTTAAAGAGACTCGGTTACTAAATATTGTTTATTCTCTAAAATTAGAGAAACAGAAATAATGAAAAATGGTCAATGTATTTTGTTTGCAGAATTGAATACTAATGCTTTTCCCAGTGAAACATAGTTTATTTACCAAACCACAGGTGATGTCATGAACAAGAGACTCCACAGACACATTCAAACACACATTTTACTCTTAATATGAGCATTTGTGTGAAATTCTGCTAAAACAAGGTAAAGATAATTTTTATTATTTCTTTACTTTCTGCACTGGCAATATAAGCAATTATCAGGTCACCTGAATATATCGTTTGTTTGTTGTTGAGACCAGAGTGAATTAATATTTGTATTAAGAGAATTTTTTATAGTTGGGGTTTTATTTATTTTAATTCTTATGGATGTTATAGGTTACACAAGACCATCCTGAGGTACCAGATAGTCAGGGTAGCCATCAGTTGCATCAGGACATGCATAAATATATAACGACATATGGTAAAAATCTCCATATTTCAAATCACCAGTCGCTCTCAGATCTTCCTTGTAGAAACCTGTTTTATTACACTTTTTAATAGCGTACAAATAATCATTGCTTTCTTCCTGACTAATATCAATGCAAGCATTCTAGCGGCTCTGAGATGATGTACAGCTGACCCGGCTGTGATACACAGATACCAGATGAATAGATGCTTGCACCTGTTAAGGTCTGATGGGCACTGATTGTCATTCTCAGCTAGGGTTGCCAACCGGCCGGTATTTTACCGGCATAGCCGGTAAACCAGGCTTTGGAGGCGGTACTGGTATAACAAAAATATGGCCAGTATTTTGTTGCTGCAGGAGGGAGCGGGAGCCTTTGGAGCAGTTAGGGAGCCACTTTGGTGGTCTATGAGTAGCCCAAATTTGAGGTGGTCTCTTACTGTGCTACACAGCAAAGCATGGATGGAGGCTATCGTTCACAGGATAAAATAACATTTGAAAAGTGTGTACCCTTTTATCCTCATACTAGGCCACTGTTTTTTATTTTACACATGCTTCTATTATAAAGGCATGAGTGAGGAAAAATGTACTGAAGTAACTCTGAATACATTGTTTGCTTGCACATATGAAACATGGGTTTAATTTCCTATTGTTATAGGACACATTTTATCTTGTTCCAGGGAATTGCAAAAATCAGCTTTGAATAAATAACCTACATTATAAATGGTTGGATTTGTGCCGGTACCTTGTCCATTCACCACTATTCAACATATGGACAAGCAGGAGGGGCATAAATAATATTTTCTCTGTACATTTTACCTTTCAGTAGTTGCCCACTGCTTTAAGGCAGCACACAACTTTAAAAGTGATACAGACACCCATAGACTGGTTTTAGATTGTTGTGTCCCCGGATCCTGGACAAAAACATCTGCTTCCTATTTATTAAGTATTGTTCTTGGCTGTCAAATTTCCACTGTTCTATTCTGACCTCTCAGCAAATATTTGGACAATGGGACTATTTGAGAGCAAAGGCTGGGAGGAAACACAGCCCCCAAATCTCAGCAGGGCTCGTCGCGGAACAAGTTGGAGGATGCATTAAAATTATATTTCTCAGAAGAGTAAGAGAATATTTTCTTTTAGATACAGGAGAACGCTACTAATTATTTTTACTTTTAGTACCTTGAAGTCCTGTCACAAGGTGAGATTGCTTGCTTACTGGTTACACTTTTTTGTGTAACAAATTCTTTAACTACCCTAGTTATGTTTAGAAGCCAGGCATTTACAGCTAAATAATTCTATTTAAAACAGTCACATAATAACATGTATTTCAGTAGAAATGATCCCTGGGATTTATCAAGCCCTGTGTATCGATAAGTTATCGCTCCAGCACAATATAGTTCTGCACATTAATAGTACTAACATTTGCAGTTTAAAGAAATGAAGAACGTGACTTTTTTATATTTAACCATCAAGATAAGATGTTTTAACTTGCTGTAACGGGACGGCTACCCAAGGCTGGTTACACCTCTGTCCGTTGTGTGAAATCACCTCCTTAGCCCCCGATTACAGCTCAGCATCCACCCAGCAAGTCTTTCTGGAACTGTGCTCTTTGTACCCAAATAGCAGACAAGACCACTAGCAGTTAGGTACAAGAATGAACAACAACTTTATTTGTGAAAACAGCACAGACTATATACAGACACACATGACATCAACTAGGGGGGAGGCAGAGGGATCTATTTATAACATGGAAGCCTCAAACAATAGAAAACCTAACTTAAAAGAGGTAATTAACTACAGTACAACTTTACATAAAATAAACAATTGATCCAGACTACAAGATACAATAGATTGCTCACAGGACAGTAAACACTTATTGATTGGATAAGTACAAAATTCAACACTAATATATAAATAACATGTCTTAACCAGGGGAAACACAATGAATAGAGCAAAGGCTTGGATCTCAAGGTACACGTCCTGGCTGACAGCAGGGTGTCACAGATGCCCCCAAAGTATGTACTACTGACCTACTATGTGTAAACAGCAGTAACATATAAATTAAATGGACCCTTTACAGTTTAGATACTAGTTTTGGCCTTAGCTCATTCTGGATTTCCATATCATGCCACAAGGTGATGTCATAAACACCAGACAACACAGATACATTAAAAATAATGTATAGATAATTACTCAGTTTACTAAAAGTATCCCCATACCTCCCAAGTGTCCATATTTTGGAGGGACAGTCCTCTTTTCTAGGATCGCAGAATTTCTGATGTGCAGAGCATCACACAATTCAACAGCAGCGCAACTCACAATATAGTCCATTTAAACTGTAGTGAATAAGCTATTATATTAGTTGTGTTTAAATAATATAATTTTTTTTATTTTAAATGACTTGCCAAATTACATTAATAACTTAACTATAAGTTGGTCACTTAAAACTACCGAGTAATGTGCCACCCATAGCCACACCATCAGCCACTCACCAAAAACAAAAGTGTCCTTCTTTGTCTTTTTCAATTGTTGGACGGAATGTATACCTATCATGCACAGAAAGTGGGAATATCACAGTACTCTGTACGCTGAGGTCTTTCTCAAAATATTGTTTCTATCTAGGAAAGGGATGGAGAGTTTGACCTAATTATACATCACACCTGTACCGTCAACACCATAGTTTTTTTAATCCACAAAGCCAGACCTTGTACATTAAGTTTGGATCCGTATGGATATCATCCCACGGTTAGGGTACCCTGTTATCTGTGGCTGGTTCTTTTTGTAAATAAGAGCAATTCTTGAAGTATTGCTAGGACAGTGACAATATCCTACTTCCATGTGAACTCTAAATCATACCCTAAGCATCTAAATAGCATTTAATGCAAAATCAGCTGTTGCAGGTTAATTAAGTAGCAAGAAACCTAATAAAGCAGTTAATATGTTATTAGCCAAATTCAATTGAATTAACAAACAGTAATGATGGCAGGAGATTCATTAGATACACTTCATTTCAAGTGTCATAAAAACACGCAATATGACAGCTGATAAGAGCTGTTTGGCCTGTCTACTCTGCTCTATTTCTATTTGAAGTAAAACCTTAAAATTGTATTAGGGCAATTGATTTCCATTAATTCTTTCAGCCCAACATCTTTACTAAGCCATTGAATTACATCAGTGTGCTCTCAGACTCTATTCAATGCACTCTAAACTGTGTATTTACCTCACAATTAGAATTTAATCTCGTTGCCGTCCCTTGCAAATCACATATTAATGCCACTCCAGAGGATGGGTAGAAGGCAGAGCTAAACACCACTCAGCCAGCAGGTTTACCCTGGATGTTTGGAAATCATAACATAGGAGCGAAATGTAGAGAATGAATGTATCTTCAAGTTCATAATAGATATATTTGTTGTTTTCCCCAAGTCTTGAATAACTTATTTATGTATATTAAGTATTTTACCAGGAAGAATACACTGCGACTTCTCTTGTTTTCCTGTGTCCATAAACAGAGTACAATATAATATTAAAATACTAAATGTTAAATTACAAATATAAAAAAGAACACAAACAGATAAGAAAGATAGTCAACCATGATTACAGGTGCATTCTGTATTTAGATATATTGCCAGAGATCTCTTAAGGGATTTTAGACCGGAGGAATATTTAATGGTGTCTGAGTTTATTGCACAGTTGAGGATCAAGGCCGTTTCTTTTTGTATTGTGGTATAGTAAGTAGGGAAAGAAAAATGTTGGTGTGCTAAGCTAGTTAAGCATCATTTTACACATTTATATTATTTGAGCCTGTAACTAGCTTAGGGCACTGACATTTTTCTTTTCCCTGCTTGTACATATTTGAGTTTGTTGGCTTCTTATTGTCTGATTGCAGATTGCTGTTAAAGGGTTAATTGGGTGGAGGTTTAATTGCACCTCTTCCAACACATTAAAACGGTTTTGATAGCAGTATAAACTGCTTTGTGTGCCCACTAGATAGGAGGTGAGAGCAGGTTCTCACCCTAGTGTGTGCCTTGACATGGCGGATGAGCTTAATTATGCTTTGGCCAGTTCATATAACCACAACCTCTCATTTATATTATATTTATATATTTGTTGCCAACTTTATTAGGGTGAGAAGCACTGACAGTTTTTGTTTTTTGGTATAGTAAGTAAACTGCTGGTCCTGGATCGGAGGTTATAGGAGCTGAGGAGAGCTTTCTACTCAGGTAGAGTGGGAGTTTCTTTGAAAGGCTCTTAAACAAAAGGCTGGAAAGAGGAATTGTGCATCTGGATTCCAGCGGTAGCCAGTTTAACTTTTAGCATTTCATAATGGTAGGTCATGTAATTACATTGTAGCACAAAGCAGCAGAATGAAACAATGTAGTAAGTTTATAAAGGGGAGTTTGCGGTGCAGGTGCATACACTACATGCCCATAATCAACAATTAGCATTAGCATTTGCAGTACAATCTGATTCCTTACTGTGTGGTCTAGGCAGGATTTGTTCCTGTACAGGGCACCTTGTTTTCGATGAAGTTTTGATTTTCAATGTGGGGGCCAAAAGATAGATTGGGCTCTGGCCACATACCTAGATATTTCAAAGTACTGACAGTAGCCAGTGTGCTATTTGATTTTGTTCTAATACTTAGATGGGATTTTTCTATTTTATGTAGTTTAGGTACTGCCCCAAAGAGCATTGTGACAGTTTTTTGGTGTTTAGGAAACGTTTGTTATCTGTGAGCCACTTTTCTACCTCTGTGAACTGGTATTGGAGCACAGTCTCAAGTTGTAGTAGATTCGGTTTGCTAGCCTAGATTGTGTACAGTTGAAGCTTTACAGATTTTAGGCAGATTGTTTATGACTAATGAGAATAGTATGGAGCCTTGGGGTACACCACACATGACTAGAAGAAGGAGTGAGTCGCTGTCAGAAATGGACACATATTGTGATTGATTTGATCTATGACTGGAGCCAGGATGGCGGATGGTCACTAATACCTGAATTTTTAAGTTTTTGCAAAAGGATTTTTTTTAGATGATTGAATTAATTGCATTTAAAAGGAAAAATAAAATTAGGCGATTATCTCCTGACTCCATTTTGGGAATATTTTCCATGATGCAACATCATCCAAAATCTTCCAGCCAGTCTCAATTTCCAACTGTTGCCAAAGCCTGCATGATGATGTCATAAGATACACCCCTGCTCTTCTACTGGCTCCTGTCTCTCATAGAGGGCAGGACTAGGTGGCTTTGTACAACTTTTTTTTTTTACCTGCCAACATAAAGAGATTAACCTGATGAAACAGGATCATAACTCCGCCCCCTTGTGATATAATAGTTACATTACCCTCCCATTTAATGTAAGTCTATGATGAGAATTCTGACTTTTAGACTGCATTCTGTTAAGCGTGTGAGCACGCGAAACATGTAAGGCATTTGTCCTTTCCCTGTCTTTGTATTCATTGTCCCTGTGATCCATTTTAATTTTTTGGAATAATTCGGAAGTTTTACAATCATATTGGGAGTTTGGAGTGCATGTGTCCTTTGTCCACAATTTTTTCTATTTTCACTTATGGTGCTTTTGCTGCAGCACGGACGGAGCACCCATCTTCCCAAGACATATAGGAGGTATGTTTACTGCCAACGGTGGAGCCGGCTTGTTTTCCCCTTTTGTTTGATATAATAGTTACATTACCCTCCCATTTAATGTAAGTCTATGATGAGAATTCTGACTTTTAGACTGCATTCTGTGTCCCCAGTCCCAAAGTGAGAAATTTGTGCTGTAAAGTCTCGGTACCCAATTTAATTTGAGTAAATTGGCTACATTTGGGTCTCCTTTTAAAAGCCAAATTTCGCTACATTTGTCAATACAAAAAAACGACAAATTCAGGTATATACAGTATTACTTGAAGGCAACACAAATGGTTAAATAATCTGATATTATAGCTAATCTAGCATAGTGTTTGACTGTTTCGCCTCAGTAGCACCAAGTGAACCAACTTTGTAAAACTTTGATTCACCCATGTTCCACACTCTTCAATCTTCTGCGCCTGCACCAGTTATGTAAGGTAGGAAGGGAAAAAGACAGGTAGTCCCTGCAATTCTGAGGTTTCTATATATGTTCAATTCTCACCCTAAGGCCACAGATATAAAATGTAATACTGTTCAGCCTTCTCTGGCAAACAGCAGTTTCTTTTATCCCAACTCACCCTCAAAAGTCAAGGACTTGTTTAATGGCCTCCAACTCCTCTTGGATTTAGATTACAAGGCTTTGCATGTAAGAGACTGAAACGAGATGTATTAACCTTTCACTCAAAGGTTCAGAGTGATCCCTGGAGTGACGCTTCTGCCGTAGAATACTTCAAAGACCTAACTTTGCCGTCTGCCTCTGCCGGTGGGAGAGAAGATGGTCTGATCTTTTACACAGAGCTCAAAGGAGAGGCAGGGAAGGGGGAGAACACCTTTCATAATACATGATTCCTGTCTCTAACAGTGTTTCATTTCCCAGAATCCATTGCATGAGTCACTTCCATCAAATTCCAAACTGGATGAGAATATCAGCAAGGCGCATTGTAGGTGTTCATTGTATGGTTATATTCTCTGATATACAATCTGGTGACATATAAATAATTTTACAACTGTTATTTTTACAACAACAATCTGTTCCAGAAACAGTTAATTAAAGCAGCATTATGCAAGAAAGCAGATTTGATGCTTGGGAAGAGTAAATAGATTAGAAAATCTTGGCTCTGGCACTGCTCCTCATTGTTGAAGAAAAAAGGCAATCGTCCTCTCACTAAAACATAACTTTTAATTGAAAAAAAATTAATTAACAACGTACAGATTTCATAGAAAGTCCCACTTGACACGGTTCATCCTAAACAGTGGACTTCATCGTGGGTATGCTTCTGGTGCGAGGACTAAACATTATTATTGGGAGAAGACTCAACTGCGTCAGATTAGTAATCAAAACACACACACACACATGTTACATAGTACAAAAGAAGCTATTCAAATCAACAAAAACATGGAACTTTAGTTTTATAGTACTTACAACATACAGGTTTGTGAAAATGGGCTTAATTATAATACACTAGAGACTTTTTGTGTATATGTACATAAGGACATTGTTACTGCACCTTTTTCCTATTATGCTAGGAAAGAGTCATTTGGAGAAAAACTGTAAAGGAAAAAGTATATAAAAATAGTCTAAAATAGCAAAGGAAATCCAATATATGGGTTACAATTAGGGTTGCCACTTTTTTTTTTATTTTTTAGAAACAAATGCAGCCTTTTGCTATTATTCCAATAGAGTTAAAATTGGGCATTATAGGGGATATTCACTAAAGATGAAGTGACAAGTGAACTGGTAATGAATATACCTATTTTTAGCACACATATCTGAAAACCCAAAGACATTGGGTCCAAGTGATACATGTTGCTTCTTGCTCGTCTTCACTGCTGCTATCTCTGACTATATATGTTATTGGAAACTACCGCCTTATAGGTCACACGTGTTTGGAAAAATAAACCCTCCAGACAGTATTAAATAATACAGATGAGCCACGTATTAAATAATTATACAGATCCATGTATGAAGAATGTCTCAGAATGGAGACGAAAGGGTTGGAATTATTCATATTATCAAGTATATCAACAAGTAGCAAAAAAGATTGTTTGCATCAACTCTGCCCGCTCCAGGCAGAAACTGCAATATGTATGCTACTGCTTTTTGTAGTTCTAAGCGTTCCGCTATACACTCAGAACTGAGCTTGCCAAGTAACCCCCAATTGCAGACAATGGGGCAATCACTGGGGCACGTGTGATGCTGACATGTTTTGCATGGCCTGTGTGTGCCATGCATTAGACCCCTAAAGCGAATGTGGGTGACCCAGGTTTAGCACACATGCATTTTAGCATCCCAAATTAATATTTATGGGTGACCTTTGACTGGCCCACACAAGAAGCACGGGAATCCTCATTCTGCACAATCGAAGCGAAGACAGAGGGGGAGAATTTGCAGCAGGAAGACAGCTTGTACTATTTAGTATTGAAGCCACTAGAAAAATTCATTGAAAATAATTGATCCATATGTTTAGCTATAGTGTTACGTTTAATATGCATTATTGATGTTCTTTAGCGAGGGGTAAATGTATCACAAGTAAATCCACAGCATTAGAAATCTGTTATTGAATATCATAGGGTCCACATTTTCTGACTTAAACCTAGACAACCTATGTTTAATGCATATTCCACTCACCCAATTATACTCACTATCCTAAAAGCAGCATTGCAACGGTAGCAGAAAACTGCATGCGACAAAAAAGCTGTCAACTAATCTTTCTTTCTGCAGACAGGGCCTAAAGAAATATCCAGATTAATGCACAGATCACACATTGGGGACATTACCTTTTCCAGGAGTCAGTTTGGAAGGATAAGTTTGGAACCGTAATTAGGCACAAAGGTCTCTCTGGGTGAAATGTCTGAAATTCAGGGTTAAAGAACATATGAGGTTGGTCTTACTATCTACTGGTGAAGCTATATATTATCCTCTTATACACCATTATTGGAATGAAGTCCAGAGTTCCCTGGCTACATTCTCCATACTTAGTAGAAGTTGCGATGGGACTTACTTGGCCTAACAGGCCGTTATCTAATACTGAAACACAGTTCTGACACTTCAGAACTTGACATATCCATAGCAATCATCTTCTTACATGCTCTCTAAAGTAATCTTACTGTCTTGACTGGCTACTTCCTCCTTATTAGGTCAGTTTCTAGAAGTTAAGTATGTTTGCATTTTATTTTTCTATGACAGGTTGACGTGTGACAACTCTTATGACCTCTGCGTTTGGAAGTTGTAGACCCGGCCTGCTGTTCAACTATACTCTTTTCAGGGTATATAAATAATTTGGGGCTGTAGCTCAAACAAAGTTCACATTAAGACCAATGAACTTTTAAACCAGATCATTGAAAGAAAATGTTGAGGGGGCATTTATATTGTGAGAAGAGTACAAGTACATTTTAAAAGGTGTACTTTATTAATCTATGCACAGAGCATCTATCATTATGGGTTGGACAAGCCACTATCCATCATACATACCATCCAGATGATACCAGGCCAGATAGTTAGTGAAAACGAAAGACAGCATAAGCCTTTCAACCTTTCCAATACTCTTTGCAGTAGTCCAGAAAAACAAACTATTTCAAATATTGTTTAAAAGGTATGTGTGTGAATTCATAAATGACTGCAAAATCTATGTACATAGATGACTACTTTTGCTTAACTCCTTGCCGACAAAGAACGTGCCTGGCACGTCCTGCGATGAATCAAGCGGTTTTCGAGATCAACGATCGCGAAAACCGCTTTAACGGTGCTGGTCTATTGCCTCGATGTCGAGGCAATAGCCAGCACATAAATTTATTTTCTGGGGCACCCACGATCGTCCCACGCAGCGATCGTGGGAGACATATTGACGAAGCAGCATGTTCCGTCAATATGGCTATGCCCTCTGGCGGTCTGAGCTTCGGAAGTGAAAGTAACTTCACTTCCATCGCTCTGAATATGCTACTTGACTGCCCCTAGTGGTAGTTAAGTAGCATAGCAATGGAAAAAATGTAAAATAAATATTTAATTAATTAAAACCTGGTTATATAGTTAGATTAGCCTATAGGGTTAAAATTAAATATTTTTTTAGCATAAGGGATAGGGTTAAAATGTAATTAAAATATATTATGGGATAACATAAGGGTTAGAGTTGGGGTTAAATTTAGTGTTAAGGTTAAATTTTGGGTTGGGGTCAAAAGGTCAATATAGGAAAAAACAAAAAAACACTATTTTTGGTTTTTGACCCATAACTCGCAAAAAAATACCGAAAAATATGGAAACATGCATATTTCTGAACTCGGGACAACATTTAGAAACTATTTATACGGGGTCTTTTTTAATGGTTGTATTTGTCTAAATTATATTTTAGGTCAAAGTTAGAAAAAAGTTTTTTTTTTAATTTTTCATCATATTTTATGATTTTTTTGTAGTAAATTATAAGATATGATGAACATAATGGTATCTAATGAAAGCCCTTCTTATGACGATAAAAACATATAATTTGTGTATGTACAGTATCTGAGAAAAAAAGAAAATTGCAGCTAAACACAAACACCCCAGAAATGTCAAAAGAGCCATTGTCACCAAGGGAAAGTCAAGGTGAAAATGTCTTGTCACAAATAGTAGAGTTTATGGGCCAAGGGGTTTATTTTTAGGAACCAGAGAGATGGTACAATAAATGCAGCCTGTACCTCCACATTTTCCACAGTTTTCATACTTAAGATGGAATTAAAATTGCATTTTTCTGACTCTGATTTATGTCCCATAAAAGGTTTCCTATTCCATGAGATAAGAAAGTTGCTCTGAAAATGTATACTACTCACTATGAATTAGCGGTAGGAAATCATTAAAAAAACCAAAATGTGCTGGACTGGGAATAAAAACCCAGCCCTGGAAATAATTGTATACCAGCCCCATAGGATAACATTATTTTCTTGTTTATAAAAGCGAACACCAGGCATTTTTTTTATACATTTTTATTAGGGTCATAGCATCATACATAAAATTGAGAAATAAAGTTTGAATTTGAATAGTGTATTTATAAATAAGACTGAAAATGGTTAGGAAACAAAACACGGCACTTTCGGTTATTGCCTTATAACTTGCAAAAACAAAGTATGTAAACATGTCATATTTCTAAACTCAGGTTGAATATTAGAAACTATTTAGACAGGGTCAATTTTACCATTTGTAATTTGTAAAGATTTTTCAGGTTGAAGTTTTTTTCCAAAATTCTTTTTATCATATTTTATGGTTTGTTATAGTAAATGATATGATATCATGAAAATAATGGTACCTAGAGAAAACCCATTTTAAAAAGGTATGCAGTATGTGTGGGTACACTCAATGAAAAATAATTCAAATCACAACTAAACACTGCAGAAACGTTAAAAAGTAATTGTCACGAAGTGTAAAAAAATTCTAAACAGTCCTGTCACTAAGGGGTTAATGCTCAAATCCTCCCCTCTCTCCATTACCACACTTGAATTGTAAGCTTGTGAGCAGGGCTCTTTCAACTTCATGTACCGGTCTGTTTCTGTTTGTCTAATTTAGTCTGTAACTCTTGTTTATGCTTGTTTATGTGTCAAGTGCTGCTTGAATTGTTGCGTAAATTGCAAGCCCTGCCCTGGCAGAAAGTGCACAGAGGGGACTGCAACAGCTAGATAACTTTGATCAGAGGTTACTGAAGAGGTTTTCTAGTTGTCTTGAGTTTGAAGTCGTTTGTTTCTAAAAATGTGAGTCTGAGGGATTTTTGGAAATGTGAGAGTGAAGGAGATAGCTGTATGTATTGCAGAATGAAGTTCCAGAGACAGACGGCAGATTGAATGATGTCTTAAAGGGGTGAGTGGGAATAGAAGATGAGGTTGGAGGAGAGCCTTAGCCCACTTGATGAATGAGTTGAGAATGGAGAAATTATATATATATATATATATATATACATACACACACACACACACACACACACACACACACACACAGTGGACCTGAAGGATGCAGAGTTTTCTGCATTAGTAGCTTAAATGTGATCATACACACCAGGAAGCCAGTGGAGGGCTTTACAAAGCAGAGCACCAGACAAGGAGTGCTAGTGTGACTACATCATATTTTTTATGGGTGCTAAAAAAAAAGCAGACTTCAGAAATACATAAACAAACATGTAGACTGCAGACTACTCTACGTCTTACTAATTACTGCCTAGGAACTTACATTCATAAATAGTCCCTGAATAAAACAATGATGTGGTCAGCCTTTCATGTTAAGCTTCTATCATCATCACAGCAGCAACATATTCTTTCTGGCAGCGAAAGGGTTACAATGAAGATCAGTCCTCTTCCCTGTTTTCACTGTTACTCAGACAGATTGTTCTGTTTGATTTGATCCTTGCAGTGTCTGGGATACCAGGCTGTTCATTTCCTGCATATGCCTTGTTCTGTGAAACAGCAAAACTGCCAGAAATAAGAGCCAAGTGTGAGAAACTCAACTCGCTAATGAGATGGGGCCTGGCGGCTGCCGCGGTAGTTGCATTCTCTCTCTTCCACATGATTTGTCTCTTTCCCTATTACACTCTTTATGCATTTGTCTCTGTCACAAGTCTTACTCTGTCTGTACGTGTATCACTGTGCAATGTTAAGTCCATTTAGCTCCTTTATCTGCATTCACCCCTCAGCTCTTACGTCTTACTTTCCACTCCTCTCTCACTCTCCAACAACCATCTACACCCATTCACACCCTGCATTGCAATGTGATGTCATTTTCTATTACATCTTAAAAGAATGAAAAATGTGTCCAGTTTAGGGTGACAACTCCCAGCCAGATGAAAAATAACTGTAACATATAATCATGCTTATTTACTTACAAAGTGCCTTGTTAATACGTACACTACCTATATAGCAAGGGTCGGCAACCTTTCCTGACTCATGGACGAGTAACAAAGTTGGGCATGTGAAGGTGCGCCATACAAGTCATGCGCCATGAAGGTGTGCCATACAAGTCATGTTGGGCAGGGCGGAGCTTTGGAGGTCAAGAATACAGGGGGACAGCTGGATCTAAATTGGGGCTGGGTGGTTGAATGTTGTTCTTTGGCACTGCTGGCTGGATAAAATTGGCTGACGGAGCTGTAGGTTCCGTCAGCCAATATATAGCTCTATAGCCGGCCCCTGTTATAGAGGTATAGTATCATGAAACCTGATCTGCATCATAATAGTGTTAAAATAGTGTTACATGTCCACAGAGATATAATAATCAATAGTGTTACATGTCCACAATTACAGAGCTTGCACACTTAAAATGAGCTTGTCATTCACAAGCCTTGTAGGGGACAAGTTCAGATCCAGCTACTATTAAAAGCAATCAATCTATTTATTTTTCTGGGAAAGTCTCCAGTATATCCAAAATATATATTTACTAGATTTTTCTGCCATATCCTGGACACTGTGTTGGCAATATTTGTAGCTTTCGCCTCTATGCTTTTGGCATGGGGTAGTTTTTATTTCTATATTGGAAGCATAGTAATACATGTGTCCATGTGTACACTTTAAAATGGCAGATAAAAGAGTAAAGTAAATCACACATCTTAATATGTGATAGTCATTAATACATGTATCAGCTTCTTAGTATACGTAGTATACGTCTCTCTCTCTCTCTCTCTCTCTCTCTCTCATCGCGCAGACATCCCCTGCTGTTAGAGAGGGGGATCCAGGTCCCCTGCAGCTCTGCTGGGGACCTGGATCCCTGTCTTATAGTCTGACCTCAATTTGAGGTCAGATTATAAGACGACCTCGAATATAAGACGAGGGGTATTTTTCAGAGCATTTGCTCTGAAAAAAACCTCGTCTTATATTCGAGCAAATACGGTATGTAAATTTTGTTACATTCACACTTCTGTGAGCTGTATGCAGCTCAGTGCAAAAAATTAACTTACAGTATGTTTCATTGAAAGATTGCATCAAGTGTAGATGGTTTATGTAGAAATTCTTTAAAGAAAGAATATAATGATATATGAAGATCGGACCCAACATTCTAAACAATATGTAAGCCCCCTGATAGAGAAGTGTGGCACAAAGAGGACTGAATAAGGTAGTTTATTTGTATTCTTTCACTAACACATTTTAATATAAAACACATACACTTGATGCCATTTTTCAATTAAACACAACTTAATTTGTTGCCTACAGTTGTCCTTTAAAGTGCTTCCATTTTCTTTTCACAAAAAGCTGAGAAGCAGTATCAGATTTAATAGCGTAAGCGCTGCAGAAAGTAAAGGAGAGTAAAACAGGATCTACTAAAATATATGTTTGGAATTTAATATAGTCTGATAGAAAGAACAATCTAATAAAAAAATTTTTATAAAATCTGGATACACAATATTATGCACACCGTGCTACATGAAAACATCCACAAGGAATAAAATTGCAGCAAATACTGTCAGATAATGTAGCGCACTGGACCTGATGTGTTTCTCCAAAATGGCTTCATCAGAGGTAAGTACAATATTGGAAGTAGATCTTAAGGTACCATCATACAAAGAAATGTCAGGTGATACCAAACAGACCTTGTGTAAAACATATTCGTTGGTGGTTAGAAAAGGAGGGATACTGATGCAAGCCTGGTGTCTTATTATAATGCCAGGAAGGCTATGCTGGTTGCTATTTTTAATCTGAAGCAAGCAGTGCCAGCGTGTGGGTGAAGAGCGATATGCCCTCCTCTTTAAGGATGCTTCCAAAGAATTGTTTAAGCACTCTTTTTTTCTCTGCCATTATTTGGCATTTATGAGTATTTGTCAACACCTTATGAACTATTTCAACTGACCCTATCAACTGATGAAGCCTCTGATGAAGCGTAACATGTCAGACGAAGCCATCCTGGGGAAGTCATTCTGATGAAACATGTCAGGTCCTATACACAGCATCATCGGACAGTATTTGCCACAATTTTATTCTTTGTGGATGCTTTCATGTAGTGCGTTGTGTATCCAGATTTGAATTATACTAATTATTAGATTGGAATTCAATAAAGTTTGATAAAAAGTACAAACATATAATTAAGTAGACTCTTAGACATCCAACATACGCCCGCTGGAGAGAGAGGTGCGGCCCGTGTGAGACTGGTAACGGTAGCCATGACATTGGCCACATCCTCTGAGCGGACTCCAAACATGTGTGCTGCGCAAGGGGAGAAATCACCGCCTCCTCACGCTCAGAGCATGTTGGAGCGCTGGGTGTCAGTGACATCCCCGGGCCGTGCTCATAAGCAGACATCTGGATGTTGCAGTAAAGAGATACAGATGGAACAATCCCCCTCCCTGCAGATAAACGAGCAGGGAGGAGCACAAACAAAATACTGGGGGTTTTTTTTCTTAAAAGAAAAAAGCGATCTGTACATGCAAGCGTGTCTGTGTATAAATAATAAATCCAAATAAAGATATATAGTATAAAAAAAAAAGTCTGTGCAAGTGTGTCTGTGTGTGGAAGTGTCTGTGGAAGTGTGTGTGGAAGTGTAACTCTCTTTCTGTGTTTGAATGCGTGTGTAAATGTGTGTTTAAGTGTAACTGTGTGAATGTGTATGTAAGTGTAACTGTGTGGCTGTTAATGTATGTGTGTATTTGTGTATGTCTTTGAGATTGTGTGCAAGTGTGTTTATATATGTGTGGCTTGTGTGTATTTGTGTAAGTGTAACTGTGTATGCATTTGTGAATGGGTGTGTGGCTGTGTGAATGTGTTTGCGTTTAATGTGAGCTTTTTTTTTTTTAAAATAATTTATATTGAGTCAGGCTATGACATACACAGCAGGAAGGTACAGACGGTAAATACGAGTATCAAATCAAAATCGCTGAAATATTTTTTACTGTGAGCTTTATTGCTGGGAAATCTGTGATACACTCACATACAGCACATTACCACATTACTGTGAGTTTTTATATATATGAAAATCAATAGATAATACTGTTCATATGAGCGTTAGTGGCTGTTATATGCATTGTTAAATCTTTAAATAATGAAGAAATGTTTGAATTACCTCACTGTTTGTGAATAGCTACCTATAAGAACATAATACTATATCAAAAGGGTAATAGATTCCATGGAGTCTATTCACTAAAGCTAAATTGCAAGTGAGTTGAGGTGAGGTGAACATTTCATCTCACACTTAAATATATATTGTGCAGGTAAAACATGGTGAGCGATTAAATGTTCATCTGACCTGCAATGAACCTTTTAGTGAATAGCCCCTAATGTCTAGTTCACCAGTGGAGGTAATAAAGGCTAGCATAATAAAAGAATTCAAAAAAGGTTGGGATGTGAAACCTGGATGGGTTAATTAGGTTTTCAATGCAGTGACAATATAAATGCCAGTTTGTCTGTCTATTCATATTCTGGAACTTTAAGATGCCACATTCATTAAATGAGAACATGAATCGATTTATTTTATTTGCATTCTTGACAAATGCAACAAATTATGGCTCATTTTTTAATGAAGTAAGATTATTTCCTTTAATAAAATATGACAGTTCCTCTGGAAGCAAAATTGGGATAATCAGTCATTTTCCACTAGAATCTGTTTGGATTTTCCTTGAAATTTTAACAAAAATCATTGACTCCCAAATACATTCAAGATATATTCACTAAAAGGTGAGTTGAGGTGAGAGGAACATGTCATCTCACCAATTTAGCTACACGTTCTGCAGGGTTTTTTTTTTTTCTCAGCAGGGAAAACTCACTAGGTTTAGCTAAATAGGTGAGATGAAACGTTCGCCGCACCTCAACTCACCTTTTAATGAATAGCCCACATAGAGTTTTTACTTAAAACTAACTCATAATCAGTAAACACTACAATAAGACAACATAGGAAGGTAGAAGCAAATGTGTTGCAATTCATCGTTGCCAAATGGTCTTTTTTTTCCTGCAATATTTCGAGAAGGATGGACACCCCCCAGGCATTAAAAACTTTAATGCCAAACTTGATTTCTTCTTCTATTAATGCCTTACTAATGAATTTAAAGTATTATTCAGTTAGTAGATAAAACCAATTATTTTATGATTTCCAGATTTTCTATTTCTTAATGACTTTTTGAACAGAAGGCTGCCCATCCATCCTCAGGGGGGAATAGTGTTCGTCTTCTAAAATAAGGTCAAAATGTCCCATTTGTCAGTGAACTGGAACTTCTGATTGGCTGCAAACATGGGAGGGGAGTTTCTAAAAACAAAGCTCTACATTTCCTGCTTCTCCCAGAGATGGTCAAGGTCTGTGCAACATAAATCCATTTCAAAACAGCCCTATTAGTAATAGTATTGCTTCCACTCAAATTTTGTCACCCTACCAAACTTTTCCCAGCAAATTGAGCTCATAAATGTTGGTACTGTATTTTTGATGTTTGTATTTATTATAATACATGGGCTCCATGTCATGTGTAAAGTGGATATAGGTGTTTGTTGTCAACCTTATTTGCATTTGGTTAACCAGAATCCCGTGTAGTGGTGGTAGCACTGCACGGGATTCTGGGGGAAAAGCATTCATTCTGGCTTGTCTGGGATGTGTAGATTTGTTTTTAATAATGTCTCTGCTCCCCTCTTTTTTAAGTGGAGGGGTTTTCAGTCACCTCTACTCCCACCATAACTTTGTTTTGTATTTATTGCAAGAGTAATATAAACCTAAAAAATCTGTTTAAAAAAGCAACTATTTAAAGGGACACTACCATTTACATAAGATGTAACTAGATAACCTGGTCATTTTAAATGAAGATATCTTCCATATAGAGAATATAGCTGTTAGTCCATGTTTCTACAATAACTAAGAGGGTATTTTAAAGAAGAAACCACTTTGCCTCCAAATGCCCCTAGTTACACAATCCAAAATGTGGAACATTGTCAGGCAATGAATATTACATTGCCATAATCTAGAACCTTTTACAGATGGACACTAAAGGGTCAAATTAAGATTAGTAAAATATCTCCTATGCATGAAACACAGTCTATTCCAAAGGCACATAACACAGAAACACATTACGAAACAGAAGTAAATCACAAAACCTCAATATCTGAATTAATTATTATATATTTCCTTAATGATGATTTTGCAGTAAACACCTAGAGTCATATCTCGGTGTTTGCAGATGACACGTAATAAATAATGCCCTCCCAATTAACTAAATAGAGTTGTGATTGTAAAACAAGAAACATTTAGCACTAAGCATTAATGGCAACCTTAGCAACAATGTTGCAGGTCAGTTGTCAGTGGCATATCCTGTATATATGCAGGCTATGATTTTGCTTCTTTATGAATTAATAGCAAAACACCACCTTGTATCCCAAAACTGTGTGGCATATGTTGCACAACTTTAGGCACCAGCTCACAAAAATGACTTTATGGAACCGGAACATGTACAGAGCCAGAGTATAAAATCAACAAAAGGTGCTGGAATTATATTATAGATTACTAAGAGAAATGGCTAAAAAAAAAGTAGAATTTTTCACACCACAAAAACAGGTCTTTGAAGTGCATATGGCTAAACAAATAAACACAGGGTCAATACAAATTGGTCTTTGGAGGGTATTTTTTATGAACAACAACGGGAGATGGCGTAGTGACATTGACGTGACTGGGAGGAGCACCTGCAAGGTGATAACAGGCAGACAAGCGAGTGACTTGCGTGCTCCAGCTGTAATACTGCGGCTTGCCGTTTTTCAGCCACAACATAGATATTAATTTGGTTTCTACTGATTTCTACTACTGATACTCGACAGCAGACAGGTGAGGAGCTGCTCACTTAGTGTGCAGCACAGTGGATTGGAGTGGACTGAAGTCCTCTTGGCTATAGTCAGGCTGGGTAATTAAATATTTTTTTTTTCCCTTCTCACTTATATGTCACTGTGAATTTAATGTTATATCTTGGTATGCCTAGGTGGTATGGTATTTAAATACTTTGAAAATATCTTAGTATATGCCACAAAAAAATTATACAGTACAATATATAGTTAAATTGACTCAAGGTATATCTTTCTTAACAGTGGTACATCTGGGGAAAATCTGCTTATTCACACTAAATTTCTGGAGTAAACAAGTCTTATGGATATTTTTTGAATTAAGGTTGTTTACTTAGGAACGATTGTAATATTGGATTGATAGCTATGAAAAGAAAATACTATCCTGGCCTTAAATTAAAGTATTGTATGAAACTGATTATCTTCTCGGAGGCTTTCTAAAAAGCAGCACCAAAACACATTAGTGCTCCACTTCTAGTTAGAAAAACAATACAACTGGTGAATGAGTGCGCTATCCCAACACTCCACACACTTTGAATTACCCTTCAGTGAGGTATGATCTCCTCCACGAATTATATAAAGGAGAAAATATAGAAAAATATAATAGTGAAGTATATCATAAAAAAGGTGAACTGTAATGGTAAATGAAGGGCAAAACCAGTCACATTTCTCTGAGCTATATGCTCAATTAAAAGCGGATTCAGGAGCCCTCATAGGGGTATGGCAGATTTTTAACACTGTCCTCCCCACATCAATCAGTTCCAGCAATGCTAGACTTGGTAGCCAGATTATCTGCTCTATAGAATTATAGATTGAATTTATCCAAAACCCAGGTCATTCCACTCTTTTTGAAGTTCATGTGGAATTCCAGAAAACCTAGTATTGTAAATTTTTATATTGAAAATTAATACCGTATTTGCTCGATTATAAGACGACCCTGATTATAAGACGACCCCCCCAAATTTGTACATTCCTTTAGGAAAAAAACTAAAAGCCTGATTATAAGACTACCCTATAGGAAAAAAGTTGAACTTGTATATATGTAAATTGCTTTTAATATTTAATAAAAAATTTATATTATACAAATTTCTTATTTTTTATTTGCTTTTATGTGCCAATGCGGCCTCTCTCCCGCTCCCCCAGCTGTCTCTTCCCTCCCCCCCCGCGTTGTCTCTCTCTCTCCCCCCAAAACTTCTCTCTCTTGTCTCTATCCCCCTCCCCTTTTCTCTCTGTCCCCCTCCCTCCCCTTGTCTGTCTGTGTCTCCCCCCTCCCTTTGTTTCTCTCTATCCCCCCTCCCCTTTTATCTCCCCCCGTGTCTGTGTCCTCCCCCCACTCCCTCCCTTTGTCTCTCTCTATCCCCCCCCCTTTTCTCTCTCCTCCCCTTGTCTGTCTGTGTCCTCTGTCCCCCCCTCCCCCTTACCTGGTTTCGTTCCCTGGTGGCTAGTGGGGGCAGCCGGGGGATGTCTGCACGATACGTGCAGACATCCTCCATGCTGCCCGACACGGAAGTCTATTATGACGGAAAGCTGGTCCGTCATAATAGACTGCCGTGTCGGACAGCATGGAGGATGTCTGCACGTATAGTGCAGATATCCCCCAGCTGCCCGATTCACCCTGGTGGCTAGTGGGACAGCAGAGGATGTCTGCGCGATGAGCCCGGCACGATCACCGGGACTTCTGTGACGAAAGCGGAAGTACCTGGCTTCTTCATAGAAGCCCCGGCGGTCGTGCCGGGCGGAAGCAGGGGAGTCTGCGCTCATCGCGCAGACATCCCCTGCTGAAGAGAGGGGGATCCAGGTCTTATAGTCTGACTTCAATTTGAGGTCAGATTATAAAACGACCTCGAATGTAAGACGATGAGGATTTTCAGAGCATTTGCTCTGAAAAAACCTTGTCTTATATTCGAGCAAATACGGTAAATATGATTTTTTTTTTAAATGGTCTTTGGAAACCTGTTGTTTAAGAGGACTTCATAAAAAGCCCAAGGCAATCCAATGAAGACTAGAGGAAAGGAAACCACACGCAACAGTGGGTTTATTGTCTTTTATTAGCCTATTAGTTAAAAACCAATCGTTTGCTTGAAAAGAAGGGCCACACATTTAATTTATTTATAAGGTAGGATAGAAGTAGATAATAATAATAATAATAATAATAATAACTTGTCAAGTAAGTGAGAAAACAAAACTGGAACTAGCCAAAATATGTGTTTTTTGCTTTACTCTATCAAAAGTGGCAGCGGAGATGCTTCTGACACAAGTCAAGGATGAAGTTGATTTTTTAAACCTAAATTACCACGATGATCACTATGGAAGCTTAACAGAACATGTTACGGTAACAAGCTGTTTGGAATTGCTGTTATAGTAGCACACACTTACGCCTAGTGTAAGTGACTACTTCACAACACAAAAGGTATTATCCTATGTTTAAAGGTTAAATACAGTATATGTAACGCACGGGGTCCGGGATGGTAAGGGACCCTGAGCGCCCGAGATCAGGAGCTACGGTGCAGGGTGGAGACACAGGACCTGGTGCTGGGTAACTGCAATTGCTTGGAGGTTTGGGACCCCAAGTCTTTGCAGCCACAACCATGCCCTGTGAATCAGCTGCTGTATCCAGGTACCAGGGCTAGACAGAAAATGAGCCAAGGGATAGCCAAGCAGAGCTAAAACAGAAAAGGACTGAGGTATAGCCGAAGGAAAATACAGAGTGCAGGGCTACAGGACAGAAGCAAGACATGAGCAAGATAAAACAGAAACCAACTAAGAATAAACAAGGCAAGGCAAGGCTCAGGGTTGCAGAAAACAACATAAGAATACTGCAGGGAATAGATTACTAAGGAACACAAGAGACACATACATGGAATAAAGATAAATACAGGAACTAGCATAATACTAAAGATGTCAAAGGTGGGAGTTTGGTTCACCAAATTGGCCAATTAGATTTTAGGTTGCCAACCACGTCAAGGTATCCCACATAGGCAAGGCCCTAACTAAAACATAATATTAGCAAAGCTAAAACAAATAGACTCTAAGACACATAAATGGCATAGAACTAAACACAGAGAAAATACCTGAAGACTGCTGCAAAGTACTGAAAAGCAACGGGTGTGGTTTAAATAGAAAACTGACAAAGCAGAGGGATAGAGAGAAAACCTGGAATCGAACATAAAGACAGGCAAAGGAAAATCAGAAATGGAACAGAGCAGTGAACAGAGAAAACATAGAAACTGGGAACAAGAGCAAGGTAAAACTAAGACAGGGAACAGGGCTAGAAACAGACAGAACAGAGTAGAAACTGAAGGATAAAATTTAAAGGGACAGGACAGGTCATCCCACTGAAGGGACTCAGGGTATCCCACTGAAGGGACTCAGGGCATCCCACTGAAGGGACTCAGGGCATCCCACTGAAGGGACTCAGGGTATCCCACTGAAGGGACTCTAAGACAGGATATTCCACTGAAGGAATTCAGGGCATCCCACTGAAGGGACTCAGGGCATCCCACTGAAGGGACTCAGGGTATCCCACTGAAGGGACTCAGGGCATCCCACTGAAGGGACTCAGGGCATTCCACTGAAGGGACTCTAAGACAGGATATTCCACTGAAGGAATTCAGGGCATCCCACTGAAGGGACTCAGGGCATCCCACTGAAGGGACTCATGGCATCCCACTGAAGGGACTCATGACAGGGCATCCCACTGAAGGGACTCGTGACAGGATATGGTCAGAAGCCACTCTGGGGCCAACTGGGCAGGTGCCAGACAATAGCAAGACTCAGTTAGGTACCGGGTCATGGCTAGGCTTTGGCAGGTACCGAACTAGCTAGACTTAGGCAGGTGCCAGTCGGGGATAGACTTGGCAGGTACCGGACTATTGCTAGGTTTGGGTAGGTGCTGCTCTATAGCCAGACTTAGGCAGGTGCCGGTCTTATGGCTAGGCAAAGACAGGTACCGCTATGGGGCCAGACTAGGCAGGAGCCACTAAGGACAAGGACTAGGGAAATGCCACTACTGTGGCCAGGAACTAGGAAATATGCCACCAAGTGGCCAGGACTGAAAATATGCCACCATGTGGCTGGGACTGAGATAATCAGAACACAAGAATAACAGAACAGTAAAGAACCCAGGAACAAGAATAACAAAGAGGCCAGACAGAATAGCAAAATGCAGAAATGAAACTGAAAGGTCTGGATACAGCTGGGATGAGCCTGAATACGGGTTGAGTCGTGACAGTATATCTGTGATGTTAAGGGTGTACGGAACAATATCATCCTACAGCACTGATCTGAAGCACAGTTTTGCATCTCCCACACCCAAATTGCTGAACTCACATATTCACAAGTAATCTGTCCATTCTTGTTACAATGGTAAACCCACATAACATCTGCACTGCCAGCTTTCCTGCCCCAGCATGTGAGATTTTAACATAATGTTAATCAATTATTTTCCTAAAAATATGTTCTATGGATAACTTAGTAACAGCTCATACTGAGCATGTAAAGGTCATCAACTATTTGTTTGAACTCAAACACTGTCACTGTGGATCCTTTTATTGTTCCATGTGACTCTTTTCCATAACACTTTTTATTGATTGTCCACTTTGAATTTCAACTTTCATTTCAAGTCAAATTTGGCAAAATTTTACTTAGTCTCAATAATAGCTTTGATTGTCTTGCCTACCATTACTTTCAATGGGGAGAATTTGAACCTCGGGTGCTGACTTAGTCTCAAAATGAAAGTCAACCCCCCTGAGCTATTCTTGAATTTTAGTGAATAGACCCATTACTAACACTTTGCTGCACATCACTGTTCCCAGCTGGGCATAGTGATGTAGCAGTGGCCACATTAACCCAACCACCATAACCAGGGAAAGTATATAGGCAAAGTAGGCATTGGCACAGTGGCACTGGCCAAGTAGGCACCATATAGGCAAAGTAGGCACTGGCCTAGGGCACATTTTTGCAAGGGGTGCCCGCTCTGTGTGCGTTTAACAGGCATTGGAAGGGAGAGAGACGATAGAGACAGCATGGGAAGGGAGAGAGGAGAGAGAGAGACAGGCATGGGAAGGGAGAGGAGAGAGAGACATGGGAAGGGAGAGGAGTGAGAGAGAAACAGGGATGGGAAGGGAGAGGAGAGAGAGAGAGACAGGCATTCGAAGGGAGAGGAAGAGGCATGAGGAGGGAGAGGAGAGGGACAAGCATGAGGAGGGAGGAGGAGAGGGACAGGCATGAGGAGGAAGAGGAGACAGATATGGGCGCAGACAGGAGAGAGAGAGACAGGCATGGGAAGGGCGAGGAGAGAGATAGGCATTGGAAGGGAGAGGAGAGAGATGGGCATGGGAAGGGAGAGGAGATAGGCATGGGAAGGGAGAGGAGAGAGATAGGCATGGGAAGGGAGAGGAGAGAGAGAGACAGGAATGGGAAGGGAGAGGAGAGGGAGAAAGAGACAGGCATGGGAAGGGAGAGGGACAGGCACGAGGAGGGAGAGGAGAGGGACAGGCATGATGAAGAGGAGACAGACAGAGGGACACATTAAGAAATGTACTTTTCTTTAACAAGAAAAAAAACTGCTCACTTGTGTATATGTAACTGTGTGTGTGACTGTCTCTGTGTGTATGTGTGAGATTGTGTCTATAATTTATGTGCTGTTGTCTGGTTGTTATAAGTAGAAGAAGTAATGGGAGGGATAAGGGGCAGGGCCAAAGGGGCAGCAAAATGAGGGTTTGCCTGGGGTGGCAAAAATCCCAGCGACCCTGACCATAACCCATCTCATTTGCAGAGCCAAAGTTGCTGCTTCGGCAGAGACCATAAAAATGTGGAACACTGGCCAAGACAGAGGAACATAAGCTGCATTGTTACAGCTGTCCCATTCAAATGAAACCATAGTTACACAGTCAATTAGGCTGAAAAAAGACATGTAGTATAATGAATCCAACCCTTCCAAACACCCATAATTTCTTGATCAAGAAAAACGTAACAAACACTCCTTATTTCACCTCAAAGAGAAATAAAATCCCTCTTGAATCTAAGGCAGTGGCACTCACCCTGGGTCACCATAACTTAAAACTTGGTATTGGTATTTATAATATTTATAAAAAAACCTCCATTTATTTCCACCTCACACCTTCCACCATACATACATTATACTACACATTCTCTCTGTGTATCTGTCCCCACAATGTTAAAGCTCTTGTAATTCTTCCTGTTGCTTTCTCTATTGCTTCACTGCACCCCCTTTATTTATTACATGTACCCCCATCCCTTTCTAGTGCTCCTGGCTGTACGTATATCAGGTTTACCATACAGACATTCATATATCAGACACGTCTGAACACACTCACAGCCCGTTGGTACCTTTTACAAGGTCTCTGAATTGTATGCGGTGGTGTTAAATGGCTCAGTGAATGATGAAAATAAATCTGCTTTTATCAAAATGCCAGCCTTGACTGTAATATATTCTGATTTAATAAGCAAGCGGAGTCCCCTGCCTGCACAGACAGGTACTTGCAATCTAAAAAGTGCCAATTTAGGGAAAAAATAATAGGCATAACTCTCTGGGAAATTATATAAGTTTAACATTTACGTGTTGCAGCACTTTAAATAGAGTGTTTTCTCTTTGCTGACAAAGTGAGAGTTTCGATTTATGTGGGATGAAATGTCATTTGTAATAATCCTTTCTACATAGCTTTGATTTAGGGTGGGACATTCAATCCCAACATTAGAAGAGCTAAGGATTATTATCATTTATTTATAGAGCACTGAAAAATGTCAAAACACTAAGTACACTAAGTAAAAAAGCAGTATCCCAGAGATAAGAAGAAAAAAAAAAACGTATAGTCAAGCATCATTTATGACCGTGATTCTGGTAAATTGCTGCCCATACAAGCCCTCCTTTATTACGGGGGATGCTGTTTTGGAGTACAATTGTTTTCAAATGATGAATATTCATGGGCAGAGACTTAGCTCTCAAGAAAGAGAGATTTGCACGGAATGGAGAAAAGAATTTAAAACCTAAGGCCAAGGTAGCCGAGTTGGAAAAATTCTCCCGATTCAGCTGAAGTGTAAATTGTTGCCACTATATATATATGTATAGAGAGAGAGAGAGAGAGAGACCAAAATCATGTTCTTTTTGCTGCCTGTTGTATCTGCTGTAGGCTATAGCGCTGTAATTGTTATTTTTCTCGCTAAAGGAAATTTCGAAAACATTTCCATTTGGAAAAGTATGTTGTGTTTTTAAAACGGTTAAGCAGTTTTTACCCGTCTTGAAAAACATTATACCAGTGGCCCAGATGGCATGCCTGACATTTAACCAGACGACTTTCTTGGAAAACCTACTATTTCCTTTATCAGTTTTAAAACAGGTTCAGTGGACTATTACACCAATTGCAGTATCTGTTTGAGCCCTAGGGCTGCTGAATCAAGTTACCCATACATCCTTCAGAGGTCAATAAAATGAGTATCATTAACGAAGGACTAATGGCAAAATGTAAAAATGAACAATACACTGCCTCTGTTCTGCTGATATTTACTTCTTTTTTATTTAGCATTTTATAATGCTTGGTCAAAATATATTACTGGTGTAATAGCATTGAAATCAAGCATTTTGACACTTTTCTCCAGTGTCTGTTTATTGGAATGGTTTGTAAGACTGCCCCTCCAGCACACCAACAGAGGCATTTAGGGAAGGTGTATCTGACAGACCAATTAGAGGGAGTCTGTCAGCGACAAAACACGCCCCCTTTGAAGTTTCCAGGAAGTAAATCTCTTACTGCTAGGGTTTTTACCCTACATTTCTTCTAAAACAAAGAGGATAAAAAACTATTTATTAAAGAAAATAAATCATCATATACTTTGTTCTCATTGTTATAAATGAGAGAGATTTAGAAGCACAAGAAATCGAAAAAAAAAATGTGTTAGGTGCTATATGGTAATTAACAGGAGATATGCGTGTCTTATTGGCAGAAGATATTTGGTGGCTTGAATGAAATGATTTAGGACAAGGTGATAAAATGTCCCATTTATGAAAGGAAATCTTTTAAAAATGTTTCCCTGTGGTATCATTTTTCCATAGCCACCCCTTCCCTTTTTTAACTGCCCATTGCTGTGACTGGCTGTCATAATGATTGGGTGAGTCGGCGGCTATGTTTTTTTACTTTAAGTTTCCTGGATATCGCATTCATGAAGTTTCCAGGAAAGTAGCGATACCGTGATTGTCTGTCAAAAACGGGTTTGCCACATATCTGAGGTCTGACTATAAGACAACCTGGATTACAATCGAGTTAATACGATATATAGACAAAAATAGGGATAAATCTTTCTCCACCATAAATTATAAAAATATTTTTTTTAAACTTAGGGGTCTATTCAGGGATCTAAACTGAAATTGTCCAAGATGGCGGCTAGTAGCCAAACTGCGGATTTCTCCATAATTCAACTACTAGATATATAATTCATCCCTTTTTAGTTCGGGGAACCTTGCCTGGGAAATCAATAGGATTCAGATTCTTCTGTAGAAGATCAGATTTACTGCGAATTTGGTTATTTTTGGAATTTGGATTGCGGGCATGAGATGTATTAATTGGAGAATTGAACATTTTAGGGCCAAAAAGGACAGTAAAAAAATGTTTAAGTGTATAATGGATATGGAAACTGCTCCATGATTAGATCTTTTTTAACAATATGCTATTTTGGCAAAAAAAAACAGTGGAACTCTCATGCAAATCAATCTGTCATTTTGACAGAACAATTCAGTAATACAGAAATGGATAAAAGAGGCACAACAAATACTTACAATACAAAATGATGTAATATTAAGGAAGGGTTAATATAAGTAGGCTTAAGCCTGCAGTACGTTGGCTGCTTCTGCTGGAGATCTTATTGTGGAGAAGGGTAATCTACATCTATATGGGACCGAAGATGTTCAGTTAGAGGCTTTAAATCTATGCACTTCTGGAGGGTTCTCGGAGATAGGTCGGCAAAAATATGACTATAACTTGGGCCAAAGCCCTACCTGCTCAAATAATGCTGGCAAAGTCTCATAATTTATAGACTTCTTTAGTAATGAAGTCACATAATTCAGCGAGTATGTCTTGGGGGCGCTCTGTGGTATTCAGCTTTGGCCTAAGTGCCCTGTGGGCTCTTTCAGACTTTAGTTTGTCCTTCTTGGCATTAGCAGGAGCTGCCTAAAAAGCTGCAAAGGGAAGGCTTCAACAACTTCAATCGATTCTGGTATTGCACAGAACCCCGAAGGTTTACTCTTTTGGTCCTATCCTCCCTGTCCTCCTGGGCATCCCGCAGAATCGTAAGTTCTTGCTGCAGGAATTCAATGTCTATGGCCATTTTGTGTTTATCTATTTGGATAGTGTATCATGTGCATTCTAGTGCATCGGTGGGCACCTGATAAAATTTATCAGAGTCCTTTTTGGTACAGGCGGACTGTGCCATGCAGCTGGAAGGTCTGAGTTGAGAAGTGCTTTGGTGGTAGACATATCTCTAGTACCATTTTTCTTTTGGGGGTGTTTGCGAGCAGCCCATGGCATGCTGTGATATAGAGTAGTTGGGGTATGGCTTTAGTAGGCTCTGTCTTCACCCTTGTGTGTTTTTGACGGGATCCACAAAGGAGCACTTTCAATCTGCAGCCATTTTGGTCACAACCATTATATGTCATTTTAATGTCATATATCCAATCACTAATGTATCCCATTCACAAATTAGTAATCCCAATAAAAGTTAGGTAATTGCCTAAATATATAAATAAAACATATATTATATATAACATATATTATTTTACACACCGAGATAACAGCTCTTGTGGTATAATAATACTGGTGATGTCATGCCAGCTATAGGTTGGCATCACATCCCCAGTTATTGTCAACAGCTGTTAGGTTATATGTACCTTCCTGCCATCATGTTCACAGTGTAAATGACAACATTAATAGGCAATGAACCATTGCAATGGAAATGAAAGAGTGTCTTCACATATGTGAGTGCATTAGACAGGTGAGCGCCAAGCCATGGTGGTCAAATTGCCCCTAGTCCACTAACCATGCAGCATGTCACCAAATGATACCACCACTGCAATACCCACACACTCCACTGTACAAGCTTTGTCCACATATGTGCAGTGGTTGCAGGGACTACAGGGATATCCTGTTATAAAATGCTGCTTTTATAATTCCAAAGGTAGCCTCGTGCACCCCATACAATACAACAAGGTGTTTGAGGCTACCATTTCAAATCAACTGAATTTGATTTAGCAATATCACCCCAAATCCGGGCCGATTTGGGGTCCTTTGGCAAAATTCGCAGCTCCAATTTTTGATGAGAAAATTGGAGCTATCAGAATAGACAGCTCATTTTTTAAATCAAAAAGCCTGTATTTTAACTAAGTTGACCAGATTTTTATTTTTAAAGGGAACAGAAACATTCACTCCACAAAATACAAATATTTTTTAATGAAACAATTTAGTATCCATTTTCAATCATGCCTTGATGGGTTGATGTAACATAAATTAGTTGTGTTGATACACCTCTTATTCTTATACATGGAAACTTCCATATTAGAAAAAGCCGAGATTATTTCTTTGGCTTTCTGGAGCACTAAGATCCAGGTTCAGTGAGAGCTGCTATACAACACATGTGTAACAGGATAGAATGGGATACTTCTATTTTTAGGCCTGTCCTAAGGGGATTTTGGCACCAGGAAAATGACGCTGTGAGCAACTAGTTAAACGTGAGGCTTTTCTGGCGGGCACCTTGGAGGAGAAAGATAATTATACCCACTGCACCTTCTAATAAAGGGATTACATAATAGTAGACCAGGTATATATATATATATATATATATATATATATATATATATATATATATATATATATGCTCTTTTTAATAAAAATAAGAGTTTTGCTATATTTTAAGTTACAAAGAGTCACAAAGTGAAATTTTCTTCCTGACACAAATTAAAAGTCCTTTTCAGATCCAAGATTGTTTCCATCCTGTATTTGTGAATGTACGCTGAATATTGCTTGGTCTACCATTCTGAATGAGTGAGTACATCAAATGTGTCATTTTGACAGGTCCAGTGAATGTAATAAAATAGGGTGACCAGACTTCCTTGTATGGATGGGATTGTATGTAAAATGTATAATACAAGGCTGCATTAAAATCAATTACTGCGCTGTAGGGTGCTTTTTTTTAAATTTTTTTTACGTCTACCGCCCTAAAGCAGAAATCTGGCTAATCTCGTAATAGAGACACCTGTGACTGCATTGGGGATACTGCAAATCTATACAGCTAAGGGCTCCCGAGGCATGACAATGTATAACTATGCACTGAAATTGTTTGGATATCTATCATAAATGCAGTGTGTGCATTTCCATATAGCATGCAAGGTATTTCAGTATCTGCTCATTCCAGAAAAAAAAATGGTATGGCGAGAACCTCAATTATGGTAATCATGTCATTGTCTGTCTAACACAGGTGCTTATCTATCTACACACATTACCATGCCTAGATCAATAAACCTCTGCTTAGTGCAACTCTACTGTCCCAAAAACACAGTGCCTGCTGTAAGTACCTTTTGATAACTTTAGGACAGTAGATTATTTTAAGTACATTGGAACAGGTGCAGTATATATTAAAAATATATTTGAATATATATATATATATATATATATATATATATATATATATATATATATACTTTTGATACATATATATTTTATACATATATACTTGCACACCAACACAATTCCTCCATGGATCATGAATATTCTTTTTCTAAAGCACCATTATATTCTATAGTACTATACAATGGGAAAACAAAACATAACAAATAGAAGGTAACATGACAATTCAACACATACTTGAAAATTCTTGAAAAGTCCTTGGCATATATTTAAAAGCAATTCTGAAAAGTCTAAAATTAATATATTTAAAATCTTATTTAAGTTCAAACCTGGTCTAGATTAAAGGTAAATAATGTGTAGAGCAATATACACATAGAACTGTCATTTCTTGAATGTTTTCTTTATAAATAGCATACATTTTCGATCTCTTTCAGCTGCCACGAAATCCCATTGAAATCTTAACTGACTACATTGCTGTAAATAATATAAACCTCCTATCTAATCACTAAGGCTCCCACTGACTTACTGATCTCTGTCAAAATCCTCTGCAGAATTAAAGGTATAAAATTAGATCAAGCTGTAGTTCTCATTAGAAAAAAAACAGACATTGAGACCATGATTAATTTGTAAGGAAGCACAAAAGAGAAATATTGCACGAATAGAAGTAATCTTTTGCAACTCTAACATTTATAACATTTAAATAAAAAAAATAGAAGTTATTTTTCATTGCTGTATCCTTTTACGTTGTTGGTTCAATTGCTTAGGGAACTCTATCCACAGTGTACCTACCTAATTATGTAATTTCATAGAGCACCTATGCAAAATTACTATTTTCTTTCTCTCTCACGAAAAGATTTATAAACACATTTGTTTTTACAAGCTGGTATACAGATGTTTTGGGGCTGGGTCACAGAGAAATCTACAGGGAGCATGGGTTTCAAATATGTGACAAATGACTTGGTTACAGCTTAGTGATAAATACTGCTCCAAGAAATCATGCAGTAGTTTGAAAAACTATCAGTAGAGAGGATATTAACATTAACATCATTCTACCAGGCACTTGATACAGCACATGTTTTTATTTCAGATTTCTATCATGTGGGACATACAAGTGAGATGTGTCATAAACATTTCAATTCCATGCAGGTAATGACGCACAAAACTTCCATTTGTTTTCAGCCGTTGATGTCAAAACACTATTCACGGCACTTCTGCACAGATCAACACATCCCGAGCCATGTGATGACCACAGGAGGTCACCATTGTTACATAAAAGCTATTCTAAAATTCTATTGTGCTTAAAGTACACTAAATGGCAGCCTGGCTTTGGTTAGCTAACGTCTTCAGCACTTAATATGCTTCCAAAGAACTCCTGAAACGAAGGCCGCAGTTAAGCTTTCGCAGAGATGACACGACTACAGATTTGATGGCACCATTAATATACACTGGACCTTAAGGTGTGTATGGTTTCTCTATGCAGTGCATCATTTTACAAACATAACTAAAAATAAAATACAATCAGTAATATAGACGTGAGAATTTGGTTAAGAAAATCGACAAGGGTCCCTTGAAACATTTGGGAGCTAACAGGTGCTGTACTATCTTTGCACACCACCATGCATGATAAAAATAGTGCATACATGAAGTCAGGGCTTGACATTTCCCAGGAGCCATGGCTCCTGAAAGGCATACTGCTAGCTCCTAACATATTTGATTGTTTTACGTGGAACTCTATGGAAGTTCTATTTCCCTGGCTTCTAAAAATAGCTAGGCTGGCTCCTAAATTGACATTTGGCATCTAAAGTCTACAAATAATTGTAAAGCTTTGCACGAAGTGTGAGTGAAAAGCAAATTCTAAAGTCAGTCACTTACTGGTATACTAAAATTAGGAGCCCAATCTCACAGAGCCTGAAGCCTAAAATCAGGGGTGTAACTAGAAACCACAGGGTCCCGGAGTGAACTGGCCACCCTGGCAAAGTAACATTGTGAATGCCAGTTTTGTCACCAGTTTGTCAATGATACCACACAGTTTTACAGTGCCATCCTTGTCCCTAAAGTGTTTGTCTGTGCCATCTTTGTTCCAAAGCAGTTTGTCCCTGCCATCATTTGTCCACAAAAAGCTTGTATGTGCAATATTTGTTCTTAAACAGTCTCTCTGTGCCATCTTAGCCCCCACACAGTTTGTCTGTGCCATCTTTGTCTCTAAACAGCTTTCATGTGCCATCTTTATCCATCAACAGGTTGTCTGTGCCATCTTAGTCCCCACACAGTTTGTCTGTGCCACCTGTGTCCCCAAACAGGTGCCACCTGTGTCATCAAACGTCTTGTTACTGCCATCCTAACCCTCAGCTTCTCTGTGCCATCTTAGCCCTCAAACAGCTTGTCTGCCATCTTTGCCTTAATTATTGCCAGTGCCATATTTCCACCAAATAGCTTGTTTGTGCCATGCTTGTCCCCATACAGCTTGGATGTGCCATAGTTATCCCCAAAGTGCTTGTATGGGTCCTCTTTGCCCTCAAATAACCTGCATGTGCCATAATCCTCCCCAGTTTGTCTGTACCATATTTGTCCCCAAACAACTTGTCTGTGCCACATATGTCACCAAACAGCTTGTCTGTGGCATATACATGTCATCAAACAACTTGTATGTGCTTGCTTAGCCCCAAAACAGCTTGTCTGTGCCATCTGAGCCCCAAATAGCTTATCTGTGCATCTTAGCTCACCACTTACCTTGCAAACTGATCCAGCATGCAGGAAGTGAATGTGATGTCACTCACCACATGCTGAATCAGACAGCATAGCTTGCAGGGAGAAATCCGATCAAATGATCTCTACACTCTCTTCTAAAGCTATGGCACATAAGCAAACACTTTAGTGATATATGACACTTGGCATAGTTCTTTAGGATCTGTCATCACTGAAGGCAGGAAGTCCTGGTGAGCAAAAGAAGGGGAAGGGGGGCAACTAAATATAAGCCAAATTAGATATACATAACACCAGCCAAGGTTGAGTTAATGTGAATATAGTGGTATAGTGCTACATGAACTATACATGTAATCAAATTATACTAATTCTCTAAATTGTAACAGATCCTGGACCAGAAAACTATTGCTCTACAACGTTTTAATCCTTCAGAAAGAGTGGCCAGATACAATTAAATTAATGATGAAAAGCTGGGTTGTCCAGCTGGAGGCCCACAGGCCTTTGAAAGATTTTTGAATAGGCCCAAGATTGCCTAAAAAATTCAAAGGTTTAACTGTTTTTCAGTAATAATGTCAAAGATTCCTGGCTTAGTCTCTGCTTCTAAATGACAGATTAATAAGGCTAATTTAATACAGTAGAATCTATAGGGGAGTTAGGCATGATGTGAGCCATAAACAAAACTAGAGGGCCGCAAGAAAGGCCGCAGGCTACTGGCTGAAAAACACTGATGTACTAAACACAGTGTTTTGTCCTCAGCATCGCCAATGTCTTGAGGACAAAGGATTTCATTTTTATTTTTTGCATTTTTTTTCTATATCCATGTGAAATGATATTGTCAGACATGAATAGAACACTCGGGATAAGAAGAGAGAGAGAGATTGTGTGATTCAGTATCCTGAAAAGAGGAGAACTTGCCGTTCAGAGGACACTTTGCTTTGACAAGCTGACAGCCAGAATATTTCTTCACAATCCGTTCTTTCATTTATAATTCATCCTTTTGAAAAGACTTTAATGCATTTCTTCCCAACATAGAGTGCAGTTTCAGCAAATGTATAGCACTTAGCTATTTAACATTGTCTCTGTAATTAAATGGATCGGTCTGTTTTTTTTTTTAATGATAGAAAATACATTGTATACATTGAGGTGTAGTGTCTGTGGCAGTGCTGGGAGTAATAATAGCTCTTGATGAGGCCTGTACAAAATGCAGATGGCATTACATAGCCGAGTTACATACGGGTGCATTGCCAATGCACTTTACCCACAAGCTATCTATTGGTTGTTTAGTAATGAGATGCTCAATGTGCTTCAGTACTATTAGGTACATTCACTAATCTTAAACTATGTGAATTTATTGGTCTCATTAGCAAATACATTTGGAATAGTTGTATTTCCCCACAGTACAGTATTATAGATGAACTAGCATTAGTACGTCACAAGTAGCTACAAGAAAAATCACACTAGAAAGAGGCTATAATACAGCTTAGAACAAAGAAGTGCTGCTTCCAATTACAATTATCTTCGTTTTTCTAAGTCCTCTCTTAGACTTGTCACATCACAGTTTTACTCAGGGATGCGTATTAAAAAAACGTATTCATCCTACATTTTACCTCATTCCACCATTAACCTCTTAATGACATGACTTTTTGTCTGTGTCTTACCCTTGGTGAGATGCGTTGTTTTAACATTTCTGCGGTGTTTATGTGTAGCTGTAATTTTCTTCTTTCTCATTTGCTGTACCCACACAAATTATATATTGGCTTTATTGGCATAATAAGGGCTTTCTTTAGATACAGTTATTTTCATCATATCATATAATTTATTACAAAGAAAAAAAATCAAAAAATACAATGAAATAATTGAAAAAAACACTTGTTCTAAATGAAATCAGAAAACTATTTTACACACTTACAAATGGTAAAAAAGTCATAGGGCAATAACCGGAAGTAGTTTTTGTTTACTAACCATTTTCTCCTTTTGACCCCAATCCTAACCTTAACCGTACATTTTACCCTAACTCTAACCCTTAAACTAACCCTAATGTAACTCTTAATCTAACCCTTATGCTAAGCCTGACCCTAATGTCACTCTAACCGTAACTCTTATGCTAATCCTATATCTAAGGCTAATTTCGACTTTTTTGTTTTACAATGTTGCTGACTACTTCAAGGGGCAGTCTAGTATCAGCAACAGATACAGCGATGAAAGTGATAATTCATCACTTACGAAGTTCTTACCCACAAGAGTGCAGCGTTAACACCACTCATGCCACTGCAGGACAGACCAGATCTGTCCAATGGAGTTCCAGCCAGGATGGACCTAGTCTGTCCAATATTGCAAAGGGGATAAGCAGTAGACATGTGCAAAACGAAAATTTTCGTTTCGTTTTCGTCCATTCGGACGAAAATGTTATTTATTTCGTCTAAAACGAATTTCGTTCATTACTGCATTCGTTTCAGACGAAATTCGTTCATTATTTTCGTTTCGTTAATTTTAATTTGTTTGTTTTATAGAAATACAATGTAATACTATTGGCTTTCTATAAACCGAACGAGAGCCCCATTCATAAGAAATTCTTATGAATGGGGCTCTCGTTCGGTTCATAGAAAGGCAATAGTACTACATGTTTTCTATAAGCCGAAAGTCTATAAACCGAACGACTTTCGGTTTATAGACTTTCGGCTTATGGAATACATGTAGTACTATGGCTATTCTATAAACCGAACGTTCGGTTTATAGAATAGCCATAGGATTAGATGTATTCCATAAGCCGAAAGTCTATAAACCGAAAGTCGTTCGGTTTATAGGCTGTCGGCTTTTAACTATACGGAGAAAGAGTCTCCATTCATAAAATTATGAATGGAGACTTTGTCTCCGTATAGTTAAAAGCCGACAGCTAATAAACCGAACGTTCGGTTTATAAGCTGTCGGCATTTTAACTATACGGAGACAAAGTCTCCATTCATATGAATGGAGACTCTATCTCCGTATAGTTAAAAGCCGACAGCCTATAAACCGAACGTTCGGTTTATAAGCTGTCGGCTTTTAACTATACGGAGACAAAGTCTCCATTCATAATTTTATGAATGGAGACTCTGTCTCCTTATAGTTAAAAGCCGACAGCCTATAAACCGAACGTTCGGTTTATAGGCTGTGGGCATTTAACTATACGGAGATAGAGTTTAGAAAGTTCGGTTTATAGAATAGCCATAGGATTACATGTATTCCATAAGCCGAAAGTCTATAAACCGAACGTTCGGTTTATAGGCTGTCGGCTTTTAACTATACGGAGACAGTCTCCATTCATAAAATTATGAATGGAGATCTTTGTCTCCGTATAGTTAAAAGCCGACAGCCTATAAACCGAACGTTCGGTTTATAGGCTGTGGGCATTTAACTATACGGAGACAGAGTCTCCATTCATATGAATGGAGACTTTGTCTCGTATAGTTAAAAGCCGACAGCTTATAAACCGAACGTTCGGTTTATAGGCTGTCGGCTTTTAACTATACGGAGACAGAGTCTCCATTCATAAAATTATGAATGGAGACTTTGTCTCCGTGTAGTAGTAAAATGCCGACAGCCTATAAACCGAACGTTCGGTTTATAGGCTGTCGGCTTATGGAATACATGTATTCCTATTGCTATTCTATAAACCGAACGTTCGGTTTATAGAATAGCAATAGGAATACATGTATTCCATAAGCCGAAAGTCTATAAACCGAACGTTCGGTTTATAGGCTGTCGGCTTTTAACTATACGGAGACAAAGTCTCCATTCATAATTTTTTGAATGGGGACTCTGTCTCCGTATAGTTAAATGCTATTGTATTCTATAAACCGACTCTATTTCGGCTTATAGATTGCAATAGTACTACGAATGGACGAATGAACGAATGATTTTCGTTTATTAACCATTCGTTCATTCGGCTTTCGTTAGCTTAGCATTTTCGTTCTTCGTTTTTCGGACGAATGGACGAAAATGCTATTTTTGGACGAAAATGCATTCGTCCGAAAACGAATGCACATGTCTAATAAGCAGGCATTTTTATAAACATTGTCATGCTTCGGATGTTAAATGTTTAAGTACAGCAAGTCATTTAATTGACAGGTTCAGATGTATAATAAAAAAACTTTGGACCACCTCATTACCGCACCTGCCAAAACAGCAAGCACTACCTGCACTACACCTATTCAGTGGTGTCCGTAAAAACATAATGGGCAAGTTTGTCTGTTAAGTTTAGTTTGCTCCCTCTATCTCCTCCAAACAAACTACATGGCGACAGGGTTTCCTAATGTAATAACAGGGACCCAAATAGCCCCAATGTTCCCAAGTTGCCCCAATGCATAATGGGGGTAGGCATGCACCACAGTCTCCAAGTTCCCACATCACATAATATAATGGGTACCAGGGGTGTGCAAAGGCTCTTGTTATACAATAATGGGGACCAGTGGTAAGCATGCTCCTGGACTCTCTGTAACAAAATCATATTAAAAATGTGTTAAGGGGTGTTCAGTTCATGTCCCCCATTAGCAGTGAAATTCCTACCTAGTGGCCAGGATAGGGTGGAATAGGCCCATTCATTTAAAACATGGCCCTAAGTATCTAAATTCTCCTGCATGATGGATCAGTCTGCATGGAAGGAGACTCAACATAGAAAAATTGTTTAGAGACTAATATGGCTCAGGTAAGCTGAGAACAAAGGAGTCACAGAAAGGCTGTTTGAGCGCAAAGGTGGCAACAGAGAGGCTGTTTGAGAGGCAAGGATGGCAAAGAGAGGCTGTTTGGGGGACTAGGATGGCACAGATAGTAGTTTGCGGGTGTAAAGGGCACATGGGAGGCTGTTTGGGTGGCTAAGATGGCACAGATAGGCTTTTTGGGGGCTAGGATGGCGAAGAGTGCTGTTTGGGGGCTGAGATGGCGGAGTTAGGCTGTTTGAGGGACTAAGATGGCACACAGAAGCTGTTTGAGGCGTTAAGATGGCACAGTGTGGCTGTTGTTATGGGGCTGGGGCAATATTTGCACCGGGATCCTGTGGTTCCTAGTTACGCCGCTGAGCATTGGACAACAGTTCTCTCCAAATTGGCATTAGCCAACCCAACAACATAAGCTTTTATTTAAAGTGAATGCTTAAAACCTATTAACATGGTTGCAAAGGGCGGCACTAACACTAACACACATAATATTACAGAAAAACACCCGTACTTCTTCTATAGCACATACACATAGAATATTTTAAACTTTTTTTGTTTTCATTATTTGCAACTTGTAGTGGATAACACCTAATATGTAAATAACTTTATTCCTGCTGTATGGCAAAAAATAATCAGCCATGTTAATGCATGATGAACACATCAAGTATTCCTTGGTTATAATAGCAGGATCTGTGTCCCAAGGGGTGAACCAAATACAATCTGACAACACAGCAACCTATATCTCTTCTCCTATTGTGAAACCTTCTTACATTAATTATGTAATGTCTATAGGTAAGGGGAAAAAACCCTGCAATGTATAGGCTGCATTGGATAAAGAACATATATAGTGCCTGCTTTTAAGTGTCCATTATATACTGTTTAACTAGTTGCCAAGTGCCAATGGAGTCCATTGCTTAGCCGTTTAAATGCATCCCATTCCCAAACATTGTAGTTATCACGTTGCGAACTCTGATAAATAGGGTTTTTTGTTGATGTTATTTGAATACTATTTTATAGAAAATAAAAACTGGTATCTCAACAACGTGGCTCCAAGAAAATGTGTATTTCCTGAACAATTTATTACACAGTCACAAACTCCTACGGCACATTATTACCATATTTGCTTGAACATAAGATGAACCTGATTATAAGACAAAGCCCCAAAATGTGGATATTAGGAAAAAAATATAAAGAATAAATATAAGTCAGTCCTATAGTACAAGGTTTTTACTAGGATATATTCCTTCACATGTAAAAACATTTTTCATATTTAATAAAAATATGATTAAAAATCAAAATGCATTACTTCTTTTAATTTCTTTTTCATTTGCAAATGAGCACCCCCAAACTTGAGAATCTGGCCCCAGACTTGCCAATCTGCCCCACTTGTCAAGGAATCCACAGACTTGCCAATGCGACCCCCAACTTGCCAATGCAGCCTCAGACTTGCCAGTCTGCTCCCAGACTTCCCAATACATACTCAGACTTGAATTTGCCCCCAGACTTGCCAGTATACCTCAGTATTTACCAATATACCCCATCCTTACCGAGACAATCTGCCCCCAGACTTAACAATCTGCCCTCAAACTTACTGATATGTACCCAGACCTGGCAATGCTCCTTCAGACTTCCCCTTTTGCTCCCAGCATTATACCTGGTGTCTATTTGGGCCGTCGAAGGATGTCTGCTCATTGTGCAAAGACATCCTAATTGTCCCATTCTGCCAAGCTTGGGACAATTAGAAGGTGTTCTCTTCTACAGTACCTTGCATTTATATTTTCAAGCATTATCAAAATTTACAAACTTACATATATCTCTTTTAGTGATCTATAAAAAAAATATTTCATAAGCTTAGTACTACTTGAGATCATTTTGGGGCTGGACAACAATGCTTAGATAAGTAATATTTTATTTATTTACTTCTACATGTATTTAGAAACTGTTTTGGCAGGAAGCATACGTTCAGATTACTGATCTACAGTGAGAACATTACAATAAAAATTTACATATTTATCAATACAGTGAGAAAAGAAAATAACTCGAACACCAAAATATAAAAACATTTCAATGTATAATTTTAGATATGATGCAGGGATGGAAAGGAATTTAAGTGGTGAATATGTGATTTGTTTCAGCTATCCCTGCCAGGATGTGTTGGAAAATGCAATATTTTGACATTTTAGGGATTTTAATTCCACACAGTATCATTTTGAAGTATCTTATGCAGTAAACAGCATTAACATCTCTGAAAGTCTTTTAAAAAGTGAAGACAGCAAATTACATTTAAATTATCTTAGAAATAGGTAATTGCTGAGAATTACTGGTCATTTACACACATCAAGTGCCCCTACTGTAAGGATCCTTGAAGGTACTCTAAGAGCTCTCTGATCATGTTTGTGTTAGGTCATCCAAAATCAAAGTGTCCTTGAAATTCCAATTGATCAAAGACCTGCAGATCTACACAGGTAACTCAGGGCTTCTCGGTTCAGCCCAAATCTAATCACTTCGGTGATGCGAATGGCCCCTTAATTGGGGCCAGTCAGGGATCACCAAATTGATCGCGAATCGGCACGAAAATCAGCCACTGTGGCTGACTGAAATAGTAGCCTTGATCCTCCCATAGACTTTTATGGTAGTACTACGGCTTATTTCCCCGCCATTGGCCACAAAACCAATAAACCAGAGGCTCTCCCTCTACTTGGGCAAGTTAATGGGATGGGGACAGGGGCATTTGGCAGCTCATTGCCCTGTTCATAAATTTGATCCTGTTAATATCTGTCCCTCATGCCATCCCATACACACACTGTCACGCAGTCATATAAACAAAGTAATGTATACATGGAAATACAGTGCCACATACACATTGGGTCACACATACATAGTCATGCACCCATGCACAGTCATAAACATGCACACACTAACTTGTACTGTCACACACATACAGTCACAGACACAAGCCAGCTGAAGGGCTTGAAAAAAAATACATATTTCAATATGGGTCTCCTCCCTGATGTTTTACCTCTTATGGCACTAGCAGAGAAGGGGGCCTCATTGTCCTGCTACACTGGCACAGACAACATTGAGATCCTCCTTTACTCTGAGCTCCGGTATAACATATGACAAAACATTATTTAAAAAAACAAAACAGGTCACCGGAATGGCATCGAGCGCAGCATTTGCCACCCCCTTAAAGTGTCACCTGGGTGTATTGGACCCAGCTGGTCTGCCCTGTTTGCTAGTTCTAAATGTACTATTGTCATTAGATTCAGTGACAAACAGTATTTATGATTTACAAGTGACAAGTACAAAAAACATCACTAAGAATTCTGTAATGTCTGGTAAAGGAGCACATCCGGTTGGAGTGACACCATGAGTTACTGCACGAGGTGACATCAACCCTAGTGACACCATTGGGCACAATAAAACATAACCTTAAAAGTCAGAACAAGTATACCACTTCCTTATCTTAAAGCTGATATTTGTGGATTTAGCAACAATATTTACTGAACTAAGATTCAGGATGGTCACTAGCAGCCTGTAGATAATCATTAGTAGCCACTGGTTTAAGGCATATTGACAAAAATGGGTTATTGTTCACATGTAACATAATGAAACAAATCCTCCATAGACCCACTCCAAATAATCAAAATATCATCAATAAACCACCGACAGACTGCCAAGCTTGTCCAGAAGGATTGGTGGTCCACTCACCTTTATCAATTGGCATAGCAGTGTGTGAACTTGCCACCCATAGTGGTTCCCCTAACCTGCAAATAAAACTTCAGGAAACAAAATTAGTTATGTTAAGTCCAAATATGGCATAATGAACTCACATTGCCAAAGTGATCTATAAGGATCCTCATGTCTGTAAGATCTAACAGCTCTTAATCCAAGTCATCCATGGTAACCCAAATTAAATTCTGGGCTCCTCTGTCAATGTTCCTTAAGAAGTAATAATAAAAAATGTTTCCTCAAAACCCTTGTCCAAAAGTGTTAAAAGCTTCAATTGGAACGCATTTATGGGGTCATTGCCAAAATGGACATGTGAATCACAATCACCTAGTTGATGCATAGCCATAGCTACATAGTCCTGCTTGTCAAAAATGACAATGCACTCGCCATTATCAGCATTCTTAACAATGATATCCCTATTTCCCTTTACATCCTTCATGGCCCACTTCTCATCCTTGGACAAATGATGTCCATAATAGGTCTTTTTCTATTTTAAGAAAAGTTTCTAAAAATCCTTTTGAACCAATTGAGAAGGCTTGAGGCTTAATTTCCCCAAATCTTTGATCAAAAAAGATCTCTTGAGGATTAAGCGTCTGACAAATCTATTCAGATAATGAAACAGCTGAAAATAATTATGTGACTTAGCAGGGGTCAATGATAGACCCTTATTAAGTAAAGATATATAGAATCCCTCAAAAAAAAGTGTAGACAAATTAAAGCTATTACCTCCCAACATCTGTCCCCAGTGAATTGGGACACCATAGGTCAGAGCTTGAGAGGACAAACGTCATCACTAACATGCAGTCACTCAAACTGGAAGCACTACTATGTATACGCACAATTCTGCACTTGCGCAGTATGGATTCTCCAGTGTCCAGGATGAAATCAGGACTGCGAGATTGGAGTCCCGAATCTGGACTGCCCTACATTAGGTCTAATCATCAGCATGTGACGTCTAAGAAAGGACTATTTTATACCACCAATGGCGATGCATTGGAATGCCCTAAGTGCTTACATCAGGACTTGACAAACTCCGGGCGCCAGGTCTCCATGGTGACCATAAAATTATACCTGGCACCCGGATGCTGTTATCCACATGGAGTCCCTTGCTGCTGTCCTCTCTCACTCCCACAACTCAGAGAAAAACGATAATACAGAGCTCAACACGTGGGAGACAAATAGTCAGAGTATTCCAGTGCATCCACAAGTGCATACGTTGAGCTTTGTATTACTGTTTTACGCGGAGTTGTGGGTGTATTTTTTGCCTCTGTAGGCGAACATATATTTTTCTGCCCCTTGCTGATCCTGCTCTCAGGCATTCACACATAGTAACACATGCAATGTGATCCTATCGGTTGCACCCCCCTTTCCATGCCATCCCTGTCTGTCTCACTCATCCTCCATGCTACCCATGTGTGTTTTGTTCTCCCTTTATCCCGTCACTGTCTGTCTCTCTCTTCCCCATGCCATTCATCTGTCTGTTACTCCCTCTGTCTCTCTCCTCTTCCCATGTAACTCTCTCCCTTTCCCCGTGTATATCTCTCTCTCCTCTCCCCCCAATTCTATTTCCTTCAGTCCCCCACATGTCTGTTGTCTCTCTCACTTACCCTCATATTTGTGGTCTCTCTCACTTACCCCCATATCTGTTGTCTCACTCTCTGCCCCCACATCTGTTATATTTCTCACTCCCCCCACATGTCTGTTGTCTCTCTAATTCCCCCCCATGTCATTTCAAAAAGATTAAATGTGTTAATAATTGTTCACTTGCCACAATGTAAAGCAAAATGTTATTTTATCATTCTAATTTACAAATTGAAAACATGTGTTAATAATGTAAACCCGCAAGCATGTCTGAAAGTTGGATTTTAGAAAATTGTCCAAAATGTTAATGTGTCATGCAGAAGTTTAGATCGGGGTAGTGGACAGAGATTAATTTTAAAAGATAATACCATTGAATATAAATGTTTTTCAGTATGCATAGCAGCCGCAAAAGGAAGTGTATTGAGCTACCCAGGTGGTGTGTCTGAATGAAGGTATGCAATCCCTGTAATCCTCACCCGGACTCCGGTGCCTCCTGTCAGCGCTCGACTTGCACTGATTTATGATTAAGCGCCTGGAGCGCGAAACGCGTCAAGCTTTTTCTTACCTGTACACCTGCACTACCGCTGTGGATTTATAACCTATTCATGGAATAAACTAATACTTTTTTTCACCTTTAAACTGGCTCCAGGAGTGCTGTTTTTCCTGCATTCTTTTTCTTTATGCATAGCAGCCACATAAAAATCTCTGAGAGTTACATTGGACAACCTTGAATTAGACAATACAGCAACAATGAAATCCTTTATGAAATGTGGGCTTGCCACTCATATCAAATGTACATTGAACAACCTGGCATAAAATATTATCTATAGTGTGCTGTCATTTTTAAAATGATTCAGCAGTTTTGGAGCTCATTATGTTAACAGACGTACTTGGATTATATGCTAATCAACCACACTCCTCCCTTGATAAAGCTTTTTCCTTGTCAATGTTGAGACTTTGTTTCAAATCTATGTGAAGGAGCTGAAAAATGGCAGGACCGTCATAACGGAGGCGGTGATACATTTCCTGCATTTGTCTGTATATCAGAGCTATTTTATTTTGAGCTTTATAGATCTATTCCTATCAGGCTCTAACAATTATTTGCACTTACATTCTTCATACATTGATGTTAAGAGGGCATTACTCAATCAGGAAAAGAAAAAAGCATAGGCGCTGGAAGAAAAGAAAAATCAGATACAAAACAACAACAAAAAATAGAAAAAAAGTATAAAGAAAGTATGCATAAGCATTGCATTACTCCATTTTGTTTACTGCTCAGAATATGGGAAACCATACATTTTTGTTTTGTTTTTGTTTCAAGATAAGAGACATATGGAAGGACATAAAGGGTTATATGTAAAGAGCAAAGTATGGTGTAAAGTAGTAAAGGTGGAGCAATCCGCAGGATTCAGCCAGCCCTAGGGCAGGCAACCTACAGGGAAATATCCCAGAATCCCGGTGGGCTAGTCCAACACTGCTCCTTATTAATGCCCCAAAAACCAATCACAGTCATAGAATAATTGTCCCTGAATGTGCACTGCAGGATATTACCATCTTCTGTCTTTGCTGCTCCCTGAAGCATATATATACATTTTTAAAACATATAATAAAATAATGATGAATATATAATATGCTATATAGGTGTGTGTGTTTGTTTTTTTGTTGTTGTTTTTTTACCCTTTTTCTGTTTTAATAAACACTGTGGCCTATTTCAATTCCACCAGGTCTATGTGTGGATTTTAGAGGGTTATTGTATTTACTATGCCACATCTGACTTCAACTGTAATATTTCTGCGTATAACTATTAATCGAGCACTCAAGGAAATTCGGTGATGGTGATAAAAAAAAAAAAATCCTAACTCTTTCAATTTCTATGTATGTGGACAGCAACTATTTGGAGCTTACTTAAAGGGACACTATCACCTAAACATTGATTACACTGTGAATGTAGAAGATAAAACATGATCAACACATTGTCTTAGTAAAGTTGCAAGCAAATATATACATAGAAGGGTTTTATTAATTATTAGAGATTTGCAGAGGATTTAGATGGGAATTTAAAACTTAAAGGGACAGTCTAGTCCCCAAACTCACTGTAGATCACTACTTGTATAACGCACAGGCTTTTTTTCTATTGTGATTTGAGGCTGGCATTCTGCATAAAGCCCATTTTTTATATTTGACTCAAGCCCTCCTCAGTGATTACTGTGCATGTTTACTACAGGTGCGGCAGCACTGATTATATAGACACTGAGGATATAAAGTTTTGTTTCGTTTAGTCACTTCCTGTGCACCTCAAATTGAATATATTATGTGGACTCTGAGTGACCTTGCTCTTGTACACAGTATGATATCTTAACAGGGCAACTTATTGTCTGATGAGAGACAGGAAATGTTATTCATTTGAATGAAATTATTCTCATTGGTTCCTGCAGCAAAAAAAAAATGAAATTACTTTTAATAAGCTAGTGTGGGTAGTCCTGTTTTCTTGCAAACTGCTATAATTTCACAATTTCATCTAGCTGTAAGTATTTGATATTTTAAGCAATGCAAAATGTACGACATGCATTTTAAAGTACTTTGAAAGCACATTAATATGCATTAACATATGGAAGATGCATTTTGGGCACCAGACAGTCCCTTTAAGACAAAAGTAGCTGAGTTGGAAAAATGCTCTTATTCAGCAGCATTGAAGAATCTTTCCAAAGCTCAGCTGCTTTGGACTAAATTTTGAAATTCACATCTCAAATCCCCGCAATTCTCTCTTTATTGAGCAGACCCTTAATAGAAAAATGTTCCTGTGCTTTCTCCAGGGCAGCAATGAATCTGTAGTGCAAATGAGAAAATTACTCAGAATTGCCAGCTGATTATGTCTAATTGGCAAAACCTATAGAGTCAACCTATGGAAATAGAATTCTAGCGATACTTTCTGTTAGGGTAGGTTTCAATCATGCAACCTTCTGGTCACACTGCATCCAGCTAGCAATGAAGGGTTAAACTCACCTAGCAATGAAGAGTTAAAGCCATCTCTAGACATGCAGAAAATCGTTGTCTGCATATATTATATAATCTATCGCTGCCTCTCTTGTACATATTCATAAAAATAGCGCAAAATCGGATCCGCTTGATGTATTTGCATATATGATCAGCCGGAGGACACATGTTTAAAAGAGCAAGTTAATACCTTGTGACAATTCTTCACGTTATCTGTCAAGGAAATCAGTAAACGTTGTAAGCACAATAGCAAATCTGGTCTTCATGTAGAAATACACAAGATATGATGCTGTGTTGTCACCAGACCATGCCGCTATTGATATTTATCTCATTTAAATGCTGATGTTTTAGGAGACTGTCTGACTTGAGGCAAAATTTGAAGCATGACCTCACAGACCGCTCTCACAGAATAGGAGGGCCTACATAGAGCAATAGGGAAGTAATATAATGAACCTTGAGCAAGAGTTTTGACTTTCCTGCTTCAGAGTTTTGATTTTCCTACTCGACTGTAGCTGTAGAATCCTCTGTTGTTATTGGGGGGAGTAAAGTGCTCTCTGTGAACAAGTGTCTGTGTGTCATTGTGTGAAATTCTGTGTGTCAGTGAATATCTGTGCCTCCACAAATCATATTGAGCGTGTGTCAATGAGTGTGTCAGTGAGTGTGTGTGCATGAGTGACTGCATGTCAGTGTGCGACACTGAATAACAGTGATGTTCTAGTGAGTGCATCTTGCCTAGATCAAATGTCCGTTTTACTGTCCAAGTTCGTGTGTTGTATTTGGACAGTTTAATATAGACAAGATAGTTGAATTTTACATTGCCCCCTGAGGAAGATGGGATTCCAGAGAAACGCGTTGAGGGTTTTTTGGAACTACTAGAACTTCCTGCTGGACAGTGTTTTCTGGGGTCTGAAGACTTGCTGTTATTTCTACTGATATGCGAGTTTTGCACACCTGTTTGTAAGTGCAATCATTCTTCCTTACACACTTATGTCAGTGGTACTGTTTTTTCTGTCTGTTTTAATTTTTTTTAGCAATTGAAGATTAAAAGATTTATACCGTTGAGTCTGTTTGAAGGCTAACGTCTGTGAGTGCAATCATAATAGCAAGCACACACTGCACTTTTTTTCCATAGAACGTCACACTATGTATGTGTTTTAATATCTTTTATATGACCTGTGAGTGAGGATTCAAGCTTGTCAGTGAAGAACAAAGACACATCTGATGAGCCTGTTTTAAACATAATACATTTGTGAGTGCAACTTTCCCGGGTGCAGTAGTATCGTGAGGAAAGTATTGTTTTATTGTTTTTACCTGTGGTGTGTTTTCATCTGTGTCTGCTGTTCATATGCAACCAAACTACTTCAGGCCATTGGACTATGAAGACACAAAGTGATGTCATGAACATGACACAGTGCAGACACATTTGAAAAATATTTGCACTTAATCCATACATTACATTGTTCTATATTCCCAATAAAATCTGATGACTGAGTACCTATAAACTTATATTACTTTTCAAAGAAACACACAATAAATAATGAAGGCTCCGCTCCTCTACCTAATACAAAAGTTAGACACATTTTAAAGTACACAAACTGAGAAACCAATCAGCTGCCTGCTAGTAAATGTTATGGAAGGTTTTATGGTTAACCGCTAAACCAAAAATAAATAAAGAATGAATCAGAAAGCAAAAACTAACCCTATAGTAGGATTCATTTTTGTGCAAGTTGTCCAAGCAGTGTTTCACAAACACCAGATCTTATGAAACACCATAGCGTACATATATATCACTTCATCATTGGAGCGGGGGTAATCATGGAATAATCAGTGATGTAGTCATTTAAATTCATCTCTGCTTGAAGGGAGTCACCTAATGTCAACTAAACCTCTTTTGCAGCAGGGGCACAGAGCATGACAAATAATCTAATCTGCTCTCCTTACTATTGATAATTGTTGTTGCAGTAGAGCAACTTTCTTTAAAAAGGCTGTACTAAACAGCAACAATGGGTGGACACTGCCACCAACTATTCTTTCTAATGAACTATAAATAGTCCTGAAATCAGAGACAGCGCTACCATTAGCTGTATTGGGTGTTCGCCATGGGTGCTGCCTCAGGGGGGCACTAGGGAACTCCTGCTTACCAAGTGGGATACTGTGTATCCGAGGTAGGCAAGTCAGCGCCTCTCCCCTGCATACTTCTCTCTCCCTCTTCTCACTGCATTACAGCTTTTCCCGAGCTCCATGTAGATAGAAGGAAGAGGTCAAAGGGCAGGAATGAGAAGAAGTGGCTGGCACTGGAAACTGATCATGTGAGTGTGGCAGTGCCTATGCACTGTGAGGAACAAGGACGTGCTGTGAGGCTGCAGCTGCATAGCACAGACAAAGAGCAGGAAGTGTGGGGACTGTACAGTCTGTGGATTAGTGCAGTGCTCTGCATGGGCTGCACAAATCTGCATGGGCTGCACTAATCAACACTGCGTCTGTCACAGAGTCAGCCCCTTCACTACAGGAAGAGATTAAGAGCTGAGCATTAGGTAAGGGCACTTCCTGCCCTTTCACTTCTAGCCTCATTTCCTCTTCCCCATACAGACTACATGCTATGCGGTCAAAAGGGTTGAATGAAGGTAAGTCCTTTATTAAAAATGAGTGGTGGAAGAAATCAATTTTTGCTTCCGCCGCTCAGCTGGTGTTGCTGCAATGCATTAAGGCATCCAGGAACACCAACATTCGAATCCACACGCCTCTCTACCTGGCAGTGCGATTGCTTCTCTCTTCCCATTTTGGAAGGCCGCATTCCATTCTAATATGGAGCTGCCCTGTTGTGGACAAGAGCTTCAGAATTGATTATCACTTCTGCTGCTCTGTTGCTGTACTATACTGCCGTATTTAAAAAAAATAGCCTTAGGGTCTACTTTTGACTAATAAAACTAACCTTAGGGGTTAAACTAGGTCCCTCCATGGGTCTCTTGGTGCTTTTTAATGTTTGTTAAATGTTAGTACGTCCTGACTGCTCATTTTAATTATAATGGATATGAAGATTAAATTAAGAGAAGTATTTACAATTATACAACTGTGAACAAGAAAACACATTATGTATAGGTTGTATGTTTTATAATCAAATAATACAATTAATAAAAAAATAGCTTTAGGGTCAACTATATGAGAAAATGGTTAGGACAAAGCAATAAGCTACTACCAGTTACTGCCCTTTAACTTGGAAAAAACATGTAAACATTTCATATTAGAACCTATTTAGCAGGTCATTTTATTAGCATTTGTAGATGTTTAAAAGATTTTTCATGTAAAATTTAGAAAAAGTATATTCTTATTCTTAAAAGTATAAGTATATAATTTTCCATTATAGTTTATTATTGTTTTCATACTAAATTATATGATATGATCAAAATAATAGTATCTAAAGAAAGCCCTTTTCCCCGAAAAGTACAATATATAATTTGTGTGGGTACAGTAAATGAGAAAGAAGAAAATTGCAGCTAAACACAAACAACAGAGAAGTGTAAAAACAGCCTTTGCCCTGAGAAGTGAAACAGTGAAAAAAACAGTCCGTCCTTATGAGGTTAATAAAAGGAACAGTGTCATGCTGAGGTGGAGACTAATAAAAGTATTTAGAAAATTGGGCAGACTAGATGGACCGAATGGTTCTTATCTGCCGACACATTCTATGTTTCTATGTGACACCGTACATATGAGTGTTTGATCTTGAATATATAATAAGCAAGAAAATCACATGCATATTGCTGCACTCATACACACTACACCGTACTGTGAGTATTATTGATGTGGGGTCTGTAATACACTCATACACACGGCACAGTCCTGTATTATTGATGTGGGGTCTGTGATAAACTAATACACACTGCACTGTACTGTGAGTATTATTGATGTGGGGTCTGTGATAAACTAATACACACTGCACCGTACTGTGTGTATTATTGATGTGGGGTCTGTGATAAACTAATACCGACTGCACAGTACTGTGAGTATTATTGATGTGGGGTCTGTGATAAACTAATACACACTGCACAGTACTGTAAGTATTATTGATGTGGGGTCTGTAATACACTCAAACACACTTCACAGTCCTGTATTATTGATGTGGGGTCTGTGATAAACTAATACACACTGCACAGTACTGTGAGTATTATTGAAGTGGGATCTGTGATAAACTAATACACACTGCACAGTACTGTGAGTATTATTGATGTGGGGTCTGTGATAAACTAATATACACTGCACAGTACTGTAAGTACTATTGATGTGGGGTCTGTAATACACTCAAACACACTGCACAGTCCTGTATTATTGATGTGGGGTCTGTGATACACTCATACACATGTCACAGTCCTGTGACTAGTTTTGGTGTAGAGTCTATGGCACACTCACACACAGTGCACAGCACTGTATTATTGATGTGGGTCTGTGAAACACTAATAAACACTGCACAGTACTGAGTTGTATTGCTGTGTCCATGTCTGACACACTATACTGACGGGAGCTATGGTGTACCATCATGTCTGTGTGTAACCCACTATGCTGACAGAAGCTATTCCATCTTTATCTGGCCAACTGTATATATCTAATAATATATTTATAGGAGCTATACTTTACCATTACTAAGCAGATACTGATAAAGCTGTTTTGTACTATATATATCTATCGTTTATTGTAGGCTGATGGAAGCTATACTATGACACTATGACTGAGAGGAAGGAGACACTATCTAAGGAGGGGGCGGCAAAGTTTATCTTTGCCTATGGCTGCAAATATCCTTGCACTGGCGCTGCCTGAGACACCATGTTAAAATGGCATGATATGCCAGGAACAAAGTCCATGAATATATAGTTTGACTGCTGTAAGTCGACTGGTCCAGTGATTCTCTGTAATGTGCTCCTGGTGTCTCTTACTGTAAAATGCCAGTATGGAAACACAATACTCCACTGGTCCAATAAATCTATAAACACATAAAAAGTGTGAAGCTTTTTTAGTTTCGGAAAAGCAAGTTCTCCGTGGTAATAAAAGGGTTAGTTTGTAACAGGCAGTGTCTACAAGGTCTGTGCTCTGCCTTCCCTGGGGGGGGTTTGTACCAAACTAGCATGCTATCTATTTTTAATCTGCTGGCTCTTTCAATGAGGAGATATATGTAGGAAGCCATGTGAGAAGATACAATGAGATAGCCCAGGATATTAATGATATATTTAACATTCAAATGTATTACCAATGACACCAGTGACTGTAGCATGTTTACTGCGTTAAAGATCCCATGGTGACCCAAAATGACCTAATGGCAGTAGGATACAAAGTCGGATAAGAGGCATGTTTAATGGGTTAAAGGCTCTGATGGCCTAGTATGTTTTATTTTGTTCAAAATGAACAAAACTTCTTCTCAATCCTGCTGATGCTGCCACAGTTGATGAAACTCATTGCACAAATTAATGAGAAGGAATAATCATGCTCTGTGGTGGAATCCTCCAGTTAGGTGTGCATTTTGGAGACCTTCCACTTTAATTATGTGTTCTTCTAGTACAGTGACTTACAGGCATGTGATGCACTGTATATAGTGCTGATGGATGCAGAGGGTCATATAGCAAAGGTCACTCCACCAAAGTTAAGCTACTTTAACATTACTTTGGGTTTTGTACTCCACTTTGTCAATGAGAAAAAAGACACTGTATATTGGCAGACATTTTTTTTTATCCCACTAGGATTTTTGAAGGACATTTAGTCCAAACCCAGCATCGTCCTGACAAAGATAAACTACCTCTCGACAAACCACAGGGACCCACCGCCTGTGTATGAGCACACAAAGCCAAGAGCTATTAATTAACAGTTAAAGACAGCACACTCATTTCAACTGACAACAGAAATATCAAACCGTTACTGTTTTTAGGGGTTGGAGTCCGGGAGCTTTTAATGGAGACCTTTCTGGGCATAGATAAATGAAAAACCAAGAACAATGGAAGAATAAATTCCCATTTATAGCCTCTGCAAAGGAAACTGGTATGAAATCTGACAGCTGTGAAAAATGTGTGTGTCGTCCACTCGAGACACATTTCTGACCTTTTCGAAATGCAATGTTTTATTTTTCAACTCCGTCTGAGTCAAGTTTAAGGACGCTGCTAATAAAGAGTTTATCCCGAAACTTAGTAGAAGGAAAGTGAGAGTCACGGTGTGAGACCTGGACGAAACGGGGGGGAAAAAAATTCCAATGCTTTCAAAAGAAAACATAAGATATTGTCAAGATGCAAGCTAAATGATGGAAGTATTACGGAGGTGAAATCACAATGGAAATACTTTTACCTGTAGTTCACTGCACTGTAGCCAAGCAAGATAGAGCATAGTGACACTAAACATTGGGATCACCATATCATTTTATTGTTTATAAAATAATATATACTACGGGGCTCTAATCAGTTTCATGCAGATGATCTGTACTTTTCAGATGATGCAATCCTGGACTAGGCGTTCTTGATTAGCATCGCTATAAAGCAGCAATGTGGTCACCCTACTGAGAACTTTACAATAAACATCTTGGTATGTATGTTCCAAAATCAAGACTTAACTCTCCTGGCACGTAAGGTGTTAAATCAGAGACGCATGTTATTCAGAAATAGTATTTGCTAGAGGTGGTGGATTCAATAAGGGGGTATGGGGTGGGGGATTCATTGAGAATTGTTATGAATGGGCATAATGCTATTCCTGAATAAAAAGGCCAAGAGTCATGTAAGGTTTAAAGTGTCATAACGGACTGGAATCAGGACCTCTGGTGCCTAGAGGAATTCCTATTGAATGCAGGGTTCATTGACTTTTAGCAAACAAATGTGCCTTTAATATTTCCTCCTCCTCCCCCCTCCAAGCCTGCCCTTCCCTGTCTTTTCTGAGAGCGCCACATGAAAGACAGTAACTACTGTTATGTAACGCCAGCTCGCTGATCCAAAAGGCTGCAGGTTAGAAGCACAGCCGACTCCAGCAGCCAAGGAAGAATGCTAGAAATCATGGACCCGTATTTGCTAAGCAGTGCTACTTAACAAAACTGGTTTTAATACCATTCAAGTAAAAGGAGTTCTCCAAGTATTGTGCCACCGTGATATTAACCCTTCTGTTTTCTCCTGCCCAAAGCAAGCACATACATACATGTGGCAGATGTAAGACACACAAACAAAAAACACTTGCAGAATGTGTCAGGTCATATCCTTGAATTGGGATACGTATTGAAACTGTCAATTAAAAGAAGGATTCCCAATTAAAATGTCCAGGATGATAATATAAAGACAGAGGAATTGGGTTTTGAAGATGATTCTCAGATGCCATCAGACACGACTGAGAAAGAAATTCACTCAGCAGAGATTAATGAGCGGAAGAAAGGGATTTCCAGCCCCAAGCAGTCACCCGAGGTCACAACTTAAAGGGCCAGTGCCAGCTCATAACAAAATGTACTAATTACAGATGAATGCTTAAAGGAAATGTATGTTCTACAAATATAACTGTTTATTCTAAAGTCAGCTGCTTTTCCCATGTATTTTAGAAACACAATAGCTGGGCATTTACCTTTGGTTCCCTTGTCCGTGGCTGCTCTGCTTGACTACACTACAGGTAGGAAGGCAAAATAAATTGACCTTCAGCAGTCTAGTGACTAGTGATTAGTGAGTTATAAACTATTATTTCTATGTGACTGAATGATTTGCATCCTCAATAATGAAATGGTATAGTAATCTCACAACAATGAATGCCATCCGTCTGCGTGGGCATTATGTAACTTAGCAGGAGAAGGACATGGAATAGTTACTCTGACAGAATACAAGATTCTGATAGAAGGTAATTAGTGCTTAACTAGTAACTAGTTGATTTCCAAGTGACCAGTATCATTTCAAAACAGATTGTCTTCAGATGGGCAGTATAATCCTCCACACCAAACATGCAACTAGAAATATCTATTCATTGAGGGTTATTTATTTAAACTGAAATGCCTAGTCAGCTGGATAACTCCGGCCAATAATAACTGAGTTTCCAAAACTCTCCAACTTGTCTATTTTTCTAAATCAACAATCAATACCTGATTTTTTTTTTCAACCCAGATTACTTTAAGGGAATAGCCATCATGCGTTAGGCAAAATAACAGAAAATTTAGCTGTTTCTTGACAGGGAATTTTTAGCTGAAGTAACAATAAACCCTAATTGTATTAATTAAATATAAAAATCACATTTTTTTTTTAATTAAAAAATATTAGGCACAAGCTGAGTAAGACTATATTTCGAAGGAAAGTATCATGCATTTTCAACAGTGTTTCCTTCTGTCAACATAGCATGTTTGACAGCCTCCTATGCCACCAGGGTTCAACTTTAAACCCACTCAACAAACATGGGAAATTTTCTAATGGTTGGAGTTGCCTCCAGATACGTTCCCCTTACTCTTCTCTAGCCTTGGCACTTGGAGTATTCCACAAACCGCACATGACAGATGGTATATGCAGTGTGGAACAGTATCAAGAGGAGTCTTTGCTGTTTGTTGAATACACAAACCCCTGCTACCCACATGACCACCAGGGAATAGTCTTTATTGATTCCACACTGCTCCAGGAGTCGCCACAAGGGATTAAGTACAGTAGAAAACCATTGCCATATAGATGTACACTACCCTGTTTTCATGACTATATCTTTAATACCAGGAGAAGGCTAGCAACATTTCCATGAAACAAGCTACATAAAATGGGAAACTACAAGGATGTTTTTGCTGAGTCTACTGCATGGAGATTAATCAACACACCCCCATGATTTATGTGGGCACAGGGTGCTATGCATACAGATGTATATGAAATCATACAGAAGGCTGTACTTATATCATTCAAAATGTACCCATTATCACTGTTAACAACTCACACGGTTGAATTTAGAAGCGTCATCCGCATTGTTAGAATGTCATGGTTCAGCTAAGGTACCCAGCTGAAGGAGATGGATCCAGATTACCGTAGGTATAAAGGACCTTGTAACTTTCTATCTGTTATTAGTTGCAGCTGGAAATGGTGATACTTATGACCCTAGTAAATAAAACACCTCCAGACCACATTTGTCACAGAGATGAAAAGATTTATATAATTGGAGGTGTGAAAGCCTGGTGCTTACACAGATGTAAAAAAATAAATAAAAATAAAAAATATATATATATTTTACCACCAGGAGAGGTTTGGATAAATGTAAAGTGGTTATCTATATAACAGCCTTTACTGGCGTTTACTGCAGGCAGGGAGAGGGAAGTGTGGCAGCTCATTAGAATATAATTTATGTATGTAGGAGATAACTTGTGCCTGCATCCATATTAACGCATAATAATTAGCTTAGATGCCATGGAGGTAAGAGAATGTTATATGACAAACTGTAATATACAGTGTCAATTCTCTCTTATCACTTACTATTAAGAACCATAGTGGACCTTTGTACAGCTCAACCAAAGGATGTTTTATACTTATTATGAATTTATGTACATTATGGTGGCATCATGATCATAATAATTCACAATCCTTATAATACTTTTCTTTCTGTGGGTCTCAAAGGAGATTTACAAACACATTGCGGAAAATACATATATGAGTTCCTGTTAATCAGATAAACTGACGGAAGGTCTGATAAAAGAGGTGAGTCTTGATCCTTTATGAAATGCCAAGCAAAATGCGGTAATGGCATGGCTGAATACCAGTAACCTGAATTGGAGTTTACACTGGCCAGTGGACCCTGATTGTTATAGCCTTTGAAGTTCAGTAAACCAAATCTAAAATGTATTCTCAATCATATTGGCATCTCATCTGTATCATTCTTAAATGTTCTGCATAATAAGTTATCATTTTAACTCCGCACTGTCCTGAAAAATTTCAATAAAAAATAATGAGATAAGGAAGCAGTGTTATATGACATGAGCAAGTATGGTTGGTTAGTGGTATTACTGCTGCATTTATTTTTTCAGGAGTCCAAAATAAAGAGTTATCCACTGATGTTTCAGTGACAACCCAATATCAAGAAGATTGTGTGCATGGTAGAACTTGCAAGATTGGAGTCCGTGAGTTTTAATTTCATTTGTTGGCATCCACCAAGCAAAATTCAGTTTTGTCAGGGTTTAATTTCAGTCAACTAGAATTAATGCACTCTATGGGATCAACTAAGCATCTGTTGATCATCAATACTGGGTCTTTAGTATCTGGGACGTAAGAGAGATAGAATTGTCAGTCGTCTGCAATAATATCCTAAGCCTGTGTTGTCCATGTTTTAATCTGGAGGTAATGCAGCGGAACTAGAAGAACCCTTCACCAGTGCCAGACTGGGAACAAAAACCAGCCCTGGAAATAATTCTATACAAATCCCATAGCCTTCCGTCATTACACCAGCCCCATAGCATAACATTCATTTCTTGTTCCTAAAAGGGCAAGCTATGCATGTTAAAGCACATTTTGAAGAGTGTATTATTTATAGATAAAACTGATATACACCACTGAACAGGGCAATATATACCACCAGTATGTACACAAGGTTATATCTCACATAGTGCCCACATAGTGCCCTGATATATACCTCATGCATAGAGCAATAGATAGACCCATGTATGTACACAAGGTTATATGAATTGCATGTACAGGGGTATATATGAGGGCAGTGTGTGAGGTATTACCTTGTGTACATGTATTGACTTACCCCAGTACCCATGATTTACCCCAACACTAAGATTGCACTCACGGGACTTGCCCCAACACCCAGGACTTGGGTTTCTTAAAACCCCAGGGAGGACAGCCTATCGTGAATTTTCCTGGTATCCCAGTATGCCAGTCTGGTCCTGCCTTCATATTTCCAGTCTTGTGTATAAGATCTTTTCTGGAAAGCTCCCACCCCACCTGAGTAGCATGCCCTCCTCAGCAGTTCCCAAAAGAAAGTGGCTCAATCCTTTTCCATCAGAGCACCACAAATATGGAATAACCTAAGATCACCGACGCCTAGGTGCAGCATTTTTTTGTTTCCGCCCCTGTGCGCTAACTCCTTCTCTTAAAAAATGTGACACTTCTGTCAACTCCCTTTTTCTATGGCAATCATACCACCTCGCTTTTGAAAAGTTCCTCCCCATTTTTCCAATCAGACTACTGTCACAATAATCACTTTCAATAGTCCCTCATTGCCCCTACAGCACATGCCATATGTAACATTAACTCACATCACATGTTACAGTTTCACATTGCCCCCAGAGCACTTGCTATTGTGTCACATTGTCCAACAATGCTTGACTCACATCACTTGGCACAGCACAACAATGCCACAAGGCACTTACAGCACTTGCCACAGTGTGACACTACTTCTGCAGCACTTGCCAGTGTCACACTACTCTTGCAGAACATGCCAAAGTGTCACTGTGCCTCTGCATCACTTGCCACGTTGTCAAGCTGCCCCAGCAAAGCATGCCACAATGTCACTTTGCCTCTGCATAACTCCCCATTGTGTAACTACTCCATATAGCACCTAACTTTGCGCACCCTAAACATGCTATTGTGTAATTTTACCACATAATACATGCCCCTTTGCCCCACATAAATGCCAAGATCAAAGTAGAGATAGAGAGATCAAAGAGTATTAGTATGGAATAATCACCTTTGTATATTGCCATCAGACGATCCTTTACTACCTGAACCATAATTGTTTTAGTTGTTGGGGGGGGTCATAAAACCTGATTGTAAGACTTAAAAAAAGATGAGAAATGAGCCTCTGGATCAGTTGCCACAGGACATAAGGATTGCACTTTGGATTTAATGAAGGCTTTTTAGGAGTATTTTCCAGTTAAAAGAGAATACTGCAATATTTTGTGAGATTTGACCAAGTGTTTCAATGCTTGCATACAGAAGACGAGTAAGGGAAGGTCCAAGTCACAAGTAGTAAGGATAATGGTTAGTGTAATTGCCATTTTCTTGCACCCATATTATTAGAGGTTGTCTACAAGTGTCAGGCATTGCACAACGAACTGGGTTGGTTGGAGACTGGGATATCACCTTGGAAGATGGTCATGTAAGTGTAATGGCTTGTAAAGCTTTTTACAGTATGGAACATCTGTCTAGATCTACTGTTTTCCAGCAGGAAATGGAGAAGATTTTTACTGAGCAATAATCAGTTCACAGGCATTGATATCTCTGAAGATTTTTTCATGTTTATGTTCTTTCATGTCTATGTTCTTTTAAGCTCTCTGATAGAACTGTGAAACCAATGTACATGGTGGTGAATGCATGCCATACCTATACTATCTAGGATGTCTATCATGCTCTTGTTATAGAGTTGGACTAATAAGCAGGGCTCTTCATTAGTTCTGTTAGTATGTGGTATTTAACCCAATGAAAACCGAACTAATCTGGAATAACATGTCAAATCTATGCTCTCTTTTGTATGAATCTGTGAACAACCATCATGCAAAAGAGACCTTGCCAGATTTAGTGAGAGGGAGTCATCAACCCAAGTATGTCCTAGTATAGCCATCTGGGGTATTTAATGAGTTATCCTGTTGCAAGAATCTCTAAAAATCGATATTTTTCCATAATAAATAATCTTTTACAAACTACTTAGAATTACAAAGATTAGATACTGTATGCCCAACCTTTGGTTGTCCTGTTTTAAAGGGACACCCCCAACAAAAAATGAAAAGGTTTTATGTTTTTTATTTTGCCCTGTTGATTTTAGATATGTCTTTGTTTTTTTTTATGTAACTGTATTTAATAAAATATGTAACTAAACAGGTGTGACTGGGTGCTGACATTTTGTAAAATATAGTGTTTTTTAAGGTGCCACCCCTCAGAGACTTTACAGCACACATTTCTCACTTTGGGGCTGGGGACACAGAATGCAGTCTAAAAGTCAGAATTCTGATCATAAACCAGCATTGAATGGGAGGGTAATGTAACTATTACATCACAAGGTGAAGATGTGTTGGAAGGCAGGTAAAAAAAGATGTACAAAGCTACCTAGTCCTGCCCACTATGATACATAGGAGCCAGTAAGAGAGCAGGGGTGTATCTTATGACATCATCATGCAGGCTTTGGCAACAGTTGTAAAGTGAGACTTTCTGGAAGATTTTGGATGCTGTTCCTTAATGGGAAATATTCTCAAAATGGATGCTGGAGATAAATTGTATTTTTCCTTTTATATGCAATTAATTCAATCATATTAAAAAAAACCCCATAGGTATATGATTTATATATGTGTTTGTTTTAAATGACGAGGTTATCTAGTTACATCTTATGTAAGTGGTAGTGTCCCTTTAAGCAGGATAGGCTATTTATTGGTACACATGGAGGTTACAGACATATGCCTGCACAAATATAAAGGCTGTTTGAGGTACTGCACCCAGAACATGCTTTGTCAGCAGTAATAATGTCAATGAAACATTGCCTGCAAAAAGGACATTTTACATATGAACCAAATGATATATGATTATGTTCCATTATTAAGAAATGATATATTCTTGGATACATTGTAGATTGCATTGTAGGTCAGTATTAACATCACAGCTGATTCATTTCAACTGGTCATTTACCCTTTCCATATTCTAGAAAGCCCCCTGCAATGTGAGGAGAGGTGGGAGAGAGATGCTCTAATGTTGGATTGTAGACATGGTGTTTAGTCGGTGAGTGCTTTTCTCCAGGACTATAAATGTGAATTTAAATCCAGCTTTCCCACCTAATCTTCTTAACAGCCAGCAGAGACAGGCTATGTAATTTTGCAGTGTGAAGATAAGAAATATCCCCCACCCCTCTCGTCAGATTAATGTAGGATGGCTTGCTAAAGAAGGATATACTGAACCCACTATTGATAAAAGGCATCATTCTCATTTTTTTTATTCTAAAATTGACAATAACATTGAAAGGCTATAAAGACCAGCATCATCCATGTGATTAACAACTAGAGATGACATGTGTAAACAGTTGTTCAACTGGTGTAATATTTTTTCTTCCAAAATGTGACATAATGCTTATAGCATCAAACAGGCACACATAAATATAATTCAGAGCTCAAAGACAATAGAGTCAGGGCCAGTGACGCCTCTCCTAACAGTGAACTATGGTAAATGCCCAGATTGAAAGACTGTAATAGTGTAATTTGCAAAATCCCACATTTAAGCTTTATTTTCAGGTATTAAGGCCTACTTTTGAAATGTGGTTGCAAATTCAACATTATTACTTTTTATATATTATATATATATATATATATATATATATATATATATATATATATATATATATATAGAGAGAGCCACTTGCAAACCATAATATGCCAATCATTTTATTGCTACTAAAAATAACCAGCCTAACCAAAATATGCCAATTATTTTATTGCTACTAAAAAGACCAGCCTAACCAAAAAAGCAATATGGAAATGCTTTAGCAGCTGGTTTTGCTCCTATGATAACAAAAGCATTCACTGCATATATAACAGCTGTATACTTGTGTCACATAGTACAGGTTAGAATTAATATGAACCGACAATTATGACTGATGCAGCATTTGACATTATGACAAATTCTAGTAATAGGGATAATGTTCCTGTTCCTATATTGATAAATTATTATAATTAGCAGAGTAGGTAGAACAGCACCTTTAATGCTGATTATTGCTTAGCCATAGATGTATAACTCAAGGAAACGTCATATTAATTATGTCTGTACGGGAAAATTATTTCAATTTAATTTTAATTTTAATTATCTAGTGAAAGCAACCCAGCGACCACTGTAAATCATGCATGTGGGGTTGTTGATGGATCAGACAACCAATATGTAAGATTGCCACCTGACCTGTAGCCCGGCAAAAAATTGGCATATTAAGTCTATGGAGGCAGTAGTAAGGCCAGTTTCTTTCTTTTTTTTTTTTTTTAAAGATGAACCCTACCGATATGGGTTGCCTGTTAAGAAAGTAAGCATGCCCAGTATCCCACTCTCTATTTGAAAACTCCATGAGTTTTAGTTAATCCATGATTCCTGCATGGAATACATGTAAAGATAGGCATGTTCAAAACATAGGCCGGTATAGCAGAGATGGAAATGTTCTATAAACTTGATATTTTTGACCTTGATTATGTTTGTACCTTGGTTCTCAGTTCCCCAAAATGCATTGCTTAGTAAATAAATACATGATATTACATCTAAATATCAACTTTATTTAGAAAGAACCTAGATTGAAAGAGTGATATCTCTTTAAATTCAACATGCCACTATTACTGGTAAATGTGTAACTTTTTTATGTTTTACATTTTTACATTTTCTGTAGGCAGAGCATACAGTCTCATATTCACCTTATAGTGACAAGAGCTTTTGATGTCTGTGCATACAACTGCATGTAAATATTAGCCAAGACACCAGTAAAAGGAAACCTGTATGACTAAACCAGATTACTAGACAAAGAATCAGTATGAACCAGGGGGCAGCTCTCAGTTACCCAATGATAATAAATTACATAACTTAAAATATACATTTTGTGGTTCATGGAGTTAAAATAATGCACCTGTAATGAGTGAATTTAAATGTTTACTGAACCAAGACACCCAAACAATTTAATAGAAGGTTGTTATATCTACCAACTCCTCCCAACACAGAGGTGAAAATGTAGGAGTATAGTGTTTATACCACAGTACACAGTGTTAGGCTTGTATACCATTCTGCAAAAACCTACTACCTTGCCTTGCACACAAGTCTTCCAAGACTAGAGACGTAATGGCAGAAAAAGAAAGGGTGATGTCTGCACTCCCAGTTCAAAAGTAGATAAATAATTTATTGGCAGGTGATCCAATAATACAGAAAATAAAAGTTAAGCAGCAAGGCATAAGGTGAAAACGAGTCGCCTTACGCGTTTCGCGTGTACTCACACTTAATCATAGGCTATGATTAAGCGAATGAACTTGTCCTCATGTTTAGTTGTGCACCAATGGATCTCCCTCCTCTTTCTCTTCTGGTTAGAGCCACTTTGCGCTGTTCTGTGAAAGGAGTACTACACAGTGCAGTACGAGATCTTCAATTTTTGTCAAATTCTCCCATCGAATAGCCTTCATTTCTCAGAACAAGAATACACTGACGAGTTTCAGAAGAAAGTTATTTGTTTCTGGTCATTCTGAGCTTACGATCAAACCCACAAATGCTGATGCTCCAGATACTCAGACAGTTAAAGAAGTCCTGTTTAATTTGGTTATTTTCAGCTGTGCTAACATAATTGCAAAATGGTTTTCTACTGATGAATAAGCCTGTTAAAATGATAAACTTTGATTAGATAACACAACATGCCATTGGAACACAGGAATGATGGTTGCTAATAATGGACGTCTATAGATATTCCATTAAAATAAGTCATTTCCTGCTACAACATTAACAATGTCTCTCACTGCCAGTGCAGAATAAACTAGATGCCCTCTGTTGATGGCATGTAAAAACGAGGGACTCCAGATCAGTTCTACCTCAGCAGTTAATTGTTTCACTTTCTTTTCCTGAGTGAGCCATTGACACATGGATTAGTGTAGTAATTAAGATTTAAGGGGGTCTGCTGTTACATAGGTGACTAGTCGAATATCTTAGTACAAAAGGCTATACCAAGTAGTAGTGAATATTAGTAGTATATTCACAGTAGTGAAGAAAGAAAAAGCCAAAATGTGGGAATGAGATGGCAGGAGTGGAGAAAGAAAAGAAAAAAAAAACGAAAAGGAGGGAAAGAGATGGCAGGAGTGGTGAATTAAAAGACATAAAAGAAAATACTCAAAGGGGGAAAACATATGGCAGGAGTGGAGAAATCAAAATGTAATGGACGGGAAGAAATTACAAAAGTAGTGAAAGAAAAAACTTAAAGGATCGAAAGCGATAAAGCAGGGAATCAAAAGATGGCATGAATGAGTATAAGAAAAAAATAAGAAAAGTGATAAAGAGGGGAAAGAGATGGCACGGATGTAGGAAATTTAGATGCAAGTTGGTGCTGTGGTGTTATATTTTGTGGTAGCTAGTGCAGTGGATCTATATCTGGTGCTGTGGGTTTATATAATTCCTGTGATATACATTTGTATATATTTTAATTGTCATTCGTGTGTGCACATTAACACCAAAGCCAGATTCTATATATTTGTTTTTATTATTCAGTTATAATGCTTTGATCATGTGTGTAGGATCAATGTGATACATTCAATAGTGTTAACATAAAAACAGATTAGAAATTGCAACACTCAAATTAGACAATGGCAGCTTGAGCCTTGTACTAAGTTTTTTTAATCAGGTTTCTCAACCCTTTACATGCCTGTGATTTATGTGATAATCACTATTCCCCTTCATGACATTGCCAAAAAGGGAGGAGCATGGGTGACATTAAAATGATGCCCCCCTCCCCTGAAAATTTCTGCAGACACCCATGACCACAATGCCTGTCTCTCTTTTTGGGTTTTCTACATTTTCGAATCAATAGTGCCTAGTGAATGTCCTTGCACGCACACAATAACGGTACCCTATCAAATGATGTGAGTGCCATGGCAAAATAGTGGCTAGAGATTCAGATTGAATTGGGTGTCTAGTGACCTCACAAATAGTGATAAGGTACCACTCAGCACTAGTAACAGCACCATATTGCCCTCACAATAGTTGAGTGAGTAGAGGGAATTAGCTAACATATAATGGATTTCTATGATCTCATTGCACTAGATATCACATGCAGCACATCACCAGACCAGGAGGAATAACAGGAAAGAGTAGCGTAACGTCTATACATGTTCCCTGCTGACAGTTCAGTAACCTGCACCCCCTAAAAACTAACTTGCACCCCCTAAAGCTAACCTGCAACGACGCAGCACCTGACAGCAATTAAGTGGTCATGAAAAACTGTCCCTGTCTGAATAAATCTGCTGTGTGTGATTCCAACCATTGGATGGCTATGAAATATTAACTTTTTAATCAGTGATGCTTATAGAAAGTTAATACTTTAAAGCTGTACCCAGTTTATTTTTTTTACCATGTGTCCATTTTGGAGAATATACCACTTAGTATGTGTTTCGTTTTATTAGAACCTCTGATTAACATGGCGATGTGGTTCATTTTGAGAGCCTTTAATCATGCCCTTGCCATTTGCACAGGGTAATCTTAACAGAGATTTCTCCTTTAAGAAACACAGAGCTTTATAAGACTCTCAGCAGCGGGCTGTCTATCAGCATAAAGGATATTTGCATCAGCTGTGCTTAGCAGTGAAGATTTCAGCTGGCCTGCCAGCTCCTTTTGCCACAGATAGACTCTACCCTGCCTCCCCAATCATCATCTCAGCCTCGGGCAACGATTTACTGAGGCTCCATTTGCCCGAGGCACTGGGAGGTAGAATATTACCCTGCAACTAGGGCTCCTAAAATATATTTTGTCTTGTGATGAAATGAATTTAGGAGCTGAAGTGGAGGAAGGAATTGTCACCCGTAGATATTTATTCTAGGGAAGTGAAGTTCACACACTAGTGCTGTGCTATATATATATATATATATATATATATATATATATATATATATGTCTGTGCCTTTCACAGGCAACTTGATAAAATGATATACAGGAAAAGGTTTGCAGTGGGGCCCCCATTTATACTATCATTATAAATTAATTTGTAATTTGGCAGCATATTCCGCTGTGCTGTACAATGGCCACATACATTAATAACTTTTTTTTATACAGCACTAGCATATTCTACGGTACAGTGAATACATCATAACCCTGACATAATGGACAAAGGAGTCTACTATTGTGAACCTATGCTCAAAAAGTTATTGGGAGTAATCGGGTTCAGCGGATTGATGTGGATTAATTGATTAAGTATAAACGTTCTGCTCTATATTCCTGATCTAGAATGAGGAGCTGCATTGATTTTCACACTATACCAATTCGGCCAGGTTGCACATTTTTATAACATTATTTCCTGGGACTTTTACGCATTATATTATATCACATAGCTTGTTTGTAAAACGACTCTTTTCTGGAAAAATGCATTGTGATCAACAAGTTGATCCAAATACTTTACCTAATGCTCAAACCTTCATTAAAGAAAAAAACTATTTTTTATTTTAAAATGCATCTCGCACACACTGGCTCCCTCATGGTTCCTAATCAGACATAGGGTTGCCACCTTTTCTTCAAAAAAAAAATTAAAAAATACCGGCCTTGGTACTGTCTCCATAGACTTAACATTGGCCTGATGCTATTTTTTTTACCGGCCTGCCGGTAAAATACTGGCCAGGTGGCAACCCTTATCAGACCTAGGAATATCACACATATTTTTTTTAATACACGTGTTCCTTACTTTCTTGAAAATGCTTCGATAAAAGAAAGAGAGAGACATGACAACTTTTACATATAGTCTTAACTTCTCTCCTTGTGCTACTTTATATGAAGGTAATTTATATTATATCTTTACTGGATCATATAATTACCCCGGATACAAAAATGAAGGGTCCAAAGAGAGAAACTGCGGTATAGTCAATCCACGGCAAACTTCATGCATCGGCCAGGTACAATATTTCAGACAATGTGGCTCAACAAAGATGGAACCAAACAGGCTAAAGGACAAAAAAAAGTCAGAGATTTGCTGAATCAAAAATTCATGCTTTATTTTGAAATCCATATAACCATCATCACACCAACTCCTTAGTGCCAGATAACATATGGCATAGACAACACATTTGTGCAGTACATGCACCTACTAATAAGTCTAAGTGCATGTAATACACTCGTTATGATGTCTTAATTCAGTAAATCTCTGGAGTAGCCCAACTGTTATGTCTTTTAATTACCCAAAAAAGTCCAATGTATGTATTTTGTCTAATGTTGTCCTTTTTTGTTTAATTTTCTTTATAAAAAAAAAAGACATTAATGATATATAAAAATAAAATCTAACCAGATTTGTGTAATATTTTTACTTTCAATCCCAGCTTTATTAAAGGGTTACGTATTTTTCAGAAGGATTTAAAAGCCAAAACGGCAGCCCATTTCTAGTTTTCCTATGTTCCCTCCTTCGTCTTCCATTCCCTCTATTTCTGAGAGAGATCTATCTGCTGTGGGTACAGTTTCTATGAGCTTTTCCTGTTACTGAGCATCAAAGGCCTCTTCTTTTTGACCTGGCGTATTCATCCTGTTACATAACGCATCCGTCTAGTGCAGATTCAGAATTAACCAGCAGATCGCACCAGGATACTGTTTAACCCCTTCAATGGGGGTTGGAGAAGGATTGCGACTCCAAAATCTTTTATTTAAATTTTCTTCAGAAATAGAAATGCTATGAACACAAATCTGTGCCATAGCATATTTATTTTACAACAATCACTTTGAGGTATGTTTGAAAAATCACAAACTGGAAACCAATTATATGGTGTAGTATAGAATACTGAAATGCAGAATTACATATTTACTAATTGGCCAATATAATAATTTCCATAGTGCATTCAAAATGACAGCTGTGATTTAGTAACTAACCGAATGATGTAATAATGTTTAGAGATAGACTGACATAGAAGTGTAACTGTTAAAATAATAGCAGATACATAGGTACTGACATGCAAATGTTGGTTCATGGTTTTAAACAAATTTAGAATGGGCTGCATTTTATTGTATATCTTATTTAAATTGTTACCTGTTCTAAATACATGTCCTCAAATGACCTCTCTATATGTTTTTGACAAGACTTGATACTGTTTTTTTAGTGAGGGAGAGAGACAGATCAAAGTAGTAAAAGTAAGTTAAAATAACATAAAATAATACTAAAAAATACAATAAAAAATAATAACTGTAATTTATTACAGTACTACAAAGTCTTTTCTAAGAGCTATTAACCCCTTCCTTGCCGTAGATCACTGCTCACTCAATGATATTGATGCCAAAACAATTTTTATCTGTCTATATATATATATCTATATATTTTTACACCCACTAGGGGGTTACGTGTAAAGTAAATATATATATATATATTTTTTTTTTTTTAAGCTGTCTGAGCGCATGTATAGTGCTCAGTAACAGCGAATTAGTGGCGAAGGTGGTTTGGTGATTGCTCAGATGAGCATCACCATTCTCCTGGTCAGATCAATATTTGTGAATACTGATCTGACCAATATAGCTCTGTCTCCATGTCCTCACTTACATTTTTGTGTCACTAAGGGGTTAATAATATTTAATTGATAACTCCAATTATATGATCGTCAATAATAGTTTAATAAAAATTTGCAATAAATACCGTCAGCGCACATTTGGAGATTTTGTTTGCCAGTTTGTTGTTGCACTCAGGTAAAGTGGATTATGAAATGTGTATGCCTCAATGTGAGACATTGTGAATGTATCTGGCACAGTATAGACTTAGGAAAGCTATGCGGCATCATGTGCATGTATCTGGCACAGTATATACTTGGGAAAGCTATGCGGCATCATGTGCATGTATCTGGCACAGTTTATACTTGGGAAAGCTATGCGGCATCATGTGCATGTATCTGGCACAGTATATACTTAGGGAATCTACCCGGCACCATGTCTATGTATCTGGCACAGTATATACTTAGGAAAGCTATGCGGCATCATGTGCATGGATCTAGCACCGTATATCCTTGGGAAAGCTATGCGGCATCATGTGCATGTATCTGACACAGTAAATACTTAGGGAAGCTATGCGGCATCATGTGCCCTCATAAGCACTGAATAGCGCAAAACGCATCATGCTACCACCAGTCCAGTTGTGACCCGTTATCCCGTTATATGATTTAGGCTGTTTTTCCTTCCACGATTTTTGTACTTATTCTTATTATGGAGGCGGTGTCAATGATAGCATCCAACCTGGGTGGCAAATATATTAGGCTTTCAGAGTGTATATCTTACTAACCAGGTTCATTCTCTTGGGTTCTGTACCCTGCTCTCTCCTTTACTTTCAGTGCGTCAGTAGATTGTATTTCCAACAATTAAAGAACATGGCATCCCATTAATCACCCAAGAGGACACAAAAACTCTATCATACCCCCATAACCCTTAAGCATTGATCTGACTTGTCTATCTCTGCTACAATCTATACAAAATGCTGCTGATAAGTTCATCTTTCACACTTGCTTCCCTTTCCTTCACAGGTCATATTTATAAAACTGACCATAATATACATACAGACAGGGGCGTCACTAGGGTTGGTGTCACCCGGTGCGGAAACTCATGGTGTCACCCTCCCTGGATTTCCTCTTATACAATGCCAAACAGATTCCTTAGTAATGCCAGTTAGATGGCCTATTAACTATGCCACACACAGGAGCCCCATAACTATGCCACACACAGGAGCCCCATAACTATGCCACACACAGGAGCCCCATAAATTATGCAACACCAGAGCCCCATAAATTATGCCACACCAGAGCCCCACTAATTATGCCTCACCAGAGCCCCACTAATTATGCCTCACCTCTGCCCAATTAATTATGCCACACACACAGGTGCCCCATAATTATGCCACACAAAAGAGTCCCTTAATTACGCCACACAAAAAAGTCCCTTAAATATGCCACACATGGGGCCCAATAAATATGCCACACACAAGCGCCCCATAATTATGCACACATGGGACCAGCGTTAATTATGCAACACACAGGAGCCCCACGAGGTGACAATTGTACATTTATAGATACCAGGAATATTGTGCCAGTCAGAGCCCAGTGATATTGTGCCAGTCAGATACCAGGAATATTGTGCCATTCAGAGCCCAGTAATATTGTGCCAGTCAGATACCAGGAATATTGTGCCAGTCAGAGCCCAGTAATATTGTGCCAGTCAGATACCAGTAATATTGTGCCTGTCAGAGCCCAAAAATATTGTGCCACTCAGAGCCCAGTAATAATGTGCCACTCAGAGCCCAGTAATATTGTGCCAGTCAGAGCCCAGTAATATTGTGCCAGTCAGAGCCCAGTAATAGTGTGCCAGTCAAAGCCCAGTAATATTGTGCCATTCAGAGCCCAGTAATATTGTGCCAGACAGAGCCCAGTAATATTGTGCCAGTCAGATACCAGTAATATTGTGCCAGTCAGAGCCCAGTAATATTGTGCCAGTCAGAGCCCAGTAATAGTGTGCCAGTCAAAGCCCAGTAATATTGTGCCATTCAGAGCCCAGTAATATTGTGCCAGTCAGAGCCCAGTAATATTGTGCCAGTCAGATACCAGTAATATTGTGCCAGTCAGAGCCCAGTAATATTGTGCCAGTCAGAGCCCTGTAATATTGTGCCAGTCAGATACCAGGAATATTGTGCCAGTCAGAGCCCAGGAATATTGTGCCAGTCAGATACCAGGAATATTGTGCCAGTCAGAGCCCAGTAATATTGTGCCAGTCAGAGCCCAGGATTATTGTTCCATGCCAGTGCTCGTTTACAATGACCCTCCTCCCCCCCTTCCCCATCACTTACTGAGTAGCTGCTGATCCGTGTCCCCGGACGGAGCCTCCTCCGTGCAGTCTTCCCTCCTGCACGGAGGAGGGAAACACAGTCACATCCGGTCACTGTGATTTTTTTCCCCTGGCGGATGCGGTTGCTCGAGAAAAAAAAAAAAAAGTTAAGCAACGCTGTGCGGGGGGGGGGGGGGGGGGGGAGTGCTGGCAGCACGGGTGTCACCCCCGCTGGAGGTGTCACCCGGTGTGGTCCGCAGCCCCCTCGGGACGCCACTACATATAGATGTACTATGCATGTCCCCTTGTGTCACTAGTACTCATCTACTTGACCTACACCCTCTTCACATAGCCAAAGCTCTCCTACATCCTCATAACCTCGCACCCTACTATTCATCTTTTTATTATCAATTTTTTTTAAACTGCATTATTCAACATTTTAACATGTCCACCAGATCTTTTAATTTAAGAATTATAGAGTTTTCTTAAATTTGTTTATTTTACTTGTAACAACAATTGCCACATCGGGGAAAAAAATGAATTCATTAATTTTAAATATCCTATGTGCTATACTGTTTCCATAAGCATTCCATGCAAAGGGACAACTTTGATGCATCTGGTAGAGTTAAATCTATGTTGAATATACATTGTATAGGCTAATACATGCAGAGAATCCTTGGGAATGTCCTACAATGTGTCTTGATTTTTTTTCCTTTTGTAAACATAAGCAAATGGGAACCTCTGATTGACTGAGGGTCAAATCCAAGAAGAAAGACTTAAAAACTAAGTTCTCAATTTAAGTACTACAAAAAACAACATAAAACTGGAACAAATAAATCATTGAAGAGGACACTGGTAAGCTAGGGAAAACATCAACAGAAAGTTGAAAATGGCACCCTAAAACATTAAGGCCTATCCATAAAATATTAAAGTTTACCCAGTCCTGCCTTATTTTAAACCTTTGGTAATTAGAGTGTAGAGCAGTGTATTCTATTTTAAATAAGATAGCTACTATAAAACGTAAATATTAGCTAATGAGGAAATAAAATATAACAAGGGAATGGAATTTTGTACGATTAAAAGATTTCACATCTTGGCCAAGTCATGCGTCTATTCACCTATTGTCTATTTCCATTTTTGGCAAACGAGATGCTACATCAAAAATGATTAATTACCGTATTTGCTCGAATATAAGACAAGGTTTTTTTCAGAGCAAATGCTCTGAAAAATCCTTCTCGTCTTACATTCGAGGTCGTCTTATAATCTGACCTCAAATTGAGGTCAGATTATAAAACATGGATCCAGGTCCCCAGCAGAGCACGACCGCCGGGGCTTCTATGAAGAAGCCGGGTACTTCCGCTTTCGTCACAGAAGTCCCGGCGAGCGTGCCGGGCGGCAGCAGGGGAGTCTGCGCTCATCGCGCAGACATCCTCTGCTGCCCCACTAGCCACCAGGGTGAATCGGGCAGCTGGGGGATGTCTGCACGATACGTGCAGACATCCTCCATGCTGCCCGACACGGCAGACTATTATGACGGACCAGCTGTCCGTCATAATAGACTGCCATGTCGGGCAGCATGGAGGATGTCTGCAAGTATCGTGCAGACATCCCCCGGCTGCCCCCACTAGCCACCAGGGAGAGAAACCAGGTAACCAGGTAAGGGGGTGCGGGTGGGGGTGGGGGGGGCAGGACAGAGGACACAGACGGACAAGGGGGGGGGGGAGAAAGTGACAAAGGGAGGGGGAGGGGGGAGAGAAAGAGACAAGGGGAGGGGGGAGGACACAGATAGACAAGGGGGGCAGAGATAAAAGGGGAGGGGGGATAGAGAGACAAAGGGAGGGGGAGAGGGGAGGACACAGACAGACAAGGGGGGGGGGACAGAGAGAAAAGGGGAGGGGGGGGGACAGAGAGAAAAGGGGAGGGGGGATGGATAGAGACAAGAGAGAGACAACGCTGGGGGGGAAAGACAGCTGGGGGAGCGGGAGAGAGGCCGCATTGGCACATAAAAGCAAATAAAAACAAGAAATGCATTTGTATAATATAATTTTTTTATTAAATATTAAAAAGCAATTTACATATATACAAGTTAAACTTTTTTCCTATAGGGTAGTCTTATAATCAGGCTTTTAGTTTTTTTCCTAAAGGAATGTACAAATTTGGGGGTCGTCTTATAATCAGGGTCGTCTTATAATCGAGCAAATACGGTAATTAAAAAGTGCTAATTGATAAGAAAACCAATCAATAGCAAAGAGCTTTTTAATGCCCAACATTAAGGTAATTAATTAAACCTAATTAAGGTCCCCACTATTGATAGCACATAATAATGAGGGTCTCACCTCTTTGATTCACAAGGAAGCATGATGGCTGCTGGTCATTGGATAAATTGGTATGTAGTTTAAAAAGTACATCCCACTTTATCCTTGTAATAGGGCCACTGGACTTTAAAAAGGCAGAGGGTGTTTTGCTTACTTTGGTGTGAATAGATGTTAGATCCCATAAAACATGACATAGTGACAAATACATAAAGTAGCTGACAAGCAAAGTGCAGCAGCAAGTTCATCCCTGTGAGGATAAGGTAGGCAATATTTGAAGTGACCACATGCCACAGAAAACATCCCCAGCCTGGAATCCTATATTCTTAAGAGATCAATGTTGATGTGGATACAAAACAATGTCTTAACTTAAGATGACGGTTTATACTGAGAATAACAATGACATCTTTATGGTCACTGCTATACTGCCAGCAGTGCCGGACTGGGGATAAAAACCAGCCCTGGAAATAATTGTATACCAGCCCCATAGCATAAAATCATTATACCTGCCCCATCACATAACATAATTTTCTTGTTATAAAAGGGAAAACCATGCATTTTAAAGCACATTTGAAGAGTGTATTATTTATAGAAAAAACTGATATATGCCCCAGGCATAGGACAATACATATGCCCCAGCATGTACACAAAGTTATATGAATTGCCTTGTGCAGGGGTATATAACAGGGCAGTGTGTGAGATATAACCTTGTGAACACACTGGGTTAGTACTTACACTAGCCACCACGGCTGTGTACTTACAGGCAGCTTGGAGCGGCCCCAGGGAAAGTCGGCCTACCGGGAATTTTTTGGGTATCCTGGTAGGCCAGTCCGACCCTGACTGCCAGTTACAATGGTTTTAAATATCAAGTCACATAAACTGAACACGCATATGTTATACACATAAGCTTTTTCTCTCCTTATCTTAATTTAAGTCATTCTTACTTGAGGGCCTAGCTAACACCAGGAGTCAAAGAAGCGGATGGCTGACAAATTTTGACCTGGGGGTCCAGTGGGGAGGTCCACCCCAGGTGCGATACTCTACAGGGGTGTCAGAACGGCACCAGCCAGTGATGGCACATTACAAGGGACGGCATAAAAATTCACCCACCTGCACAAACACAATTATTGAACCCGCCCCTTACTTATTTTCTAAAACTCATGGGTGGTGCTGTTGCATGTGATGCCGATGTGATGCAGCCATGTAATCTGTTTGGGTCAGAGATGGCATTGACAAGCTATTTGGGGACAGAGATGGCACTGATAAGATATTTGGGGACAAATACCACACTGACAAGATGCTTAGGGGCAAATATTATCATACTTTCCCCTAAACACCTTGAGGCGACACTGTCATATTGTTTGGGCCCAGAGGTGGCACTAGCAAGCTTTTTAGGACAGAGATGCCACTGGCAAGCTGTTTGGGGGCACAGATGGAACTGACAAGTTGTGTGGATATAGCTATGGCATTGACAAGCTGTATGGGGAAAATTTGGCACTGAAAAGCTGTTTGGGGACATTGATATCACTGACAAGCTGTTAAGGAACAAAGATGGCACAGGCAAGCTGACGAAAAACCCCTGGGCCTGGCGCTGTCGAAATGCCCCAAGACTCCCACAAAGATAAAAAAAAGTTGCCCAGGGGTCTAGGTGCTACTGAAAGGTCCCCAGACCACATAAAACATAAAATAAGTTCCTTAAGGCCCCAAACCCCCAATAAAAATAATGGGCCCCATTTTTCCCCATTGTTAGTTCTGGACTGGACTATAACTGGGTGCTGGTGGGGGGCGCCACAAAGGTGCCCCGCACAGGGCGCCTGAACACCTAAGGCCGGCCCTGAGTATACCCCAGTTTATCCTCTGACCAACAGCTGTCATGCTTCCAGTCTGGTCGGCGACTGGCTCTCTCTGCTAGTTCAGAGAGAGACCCTCGTTTTTGCATGAGATCAGCAGGGGGGACCTTAACTAGGTTTAACGTTTAATGTTCCTTTTAAAAAGGCCTTTTTGTCAGCGGTTCCCTGACACTACTCTATCATTTTTGATCCAGTAGTCGATGCTGATAGTTTGTACTTTTGTAATGTTATAATAAACCTTTTCTACTTTCAGAATACCATTTTGGGGTGAGTTTCTTTCTGTTTTTCTTCTCTGGTTTCCAAGGCACACAGTCTCAAACTGTGAAATTCCAGGTGGTTTAAAGGTTTCTCTATATACCAGACAATTAGCCCTTTTTTTATTAGGGATACACCTAACATAAAAACTGAGGGGGGGGGTTTTCTGCATTTGGCAATCCTTGTCCATACTAACTAAACTAAAATAATTTTCCCTTTGAGATAAGATTAGTAGTGTCCTAGTGTGGTTTTATTTATTTTTTATTTTTTGCCTTTTTCTGTGTCAACAATTATTGGAGTGTGGAAGTGATGCTCTTTTTTCAACCTAATTAATGATGTAACTATGTAATGTACATTGTGTGGCAGCACCAAGATCTATATCCACATGGCATGACTCACCATGGTACCATAAGGGTTAAAGGTAACATATCACAAGAAATGTATATTTTGTTTTTCATAGCCCCCCGCACTTTCTTTGCATAAAGCTTTTTCTCCCACTTCAATACTAACAAGCCCAGTACAAATTCAGTAGTCTTCACCAGGATCAGATATAATCCCCTATTAGAAACACAATTCATCAGTAACATGGAGAGAGGAGAGATAGGCTTCTAGCATGGTTACATGTTTCCTTTCAATAAGAATGTTATGGCCATTTATCTATATCGGTGTAAATACATGTCCCAGCATATATACTTGCCTATTTTCTCTATATCTCCCTACATGCAGCATATGTAACTCTGTACACTGCTAATCTGTCTCCCCTTCACTATGTATCTTCCACCCTCCTCTTTATCTTCCTCTTCCCTCCTCTCCCCCTCCCTCTTCTATCTCTCTAGCTTTCTCTCTCCCCTCCTGAACCTGGTTACATAACAGACCAGCTTTTCCAAATCCTGCATTTCAGTCACCCAAATCCCTCTAGCTTAAGTTCTCCCCCTGCAGAAAGCAAATCAGCCAGGAATCTCAGCAGAACGTCGCTTACAGAATTCCCTCTCAAACATCACCCATATTAAATCTCCTCCTTAATGCCATCTACAGCCCTCGTACACCATCGGCCATCTTCTAACCTGTAGTCAATATGGAAATACTGACTGTACAAGTGGCTGTTATTAGTGGCCAGTGGACCAGACCTGCACCCATGTGGTTCCAGTTTTCATGACCTCTATACTATTTTCTTTTACTTATCCTGTATACAAGTAGAAATGCATTCTGGTAAATGTAGTTTTTAGTACTGCAAGTTGCCAGTGTGGTAATTTACCAAAATATGAGTTTTAATTAGAATAATTGGAAGATTATCATTGAGACCCACCACTCAAATTGGAAAATATTTAAGTCAATCAAATATTGCATATATTAGTGTGTTATTGGCAGAACAACGATGTACACTGTACAATCAAACAAGTCAACAAACAGTGAAATATTATATGAAATAACATATATATATATATATATATATATATATATATATATATATATATACTGATATAGAAGGGTCTAAGAGACTTGATTCTGTTGAGCTTGCAGTATGCTGGACAGCATCATTTTAACTCATCTCAATATATGCAGCTGTCAAGGACTGGAATGTAATTTTTCACCCCTATTTTTAACTATATATAAATTGTGTACACAAAAGGAGGGAGAGCGATAACGACAAAACATGTATATTTGCAACACAGAATGTGCAGATAAGAAACATTCAGCCCATCTAGTATGCCCAATTTCTGACAAACAAAAATCTGAATACTTTCATTAGCTACTGGCCTTGTCCCACAAGGGGGGAGGGGAAAAGCAAATATACTCTTCTATTTTACTCTGTTGACTCTCTGTATGTATATCTAACAATTTTCTTTGATGCTAATTATTTTTATTGGGAAGGTTGGGGCAGCTTCTAAACCTCTGGGGGCAATTGTTTTTCCTATCCTCTTTTAGTTAGTTGATTCTCCTAACGTATGTACCGTATTTGCTCGATTATAAGACGACCCTGATTATAAGACGACCCCCCAAACTTTGGATATTCCTTTAGGAAAAAAACTAAAAGCCTGAATATAAGACTACCCTATAGGAAAAAAGTTAAACTTGTATATATTCACATTTTGAATTGCTTTTTTAATAAAATATTATATAAAAAAATTCAATTTGTGTTTATTTCCTTTTATGTGCCAATGCTGCCTCTCTCTTTCCCTTGCCCCCAGCTTTGTCTCACTCCCCCTCCCTTTGACTCCCCCTTCGCCTGTCTCTTCCCCCCCACATGTTTCTCTCTGCCCCCCTCCCTCCCTTTGTTGCTCTGTCCCCCCTCCCTCTGTCTCTTCCCCCCTTCCTGCTCTGTCCCCCCTCCCCTTGTTGCTCTGTCTCTTCCCCAGTGGCGTAGCGTGGGGGGTGCAGGGGGGGCCGGCCGCACCGGGCGCAATATCTGGGGGGGCGCACTAGCCCTATGCGGCCGCGTGGCCGCCAGGGCCGTCTTTAACGCGGGGCAAACGGGGCAGCTGCCCTGGGCCCATTTACTCCTGGGGGGCCCCAAGGCAGCTGTCCCGTGGGCCCCCAGCCCCTGCTGCCGCGTTCACAGCGCATTGCGCTTGTGAACGCTTTTTTCCGGCAAGCCGCATCCGATGGATGCGACTGCCGAAAAAAAAATAAAAAAAAACTGACGCCGGATGTGACGTCGCGTCACATCCGGTGTCTGCTTCCCTCCTCCGTGCAAGAGGGAAGACTGCACGGAGGAGACATCCGGCGGGGGACACGGAGCCGCTTCATGTAAGTACGGGGGGGGGGGGGGGGCCTGGTTGGCTGGCACAATATTCCTGGTATCTGATTGGCACTATATTACTGGGTATCTGATTGGCACTATATTACTGGGCATCTGATTGGCACAATATTACTGGGTATCTGATTGGCACTATATTACTGGGCATCTGATTGGCACAATATTACTGGGTATCTGATTGGCACTATATTACTGGGCATCTGATTGGCACAATATTACTGGGTATCTGATTGGCACTATATTACTGGGCATCTGATTGGCACAATATTACTGGGTATCTGATTGGCACTATATTACTGGGAATCTGATTGGCACTATATTACTGGGCATATGATTGGCACAATATTACTGGGTATCTGATTGGCACTATATTACTGGGTATCTGAATGGCACTATATTACTGGGTATCTGATTGGCACTATATTACTGGGTATCTGATTGGCACAATATTACTGGGTATCTGATTGGCACTATATTACTGGGTATCTGAATGGCACTATATTACTGGGTATCTGATTGGCACAATATTACTGGGCATCTGATTGGCACAATATTACTGGGTATCTGACTGGCACTATATTACTGGGTATCTGATTGGCACAATATTACTGGGCATCTGATTGGCACAATATTGCTGGGTATCTGACTGGCACTATATTACTGGGTATCTGATTGGCACAATATTACTGGGTATCTGAATGGCACTATATTACTGGGCATCTGATTGGCACTATATTACTGGGTATCTGATTGGCACAATATTACTGGGCATCTGATTGGCACAATATTACTGGGTATCTGACTGGCACTATATTACTGGGTATCTGATTGGCACAATATTACTGGGTATCTGAATGGCACTATATTACTGGGCATCTGATTGGCACAATATTACTGGGTATCTGACTGGCACTATATTACTGGGTATCTGATTGGCACAATATTACTGGGTATCTGATTGGCACTATATTACTGGGTATCTGATTGGCACAATATTACTGGGTATCTGATTGGCACTATATTACTGGGTATCTGATTGGCACAATATTACTGGGCATCTGATTGGCACTATATTACTTGGCATCTGATTGGCACTATATTACTGGGCATCTGATTGGCACTATATTACTGGGCATCTGATTGGCACTATATTACTTGGCATCTGATTGGCACTATATTACTGGGCATCTGATTGGCACTATATTACTGGGTATCTGATTGGCACTATATTACTTGGCATCTGATTGGCACTATATTACTGGGCATCTGACTGGCACTATATTACTGGGCATCTGGCTGGCACAATAATACTGGGCATCTGACTGGCACAATAATACTGGGCATCTGACTGGCACTATATTACTGGGCATCTGGCTGGCACAATAATACTGGGCATCTGACTGGCACAATAATACTGGGCATCTGACAGGCACTATATTACTGGGCATCTGGCTGGCACAATAATACTGGGCATCTGGCTGGCATAATATTACAGGCATCTGGCTGGCATAATATTACAGGCATCTGGCTGGCACTATATTACTGGGCTCTGACTGGCACAATATTACAGGCATCTGACTGGCATAATATTACAGGCATCTGACTGGCACAATATTACAGGCCTCTGACTGGCACAATATTCCTGGCCTCTGACTGGCACACTATTACAAGCATCTGACTGGCATAATATTACAGGCATCTGACTGGCATAATATTACAGGCATCTGACTGGCACAATATTACAGGCATCTGACTGGCACAATATTCCTGGCCTCTGACTGCACACTATTACAGGCATCTGACTGGCATAATATTACAGGCATCTGACAGGCACCATATTCCTGGGCTCTGACAGGCACAATATTACAGGCATCTGACAGGCACAATATTCCTGGTATCTGACTGGCACAATATTATTGGTATCTGACTGGCACAATATTACTGGTATCTGACTGGCACATTATTACTGGGCTCTGACTGGCACAATATTGCAGGCATCTGACTGGCACAATATTACTAGGCTCTGACTGGCACAATATTACTGGGCTCTGACTGGCACAATATTACTGGCATCCGAAAGTTACAATATTACTGGCATCTGAATGGCACAACAATTATGGCATATGTGTGTGTGTGTGTGTGTGGGGGGGGGGTAACATTAGAGGTACAGGATTGAGGAAGTTGGCTCCATCTAGCCCAGTCTTGGATCATCTCCAGGGTATGGTTCCATTTTGATGTTTAGTTTTTGTTCTTGATATTGTTTGTCGTTTACGATGGTTGTGAGACGACATATAATAGCATGGCCCATGCTAGGTTACTACATGTGTATATTTGTATTCATAGACCTGCTGAAAATGTGGAGAATGTGTGTAATGCATGTTCGCACTCAATAAAGTGTTGGAAAATAAACTTGTATTTAGATGCATTTTACTTTAATTACATAAGTATTTTCATAACAAACAATACATGTGCTTGGGGGGTAAGGGTTTCTTTAACTAATCTAGTAGAAGAGACTCGAGTGCTAAAATCCACGGGTTAGGGGGCGCAAATTACTTGCCTTGCCCCGGGTGCTGACAACCCACGCTACGCCACTGCTCTTCCCCCCTCCCTCCCCTTGTCTCTGTCCCCCTCCCTCCCCTTGTCTCTGTCCCCCTCCCTCCCCTTGTCTCTGTCCCCCCCCTCCCCCTGTCTCTCTGACACCCTCCCTCCCCCTTACCTCGATCCCTGGTGGCAAGTGGGGGCAGCCGGGGGATGTCTGCACGATACTTGCAGACATCCTCCATGCTGCCCGACACGGCAGTCTATTATGATGGACCCCCCGCCTGCCCGCTTTTCCCTGGTGGCTAGTGGGGCAGCAGAGGATGTCTGCGCGATGAGCGCAGACCTCCCCTGCTGCCGCCCGGCACGATCGCCGGGACTTCTGTGACGAAAGCTCATCGCGCAGACATCCAATGCTGTTAGAGAGGGGGATCCAGGTCCCCTGCAGCTCTGCTGGGGACCTGGATCCCTGTCTTATAGTCTGACCTCAATTTTAGGTCAGATTATGAGACGACCTCGATTATAAGACGAGGGGGATTTTTCAGAGCATTTGCTCTGAAAAAAACCTTGTCTTATAATCGAGCAAATACGGTATATCTAACTATACATCCACACATACATGCATGGTGTTTTCGGAGTTGCCATACCTGGGCCACAATAATGGAACTGGAAAAAAAATATTCAATTCACCAGTGTTTCATGAGTAGTAAATAATAGTGTCATGTTCACAAACTCAGAATCATCGGCATGAAATGGATACTGGATTGACATGCTGGTTAATCTATTACATGAGCAAGGTATTCTGGGGATGTGAAACAGGACAGGCCAGCATGGGGCACCTGAATTGGAAAATGTTGTGTGGTATACATGTAGCACTTCAGCATGCCTTATTATCAAACAATATGTATGGGTCTACTCAATAAAGAGGGAATTTCAGGGAATTGAGATGGGAACTTCAAGCTTAAAGGACAACTAAATTTTTTTTTACTCACCAAACACACTACACATGTGCAGGCAATTAAGAAAATACAAAATTGAAGGTATATGTCCTTTTAACACTGACACAAATACTGTAAGTAAGCTATTTTCAGGCAAAAATATTGAGATGATGTCATAAATTTGCATAACTGTGCAATTTCTGCATAATGTATGTATGGCTCCCTTTAAGGAAAAGTAACTCTAATTCAGCTGCATTGGAAAATGTTTCCAACTCGGCTAATTTGGCCTATAGTTTAAAATGCCATCTCAATTGGTTGCAATTCCCTTGAATTGCATGGAAATCTCTCTTTCTTGAGTAGACCCTTTAGTCTCTCTATTACTGCAGTAAATAACCCCAATAGCCTGACAGTCAATAGAGAAGTACCTAAAAAAGCAGTCACTGGTGGAAGTATCATAGTGCTTGTTTTATGCCCTACTTAACCCATTCGCGCTGGATGGCGCTTTGGTCATTAACGACCAAAGCGCCAAACAAGCGTCTTTGTTCTCCAGGCCCCCGATCATGCCAGGGAGATATAGGCACAATGTTGCTACATTTTACATGTCAGACTGAGCCCACTCCAAGTGGCCTTGTCTGACACTGGGGATCCTGCTGCAGGCACAGAGCATCATGGGGAGCCGCGATGATCCGTTACTGTCCGGACAGCATAGGTTTTTTAGCAAAATGTAGCTGGCGATCACTTTGAGCCTCAGCTACATTTTCTGTGTCAGACTCTGCCACATCTGACAGTGGGGACCCTGCTGCAAGTCCCTGTGGATGGATCCGCACACAGCTCACCATGGGGGGGGCTAATAAATTTGTGACGTTCTGTGACGTCCTACAAGCCTTTAGGCACTAAAAAGTAGGACAGCAAAGAACATCCTAGAGACGGGAAGGGTTAATGGTTTCTGACCAGTTTATGAAACTCTGGTACCTATGGTGGGACTGTCAATATGCTAGAGACCTTTGGAAACAGGTGGGGAAGATGGTCTCAGAACTCTTACAAATTGAGGTAGAACAGGATCCGTCCATGATCCTGTTTAATTAGGGTCTAAACAAGTTTAAAGTAGACCACAGAAATATGCTACTTCAAATATTGGTAGCTGTAAAAATAGTCATGGCCAGCACGTGGAAGACAGAAGGCAAAATTACTTCAGAGGATATAATCGAAGAAATGGAATATCCGGCAAGAATGGAGAAAGGATACTATTGGAACAACATGAATACAATGGAGGGTTACGATGTGACTTGGTCACCATGGCTGAATAGGCAACAAAGGTGTGTGAATGAGTACAAATGGAGATTAATGAATGATGAAGATGTGTGGAAGTTTGTAATAAATATGGAATTTTTTTTTACATGAGTAGTTGTAAAGATCAGACATGAAGTTTATATATCAAAAAATAATTGACAGTAGAAGTATAATGAAGGAACTACCCCTGTCGACTAATTGCGATGACTTGTAAAATGAGGAATTTATTGAGAATGAAGTGCATAATGAAGTAACAATAAGTGTAAGATACATGTTTGCTGTCTGGATGTAAAGTGCAATATATTAGGATATGTTAACTTATTATTGAAGTGTTAAATACTTGTCTGATCTTTTTCACAATTTTTGTATTTGTAAAATTTTCACAATTTTTGTAATTTTGAAAAAAAAAAAAAAAAAGAATCTCTGGTATTACTCCAACACCCTAATAAGAATGGGAGAAATTCCCTGACTTGTTCACACCAAGGACACAACCAACCCAAAATATGTCACTGGATCTGGTGGAGAGATAGGTGAAAACCATGTGTTATTAACTACAGTTTTTAGTAAACCTGTAAATGTACAAGTGCATAAAGTCAGCTTTTTGACTTACAAAACTTTACAAGTTCTGTTGTAACTTTGATCATAACAGTAAATAAGAACACCGTTGTTATATGAACAGACAGAGACACGTATATGTACATACACAACCCTCTTGTGTAAATGTAAATTACAGGTTGAGTATCCCTTATCCAGAAATCCGTGATACAAAATTTTTTAGGATTTAGCCACAAGTTCCAGACACACCTGTCAGAATGCAAGTGCACAACATTCTATTCAGTGTCCTGCCCCCTTAAGCTGTGATACAGCCTTTCCATGCAAGCTCAGATTCCCCAGGCCCACAAGTAGTACTACAATGGCAAGTGTGCCGGCCTGATACACCAACGGCAGGTTCCCAACAATGCCTCACATCACAGCAAAATAAAATGATCTGTTTTCAAAAATGATCCGTTATCCAAAATACTTCTGGTCCCAAGCATTTAGGATAAGGGATACTCAACCTGTAATATGTCTAGATATTATCCTCAAATAATACAAATAGCACAAGAAAAATAGGGAACACAAAGGAATTAAAGTGACAGATGATTTTAATCAGTGATATTTTCACAATGCAAAGGACAGCAGAAATGCAACTTTATGTATTGCCACATCAGCCACGTACAGGACTACGAACTATACGTAACAGAGCATATACAAATATACTAATTGTAGTCCACGGAAACCACTTGAGAGATCATAACCGGTTTACTTTCCACATGATATCCACCTGCAGAAGACAGCAGGAAACTTTAATAATCTATTTATTAAGGGTAACGGGTCCTCTATGGTAGGAAGGCATCTAACTGAGTGATGGAGATCACTGTCATTTTCCCACCAACTACACACACAGAATGTGTCTTGTATAATGCACATTTTAAAGAAGGACTTTATTTAAAAGAAAATGTATTTCTGTTTTGTTTTTAAAGCCTAAACATTGTGTATACTGTGAATGTAGAGAATACAACATGATCATACATAATCTCTGCATTGTGTGAACATAATTGCAAGAAACCGCATAAAATAAAGAAAGATATAAATGTGTGTATGGGGTCTCTTACTTATGACATCACTTTGTGGCTTAATAAGCAAATTGCACATTTTTCACTGAGAAGTAGATTTACATAACGAGACACAGGTGATGTCATAAACAGCAGACACCACCAACATGTTTAAAACATATTTTTTTCTTTATCTATGGCATTTGCTTGCCAAGCTGGTAACACAACATATAAATATTTTCATCAATTTGTAATTTCTACATTCACACTATAAACAAAGGTGGCACAGAACATGTAATAAAACACTCACATTTGGCAAACATTTCAAATAGTTGTGTTGTCCAGTATTGCATTTGATGGTCCAATAAATGGTTGCTTTTTATAAGGTGTTGTGATGTTACCATTGTTTTTTTTATTAATCCTAGCACTCTTGGAATGAGGAGTTGACAACAGGAGAAGGCCCTAATAAAATCACTGGAAGAGAAGTCCACACATAGAATCATTTCATGGTGACATGACTGGAAAGAAGCAGAAAAAAACACATTGTCCTTGTCCCATAATATACACACTACCATAACTGATAGTGGATTATGTGGCTTACCTTCTTTATTTAGTTTACATTGACCCTTCTATAGACCTTTTTCATTAAAGCCTTTAGAGTCAAATATCATGAATTTGATGTTACATCTAGAGAAAAGAAAATGCTACAGAATTATTCCTTATCTTTCTCCCCTACGTTTCCCAACTTTACGTTGTAGTCATTTTGAAATTATTTAAAGGAGTGCTTAAACATAGTGTGGCTTTGGGTGGGACTTTACCAGAACTTTGAACTTTTTTCACCGACTTTATGGCCAGTTGGTACCTATTTGTGGAATTTGAGAAGTCATTTAGAACAAGAATTAAGCATGTTATTTACACAAATTAATATAAAAATACATTTACTGCAGTTTAAACTAACTTTATCATGAGTTTTATTGCTGTGGAGCTGTGTGATACACTCATACAAACCAAAAATGTTGAGCTCCTAAAATAGAGGGGCAATAGAAGAGGAAAGAGGGGCAGGCAGAATAGGGACTGGCTCTCCTAAATAGGGACACTTGGCAGGTATGACTACCCAAACAGCAGTTGTGGAGCAGGGACCAAGACACCTCACTCCTGCAAGACTTCAGTCAAGCTGCCTCGTCCATGGATCTCACTTCTATAGTTTGATATCTATTTTGGTCAGGTTGAAGTTCCTTTCTGTCCCTTGCATCCCTGTACCTGTCACAGTCGGTCTTTTGCTTTTCCTGCCTTTTTAAATAGCTTACATACCTCCCAGGTGTCCCTAATTAAGAGGGATAGTCCGTTTTTTGCCCCAAAACCCTCTGTGCATCTTTCCTCCTCGATTGTCCCTCTTTTCTTGGAGCTCAACATTTCTGGTGTGTATTGATGTATCAAAGAGCTCAAAATAAAGAATGTTTAAACTGCAGTAAATGTGTTTATATATTAATTTGTTTATGTAAGCTGTTTATTCATATGATGTTCACTTGCAGCACAATCCCAGCCATAATACCTTAGGCACTGTGTAAGTAGGATGCAGGTAACGGAAGAGCTCAATGGGTTCACAAATAGAACTGGGTTTCCCACCATGGCACACATACAGAAGAGTTCATAAGGAACAAGACATCAATGGCACTTATATAAACATGACTGATGAATCAATATCAGTTTTATTGACTGTTCGATGTGACTCACGCCTCAGTGCAGACCAAAAACTCCTAACCTAAACAAGCGCTTCATTATAGGCATGTGAGTAGGCGCTAATTTTCATTACAAAACATGTAAGGCATTTTTTGTTCTGCACTGAGGTGCCGGTCACACCGCTGAGTGAATAAAACGGATATTAATTCATTAATGACGTTTGGATCCATTTTTTCACTGCATAAGAAGTGCTGTTGATGTATTGTTACTCTTCTGTATATGCAAAATACTTTATTCTTAATTGAGACGAGTTACCAAATTATCAAAAATGAAATTGTCCCTCTTTATCCCTTTCAAAAGTTGGGAGCTTTAAGCTCATGATTCCTGCTAGCTTCTAATGGAAGCTCTCTATCTCATGTATCGGACTGTCTGTTCATATAACATTTGTAACGCTTCTTAAAGAAATACCAAGCGCTGTGTAAATTGTTGGCGGTGAAAAATAAATTTGAACGTAATGTTTAACACATTCTAATTCCTGTTGCTACCTTTCTAGCTTGCAATAATTTCTTCTCGAATGTACAATGCTGCACAATTTAGTGATCTAGTTGATATACAAACACCAATGAATATTTGGATTGCTGTGATTAGTCCATATACTAAGGTGGGTAGGTCTGGTTATCTGACGATCACAAGTACTGAGACTGATATTGGCCCCACTCTCAGGAATGTCCTGAGCAATGCACTTAAATACCCAAGCAAAATAAATAGACGTCTGTTCAGATGGACATATATGGATATATAGAAGGAGAAATGTCCAGGTAAAAGAACAATTATCTGTTTAATATTGGTGTCTTTCATCCATTTCCTAATGTAAATTTGTCTCAATATTATACTGGGTAAAAGGGTTAAACATCAGATATTTCTCCCTTTGCCACAAGAAGACAAGCGTTCTCTGAAAGCCGGAGCTGATTTATACATTATTTATAAGAATAATTAAACTTGCAGGCTTATTTTCCCACTATGCATGGCACTTCCCTTCAACTATTCTTTCTAGGTTGGAAAGAAATTTCTGAAACAACAGAGAGAAGTGTGTTAGATTTCCAGACCAGTGGATTCCATAAAGAATCACATGAAAGAGAAGGGAAACATTAACGGAAATCAGGAAAGGCCATAACTTATTATTTTTAAGGACTTTGAAACTAGTTTGCCCTCTGAAACAGCATACTCAAGTAACTCACAACATTTTATTTGTATTTGATACAAAACTGTAATAACTACGGTTCACAAGTTTGGGGTCACTTAAATGTCATTGTCTTTCATGAAAACATACATCAAATGAGTTGCAAAATAAATAGGAAATACAGGCAAGATGTTGGCAAGGTAAAAAAATGACGATTTATATTCTGAAGAAGGTCACAGTTTTATTGGTTCTTTAATCAATTTTAATGGACAAAATGTGTTTTTCTTTCAAAAATAAGGAATGGTAGTGCACATGAAATGTTAGTGCAAACTCCTTGTTAAAAGCAAAATATCAACAAAAAAAATAAGATGTTCATCCTCAGCAGAAGTGCCTAACACGTTTCGTGTTTAAGGAACCCTTATTCACATGCAAGCATGCAGGGCCTGATATACACCACACAACATACATGATACATTTTTAACAAATCATATAGGGCATGGATCATAGCAAGATGGAAGCAGGCGTGACCCAACTGGCGCCAAGATGTCCTTGGATCAGAGGAGGACAGGGAGAGGGCTGAATGATGGGTAAACCAACGCCACCTTACGAGATGCAGAAAGGGGAGGTCACAGGTTCAGTGACAGGTTAAATTAATGTATGTCTGCTTATTACGCTATAATTACTCTTCCAGTACAGTGGTAGCACCAGAAGTGTTTTTGTATGAAGTGTATGAAATAATGTTCTTCATGCATCATTACAGTACGCCATGTACACGACAGCAGAAGAGACATCAATACTGATGATGGTATGTTTAATTTAAATATGGTTTCCACCTTTTCTTAAGAAATACCAGCTTTAAAGCTAGTATGGAGAGAGCTGTATTTTATAAGGATAGGAGAATATCTGAATATAAAGAAATATGGGGGAAATGGTGCAATTTATTCTCGTTGCCCACCAGAATTTAGACCCTTGGACATTGAGTTGAGTAAATCTACTAGTTTACTAAAACGTGCCCCGCGCTCCCCCCATCCCCCTTCCCCCCCCCCCATTCTCTTTTCTCCTCATCGGCCTCCTGTGTCCCCCCCCCGCCAACAAATTTATACGTATGTTACTGTATGACTTCCATAGGCCTATATACATAGATAAACGGTATACTCGTCTATTCTATTAACAAGTATTTTTGGAATAAGGTTGCATTTATTATAATCAATTTATCGTATACCACAGTCTGGTTAACACCAGAAGAAGAAATGTATGATTGACAATCTAAAACACACTTGACATTCTACGCCTATGGGTCTTGTATGTATATGTTTGATAGTGTAAATGTTTACTATTTGTATATTTGTAATAAAAACAATAAAAAAAATAAAAATAAAAATACCAGCTTTGCTATTGTCTTCTTTGATTGGCCTTAAATCAATTTTACCATCATGCCAGGATTGACATTTTTTTTATGAGTCCCAATGAAAAAAAAAAAATAACATTTTTCCCCACAATTTTTAAAGTTATGATATAAAAAACAAACTGTGAGCAATCAGGAACTTAAATACTAAACACATCAGATAATATTATAGACGCTGGAGTAGTTGTAATATGATTTTTATGATTTACAAAGATATACTGAGTTTTTATACAAGGAAGAACTTAATAAATGATACACGGTAAAATGATTTCTCTAGTATTGCTTGTTCCACCACATTTATTAACATAGAGCTTTAAACAATTAATTGCGGGACAGTTACTAAACGTAAACAATGACTTATCTCTAGATGGCATGCAGGACTGTCAGTCATATCATCATGCAGCAAACGTGTAATAATATAGTAGATTGTACTTATTGAGTTCAACACTAATATATGGACAGACAGATAAATATATATATATATATATATATATATATATATATATATATATACATACATACAGAGAGATAGAGGTAACTCAGCAGACCGCTTTGATTAAGAACGTTGTAAGTCAGGGGATAATAGACGCGTATAGTTGGTGATAATTCCTTATCACCTGCCTGTGTCACTATGTTGGAGGTCAAAAACGTACAACTTTTTGAAGTTCTGCATTTACATGGTAGTTGTAGAGGAGGTGTTCTACTGGTTCACTGTATTCAGTTTGTGTTCCCCAGCAGTTCAGACCCCAGTAAATATTACAGTATGATATACATCATAGACAGCATTACTTTGGGCTACAGGGTATATTTTCTAAGGAATTACCAAAACAGAAGTGTGAATAAAATGATAAAATGTATCTGTTCATTTCATTGCAAGAACATTTTACATCACATGGCCTTTCAAACTAATTTATAGAACTTATATTCAATTTTAAAGAAACAAAAACTACTGTTTTATTCATATATGCAGGCACAAATTCATTTTTGTGATTATTGATAACAATAGCAGGGTGTTTGTAACTGTACACATTGAACACACTGTAGGCAGTATACTAACTCCAAATTAAAATCTTCACAAAAATGAAAGTTACAGAAATTAGATTTCCACACAACCTACCATGTCACTGTATGAGAATGACATTAAGCTTTCTTCACTATTACTATGCCCCATTCACTATTGGTACTAAATGGGAAACCTAATAAAGGTACAAAAAAAACATATGTATAATGTATCCAGGTATATTCAACTACTGGTGATCTCTTTACAGTGTGACAGCTAAGTCCCCCCATCGCATAGTCCCTGTGTGCAAATCCACAGAAAGCTAGTACATTAGGTTACTGTCCGTTACCAGTAGGTGACACGCACAAAAAGTAGTTGTACAGTACCTGCCCTCTGAACAGCATTGGGACCACATTACAGTAGAAGTAGAGTGATAAAGTGATGGAAGTAGAATCCGGAGGAGTGGTACCCAGGTCAACCCAACCCCCTAGCCAACATTATAGCATCTGTCAGTGCAAATCGCTGCAATTCAAACTTTTAGTGACTGTCACATAATGCAACATGATTTGAAAAAAAGCTCACTGGAAACCAGAACCGCATGACTGATACAGTACTTCAGAGGTTAACCTCCCCTCCCTTATAAAAAAAAAAAAACAAGCTGTCAAAGTTTTTCCAAGGCTGCTCTGCTCTTCTCTTTCACTAATCTGCCATCCCTGCTTTCCTTTCCCTCCATGAAGCTACACTAAAACCACAGCTTCTCTTTGACACATTTCTCTCTTTACAGCACAATTAATTTTGGGAATGGTACCTCTGTTTGTAGTGGTAATAGGGTAGCTGTGCCTCCCTGCTGCTCCTGTCTGATCTCCTCTTCTTGTAGGTTCCTGGGGGTCCCTGGACTGGGGGGCTGGCTTGTTGATCCCTGTTTCCAAGGCTGGTTCAGGGCTAGCAGGAGAACAAGGATCCATTATTCTCCTAAAAAGAAAGATGTAGTAGGATCTTGAGGATTAGGATCCCCCCCAATGTTAGATATTGCTGGGAGGAGGCTCATAGACTCCCTCTGTCTCTGTGTCAATGCAACTCTATGGTTAGGGAGGGAAGGAGGGAGAGACAGAAGAGAGTAAGCGATATGTAGACAGTTCCCATGTATGGCCACTGACAGCGCTAGAGTTAAACTGTTTTTTTTTTATGGCAAGAGGACACACACATGCTCAAAATGTAGTGAAAATGTTTCGGGATAATAGGTGACATACAGTGCTGGTGTTCGCTTTTTCTATGCACTATAAATTAAAACATGTCTCGAAGGAAAACTATGATACTATGTCTCTTTATAAGACACTTCATTCACTATATAAATATAAACTTTGATCTTCCTATATTAGAACAGACAATTCTTTAGAAAAAAATAAAATAAAACATGCATCCTTACTGTATGAGTAACGCATGCCTTATTTGTTTCAATTTTCTTTTAGTTAAATGAAAAATGAGAATAAAAGAAAACAAACATTTATCCCCCCCCCCCCCCTCCAATCCCCCCCCCCCCCCCCCCCCCCTAAAAGCAGTTGTACTGTACCTGTCCTCTAAACAGCATTGTGACCAGAGGCATCACTAGGGTTGGTGTCATCCCCCTGGATTTCCTCCAATACTATGCCAAACAGATTCCTTAGTAATGCCAGTCAGATGACCCATTAAATATGTCATACAGGAGCCCCATACAATGTGGCACACACAGGAGCCCCCTAAATATTGCTACATAGAGGAGCCCATTAACTGTGCCACACACAGGAGCCCCATAAATATGCCACACACAGGAGCCCCATAAATATGCCACACACAGGAGCCTCTTAATTATGCCACACACAGGAGCCCCATAAATATGCCACACACAAGAGCCCCATAGTTATGCCAAGCACAAGAGCCCCAAAATTATGCAACACAAATGAGCCCCTTAATTATGCCAAGGATGAGGGCCCCATAAATATGTACCCACATTGCATCTAAAGGACTTAACTCAGCACCATACAGTACCTACAGCACTTGCCATGTATCTATATTGCACCCATAGCACTTGGCTTACACTCATATTGCACCCATATGATTTGGCATGCCACAATGTCAATGCCCCACAGAACATACCACAGTGCCCCAGAGAACTGCCCCTGCAGAACAAGCCACAATGTCACTTTATCCCATCGTACATGTTATTTTGCCTCACGGAACATGCCACTGCATGACTTTGCCAATTCAAATAAGCCACTGTCAGGTACCAATTAACATGGCGCAGTCACTTTGTCATTGACATTTGCAACAGCCAGTTTGCCTATTAAAATATGCCACAGTTTGTCCATTAAATGTGCCACAGTTTTCCCATTACTATGCCAATGTTAGTTTGCCCATACATATGCCATAGCCAGCTTGCCAATTTATATGCCACAGCCAATTTGCCCATTAAGATGCCAGTCTTATTTGTCCATTAATATGCCACAGCCAATTTGTCCATTAATATGCCAGAGTTATTTGTCCATTAATATGCCACAGCCAATTTGCCCATTAATATCCCTGCATTAGGTTTTCCATTAATATTACAGTATTATTTGCCCAATAATATGCCACTATTATTTTGCCAAATCCAGCTACGCACTGCAAAGGGGATGCAGCGCTGGGGGTGTCACCTAGTGCGGTCCGCATCCCCCTCGGGACACCATAGATTGGGACCACATTACAGAAAAAGTAAAGTGATTAAGTCATGAAAGTAGAATCTGGAGGAGTGGTATCCAAGTCAACCCAACCCCCTAGCCAACATTATTCCATATGTCAGTGCAAATCAGAATACAGCAGTCTGTATTCTGCTTTCTCTACAAAATAGAACTTAGAAATAGTGAGCGATTAAGTTGTTTAGAATTTTAGGACAGTGCTTCATTCACCTTGGTTCAGATGATGGAAGATCTGTTCGATTTGACCCAAGTTTCTAAACAACATGTCTGCCCCCTGTTACAGCTTAACAGAGCAAAGAGCGCTCAATAAGTCACATTATTTATATTGTTTCATTAAAGCATTTCTATGCAAACTATCTACACTTGATGCAAGCCCATATACCTTCTCTCTTGTAGCTTCTCTCCATTTTAAGACCTACTACTTGTGCCTATATCATATCCATTCTCACTTTGTTTGATTTCTATTCACTCTACTCTGCCCACTCTAACCCACCTCATCAACCTCTCTCTGTCTTCTGGAATAGTACCGTCAACCTTCAAGCATGACCAAATCATACCTGTACTGAAAAAATCTTTCCTAGATCCCACACTTCCATTTAACTACCATCCTATTCCCCTTCTCTCCTTTGTGTCCACTTTGTTGGAGAGAACTGTCCACTTGTAACTAACTGACTTTCTGACCACTTCTAACCTAGTTCACCCTTTTCAATCAGGCTTTAGACCAGGGGTGTTTAAGTTTTTTTTTCAGTGGGCCACTTCACAAGAAATATATGTGTGCGTGGGCCACATTCATTTTTCATTGAGATAAAATTATATATAATATATCATATTCATTATTTATATATATATATATATTTCTGCACATTACTGGATCACAGTACACAATAAAACACACAGGAAAACTAACATTAATTACAGATTCCTACACACACACTCCCTTACACAGATACCGACACACACACACACACACTCCCTTACACAGATACAGACACACACTCCCTTACACAGATACCTACACACACACACACACACACACACACACACACACACACACACACACACACCCTTACTCAGATACATACCTACACACACACACACACACACACACACACACACACACACCCTTACACAGATACCTACACACACTCCCTTACACAGAGACCTACACAAACACCCTTACACAGATACACACACACACACACACACACACACACTCCCTTACACAGATACCCATACACACACTCCCTTACACAGATACCCCCACACACACTCCCTTACACAGACACACACACACACACTCCTTTACACAGATAAACAAACACACTCCTTTACACAGATACACACACAGTCCCTTACACAAATACACACACACTCCCTTACACAGATACACACACACTCCCTTACACAGATACCTACACACACACACACACACACACACACAAACTCACTCCCTTACACAGATACCTACACACAGACTCCCTTCCACACATGCACACAGACTCCCTTCCACACATGCACACAGACTCCCTTCCACATATGCACACAGACTCCATTCCACACATGCACACAGACTCCCTTCCACACATGCACACAGAATCCTTTCCACACATGCACACAGACTCCCTTCCACACATGCACACAGACTCCCTTCCACACATGCACACAGAATACTTTCCACACATGCACACAGACTCCCTTCCACACATGCACACAGGATCCTTTCCACACATGCACACAGGATCCTTTCCACACATGCACACAGACTCCCTTCCACACATGCACACAGAATCCTTTCTACACATGCACACAGACTCCTTTCCACACATGCACACAGACTCCCTTCCACACATGCAAACAGACTCCCTTCCACACATGCACACAGACTCCCTTCCACACATGCACACAGACTCCCTTCCACACATGCACACAGAATCCTTTCCACACATGCACACAGACTCCCTTCCACACATGCACACAGACTCCCTTCCACACATGCACACAGAATACTTTCCACACATGCACACAGACTCCCTTCCATACATGCACACAGGATCCTTTCCACACATGCACACAGACTCCCTTCCACACATGCACACAGAATCCTTTCTACACATGCACACAGACTCCTTTCCACACATGCACACAGAATCCTTTCCACACATGCACACAGACTCCCTTCCACACATGCACACAGACTCCCTTCCACACATGCACACAGAATACTTTCCACACATGCACACAGGATCCTTTCCACACATGCACACAGACTCCCTTCCACACATGCACACAGAATCCTTTCTACACATGCACACAGACTCCTTTCCACACATGCACACAGACTCCCTTCCACACATGCACACAGAATCCTTTCCACACATGCACACAGACTCCCTTCCACACATGCACACAGACTCCCTTCCACACATGCACACAGAATACTTTCCACACATGCACACAGGATCCTTTCCACACATGCACACAGACTCCCTTCCACACATGCACACAGAATCCTTTCTACACATGCACACAGACTCCTTTCCACACATGCACACAGACTTCTTTCCACACTTGCACACAGACTCCTTTCCACACATACACAGATACAATTAAACCAACTTCTTTTCTTTTTTTTTACCAAAATAATAATATGCCATTGTCGAGGTAGTCTCCCTCCAATACGGAAGTCATCATCTTCTGAGCGCCTGGATGTCACTTGACGCCAGGCGCTCCGGACGTATCAGGGAGCATGGGGGCTGAACATGCAGCCCTCGCGCTCTCCCCTATTCCGAAGATGTTGGCACTGAACGGAGGTGTGGTTACCGCATCCAATATCATGTGGGCCGCACCTCCGTGTCAGACGGGCCGCATTTGGCCCGCGGACCGCATGTTGGACGGCCCTGCTTTAGACCCTTACACTCTACTGAAACAGCCTTCACTAGAGCGTTGAATGACTTACTCTTTGCTAAATCTAAAGGCCACTTCTCAGTACTATTCCTCTTATATCGCTCTGTTGCCTTTGACACTGATGACCACCTCCTACTTCTTAACAGATTATTCTTGATTGGCATAGGTGGTGTGGTGCTCTCTTGGAACAATTCGCACCTATCTGAACGCTCCTTCTCCGTGTCGCTTGCTTGAGAGATGTTGTTACTCATTCTGCTTGCTGTTGACATTCCACAAGGGTCAATGTTTTCCATGTATACCTTCTCTTTAACCCCTTAACGACAGATGACGTGCCAGGCACGTCACGGCAAATCGAGTACTTGCCGACAGGTGACGTGCCTGGCACGTCATGCACTAAATGGAGTAAAGAAAGCGACCAGCTGCACACCCCCCAAATGTGCAGGGGCGCGCTACGATCACTCCACGGAGTGATCGTAGCAGCCATTTAAAAATGGCTGCGCCCGCTGCACACATGTGCTTAGAAAGCGAACGATCGTTCGCTTTCTAAGCATCTGTGGTGTTGTTAAAGTGCCTCGCTAGCGAGGCACTTAACAACACCTTCAGCTGCCCCAGAGCCGATGGTGGTCGCTCTCCTGAGCGACCCCATCGGCTCAGTAGAAGGGAACGCTGTCTATACAGGCAGCGCTTCCCTTCTAATGGCAAGAGCATCGGAAGTGAAAGTATTTCACTTCCGATCCTCTAGGGGGAGCCAATCGATGCCGGCACAACAGATCTATGTGATCTGTGTGCAGGCATGTATGGTAAGTGCTCTGATGAGCACTTACCATACTGTCAAAGGCAATATTAGTAAATATTGCCTTTGACAAGTATTGATCTGCCTCCCTCACCTTACTAGTTATAGTAAGGGAGAGAGACAGATCAGATAAAGTAAAAAAATAAAATAAAATAATAAAAAAAATATTTAATAAAATTTTAAACACCAAGGGCTTTTATAAAAGCCATTTAACCCCTTCCCTGCCATTGATCGCTGTGTACGCAGTGATCATACACAGCAGCACATTTTTTGCTGTCTGCATTTTTTAGGGGTTCATTTTTTTTTTACTGTAATTCATTACAGTATAAAAAAAAGCTCTTTTAAGAGAGATTAACCCCTTTCTTGCTGTAGATCACTGCCTAAGCAGCGATCTGACGCAAATGGAGCAATCTTGCTGCAGAAGCATTTTTAAATTTTTTTTACTTTTTTATTACACCCGTCACGTGTTAATTATACCCGCTAGGGGACTACGTTTAACGTAAAAAAATTTTTTTTAGCTGTCTGACCGCATGTATAGCGATCAGTAACAGCTGATAAGTGACAAAGGCGGGTTGGCGTTTGCTTAGATGAGCATCACCATTCGTCTGGTTAGATCAATATTTGTAAATATTTGATCTGACCCGTGTAGATCTGCCTCCCTCTCACTTGAGTTTTAGTGAGGGAGGGAGACAGAGCTGTATAATGTAAGTTTTTAATTATAATATATTTAATAGAATTGAGACCCAAAGGCTTTTATAAAAGCCGTTTCCAGTATTTAACCCCTTCCCTGCAATTGATCGCTGTGTACGCAGTGATCTTACACAGCAGCACATTTTTTGCTGTCTGTGCATTTTTTTAGGGGTTATTTTTTTTTACTTTGATTTATTACAGTATATCAAAGGCTCTTTTAAGAGCTATTAACCCCTTCCTTGCCGTATATCACTTCCTAAGCAGCACATATGGTCACTGCCTAAGCAGTGCATATGGTCACTGCCTAAGCAGCGCATATGGAGCAATCTAGTCGCAGAAGGATTTTTTTTTGCTATCAGCATTTTTTTTGTCAGACTCGCTAGGGGTTAGTTATACCCACTAGGGGATTACGTGTATTCCTTTTGAAGCTGTCTGAACGCGTGTATAGCGATCAGTAACAGCCGATCAGTGGCAAAGGTGGTTTGGTGATTTCTCAGATGAGCATCACCATTCGTCTGGTTCGTAAATATTGTTCTGACCCATATGGATCTGCCTCCCTCTCCTCACTTGAGTTTTAGTGAGGGAAAGAGACAGATCTGTATAACATAATTTTTTAATTGTAATAAATTAAATAAAATGTAAAAAAAATTGTGAGTCCCAAGGGCTTTTATAAAAGCCATACCCTTTGGTAGTGTATTAACCCCTTCCCTGCCACTGATCACTGCACAGCAGAACCTTTTTTCTTGTCTGTGCATTTTTAGGGGTTAATTTTTTTGTACAGTACTACAAAGGCTCTTATAAGAGCTATTAACCCCTTCCTTGCTCTACATGTTCAAATTCCAAGTTTGAAAATCAAAAAGCGCACCTCTCAAATGTAGCCTTTCAACACCCAACAAAGCTGACAAAGCTATGCATGGGTGGTATCCCTGTGCTCGGGAGATGTTGCTGAACATATATTGTGGTATTGTTTGTCAGTGACACATACCGAAATATATGAATTTGTGTCTAAAGTACAATGTATGTGGGAAAAAATACACAATAAAATGACTACCACAAACTTTGACAAAGGCTGGTGGTAGAATTGGTGCATGGAAAGTGTTAAAATAACACCATTTAAAATAGCGTAGGGTGTCTACTTTTACAAAATATATACTTTTTGGGGTAAAATACACTGTCCTACTTTAAAAAAAAGTCCCAAATGAAAGATGGGCTCAGGCTGGCTACACGTCAATATTCCAAGTTGAAAATGCGCACCTTCACAATGTGGCCCTTTTAGCCCCCAAACAACCCAACAAACCTATGCATGGGTGGTATCCCTGTACTCAGGAGATGTTGTTGAACACATATTGGGTTATTGTTTGGCAGTGACACATACCAAAATCTGTGAATTTATGTCTAAAATACAATATTTGTGAAAAAAAAACACACAAAAATTACTACCACAAACTTTGACAAAGGCTGGTGGTAGAATTAGTGCATGGAAAGTGTTAAAATACCACCATTTGAAATAGCGTAGGGTGTCTACTTTTAAAAAATATATGGGTTGATGGGGTAAAATACACTGGCTGGTTTCAAATATGTCCCAAATGGGACATGGGTGCAGGCGGTCTGCATGTCAAAATTTCAATTTGGAAAACCAAAAACTGCACCTACCAAATTTGGCCTTTTACCCCCCAAACAACCCAACAAACCTATGCATGGGTGGTATCCCTGTACTCAAGAGATGTTGTTGAACACTTATTGGGGTGTTATTTGGCAGTGACACATACCAAAATCTGTAAATTCATGTCTGAAGTACAAGGTTTGTGAAAAAAAAACACAAAAAAATTACTACCACAAACTTTGACAAAGGCTGGTGGTAGAATTAGTGCATGGAAAGTGTAAAAATACCACCATTTGAGATAGCCTAGGGTGTCTACTTTTAAAAAATATATGGGTTGATGTGGTAAAATACACTGGCTGGTTTCAAATATGTCCCAAATGGGACATGGGTGCAGGCTGTCTGCATGTCAAAATTTCAAATTGGAAAACCAAAAACTTCACCTCCCAAATTTGGCCTTTTACCCCCCAAACAATCCAACAAACCTATGCATGGGGGGTATCCCTGTACTCAAGAGATGTTGCTGAACACTTATTGGGGTGTTATTTGGCAGTGACACATACCAAAATCTGTAAATTCATGTCTGAAGTACAAGGTTTGTGAAAAAAAAAACACAAAAAAATTACTACCACAAACTTTGACAAAGGCTGGTGGTAGAATTAGTGCATGGAAAGTGTTAAAATACCACCATTTGAGATAGCCTAGGGTGTCTACTTTTAAAAAATATATGGGTTGATGGGGTAAAATACACTGGCTGGTTTCAAATATGTCCCAAATGGGACATGGGTGCAGGCTGTCTGCATGTAAAAATTTCAAGTTGGAAAACAAAAAACTGCACCTCACAAATTTGGCATTTTAGCCCCCAAACAACCCAACAAACATATGCATGGGTGGTATCCCTGTACTCAGGAGAAATAGTAGAATCTATTTAGCATGTTTTTTCGTTCGCTATTGTCGATGAGGAGAAGTTGTTTCAAATAAAAACAAAGAAATTTGTGTATTTTTTTTTTTTTACCATATTTCTTTTTTTTTTTTTAATAATATGATAAGATATGATCAAAAATATGGCATCCATAGAAAGCCCTTTTTGTCCCGATAAAAACAATATATAATATGTGTGGGTACAGCAAATGACGAAGAAGAAAATTACTGCTAAACACAAACAGCACAGAAATGTTAAAATAGCCATTGTCCAGAAAGGACAAAAATGTTTCAAAGGCTCTGTCCTTAAGGGGTTAAGAAAACCCATCAGCTCTATTGGCTTTCACTACCACCTGTATGAGGATGACAGGTCTACCTCTCCTCCCCTGACCATACTCCCTCTGTCATGTCGCGTGTCATGGACTGTCTGTCGCCCATCTTGATCTGGGTGTCTGAATGCTATCAGAAACGTTATCTCTCTAATACGGAGCTGACCATCTTCATCGTCACCATTGAAAATGCTACGATTGTACTTGCTGACTGAGTCCAATATCCTGGGGTTATTTTGACTGGCTTCTCTCCTTTGTTCCCAATTTTCCGCAAGCGAAGAGCGCACAGGCTGAGTATGTTGAAGTAGGCCTCGACAGCAGAACACCGATATCATGCCGGTTTGAGTTCTGATTCTTTTCCTTTTGTTTTTTTCTTGTTCCCCATTTTGTGGGTATTCTTAAGTTTCTGAACAGGGTTCAGTTTTAGCGGGGTGAACATGAAAATTTGGTATATATGGCTTTCTAACTCGGCGTTCTGATTCAGCTGGTCCTCTCCGCAAAGCCCTCCACTGGCTTCCCTTCTGCTCTAGAATACAATTTAAAATGATATCTTTATCCTACAAATCCTTCCACTCCTCAGCCCCTCCCTACATTGCCGCCCTCATTAACCGTTACTACCCAGCACTCCTCAAATGGACTTAGGCTCTCCTCCAACCTCATAAACCCTCCCCTCCTCGCACCTGCAAAATTATGCCTGAGCTGACAACTTTCTCTGGAACTCCCTTTCACAGAGCATCCAGCTCTCTCCTTGGCTCTCAAACTTTGAAAAGTCTCTCAAAACACATCTCTTTAAGGAAGCTTACTATGCATCCAACTAACCTCTAGCCAATCCCACCTGGCTCCAATTGTCCTCAAACACTGTTAGGTATAGGAAGCTTACAACTTATCCAAGTAGAACACACAAATTTAATCTCTGGACAAACCCACCTAGTTACAACCATCATTAATACTGTTACTCCAATTACCTTCCCTTTGACCTCCTCACCTTATGTGTCTCATGTCCCCCACTCCATCAAGATTGTAAGCTGGCGGGTAGGGCTCTTTTCCTCGTGTATCAGTCTGCTCATGTTAGTCTAACTTACCGTATTTGCTCGATTATAAGACAAGGTTTTTTTCAGAATTTTTTTTCTGAAAATTGCCCCTCGTCTTATAATCGAGGTCTTCTTATAATCTGACCTCAAATTGAGGTCAGATTATAAGACATGGATCCAGGTCCCCAGCAGAGCTGCAGGGGGCCTGGATCCCCCTCTCTAGCAGCAGGGGATGTCTGCGCGATGAGCGAAAAACTCCCCTGCTTCCGCCCGGCACGACAGCCGGGGCTTCTATGAAGAAGCCGGGAACTTCCGCTTTCGTCACAGAAGTCCCGGAGAGCGTGCCGGGCGGCAGCAGGGGAGTCTGCGCACCTCGCGCAGACATCCTCTGCTGCCCCACTAGGCACCAGGGAGAATCGGGCAGCTGGGGGATATCTGCACTATACGTGCAGACATCCTCCATGCTGCCCGACACCTCAGTCTATTATGACGGACCAGCTGTCCGTCATAATAGACGGAGGTGTCGGGCAGCATGGAGGATGTATGCACGTATCGTGCAGACATCCCACAGCTGCCCCCACTAGCCACCAGGGATCTAGGTATAGTTAAGGGAGGGGGCAGGGAGACAGGGGGAGGGAGGGGGCAGGAAGACAGGGGGAGGGAGGGGGCAGGGAGACAGGGGGAGCAGAGCAACAATGGGAGGGAGGGGAGCAGAGCAACAAGGGGAGGGAGGGGGGAAGAGACAGAGCAACAAGGAGGGGAGAGACAGAGGGAGGGGGGACAGAGCAACAAGGGGAGGGGGGCAGAGAGAAACAAGGGGGGGAAGAGACAGAGGCGAGGGGGAGTCAAAGGGAGGGGGAGAGAGACAAAGCTGGGGGCAACGGAAAGAGAGAGGCAGCATTGGCACATAAAAAGGAAATAAAAACAAGAAATGCACTTTTTGATATAATTTTTTTATTAAAAAAGCAATTTACATGTGAATATATACAAGCTTAACTTTTTTCCTATAGGGTAGTCTTATATTGAGGCTTTTAGTTTTTTTCCTAAAGCAATATCCAAAGTTTGGGGGGTCGTCTTATAATCAGGGTCATCTTATAATCGAGCAAATACGGTAGTATGTAGTGTCCCTCTATGCTCTGTAGCAAGTGCAACAGGTAAGGGTTGAAGGAGTCCCATGGATTTGGTGTTTCCTCCCTTAGAGTGAGCACAAGTTTCTCATAGCGTTGGATATCTTGTTTTATTCCTGACCACCAAAATGTCCTTTGTGTGCAGTCCAAGGTTTTCTTGAGACCGCTGTGTCCAACTACACTGTTATCATGTATTGCATGAAATACTGTAAATCTGGCTCTGTCTAGCATGAAGAGAAGATAGTCTTTGTATATAAGCCCTTGTGCAGACTGTAAGGAAGTAATTCCAACTGTCTGGATATGATCCTGTCTAAAGTTTTGGATCTCGGAATGGAGAGAGAAACGTTCTGTGAGGCAAGGAAATGACCCAGCTGTATTATGGTATCCTTAGGGAGAGTGGGCGCTACTTGTGAATTGTGTACTCTGGACAAATCATCTGCTCTTTCCGTTGTGTGTAAAACTATAAGTTATATGTTGTTGAAATTGAGTGAAGAAGAGATCTCACCTTGCCTGCCTGGGACATAACCGACGTGCTGTTCTCAGGTATTTAGGGTTGTGGTGGTATATGAAAATGGTGACTGGGTGACTCTTGCAGGTGGCCAACAGTTCTTGGCCCTAAATTAACTTTAGCTGGGGTAAGAAGGACACATGATGAAGAAACGCTTCCTCTCCATGTAGTGGTGATAGTATTGCTTCCATTGCATTTTCTGAGACATCAACCTCCACAAATCCTTTCTGGGGTACGACAAGATGATTGTAAGCTTGCGAGCTGGGCTCTCTACCTTATGTATCAGTCTGTTCTATTTTGTATAACTTAGTATGTAGTTCCCTTCTATGCTCTGTACCTAGCGCTACATAAATTGTTGGCGCTATATAAATAAAACTTAATGTAATGAGATGAGCACAGGTGCATTGGTGACATTTTGTTTCAGTGTCTCAAAACCTTTTGTGCTTAGTGGGTTCATACAAACTATTCTTATTCTTTGTCAGTTATGTGATGGGTTGCATGAACCAGGAAAAATCATTAATGAACCTTGTGAGATGATGTACCCAAGAAATTGCTCTGTTGTTGTCTCAAAAATAAATTTCTCTTATATGTTGTATATATGTTGTTCTTGGAGTCGAACAAGTACTTGAGTCATGTGTTTCCTGTGCTTGGAAAGGGACGGGGAATAGACCAGGAAATCATCCAGGTATGCCATCACACATTGGTCTAGCATGTCTCTGAACACATTGTTGAGGAAGAGTTGAAACTTGGGAGTTGCAAAGACTGAAAGTCATTACCTTATATTCAAAGTGCCCATATCTGGTTCTGAAAACGGTTTTTGCACTTGTCTGCTTTGTGTATATGAATGGAGATCAATCTTGGTATACACACAGACATCACAGAGATGATCCATCAATGAGAGTGGACATATTTGCTCTATTGTAATGTTATTTACCGCTCTGTAGTACACAGGGTCATAGACCACTATTCTTTTTTCACCACAAAAAAGATGCCTGCCCCTGCAGGTGACATAGGATGTCTGATGATGCCCTTACATAGGCTGTCCTCAATATATTCCTTTAGCGCTACCAGTTCAGAGAGAGGGTATATCCGACCGAAAAGAATAGGCACTCCTGGCAACAAATGGATGTGATAAGTTAATGTCTATGAGGTGGTAAAAGTTCTGCCTTTTTTTTTTTTTTTATCAAACACTTTACTGAAGGACTAATAAGGTGGTGGCATCTCAGAAACACAAAAAATGTTTGATGTGTTTTCTTGAATGAGGGACAGACAGAAAGGAATAAGGCAGTGGTGCCGACCAAAATTGGAAGAAGAGACGAAGAACTTCTCCTGTGAACCACTGAATAACTGTATTGTGGCAGCACAGCCAGGGCAACCCCAGAATGAAGGGAGACAGCGCTGATTGGACCAGAGTGTTTCTTTGTTTCTTTGTGTTCCATACTAATGGACCGGACTCTATGGGACTCCCATTAACAAGATGAACCATCAAAATGTAAACCCTCATCTGAGCAGGTTTATGAAGGGAGCAAGCCAGAGTAATGTCCCTGAAGCAGTCACTTGCCACAGAATCCACAATGGCGTTCTATGAGACCGATTTAATTCTCCACAGTAAGGAGACAGAAATAGACATTTGTGGGGCCATGCCATCCAGAAAAATTAGAGTTAGAGGAAAAGGTGGCTTACCTCAAGAGGACAGTTCAGGCAAATACATACCATACGACCAAAGCCTTGAACTGACAACAGGAGTGACTCTCTGTGTTATTTTATCATTGGTAGGACTCGCCCCTGGAGGAAGATGTGGCCCACTGGATGAGGTAGGTAGCGGATCAGCCTGAAGTGCTTGAACTTGAGTCTGGTGGGCTTGTTGTTGTTTTGTATGCCCTGGACAGTGTGTGCGCTAATGCAGCGATCTGCTGTTTAAGCACATAGATAGGTTTTGTCACCCCTGCAGGCCATATAATGGCTTGCACATAATGTAGGATTGGTGCTGGGAGCATTATGCAAGGAGGCACAAATGGTACAGCAACACAGGAAGCCAGAAAAAAAACTATCCGAAAGTACCAGAACCAGTAGCAGAAAACAACAGGGTTAGAAACAGTACAGAGGGTCAAGGCAAGCAGCGGAGGTTGAAATGTGGATAATGCAGACTGAGGTCAGGACAGGAGAAAGACATGTAAATCAAGAGAGTAAGCCAGGGGTCAAAAGCCACGAAATACAAATAAACATGCAACAAATACCAAAAGTGAAGGGAATTCAGGGGTTTTATAGTGTTGCAGGCCGAGGGCCCACTTACCAGTGTCAGAGTGCCTCCCCCTTCTTGGATGCTTTGAAGGAAAAAAGCCTTCAACCAGGACCCCACCAGTGATGTTGTATATGCTGCCCCTGCTGCTCGCTGTAACACTCACTAAGTGGAAAAAGAAAATGCTGCCCCAGGTAAGGAAACCCTGTGTACTATACACTTGATAATAGATTATTATTAAATACATTCCATTTAAAGTTTTATTTGTAACTCCTAACTTTTTAGAACATAGACAAGAAACAAGATAGGAACATTTACCAGCTGAAACATTTAAATAACAACTAGTCAATACCTAATATGATGGTGTCAGCTCCAGCCTTTGTGACCTGGTGAACCTGCCCTATCACTTTGTGATTGGAGTAAAATACTCACAGGTGCCATCTGATTAATTTAACATCATGGCCACCACTACTATAGAAATGTTTTGCATGAAAAAGGTGCGGAAGAGTTACCTGTGCTTATTTAATGCTTATGTGTTAAATGTTTATATCAGCATTATTTTGTATGTAACTGACGTCAAGTGTTATCTACCTTTTCACACTTCAGAACATTTAAAATTGCACAGCTGATAACAGATCCATTTTTAGCTCAGCTACCTTCCATCCAGAGCACTATGCTTAGGGTTGTCAGGATTTGACTTTCAAAGTTGTTGGGGCACTCTCTTCAAATAATTGAACACAATATAAGACACTAGTATTCTATCAGAAGATACCATAATTTTTTGCAGATCCTTTCTGCATGCTGGGGTAAGTCCTGGGTTCTGTGGGTAATCCTCTGAATGCAATCTAGGTGGTGGGGCTAAGTCCTGAATGCCATCTGGGTGGTGGGGCTAAGTCCTGAATGCCATCTGGGTGGTGGGGCAAGTCATGTGAGTGCAATCTGAGTGCTTGAGTAAGTCAATATATCCACCCATATCTCGCACACTGCCCTGATTATATATACCCCTGCACAGGGCTACTCATGTTACCTTGTGTATATACTGGAGTTTATGTATTGCCCTGTACATGGAATATATATATATATATATATATATATATATATATATATATATATATATATATATATGTATATCAGGGCAGTGTGTGAGATACAACCTTGTGTACATATTGGGATATATATTGGTACAGGTGCATATATCAGTCTTATCTATAAATGCTATGGGGCTGGTATAAAAATATTTTCAGGGCTGGTTTTTATTCCTAGTCTGGCACACCCCCCCCCCCCCCCCCCAGTTAAACATCAGGGTCTAGTAAAGGTACCAGACGAACCAAAAGACTTGCTTTTCCCAAAGAAATCCTAAACTTGCATTGCTGTCCCACTTCTTTTTACCAATTTCAAAGAGAACTTTGCGATATGAAGCTCCCTCAAGGACTCGTACATAGTTGTAATTTTATGTAGGGATTTCCTGTATTTCTCCCATTGTGTTTTATGGACTGTTTTTCCAATTTGTAACCTTTATTTTTGAATGTCTTTTCTATTCCTGTATTTTTGTACACAGCACTGTGGAACCTTTTTTAAGATTTTAGGATCTACTACAGGGGTAGGAATCCTTCAGCACTCCAGATGACTACATCTCCTATAATGCTCTTACAGCTGTAAAAGCATCAAGGGAAATGTAATCCACAACATCAGGGCTGAAGATTGCCTACTCCTTGTCTAATAAATAATGTGAGAATTGCAGGACTTTCAAACTTTAGGCCCATGTAGCTGAGTTGGAAAAATTATCTTTTAAACTAAGGAGGATGCGGAGCCCCACAAACAGTGGGCCCTTGTCAATTTGCCCTATATGTATAAACTTCAATGGAGAACATAAAAAATGACAAGTAAAAAAATGGCATAACATAATTGGGGTTAGCACAGGCATTATACACCAGCCAAGCAAGAATAATGACTTTTCCCACACTTGCAGTGCTGCAACTTTGCAAGGGATTCTGGGTAGGCAATGCAAATATGGTTAACAATGATCATCTGTTTGCCTCTATATCCATTTGGACACCTTGGAGCAAATGTCCACTTTACTAGACAGTTTTTAAACATAGCCCAGGAGTCCAGGACAGAAGTGTAGAGCCAGATAACCACTCATGGTCAGCTGTTTCATGGACAACTGATGTCTTCCCACTGATAGACTACAACAAGCAAAGAGGGCTGAATAAGATACTTTATTTGCGTTCTTTAATGAAAACATTTATTTGTTTATATGTCTACACTTCATGTGATCTTTCAATTACACAAAACTTACTTTTTTGCTGTCCTTTTTTTGCCCTTTAAGGAGATACAAATAAAGCATTTACAAGTTGAAGTCATGAAGCTAGGGAGAGTAAGTCCTTTACCTATGATGTAGTTTTGACTACTGAGCGACATGGGAACAGTAGTTAACAGAACAGTGATGTAAAGTACAGTTTCCATGAAGCCCAACCAACCAAAACCCTACCAAGTTTATACATGAGCATCATGGAACTATAAACTAATGTGTGCTCTAGTGTACCATGTCTGTGTCTGACTAAACATATGAGTTAATGGGAGCTATGCTACAATACTTCTGTGTTTGGCTAATGATATACTCATGGAAGCTATGTTGCACTAAGTGCACATCTGGCTGGGTATATGTTGATGGATGGAATCATGTAAAATACCTATATCTGGCTAGATATAATCTGATGAAATGCATTTTGTACAACCTATATGTCTGGCTAACTATATACTGATGGAAGCTATGGGGCAAATTAGATGTTTGCCAAGAGGGAAAAAATTCCAAGCATCAGCTCTGGCTAGCCATCACTACTTTGCCCTTACTACTTCCCTTCACATGGAGCTCAGCCAACTATATTACCAGCTGAGTTTCAAATGGACTGCTTCGTCCATAAGTGCCAAATGGTATCTGTAATGTCCTGATTTCACTGCCTAAAAATATTTATAACTATTGTTTGGCTCCCCATGTCCTACGATGCACAGCCTGTTATAATGCTGGCTAAACATCATTAGCAGGGAAATACCTGTGGTGCTATGCACCAGGGCCTGCAGGGCAAACCTAAGTGCACTGTGAGGAGGTGATGATCTAGTCCCCCACTTGAGATTAGATCTGTGTTATATGGCTCTCATGCAAGCTGCATAGAGGTAGCATGCATTGAAAGTGACATTATTTGGTCTATGCTCTGAGTCTTAGGGAGTCAAGATCATCACTCCCACTGCTGGACCACAATGGACCCCGACTTTCCAACCTTAACAGGTAGGCAAGTGGGTGGGAGAAATTATGTTCAGCCAGTTCATAGCTGACTGTACATCCTGGAAAATATCTTCCTCACAGCTTGAATGCCTAATGCAGTGATGGCTAACTATGGCATTCCTGCTATGTGGGCTACATATATTATCAGTGCTGCTCATCTGGCCGAATGTCATAAGTAATATATTCCACACAACTGAGCTGCTAAATTATTTAAGGCGGGCCCACAAATAGTGCTGCGTCTGAGACCCACAGCGTATTGTCTTGTCACTGATAATAGGGATTGTAACATACAGAGTCAAGGGTGCCAAATATTAGCCATCCATTCCCTAACTAATATAGCTGGCATCCACTGCTGCAAAGAACCCAGATGATCTCCCGGGGCTGTGGACAATAGTGCATGTGATATTCTTCACACCATACTGGTTGACCATCTTTGCCCTGTTCTTATCTCCCCTAATTTGTGCTAACTAACCTTTGGCACCTTAGATGCCCTGGACTACAGGTCTTACAAAGCATGGCCAAGCATGATGGGCTTAGTTTTCAGCACCTGGGATGGCAAAGAGTAACTTATTTTATTTACCTCAAAACCTCCTTCTTTATAATCCAATTTCACTCCTTGTTCACCTGTTTTTGTTCTGTTCCTTATTATTTGTTACTTTCTATTTCTTTGCAATTGTCTGTCCATCCCTGTTTGCGTGGTTAAAATATACAAATAAATAACTAATGCCTGGTTGATATGGGTTGATCTAGTTCCAACCAGAAGTATCCTTATTAACCACTTTACTTTTGCAAGAACCACAAGTCCTAAAATTAGCTTGGTAGGCAATCCAAAATGCAGATAATTGAAGTTGTCATGGTGATAGAGCAGAGCCGTAATAGCAACTTAATGATTTAATAAAGAAAATAATTGTTACGACTGGGAAGGGGTTACATTTAATGAGTGTGGTTTATTACTGACTGCTAATTATGACCCTGGTTTGCAGTGATGTCCTGTAAAGTCATTAAGAGTATGAGAGCACAAAAAAACTGCGCTTCTGCTCTTCATAAGGATGAATCCAAGTGCACAAACATAACAGAAATCAGAGGTTTGTTAACTTACATGACACTCTAGAAAGGTTCAGTACTGATTGAAACCTAACTTCAGAATGCATTAAGTTATTTACTACTTATGTTGTTATTTCTGTAATATATGGTAAGTGACACAAATAGACAGTTTTGCAATGATATGAGGGGGAAGTTTGGTGATCCGGTAGGACTTTTTACTCACATAACATATTTCAGGGTTGTTGTTTTGTATCGTAAGGCAGACATATAGTAGATCCCCCATTTTGTACAAATTATTATTTCTATGCAGATGAGTTATTTACTTTATCACCCCTTTTTGTAATGTTTTGATAAAATTCACTCTAATAGGTCTATTCACTAAAGTTTGTCTATGGAGGTCGCCTTTCATTCTAAGTCAAATTTGGCTTGAAGCTAAATCAAGTGCCGAAATAGCTTTGATCATTTCACCTCCCATTATTTTCAATGGGAAAAAATAGAACCTGGGATTTTATTCTAAGTTAAACTCAGGTGCCAAATTTGACTTAGTCTCAAAACGAAAGTTGACATCCAAAGTCAATTTTTATTGAATAAACCCATAAGTGTTCATTTGTGCCTTGTTTTGCATTTTCTACTCAGATCATATCCAGACATATCTCCACCTGCAATTATGCTGGAGTTATCAAGAGACAACTATGGGCCTAGACAACTTTGTAGAGGGACTTATTGTTTGGATAGAATAAAACTGAAAACATTTAATTTTCATCCAATTTTGGATATTTCCCTCCCAAGTTTTACATTGCATTTTAGAAAGTTTACCTACAGTGTGGACGTAGAGGGGTTGTTTGAAATCTGTGTGCAGTAGAGATAAATATGAGGTCAATTTTTAACTGTAGGAGGCCAAAAAAATATTTTTAGTGTTTCACAAATAATAAGAGTTTTTCCCCTAACAAGCAAAGTGTAGAGGATATCCACAACGCAGTGACATTTACAGACTATTATTAAGTGCCTCCACAAACAAGGTGAGTCGTAGACAGGACAAATGTATACATACCAGACAGAGACAATCGGGGATACTGTGCTAAAAGACCAGGGTGATGCAAATGCTGAAACATGGAAGGCTGATTTTTAGTGTCAGCTCGAGTACAGGGAGTCGCTCTTGATGAAAACCAACCTGCTGTTATTAAACGTATCAATCAGAGGCAATCTCTCTGTCATTGATATCATAGTGGAAGCTGCAATTTTATTTCTCTATAAATACCAACACCAAATAACATGCTGCTAGCACAATTAATACACTACCATTAATAATGCTAAGACCCCACTGAGCGACGTTTGCAAAAAAAACTACACTCCGCAGGGAATATGCGAAATTCTCCAGAGATAGATGAAATTTCATCTAAGATATAAATCATATGTTGTATGCAGAAATTATAAAGGTTTATTTCATAGGGAAACTGCTTTGGTTAATAAAATGGCAAATAAAATGCTCATTGTTTCTTTTCTTATTATTTTTTAATTACTGCAGATCAGTAGCACAGGGAGATTCAGGAACAGGCATTTTTTGCCCTTTCAGATGCCCATAATGCTGGACCAGCCAAAAGCACCGTGCAGCTACATGCCCTGTAATGCAGAGTATAAGCCAAGATGATTTTGAAATATCACAGAAGAAATCATTCAAAACCGATGCAGCACTGCTTCTTGCTTGTTCCATGGAATATTGGAAGTTTATTTATGTGGGTGTGACCTTGTGAGACAGTTTTTTTTCTTATTTAAGACATGTCGTTGATTGCATTAACCTGGTGGAGGTAATCTATACTCATTATGTTCATTAAAAAATGGGATGCAGTGGAGATGAACCAACGTAACTATACACTATAAAGGGTCAAACCTGGTGTGTTTCTTCTGCAATTAAAATAGCTATGGGCATGCTGAATGCATTGTTAAATCAATTCTTTAACCTCTTCACGACAATGGACATGTTAGGCAGGTCCAGCAACACAATGAACGTACCTGAAGCGTCCTGCGGTGGAACGAGCGGTTTTTCGCTGATCTATTGCCTCTATTGCCTACGGTGCTTCTCTATTGCCTCGAGCAACCTGGTAGTGTGGAACCTGGGCATGTGACACATGTCAGGAGTTGTATTATACATTGGTGCGCACTATGATAGCTCCACTCTGTGTCACTATTCCTGCATGCAGCTATTTTATACATAAACCTAATTATGGCAAAGACTGAGCTGTTTCACTTGAAAACACTCCCAACATACAACTTTAGTTTAACAATTAATTGTAGCGAGCATGTCTGGTCAGTTCTACCAAAAATAATGGGAAATATCCCATTAGGTTACCCTGTTGCTGATGTCAGTTTGCGGCAAGTCATGTGTCTTATTATTATTGCTGCACAATGCTAACCTTGGTGCCATAAGCGTCAGCACTTTAAGGGGCGACATGCCGCTTTCACGGAGATTCATTTTTTTCCCCTCTTAACGTGCGATTGTGTGGATCGCACACTGGTCAGATCGCTCCGCCCCCACATTCACAGTGCATCCGGCACTGTGAGGAAGAACAAGCGGGCAGCACTGTGAGAAAGAACAAGCACAGAAGCGCCAGGCCGCCAGTACAACGTGGTCTGTGAAACCACTTTCAACATTGAGCCCCTCTCCTTCGGGCTGAGTGTTTCTGTGAGTATGTATTAGCCTGAGTGTGTCTATGAATGAGTGTGTGCTGGCTGAGAGTGATTGTGTGCTGAATGAGTGTGTTTGTGAGTGAGTATGTGCTGGCTGAGTGTGATTGCCTGCTGCCTGAATGTGTCTGTGAGTGAGTGTGTCTGTGAGTTAGTGTGTGCTGGCTGATTGTGTCTATGAATTAGTATGTGCTGGCTGAATGTGTCTGTAAGTGAGTGAGTGTGTGCCAACTGAATGTGTCTATGAATGAGTGTGTTCTGGCTGAGTGTGTAATAAGCTGTATGGGGACAGATATGGCCCTGCCACTCTATTTGAGGACAGTGAGGGCATTGTGATGTTTGGGGACACTGATGGCAGTGATAAGCTGTCTGGCCAGAAATGTAGCATTGCCATGGTGTTTGAGGACAATGATGACGTTTGGGCATGTATATGGCCCTGACAAGCTGTTTGGGCACATAGATGGCCCTGACAAGCTGTTTGAGCACATAGATTGCCCTGACAAGCTGATTGGGCACACAGATGGCCCCGATGAGCTGATTGGGGACAAGATGCAGTAGGAAACTGTTTGGGATCAAAGATGGCACCAGCAATATGTTGGGGATAGAGATGGGACAAGGCCTTGTGGATGCAGTATTGGTGCTGTGGTGAATCCCTGTGGATGCAATAAGAGCGCTTTGGTAAGTCTTGTGGGTACATTATTGGACTATTGCAATAATAATTGGCAAGTACTGTGGCTGCTGCAATGTGTTGCTGTGATTTGTATTTCATTAGCAAATGAATATATGCTAATCAATGCATATGTGTTTATATGTGCTGGTGTATCTGATCAGATGTCTCCTAAATGTGAACACTAACACATATATGCCTACACTGATCAGATACACATACACACTCATTTGCTGATCAGATACACATACGCTATGAGCTTGCTAATGTGTGTATTTGATCAGCATATGAGTGTGTATGTGTGTGCTCATGGTTGTGTATACGATCAGCATATAAATGTGTATATTTGTGTTAGTGTTCACATTTAGGACACAGCAATAGGAATGTAAGTTAGTCAGCCACACACTTTTTATCCATACCAAATGTTTATAGATATTTGTAGAATAATTATGAGACAAATAAAATTCTAGGAGCTGTGATTCCTAGAAGCTGTGATTTAAGTCTGATCTTGAAATATGTTATTTATACAGTTCATTTTTATTATCACTTGCATATATTTTATTTAATAATGTGTATCCGTGAGGGCCTCACGTTCGACTTTCATCTAAGGCCTCACAAAATCTAGAGCCGCCTCTGCCTGGGATGCATTAAAATATAAGGTTAAAGGGTCACTCCCGCCAAACAATGAAAAGGCTGTACATTTGCATTGTTTTTTTTTCAGATAAAGCTTTTACTAAGCAAGTGTGACTAAGCGCCTCTGACCTCAAATCTAGGTCAGACTATAAGACTGGGATCCAGGTCCCCCGTAGAGCTGCAGGAGACCTGGATCCACCTCGCTAAAAGCTAATAGATGTCTGCGCGATGCGCACAGACATCCTCCGCTGCCACCCGCCAGGTCCGTCGGGACTTCTATGATGAAGCAGGGACCTTCCGGCTTCATCATAGAAGTCCCGGCAGAAGTGCTGGGCAGCAGTGGAGGATGTCTGCACGTATCGTGCAGACATCCTCCGGCTGCCCCCACTAGCCTCCAGGGATACTTAGGCAGCCGGGGGATGTCTGCACGATAGTAATAGACGGAAGTGTCGGGCAGCATGGAGGATGTCTGCACGTATCGTGCAGACATCTCCCGGCTGCCCCTACCAGCCACCAGGGTGAGCGAGACAAAGGGAGGTAGGGGGGTAGAGAGAGACAAGGGAGGGGGGAGAGAGAGACAAGGGGAGGGAGGGGGAGAGAGAGAGAAAAATTTGGGGGGAGAGATAGAGAAACGTTTGGGGGGAGGGAGAGGCAACGTGGGAGGGAGGGGGAGAGAGATAACACTGGGGGGAGAGACAGAGACAACACTAAGGGGGGGGGGAAGAGAGGAAATGCTGGGGGAAGGGGGAGAGAGAGCGAGACAAAGCTGTGGGGAGGGGGAGAGAGAGGCAGCATTGGCACATAAAAGGAAATAAAAACAAGAAATGTATTTTATTTATATCATAATTGTTATTAAATATTAAAAAGCAATTTGCATGTGAATATATACAAGTTAAACTTTTTTTTCCTATAGGGTAGTCTTATATTCAGGTTTTTAATATTTTCCTACAGGAATATCCAAAGTTTTGGGCGTCGTCTTATAATCAGGGTCGTCTTATATTCGAGCAAATACAGTATATGTATTAGAAAAAGGGGAAAACTGAAAAATTGCGAAAAAAACAGAAGGTTACAAGGAGCAGGCAAAAAAAATTATAAATAAAGAGCAAGCAAAACAACACTGTAAAAATATACAATGGAGAAAATAGAAAAAAAAATAAAAAAGATAGTAATAATGGTAAAAAAGGAAAAGACACAAAGAAAAAAATAAATGAAAAAAAGTGTGGTTGTGTTTGGATCAAGGGGTAACTACAAAAGAATAATTCCGAGCTACCCAAGTGGTACACGCTGGATCAAAGTATCTGACCTCTGTCGTCCTCACCCGGTCTCCAGTGCCTCTCGCCAGCGCTCGACTCCCACTTAGCAGTAAACAATAAAGAGTATGCGGGACAAACGGCACCCCTGGAGCCAATTTAAAGGTGAAAAAAGTTATTTTTATTCCATAAGATAGAAAGGTGAAAAAAGTTATTTTTATGCCATAAAATAATACAATACACGATATGCGCAGACATCCTCCGCTGCTGCCCGGCACTTCTGCCGGGACTTTTATGATGAATCCGGAAGGACCCAGCTTCATCATAGAAGTCCCGGTGGTCGTGCCCGGCGTCAGGGGAGGATGTCTGCGTGCAGCGATGGGATCCAGGTCCCCTGCAGCTCTGCGGGGGACCTGGATCCCAGTCTTATAGTCTGACCTCGATTTGCTCTGAAAAAAACCTTGTCTTATATTTGAGCAAATATGGTAATTCAGAGTAGTGGTAACACATTGCCCATCCCTGCATGACATTTCCCTCTTGCTAGATTAACACAGGTCTAATTTTTCCCAATATCTTATGACTCCTGACTAGATGTCATATTACACAGTATTACATCAATACCATGTGTTTAGTTTAATGTGCAAAGAAAAATGAATCCAAGTCCCTTGACAATCTGTCATACATTTCATTTGACTAAGTATCAATTGACAAATATTGCTGTTTTAAAATGTTTAAATCTGGTTAATGTCTTGTTCACTCTCATCAAAACATGCACCTATTTTTTGCGATTATATTTTGATTAACTCTCAGAGAGAAAGACCCATCCAAACCTATAGGTGAGAATCTACCTTTGCTCGTCAGGTGATAATGAATATCAGGAGGGAATATTGCTTCAGGTACAAACCTCTCACTTATGCACCCAGCACCCTATAATGTGATTACACCTTGAATTCTGAAAAAGTTTTCACATAATCTCATCCAGCTAATCCTGTTACAGACCACATCACTGCTCAGCCGCTGGCAAATCATTTTTGCACTTACATAAAACAGTTGCATGAGGTTAGGCAGGTGCAATGAGAGAATGTTAAAGTTTTGTTTTGAAAGATTTATTATATCTTGTTTGTGACAATCACTAAGTTTGCACAGTTATGCTTGGGACTCACATGAATTGTCTTCTCCAGATTGTTTATAAGTACCAGTCTGTTACTTTTACATGCACCTGGATCTCCTCTTACATGCAAAAACCCAGTCAGCTTGAGTTTGAACATTGTCTACCCAGTTGCAATAGATTATAGGCATGATATTTAGACTAAATATCGTAATCACCTAACATTTATAACCCTTCTATTTTGGCCTAAAAAGCACTATATAAATATGATAGGTGGGGATGCAATTCACAGAGGCCTCTCATAGATAAGATTTCCTACATTTTTAGATCTATTTTCCACTCTAACTATAACCTGACTCCCCAGGCATTCCTTCTCCATTTAGACCTAAATCTTTCAAAGACGGCTAACCGTTCTCTAGCCATTCACATTTTTCATGTTTGTAAATTGTTATTGGCAAGACAATGGAGATCCAGAGAACTACCTTCCTGGGAATCCATAAAAAAGCAGATTAATTTTCAAATGGATGCAGAGGCATTGATCATTCCCCTGGGCAGAACATCCCCGAAATTTTTGGAAGTATGGTCTCCCTGGAAGTATCAAGTAGAGAACCCGGAGAATTGGAAGAATGAGTTATCCACTTTTACGTTAGCTACTATTCAATTTTCTATGCAGAATTGTCGCCGTGTGCCCCTGCCCCTTTCCCCTGGAGCCGACCATGGAATGACCGCCCTTACCTTTTCTTACTCTTTGTTTCTTTCTTTTTTCTCTTGGAAGTCTGTTAAAGTTTCTGTCTGTTAATGTTTTTGTCACTCGTCATGCTATTGATATACTTATTCTGATGTACACTTAAGATTTCATGTTGATGTTTTGTACGTTTGTAAGTAATGTAAAATAAAATAAAAATTAAAAAAAAATAAAAAATATATGATTGGAAAAAAAGTCTGCATAACCTACCTCAGTAAGAACTTTTCTGGGAAGCTCCAACCCTACCTGAGTAGCGTTTTCTCCCCAGCTGTTCCCATCTACTATAGTGGCTCGATACTCGTTTTCCAGAGTACAGAGTACCACAATTATGGCATAACCTCACGGACACCATCATATCTTCCTCCAATCTAAAAGTTCTCAATACGGAACCTGTAACCATGATTGATTATATTTCTTACCTGTCCTGTGCTAAATTTGTATATGTGAATTTTAATATTATTTAGTTTTTTTTGTATTATATTGTACTCTTGTAATGCAATGTTTGTGGACCCAATACATACTTAAAACACAAATATTGAAATCATCATAATCTTGTACCCAATAATATATTTTCTTTAAATTATTATTTGATTTTAAGTTATCAAAATTCATATCATGGGGTATTCGATGTGTGTATTATATGCTTGGAAAATCTTTCATAAAATATAGCTTACAAAAAAATAAAAAAAATAAAAAAAAGTCAGTGAAATAGACAAATATGCCATATCTCCAAATGTAATTTATAAAGGTTGATGTTAATGCAAAAAGAAAATGCAGTGAATAACTGGCGTTCCCAATTATGTGAAGTTGCTGCAAAACCACTCAATTACACCAAGAAACTATTATGAAAGAGATAGAGGGTGCACAAGTGATACATAAAAAAGTATTAAAAGTATCTTGAAGATCATTGGCAATGTCAGGCTTGTAGCTGAAGACAAGATACAGGTTGACAAATATAGTGAAGTATATTTTGTACAATTTTGTGGATTTAATCCCCCACAAAGAAACAAACTCACACTTTGCTGAGCCTTAAATGACAAGGCTCAGAGTGTTTAAGGACAAAAGACCAAAATGCCAGGTACTGTTGATCTTGACTTTCAAATCAGGTATGGCATATAAGAACAGTTTTCACAAATGGAAACTTTGCAGATCATTGGTGATGCCAGACTTGTAGCTGCATGCAGTGCTGGAGATGTTGGGCACTACCACGGGGCTCATGACTGAAGCACAGTCCATAATGCACATTCCTTTTAGATGGAATCCAGCTGCCAATGACGTAACTGCATACATAAATCTGACCAGTGGACCAAGATGTATAACAGTTCTCCAGCAATCAACCAAAAGAAAGGGGAGAGGAAGCAAGACTTAAAGGGACAGTCTAGTCCCCAAACTCACTTTGGTGCAAGATGAAGGTCACTGCTTGTGTTGTGCACAGGCTTTTTTTCCAGTGTGATTTGATGCAGTAATTCTGCATAAATCACATTTTTAATATTTGACTCAAGGCCTCCCCCAGGGATTACTCTGCATGTGTACTGCTGGTGCAGCAGCACCACAGATTATTTAGACACTGAGGATATAAAGTTTTGCTTCATTTAGTCCCTTCCTGTGCTGCTTGAAAAGAATAAATTGTGTTGACTGTGATAAGCTTGCTACACAGTAGGATCTCTTAAAAGTGCAACACATTATCTGATGAAGTCACTAGAGAGACAGGAAATTCCATTCCTTTGAATGGCATTATTCTCATTGGTTCCTGCAGCAAAATATAAAAAGATGTTTGACTTTTACTCAGCAAGTATGGGCAATCCTGGTTTCTTGCAAACCCCCAAAAAACAAATAATGATCCATATTTAAGCTTTTATGTATCCCAGGCCACCTTGGGCTGTATTTCTTTTAAGAATTGTGTTAGGCACTCTAAGTTTTTTTTAGCTGCCCCGACATATCTGGAAAATAAGAGGTCACAATTCTGTTTGGGACATGGAATGATATCACTCTGAATAAATAGAGAAGCTTCGGTAGAATATTTGATTTTATCACTCCTATTTGATCCAACCATGATACTTCCAAACCCTTTGATCTTCCGAATATGCTAGAAAGTTCTAAAAAAAGATCTTCAGAATTTAGAGAAATCTTATCTGAGGTCTTAGATTAAATTTTAATTCCCAAGTAATAGTCTTCTGATGAATATTAAACTGGTCAATATTACTTCAGTAATTGTGTTTTAGACAGATTTAATTGATCATTTGAAAAATAACCAAATAGTTTCACCCCATCAAGAAGAGCTAACATTGAAGATATTGTAGAAGACAATATCATCCGCATATTGTGCAATAGTATGTTCATGGTGGCTGATCTGCACATCCTTAATGCCACCACTATTATGCATAAATGCTACAAGGGGTACAATTTTCATAGCATACAAAAGAGTGGCTGTTGGCTGCCATTCCATATGGAGAATTAAAAAAAGGATCTTTAATCTTAGCTCTTGGGTTTACATAGAGGTCTAGCGCAAACTCCTGAAATGGGCCAGTTATACCAAACACCCGCATGGCCTCCAGCATAAACCTCCAATATAATGATGGACTATGGGGGTCACCATTAATTCAAAAGTTGTTCCTTATTCCAAATCAGTGGTCACTGCCTATGCTTTGATGGTGTGGCTATGATGCCTTTATTTGCACCACAGTGATCGCAAGAGCCATATTAGAGATGCTCCTCTTATATGTGGCTTGATCATCTGAGGCAAGAGTGATGGAAGTGATGGAAGTTACAGCAACATTATAATTTAAAAAAAATGGTTGGGGTCACAATTAAGGTTAGGACTACAATTAGGGTTATTGTTACAGATGTGTTAGGGTTAGTGCAAGGGGTAGATTTACAGTTAGGGTTATTTTTGGGTTTTAGGGTTGGGGTCAAAAGGTCACCGTAGCAGAAAATGATTCGAAAAAACACAACTATTGGTTATTGCCCTACAACTTTGAACATTATTTATTTTAATTTGTAGTTATTTCTAAAAAATATATATAACTATTACAAAATATAATACAGAATCAGTAACATAAAATAGAGGGCCAAAATATAAACAAGTTAAACTAAGTTAAAAGACAATATTATTTAAAAAAAACTTATAATAAGGATACTATAAAGAGTTGTTATCAAGCCAAGGGTATAGAAAAATATTTTTTTATTTTATAATGGGCCAAAAGGACCATATTTTATCATATGATTTAAAATGTTCATGTGCCATGGCTCTTAAACAACCCATTTCTATTTCTTCCTTAACTCTATTCTTAATAGTGTCTAACGTTGGAGTTTCAGGTTTATTCCATAATGTTGCTATGCATTATCTAGTTACCAGGGCTCTTCTTGTTATAAATTTGTTTTCATGTTTTGTTAGGTTATCTGATGGCCTAGAAAGAAGATAAGTCCAAGGATCTAATGTTATGAGTTTGTTCAATAATGCCCTAATGAGACTGTTCACAGATCTCCACACTTTTTTCTATTTTAAGATGACACCACCAGATATGACTATTTGAACCTATACTACCAAATTTTTTCCCAAACACAGAACCCATTTTGTAGCATTTAACCGGTGTAAGATACCATCTATTTGTAAATAGAAAATTTCTTCATTTCTTCTAGAATTCTAACCCATTCTTCCCAATCCAAAATAGATCCGAGGTGTCTTTCCAATTTAATCATATATTCAAGTCTGTTGTTACTTGAGTGAGTTATAATTACTTTGTAAAGTATTGAAATTCTAGATTTACTTAATGGATTGTTTAAACATGAATATTCAAATGTTGTCAATATTTTGGTACCTCCTTCTTTGACTATGTGGTATTTTGCTAGGTTTCACAGTTGTAGAAATCTAAACAGTATAAACTACGTAAATTCATTTGAGTTTTCAATCTCCCTGTAAAAAAAATAATGATATTCTATTTAAACAAATTAGAATATCTATTAAAACCAATATTTAGACATTTTATAAAATAATCATGTGTTGTGTCTGGTGTGAATATTTTATTTCTAAAGATAGGTGTTAGTGGGGATGGACGGTTAATTAATTTATGTTTAATGACTGTTTTATCCCAAATTTGGATAGTATAATTTATAGGACAAGTTGATCTTATTAATCTTCTACTGGCTTTAGGTATCAATATTTATTGTTTAAGTATTTCTGATGGTATCATTGCCTGCCTAAGATAGAAACATTGCAATTTCGAAACTAAGGATAAATATTAGAAATTATATAGGCAAGGCATTTTTTACCGTTTGTAATTGCATAACAGATTTTTCATGTTATAGTCAGAAAAAGTTGGGGGTTTTGCATTTTTTATCATAATATTTTTTTATGGTAAATTATATGATATGAGGAAAATAATGGTACCTTAAGAAAGCCCTATTGATGGTGGTAAAAACTGTATATAATATGTGTGTGTACTGTTGTGATTTGTAGTTTTGGAAGCATTAATATGGGTCAAAGAGTTTCAATATTAATAATTTGGGGCTTTTAGACTAGGTTGATAGTTTGATCACATTTTAACTGTTCCTCAATCACTGTAAGGGTGTCTCTAGCTACCTGAATGGCATTAGCAAAGTTACAAGCCCCTCCTAGATTCACACATTCAACCCCCAACTGTGGAAAACACAAACACCATGTTTGTTTGAAATTAACTTTTCCAGTAGGGAAATAATTATTATATTGTCGTAAAAGCACAAAACATTGTTGTCACAACAGGGTGCATTAACTGAGAAAAAAAAGGAAATTTATAGCTAAACAAAAACACCCCAGAAATGTTAAAATAGCCACTGTGCATAATGACCAAAAATGTCCCAAACGTTATGGTAGGTATAGACAAAATAGAAACACACCCTAAATTTATAAAACAGGCAATGGGGATTAGTCAACCACTTTGAAATAGAGGGAGTATGCTTTTAAAGTATTTGGGGAAAAAGAACAACATTTTATCTCATGCACAGTGATTGGGAGCCTTTATTAATGCTGATAGGGTGAGCAGGTGATTTTCATTTATTTTTTTTCTTGCAAGTATTGTCAATTTTTACTAACACTGTATGACTAATTTTTATACTTTATATCCCCTCATATAACTGTATCTTGTAACATAGTCTCTAGTTCTCTAGATCAGTCTTCAAACTACTCACTTGAACCACTCTCTAATAACTGCTCACACACTCACACCATAGCTTGCCCACTGTTTTCCCACTGTACGCATTGTGCAGCCGCATTTCTTGTCTAACAGAATTAGCTAATCAAATCCCGTCATATTATTAATACCAGGGTACTTGTGTGTTACTTGTCATCAACTGGACTAAAGCCCTAATTAAAGACTGAAGCAGGTGAAATGATATACTGCCTGCTTGTTAGTGTAGTCTAGAGATTATTCTACAAATTGCACGGATTCACCTATGTCCAGGTGAGGGCAGTTATAGGGAATAATGAGGACCCATAATCTTATGTTCTTCAAGTAGACAGAGAAGTAATGCTGATAATTTGACACAATAGCGTGTGCTAGAATTATTTCAAAATTACAGTAGTGTCTTGTTCCTGGAGGAACACTCCATCTTGGTCAGAATAATTCAATATTATTAGTAATATTGCATAAAATATGATAGGTTGTAAATCTTCACAGTTGTCCCATTTCTAATCACCAGATACCTACATAGAGGGTCACTGCTTATGACATTTGTTATAAAGTATTCTTAAAGACAGAGTCTGTTGGAGGTTTGCATTTTTTCACATAACTGATAACACAAACGTTTTTCCAGTTTAGCATAATAGACAACTAGACAATCTCACTAGAGGTGACATTATTGTACTTTCTCCATTTTAAAAATAGCATTTTATATAATAATCTTTTAGATACCTCCATTTATGATTTTGTTTTGATTATGTTTTGGTACTATGTTTAAGAAGTTATACCTTATTCCTTCCTACTGTTTATACTCCCCCTTACGGAGTCTTCTTTTCTCCTTATCCTGAGTCAGATGAAGATTTCATACAACATGCCCACTCCTTGACAAAGCAAAGAGGCCCTGCTATATCCAGTATCCCTGTATACTGAAGGTTGAGTGAGGTGAAGTGTTTAGACTGCTGATGTTAGCATTTTAGAGCTATATATCTATAAATTAACATAGGCAACTGTTAGTAACTTTGTTCTCATGAGCCCAGCATTGCAATGTGACAGTCTATCAACATGCTGTGATGGGGCGATTCTGGAAAATTATTGCATATATATATATATATATATATATATATATTATTGTAATGATGTCAGTGATGAGTTGTACACTGCTTCATTGTAAGAAATGTGTAGGGTTTGTTCATAAATATAAGTGAATCTATTCTTAGCACGATTTTTGATATATTAACAAGTGATTTAAATAGTGAGACTGTCCCTTTAAGGATACAATCAGCATGACAGTGATGGATGGATTATGTCATTTAATATGTAGCCAATTGTGCAGTCAATGTGGCACTCAGAGTTCTGAAGGTTGGCCTAGAAAGTACAAGGATCCGAGCTGCAGTTGTATGGAATTTCAGTTTCTGGATCCAGAAACTCCCACTGAACACTCTACTGAGTTCAAGTTGTGAAATATCCATGCATGTATACAGATTCTCCATAGTTATGGGAAGAGTGTTTATTGATTTGGCATTCCCATATACTCTGTGGGTTTTGTTTGTTTGTTTTTTTTCTCTCAAAAACAGTGAGAATAATGGAGCATTTCAATTAATATCCCTTATTCTGTTACAACAGATAAAATATTTTGTTCCTGATGATAAATATTCATCCACTGTGCTCAGCCTACCCTCTGGTTTGGAGTCAATTAACCCTGCAGCAAACACAGAGATTACGAATCTCTAGTCCTCAAAACACACCATGTAAAGGACAACGGTAGCAAAAACATAAGTAATGTTTAATTTAAAGATCACATTGAATGCAGAAATTTTAGGTAGAAATGTTTTAATGAAAGAATATAAATAATGTACCTTATTGAGCCCTCTTTGCTCTGTATAGCTCTAATGTTGTTTAGAATCTTAGTATAGTTCTTTATTTACCTTGTTTCAGATGAAGAAACATCTGACAGATCTGTCCCAAGACTCTAAACAATGTCTGCCCCCTGTTAGAGCTAAGCAGAGCAAAGAGGGCTCAATAAGGTACATTATTTATATTCTTCCTAGCCCTCTATATACCACCTGTATGTTACTGTTTCAGTACAATATGTCACTTATGTATATGCTTTGCTGTGGTATGGTGCTACAGTATCTGTCGGTGGTTTAAAAATAAATAATAATAAAACTAAAACTTTAGCGTTGGAACGTATACATATTTTTTAAGAAAAAAACAATATCATGGTACAATTTATGAGCAAACTACTGCTGTTATTAAAGGCATGATGAAGCTTAAAGTAAAATAATTTATGACCCATAAATATCAATCAGCAGCACACATGGCCCTGATAGATTTTTATTTCAGTTGTGATCTCCATCAGTCAATGTTTCTCTTTCTCTATCTGTGCTGTAAAGCTGCAGGAATTCTGCTTCTCTCCTCCCAAATGACATTTATTGAATGCCTCTGGAAAGATCAGAATATAACGCACATGAGTGCAAGTGCCTAACAAGAGCTTAAACCGTGCAGATATATAAAAAAAAAAAACAGAGGGCATAATGAATCAATGTCAGGAGGGTGCTGAGAAAGGTTGTTGTTGTTACAAGCTTGTGGGTGGGGTTTGTGAAAATTAGCTAGAGTGAAAGGAGATATCATAAACTTGTTTTATTGAGTAAATTAAATATAAATTAACATCTTCTTATCCTCAAAAGAGCAGAGATAGAACACAAGATTTTATCCTACATGAAATAATAATTCAGAGAAAACATGAGATTTAAGTATTATCTTGATGGTAGACGTATATGAAAATTATATTAAAACATGATTTAATGCAGGCATAAGGATTTTCACAAGATAGACATAAGAATTTTTTAAGAAAAAAAACAAGGGACAAAATAGAGTCAGCTGTTTTTGTAGGACAAATATATAGTAAGACTGTGCATCTCGTAGCTGCAGTAACATTCTGTAGACATCATCTGCATTAATAATGCAAATCATGTCCACACTATGTTCTTGAATTTTAGAAAGGTGACCATGAGAGGATAACTTAATGTGACTGAGGACCAATGACCAAGGAAATACAAGCTTGAAAAGAATGGTCATACAAAGTTGCTGGAATCAAACTGCAGTGCAATAATAAATACATATCTAGTTTTTTATTGAACAATTAACACCACTCTACTAATTAATGGAGTTATTTATAGCTGCCTAGATTAGTTATTTACAGTTAATTCTATGTGGTAAGCAGATCAGCCTAGTAAAAAAATAATTGGTTCCTTAGCTTAAACTCTTATCTGATAGTTTTGTGCTAAAGTGCTTGTATGAGCTTCTATTGCACTTGCGTCTGCCCCCTACTGGCATTACAGGTGTAGTACTTTACTCTGCGCTCCAAGTGTGAGCAAGAAATATTCCACAAAAATGACATTAAATTATATAGCGTCAACAATTGACTCAGTATTTGGTACACAGCATAAAGGCAGAAAGGGTTAAACATTACCTTAGTCTAGCGTGACTCCTCATCCAGATTGCCCAGAACAGGCCTGCAGACAGACTTTATGTCCTGTGTCTAGTTCAGACTCATTCGAGGACAATGCAAAGTCCCCGATAGAGAGCTCTTGGGGAAGGAGGTCACAGCTAATCAGAAGAAGCTTCTCAACTCTCCTGTTTGGCTGGGAGTTCAGAAGCCTCTCCTGATTGGAGTCCCTCCTTCATCCCAAGCTCAGTTGTGTGTTGCTGTATGTGTGCCACTTTGTGCGTGTGACTGTATAATACAATTAGTATAATAAAAAATAATATGCATTTTTTGTTTAAGTGACTGTGTGTGCATATGTAAAGTATGCGCCCGTGTGTGTAATCTCAGCCACGACATACTGTCTCTGAATGGCAGAAATAAATTGTAGTCATCCTACAGGGAGTGCAGAATTATTAGGCAAATGAGTATTTTGACCACATCATCCTCTTTATGCATGTTGTCTTACTCCAAGCTGTATAGGCTCGAAAGCCTACTACCAATTAAGCATATTAGGTGATGTGCATCTCTGTAATGAGAAGGGGTGTGGTCTAATGACATCAACACCCTATATCAGGTGTGCATAATTATTAGGCAACTTCCTTTCCTTTGGCAAAATGGGTCAAAAGAAGGACTTGACAGGCTCAGAAAAGTCAAAAATAGTGAGATATCTTGCAGAGGGATGCAGCACTCTTAAAATTGCAAAGCTTCTGAAGCGTGATCATCGAACAATCAAGCGTTTCATTCAAAATAGTCAACAGGGTCGCAAGAAGCGTGTGGAAAAACCAAGGCGCAAAATAACTGCCCATGAACTGAGAAAAGTCAAGCGTGCAGCTGCCACGATGCCACTTGCCACCAGTTTGGCCATATTTCAGAGCTGCAACATCACTGGAGTGCCCAAAAGCACAAGGTGTGCAATACTCAGAGACATGGCCAAGGTAAGAAAAGCTGAAAGACGACCACCACTGAACAAGACACACAAGCTGAAACGTCAAGACTGGGCCAAGAAATATCTCAAGACTGATTTTTCTAAGGTTTTATGGACTGATGAAATGAGAGTGAGTCTTGATGGGCCAGATGGATGGGCCCGTGGCTGGATTGGTAAAGGGCAGAGAGCTCCAGTCCGACTCAGACGCCAGCAAGGTGGAGGTGGAGTACTGGTTTGGGCTGGTATCATCAAAGATGAGCTTGTGGGGCCTTTTCGGGTTGAGGATGGAGTCAAGCTCAACTCCCAGTCCTACTGCCAGTTCCTGGAAGACACCTTCTTCAAGCAGTGGTACAGGAAGAAGTCTGCATCCTTCAAGAAAAACATGATTTTCATGCAGGACAATGCTCCATCACACGCGTCCAAGTACTCCACAGCGTGGCTGGCAAGAAAGGGTATAAAAGAAGAAAATCTAATGACATGGCCTCCTTGTTCACCTGATCTGAACCCCATTGAGAACCTGTGGTCTATCATCAAATGTAAAATTTACTAGGAGGGAAAACAGTACACCTCTCTGAACAGTGTCTGGGAGGCTGTGGTTGCTGCTGCACGCAATGTTGATGGTGAACAGATCAAAACACTGACAGAATCCATGGATGGCAGGCTTTTGAGTGTCCTTGCAAAGAAAGGTGGCTATATTGGTCACTGATTTGTTTTGTTTTTGAATGTCAGAAATGTATATTTGTGAATGTTGAGATGTTATATTGTTTTCACTGTTAAAAATAAATAATTGAAATGGGTATATATTTGTTTTTTGTTAAGTTGCCTAATAATTATGCACAGTAATAGTCACCTGCACACACAGATATCCCCCTAAAATAGCTAAAACTAGAAACAAACTAAAAACTACTTCCAAAAATATTCAGCCTTGATATTAATGAGTTTTTTGGGTTCATTGAGAACATGGTTGTTGTTCAATAATAAAATTAATCCTCAAAAATACAACTTGCCTAATAATTCTGCACTCCCTGTATGTTAGATAGAGACAGACTAATACACAAGGTATGGCTTACAATCTATATATTTCTATCATATTCTTTTTCCAGTTCTGAAAACCAACAGGATGAGGAAGGCTGTGATTTGCAGCAGAAGCAGATGTCTGCCAAGACCCTAACATCAATCTCAATCAACTAGTAGATGAAACTACTATTTTCATTTTGCATTGTTCATGAGCAATTGGAGATACAATATAAAGAGCAATTCTGAGGCAAAGGCAACATTTTTAAAAACATTGAGCAATCAAAAAGAAACCAATTAAACGTTGTTGCTGGTTATCCAATTTCTACAACATTTCCGCCAACATATTGTTGTTGTGAACTGACAAGTGGACTGAAAATATCAGGCATTAATAGCAGATTTCAAAGCATAAACATCTCCAAGTTGGAGAAGGTACATACATTTCCATGTATCATTAAAAAATACATATCTAAAATGCTGTGAGTTGTGTTGTAAATGCTGTGAGTTGTGTTGTAAATGCTGTGAGTTGTGTTGTAAATGCTGTGAGTTGTGTTGTAAATGCTGTGAGTTGCCAAAGTGGTATTAGTAGTAGTACTCAGGAAACAATGGATTGATTTCCCTCCACTACAGGTGTGGTCTGAACCACATCATGCTTTTCTTTCTGTCTCATCAGACCACCTGTATAAGAAAATGGAAATTTTGAAATGTCTAATAAATGTCAAAATTAATACCAGATATGGTATCAGTTGGTAACTGTCTAACACTTTGAAGGTTGTCGCTCAAGGTTACTCATGAAAACCAAAACAGTAGAATTCAAGATGGAGTCAGCCACTATGTGAGGAAATCTACAATGGAGTCACCCTTTGGCATGCATTACAATGGGAGTCAATTAGAAATCTTTGAAACGTTACCTCAACAACAATAAAGGGTCAGTGTAATAATCAACAATTACACTAAACCACAAGGTATTATTAGACTGTTATATTCAATAACTAAACAACAGAATATCCACACACTTGACCAGGTAAAAACAAAGTTTAATAATTACTCTATGTAGTGGGCATATGTAGTTGGTATACGAAAATGTGTATACTTTTAGTGCTTGTCGAATTGGCAACAGAGTGACTCTGTTGCTGAATTCGTAGCTGGCGTCGCCTTTTGGATGTATTTCTGGGGATTGTGTGCTCTTTGTTTGGAACCCAGGGTGCTCCGTGCTAGGTGTGTGGTGGTGCTTCATTCATTATTAGTGATTCACTTCACAGATGCAACTTCATAAGTGCCTATTATGTAAGTATCTCCCTTTGGATAAACCACTCCCATAACTGTGGCATCCATTTTTATAGATGTTATTTCTATATGGCTTTGTTTAAAAAAATCATTACTTCTACCACCAGGTGTCGCTAGAGAGTTACTGAGGATGTTGGCTACAACCCTAACTATGGGAGACCAGGGACTTCCTGTGGAATGAAGGAGAAGGGACTGGACATGCTGGAAGAAGGAGGAAAAAACAGCATTGCAATGAGCTAATGGCTTTGAAAGTTTTCCAGTAATAGTATGATACAGGAACAGGGCCGGCCTTTGGGGTGTGTGACCTGTGCAAGGTCACAGGTCACTCACGCACAGGTTAGCAGCACAACATCTACATCAAGCAGGTGCATTTTATCACATGAAAGATAGTAAGACCTGGTGCAGATGTGCTTCAGTCAGAGAGCTGTGTCTACACCATAAAACATACTTTTAAATATTATATTCAACTTTTCATATGTAGTAAAAATGTTATTTAAGAATTGTTCATTTCTTGTTTTTATCCCTTCCTCTGCACCCACATTCCACCTAAAGGACTTAACACAGCACCACACAGTACCCACAGCACTTGGCTTGTACTCATATTGCATCCACACGATTTGGCATGCCACATTATTAATTTGCCCCCCAGAAGATACCACAGTGTCACTTTGCTCCACTGAACTGCCCTTGCAGAACATGCCACAGTGTAACTTTCCCCCATAGTACATGTTATTCTACCCCACAGAACATGCTACAGCATCACTTTGGCCACAGCCAATTTGCCCACTGATATGCCACTATTAGCCTGGCCATTGATATGTCATTATTAGCCTGCCCAATAATATGCCACAGTTAGATTGTCGATTCATATGCCACAGACATTTTTCCCATTATGCCACTATTAGCCTGCCAATTTGCAACAACCAGATTGCCATTTAATTTGTCACAGCTAGATTGCCAATTAATTTGCCACAGCCACTATTAGCCTGCCCATTCATATGCCACAGCCAGACTACCGCATAATATGCCATAGCCAGAGAGCCACTATAACCTGCTATAAATATGCCGCTATATCCCAGCCATTAATATGCTACAGCCAAATTGCCAATTAACATGCCACAGCCAGAGTGCCAATTAATTTGCCACAGCCAGAGTGCCAATCCATTTGCCACAGTGCCCCATAATTTGCCACAGCCAAAGTGCCCCATAATTTACCACAGCCAGAGTGCCCCCTAATTTGCCACAGCCAGAGTGCCCCATAATATGCCATAGCCAGAGTGCCACTATAACCCGCTATAAATATGCTGCTATAGCCCAGCCATTAATATGCCACAGCCAAATTGCCAATTAATATGCCACAGCCAAATTGCCAATTAATATGCCACAGCCAGAGTGCCCCATAATATGCTACAGCCAGAGTGCCAATTCATTTGCCACAGCCAGAGTACCAATTCATTTGCCACAGCGCCCCATAATTTGCCACAGCCAGAGTGCCCCCTAATTTGCCAAAAACAGAGTGCCCTCTAATATGCCACAGCCAGAGTGCCAATTAATATGCCACAGCCAGAGTGCCTATTAATTGGCCACAGCCAGAATGCCAATTAATATGCCACTATAACCTACCCATTAATATGCCACAGCCAAATTGCCAATTAGTATGCCCCAGCCAGAGTGCCCCATAATATGCCACAGCCAGAGTGCCAATTAATTTTCCACAGCCAGAGTGCCCCCTAATTTGCCACAGCCAGAGTGCCCCCTAATTTGCCACAGCCAGAGTGCCCCATAATTTACCACAGCCAGAGTGCCCCCTAATTTGCCACAGCCAGAGTGCCCCATAATATGCCACAGCCAGAGTGACAATACACCACCACCCTCCTTCCCCTTCCCCAGTACTCACCTGGCCGTCTATCCTCCATGCTGCAGTCTTCCCTCCTGCACGGAGGAGGGAAATACAGTGGCCGGATTTGACTTGCTGTCATATCCGGCGGACGAAAAAACAAATAAAGTTCTAAAAAAAACAAAAGCTGCACAGTTGAATGCGCAGGCTGATGTGAGCGGTAGCTCAAACAGCTGTGCACATAGTCACGTGACGTTGCACGATGACGTCACGTGACCCCCACGATCACGAGACAGCCCATCTTCCTGGTACTGTCTCGCGATTGTGATATCTGCGGGACAAATCACATTTTGCTGTGACTGTCCCAGCAAATCTGAGACAGTGGGAAACTATGTTAAAGGGACACATTTATTTTGCATTGTTGATTTCTTCTGTTTTTGTTATGTGAGTTAATTTAATAAAATATTTTACTAAACAAGTGTGAATGGATGTCTCCATAGTGTTTTTGGGTGACACCCCACAGTGCAGCCACCTAGTCCTGCCCAGTAGTGAATCACAGAAGCCAGTAACAGAGCAAGGGTGATACATAACATCCTCCTGCAGGCTCTGGCCACAGTTGTAAAGTGAGACTTGCTGGAAGATTTTGGAGAATGTTGCATCGTGGGTAAAACTCTCAAAATGGATGCTGGAAATAGACTACCTAATTTTATTTTTACTTTTATATGCAATTAATTCAAACAGAAAACAAACTATATTTGCCCTCCCATATTGTTCCTCCAATGTTGTGCTGCCTGCCAAGAGTGACGGAAATGATAAGAAATCATTTCTGTCACTCTGTGCTGTTGTTTGACTGCCCCTAGAGGCAGTCAGCAACATTACATTGAATTAAAAAATTGGAATAATACTAACATCAGATCTTTTAACCCTAGATTTAGTGTTAGGGTTAGAGTTCTGCTTAAGGTTACAGATGCATTAGGGTAGAATTAGGGTTAGTGCAAGGTTTAGATGTAGGGTTAGGGGTATATTTAGGGTTAGTGTTAGATTTAGAGCAGATTTAGAGTAAGGGTTGGAGTCAAATAGTCACTTAGTGTAGGAGAAAAGGGTTAGGAAACAAGGCACACTACCTTTGGTTATTGTCCTATAACTTGCAAAAAATAACGGAAAAACATGTAAACATGCATATTTCTAAACTCAGGACAAATATTAGAAAATATATAGAGGGGTCTTTTTTACCATTTGTAATTGTACAAAAGATTTTTAAGGTAAAAGATTAAAAAAAAGTGTTTTTTGTGGTATTTTTTTTTTATCATACTTTAACACCTTTGCGACAAAGGATGTGCCAGGCACGTCCTGGGAGAAACTTCCTGAACTCAAAGGACGTGCCTGGCACGTCCTGCGGTGAATCAAGCGGTTTTCTACGATCGCGAAAACCGCTTTAACGGTGCTGGTCTATTGCCTCGATGTCGGCCAGCACCGAAATTTCTATTTTGGGGCACCCACGATCGCCCCACGGAGCGATCGTGGGGAGCCATAATGACGGAGCATGCTGCTCCGTCAATATGGCTAAGCCCTCTGCCGGTCTGAGCTTCGGAAGTGAAAGTAACTTTACTTTCGTCGCTCTGAATATGCTACTTGACTGCCCCTAGTGGTAGTTAAGTAGCATTGCAATGGAAAATATTTAAAATACACATTTAATTAATTAAAAACAGATTATATAGCTATATTAGCCTATAGGGTTAAAATTAAATATTTTTTAGCATAAGGGACAGGGTTAAAATTAAATTAAAATTAAAAAATATTAAGGGATATAATAAAGATTAAAGTTGGGGTTAAATTTAGTGTTAGGGTTAAATTTTGGGTTCGGGTTGGGGTCAAAAGGTCAAAATAGGAAAAAAACAAAAACCACTATTTTTGGTTTTTGCCCCATAACTCGCAAAAAAATACCGAAAAATATCGAAACATGCATATTTTTTAACTCGGGACAATTTTTAGAAGCTATTTAGACTGGGTCTTTTTTAATGATTTTATTTGTATAAATTATATTTTAGGTCAAAGATAGAAAAAGTGGGTTTTTTTTAATTTTTCATCATATTTTATGATTTTTTTGTAGTAAATTATAAGATATGATGAACATAATGGTATCTAATGAAAGCCCTTCTTATGACGATAAAAACAACATATAATTTGTGTGGGTACTGTATGTGAGAAAGAAGAAAATTACAGCTAAACACAAACACCCTAGAAATGTCAAAACAGCCATTGTGTAAGGTTTGGTATAGGAGGTCAGGATACGGGTACAGGAATATAGGTATAGAGTGTAAGGTACTCACCAGGATACGATAATATACAACAGAGAGGAGCAGTTTAGTAATCCACAAGGTACTGCAGTAGTTCAGCAAGGAGGTGGTTAATACACAGCATACAACAGCAAGAGTAGTTAGAAATCCGAGGTCAGGGGCATAGGCAGGCAGGTAATCGGTAAAACAATCCAGGTCAAGGGTATAGGCAGGCAGGTAGTCCAGTGATACAGTCCAAGTCAAGGGTATAGGCAGGCAGGTAGTCCAGTAATACAATCCAGGGTCGGGTAGGAGAAGGCAGGGAACAACAATAGACAATCCGGGTCGGTAACGGGGAGACAGAAAGGCAGGTACGCAATATAGGCAGTACATGAGCAAGAATCACCAAGCACAGTATTCAGCTTGGTGATTCCTTTTAAACTTCGCGCCTGGTGACGTCATGACGCGCGTGCCGGCTTGGATGATGCTGCAGAGAGGAGGGGCGCGTGCACCGTCGTTGGTGACGCGCGCTGGAAGAGAAGCCGCCGATACAGAGCACAGGTCCCCTGCTACTCCGTGACATCCAGCGAGGACTGGGTACTCCGGAGAGGAGCTGCGCGGCGGGACCTGACAGATCCCCCTCCCAAGGCGGGACCTCCGGGCCCGTGAAGGACAAGGTCTGGATGGGTGTAAGGCATGAAAGGCACGAACCAGATCACTCGCATGGACTTCTTTGGCTGGTTCCCATGAGCGATCAGCAGAATCGTATCCTTTCCAATGCACCAAGTATTGCAATTGACCTCTATGGAGTCTAGAATCCAGGATCTCTTCCACTTCATATTCTTCGATTCCATTAACAAGAATCGGAGCAGGAGGCCGAACACATCTGTCAGGATAAGGATTGGGTAACCAGGGTTTGAGAAGCGAGGAATGAAAGACAGGGTGGACTCGTATGGAGGAGGGAAGTTGCAATTTCACAGCCAGAGGCCCGATAAGTTCCAGAATAGAGAAAGGACCAATGAACCTAGGGCCCAATTTGCGGGTAGGACAGGACAATTTCAGATGTTTAGTAGAGAGCCACACTTTATCACCTACATGATAGGAAGGAGCCGGGGAACGGTGACGATCAGCAAAGAACTTGTACTGTAGTTGAGCACGACGTAAGGTGGTACGAATCATGGAGTAAGTACTGACAAGGTTACGCACATGAACATCCGCAGAAGGAACGAGACCAGTCATAGGAGAACCAGGGAGCATGGAGGGATGGAACCCGTAACTGGCAAAAAATGGGGACATTTTCAAGGAGCAATGGATATGATTGTTGTATGCAAATTCAGCTAATGGTAGATAGGAGGCCCAATTGTCTTGTAAGTGAGTAGAGAAGCACCGTAAGTATTGTTCAACTGTTTGATTTGTTCTCTCTGTTTGTCCATTGCTCTGTGGGTGGAATGCGGTGGAAAGAGAACGATGGATATGCAACCCTTTGCAAAATGCCTTCCAGAAACGAGAGGTAAATTGTGACCCTCGGTCAGAAACAATGTTCTCAGGGAGTCCATGGAGTCTGAAGATTTCACGAATAAAAAGTTCTGCTGTCTCAGTAGCGGAAGGAAGTTTGATTGAAGGGATAAAATGAGCGGTCTTTGTGAATCGATCAACAACAACCATAAGGGTGGTATAACGTTGTGACGGTGGGAGATCGGTGATAAAATCCATGGAAACATCAGTCCAGGGTCTGGAAGGAATGGGGAGAGGCTGCAGGAGGCCGGCAGGACGGATATGGGTCTCCTTGGAACGGGCGCAGATGGGACAGGAGTTGACGAAATTCATCACATCTTTTATCAAGGATGGCCACCAAAAGGTGCGCAGGATAAGGTCCTTGGTTTGTCGGATTCCTCCATGCCCTGCTGTCGGGGTATCGTGGAATGTTTTGAGAATGAGAGGACGAACTTCAGACGGAACGTATATTTTATCTTTGTGATAGTATAATCCTTGTCTCAGTTGTAACAGAGGTAGTGGAGGCGATGTCAAGGTAGAGGAATGGGTTCGTAGAGTGTCCCAGACGGATTGAGTCATTGCCAAAAAATGGTTAGGTTGTAAGATAGTGTGGTTGTTTGACGGTACTGCATCTTCTTGTTCCGTCATTCTCGATAGTGCATCCGCCTTCCCATTGCGTGAGCCAGGCCGAAAGGTAATGTGTAGTTGGAATCGAACAAAGAATAAGGCCCATCGGGCTTGACGAGGTTGGAGGCGTTTAGCTGTTTTCAGATATTCTAAGTTCTTATGATCAGTGTAAACCGTGATAGGGTATGTCGCTCCCTCCAGTAGATGACGCCATTCCTCCAATGCGAGTTTTATCGCTAATAATTCTCGTTCTCCCACATCGTAATTACGTTCAGCACTGGATAGTGTTCTAGAGAAGAAGGCAACTGGATGTAGACGACTGTCATAGTTCTGCCGTTGCGATAGTATTGCCCCAACAGCAGTATCGGAAGCATCAACTTCCAAGGTGTAGGCGGTAGAAGGGTCAGGAAGAGCCAGGACGGGAGCCGTGGTAAATCTCGACTTTAGGTTATCGAAGGCGTCTTGGGCAGCCATTGTCCATTCAAACCTGCTATTTTTTGAAGTGAGGATGGTGATAGGTTGTACAAGTTTGGAGAAATTCCGGACGAATTTCCTATAAAAATTTGCAAATCCAACAAATCTCTGGACGGCTCTCCTGTCAGTGGGTATGGGCCATTGGAGAATAGCATCCACTTTCTTTGGATCCATTCGGATATTATTGGGGGATAGTATAAAGCCCAGAAATTCTACAGTTGTAGTTTCGAAAATACATTTTTCCAACTTAGCGTACAGTTTGTGTTGACGGAGACGTGATAATACAGTCTGTACATGATGGCGATGCTGGGGTAGGGACGAGGAGTAGATGAGAATGTCGTCCAGATAGACAATCACAAATTGATCCAAAATGTCATGAAATATATCATTAATGAAGTGCTGAAAGGTGGCGGGTGCGTTACAAAGGCCGAAGGGCATGACTTGATACTCGAAGTGACCATAGCGAGATCTGAAGGCGGTTTTCCATTCATCCCCTTTGCGGATTCTTACCAGATTGTACGCTCCCCTGAGATCGATTTTAGTGAATATTTGTGCCGTACGTAAACGATCCATCAATTCAGATATGAGAGGAAGGGGATATCTGTTCTTCGTAGTTATCTTATTCAGTTCCCGGTAGTCAATGCAAGGCCTCAATCCACCATCTTTCTTTTTGACGAAGAATATTCCTGCTCCGGCTGGGGAGGACGAAGGTCTGATAAAACCTTTTGCCAAATTCTCATCAATATAAGCCTTGAGTGATGAGAGTTCTGGTTCTGCCAAAGGATAAATTCTTCCAAACGGTATGGAGGCGCCGGGAAGTAACTCGATCGGGCAATCATAACTCCGATGAGGTGGTAGAATGTCAGCCTTTTTCTTTTCAAAAACATCACAGAACTGTAGATAACTTGCCGGTAGTCCAGAAGGTGTCTGGTTATCTTGGGTAACACATAACGTAGCTTCAGGGAGGCATCTGGTGGTACAATACGTGGACGAAAAGACGAAGGTTCCGGTCTCCCAGTTTATGACAGGATTATGAGATCGAAGCCAAGGGAGTCCCAGGATGACTGGAAAAATAGGTGTGGGTACCACGTCAAATTGGAGCCATTCTTTATGATTGTCCCCGATGGTAACGATGAGGGGAACGGTTTCGTGAGTGATAGGTCCTGTTTTCAAGGGACTACCATCCACTAATTGTATCTGCAATGGTTGGGGTTTTAGCCGGAGAGGAAGGGACAGGGTCTTGGCTAGTTCACCATCAATGAAGCAACCGCTGGCCCCAGAGTCAATCATTGCTGATACCATGATAGGGTTGTTAGTCCACTGTAGGGAGAGAGAGATGGATAAATGGGGTGTACGTACAGCAGGGCATTTCTGGTCTATTTGTATGGACTTACCCTGTGGTAGGCGTCGTCTGGCTCGGCACTCCTTATACATATGGCCTGCTCTGCCACAATATAGACACAAATTCTGGGCCCTACGCCTTGCTTTTTCTTCAGGAGATAAGGGGCCTCTCGTCAACCCAATTTGCATGGGTTCCTCCATAGTAGAAGAAGATTGAGACGGCTCAGTGGGGAAGAAATGTGGAGAACTAGAGGTAGGTAAAGAGGAATGCCTCTCTGCTCTTCTTTCTCTCAGTCTTCTGTCTATCTGAGTTACTTGTCTGGTTAAGGCATCCAGAGAGGTGGGTATTCCGACACGTGCTAGTTCATCCTTTAAGGCATCCGAAAGTCCCAAACGGAATTGATCTAATAATGCAGATTCATTCCAGGTTGTTTCTAAAGCAATTCTTCTGAATTCGGTTATGTACTCTTCCACGGGTCGTCGACCCTGACGAAGGGTTCGTATAGTGGTGGTAGCTGATGAAACTCTAAAAGGATCTTCATAGAGGGAGTCCAAGGCCTGTTTAAAAGAACCCCATGATTCAAGTAGTGGACTGTTCACGTGTAATAAATGATGAGCCCAGAGCTGTGGTTCCTCAGTTAATAAAGATATTACCGTATGAACCTTAACATAGTCAGAGGCATAGGTCCTGGGTCGTAGATTAAATAATATTTGACAGGAGGTGACAAAAGTCTGATATTTAGATCGATTCCCAGAAAATTTTTCAGGTAGCACAACCTGGGGTTCCAGTGCAGTGGCTCCTTCCATGGGAAATTGAGAAGGTACTGGGGGTGCCATGATTGGTTCTGGATGACTGGTATGGCTGGCTTGAAGTTGCTGCAATTGATGTTGCAATTGATTCTGACCCGACTGGAGATCTTGTACGGTCTGATTCAGCGCAGCTAATTGCTGTGTCAAGGCTGAGATGGCGTCTGTTAAACCCGTGGCCTCCATTTTTTGGCTTGGTGATTATGTAAGGTTTGGTATAGGAGGTCAGGATACGGGTACAGGAATATAGGTATAGAGTGTAAGGTACTCACCAGGATACGATAATATACAACAGAGAGGAGCAGTTTAGTAATCCACAAGGTACTGCAGTAGTTCAGCAAGGAGGTGGTTAATACACAGCATACAACAGCAAGAGTAGTTAGAAATCCGAGGTCAGGGGCATAGGCAGGCAGGTAATCGGTAAAACAATCCAGGTCAAGGGTATAGGCAGGCAGGTAGTCCAGTGATACAGTCCAAGTCAAGGGTATAGGCAGGCAGGTAGTCCAGTAATACAATCCAGGGTCGGGTAGGAGAAGGCAGGGAACAACAATAGACAATCCGGGTCGGTAACGGGGAGACAGAAAGGCAGGTACGCAATATAGGCAGTACATGAGCAAGAATCACCAAGCACAGTATTCAGCTTGGTGATTCCTTTTAAACTTCGCGCCTGGTGACGTCATGACGCGCGTGCCGGCTTGGATGATGCTGCAGAGAGGAGGGGCGCGTGCACCGTCGTTGGTGACGCGCGCTGGAAGAGAAGCCGCCGATACAGAGCACAGGTCCCCTGCTACTCCGTGACATCCAGCGAGGACTGGGTACTCCGGAGAGGAGCTGCGCGGCGGGACCTGACACATTGTCACCAAGGGAAAGTCAAGGTGAAAATGTCTTGTCACTAAGGGGTTAAGATTTTTTTTATAGCAAATTATATCAGGTGAAGAAAATAATGGTATCCAAGGGAAAAACCTTTTCAGGGCATTCAAAACTACATAATATGTGTAGGTGTATTAAATGATCATGAGGAAACTCCTAGCTAAACACAAACACAGCAGAAATGTTAGTGTTCAGATAAGTGAATATTTTTGTAAGATATCCTACCTACAGGGAGCTTTGTCTATAAAAATGAAATAATTATTTCACGTATATTACAAATATTGTGATACATATGAAAAAAACTAAGAAATCTATTTTTTCTTTAAAAAGTGTTTAATGTGTATTCAGGGATTTTTTTTAAGCTTTAGAAACAAAATGAAAACCTTTCAGGACATGAAACTGCTTTCCATATGATAGAAGCAGCTTTAGAAAACCCTTGAATTAAAATGAGAACAATGGAGAAATTAAGGTCATGAGGAAATGACAAATGTAGTGTGCCTGGGTGTAATGGGATATGAAATATAGATTGGGGGACACCTGCGAAGAGCCTGTAAGTGAGAACCAAGATTTTGAATTGGTGGGACAGACAGTGTAATGACCAGTGGAGAGTTGTTAGTTGGTGTCAGTTGGGTAAGAAAATTAAGTGTGGCCACAGCATTCATTAACAAATGTTAGAGTGGTAATCTGACATGTGCTGGTAAGTGAATGCTACCATGATTTTATATATATATATATATATATATATATATATATATATATATATATATATATATATATAACATGTATATCCATTACAGTCTACACTGTAACTGTAATAGCCTTGAAGTTTTACTTTCTACACCCATTAATAAACAACTAAACTTAGTAATTAACTTAAGTGCACTTATTTATTGGGGGGGGGGGGGGGGGGGCTTACTTTATTTCATTCAGTTTATGAATCAAATAAAGTTTACAGTAAGTAACCCCCCCCCATCCCCCCCAAAAAAACAAAAAAACAAAATTAAGTTAATTATTGACTCAGTGTTGGAAAAAAGAGTCCAAAACAAAGTTTAGTTGTCCTGTAAAAGTGTATGCCAGTTGTCCATAGGTTTCTGTGGTAGAAAGCTTAGTGGCTGACGTGTTTTGTTATTTTATTTTTAAATATTGTCCATATATATATATATATATATATTTTTACCATATCATGAATATGAAGTCTTATCCCAGATGTATAATTAATCTGTAGTCAGAAACAACTAGATTTTCTTTTTAGTATTGACTTATGTTATGTCTGATTTTATTTGCAATTTTGATATTTGTGAGGAAGATTTGATAAATTAATAAAAATATATAATAAAAAAAAAGAATTTACTTTAATCATGACAATCTACTGTATAGTCAGCTGCATTACTGCATCTATAAGATGCCTTTGTTGGATGTTAATACTGAGCATAATATAGTCCAGGTGGGATGTTTAGAATATGACAGAAAGCTCCACAGAGTAGAACCTGGACCAGGAGGAATGGAAGATGGTCCATCTGTTATTTATTAGGCACCTAATGGGATCTGTCATAGAGCAATGAGGCGGAAAGTCCAGGTAAAGGACAAGATATGCTAACAGTAGCCTCCAGTATTAAATATCAGGAGGGTCACCTCACATGTCCTTCAGTCTAAGATTGGATGAAGTCATTAGTGTATAGGATACAGTGAAGTGACCTTAATGGGATCTAGAAATCTATCCTTACTTTAAGGATTTGAGACACTAATAGTATTACAGAGGTTAAAGTATTTAGCTGAAAATGTTCTATGTTGTGTGCATTTGGTGAAAGTCCCATAACCACTAAGCAAACACTGAACACATTTAAATTGTCTCTTCAGGACGAGGGTCCCTTTAAGGTCTGTCTATTGGATTATTTAATAGATGTAAAAATCTTACGTTGCAGTAAAGCAGCTCCGTACATATATATAAGATTACATTTAGCTTTAGATTTCCTAGAATGAGTGATCCCTTAGAATCTATGTTAAACATATAATTGTAACCTTACAAGCACTATTTTTTTTAATACACAGGAGTATTTTCAAAATTTGATAAAAACATAAAAGATAGGTTACTTCGAAAATTATCATTTATGCAAATTAAGCATAGTAAACATATAATAAAACAATATTTTCAAGATTACTTCATATAGAAAAGAATAGATATCTAAGGGTCTAGTCAATAAAGACAGAATTGCAGGGAATTGAGACTGGAATTTCAAACATAAGGCCAAAGTAGCTAAGTTGGAGAATTTTTCCAATTCGGCTACATTGGGCTTGTTTGTAATGTCCCTCTTAATTCCCTGCATTTGTCTCTTTATTGACTAGACCAGGGGTGGTGAACCTATGGCATGCATGCCACAACTGGGCGCATGTGTGCTGTCTGGAAAAGCGTTCAAGTGGGAAAGAAATTAACTCTTTGCTTTCCGACTTGAACGCTTCTTCACATAGCGCGCATGCACCCGATTATCAGAAGAATAAGTAGGTGAACAGACAAGCGGGAACAGACAAGCGGTGAGTGGTTAACCTTGCTGTGTGTATGTGTGTGTGTCTACGAGTGTGTGTGTACGTATGAGTGTGTGTGTGAGTTTGAGTATAAGTGTGTATGTATAGCAACAAAATTACACCTTTCAGTGTTAAGATTGAGCAGAGGAACGCAGTTAAATAGACACAAGGAAACAAAGTGTCAAAATTAGATGATAAATCCAAAACACAGAGAGATACAAATATATTTCTTTATTACAAAGTATTTGATCCCCTGCTGATTTTGAACGTTTTCCCACTGACAAAGAAATGATCAGTCTATAATTGTAATGGTAGATGTAGTTTAACAGTGAGAGACAGAATAACAAAAAAAATCCCGAAAAAAAATCAAAAAAGTTATAAATTGATTTGCATGTCAGTAAGTGAAATAAGTATTTGACCCCTTCACCTTAGTACTTGGTGGCAAAACCCTTGTTGGCAATCACAGAGGTCAGACGTTTCTTGTAGTTGTTCACCAGGTTTGCACAAATCTCAGGAGGGATCTTGTCCCACTCCTCTTTGTAGATCCTCTCCAATTCATAAAGGTTTCGAGGCTGACATGTGGCAACTTGAACCTTCAGCTCCCTCCACAGATTTTCTATGGGATTAAGGTCTGGCCACTCCAGGACCTTAATGTGCTTTTTCTTGGGCCACTCCTTTGTTGCCTTGGCTGTGTGTTTAGGGTCATTGTCATGCTGGAATACCCATCCACACCCATTTCAAATGCCCTGGCTGAGGGAAGGATGTTCTCACCCAAGATTTGATGGTACATGGCCTGTCCATGGTCCCTTTGATGCGGGGCAGTAGAACCCTTCTTCCTCCTCCAAAAATGGCGATTTGAGTTGATGCCAAAGAGCTTGATTTTGGTCTCATCTGACCACAACATTTTCACCCAGTTCTACTCTGAATAATTCAGAAGTTACAGTGAAAAAAAAGGACGAGCAAGCAAGCAATGCCACAGGTGGGGTGTAATAACTAATATATATAAAAAATGTCCACTGAGAACCGGCAGCTGGAACAAAACAAAAGAGACAGACTCAAACTGTGTAGTGAAAGTGCAAAAACAGGGATACTTCCAGCGCACAGTGCATGGACATTTGAAAGCAGCAGATTTCTGAATGCCCTTAAGGTGACCAGTGCGATTTTAAATGAACTGTGTTTCCAAATATTATAATGCAAATGCAAAAGTTGCAAAAAAATATAATCCACTATACGTTTTTAAACAATGAGTGTTGTAAAAAAAAAAATGATCCGTGTTATATTAATACACTTAGTGATACTCAGCACAATAAGTGTTAAAACAGATAATAACCAGTGTTTAAAAACACTTAGTTATACTTAGCACAGGTCAATCTTCTTGTGCTCTGTATATCTGGAAAATAAAAAATGAACACAAAAACCTAGTGCAATATGTACTACACAAATAGAAAAACGACTTGCAGATTGAATGATAAGGTTTAGACATGTGCAAAACTAAAATTTTTGTTTCGTTTTCGTCCATTCGGACGAAAATGTTATTTATTTAGTCTAAAATGAATTTCGTTCATTACTGCATTTGTTTCAGACGAAATTCGTTCATTATTTTCGTTTCGTTTTATTCGTTCGTACGAACACATTTCATAAACCGAACAGAATTTCTTATGAATGGGGACTCTAGTTCGGTTTATAGAAAGCCAATAGTATTACATTTATTCCATAAGCCGAAAGTCTATAAACCGAACGACATTCGGTTTATAGACTTTCGGTTTATAGAATACATGTAATGCCATTGCTATTCTATAAACCGAAAATCTATAAACCGAATGTTGTTCGGTTTATAGACTTTCGGCTTATAGAATACATGTAATACTATTGGCTTTCTATAAACCGAACTAGAGTCCCCATTTAGAAGAAATTGGTCGTTCGGTTTATAGACTTTCGGCTTATGGAATACATGTAATACTATTGGCTTTCTATAAACCGAACTAGAGTCCCCATTCATAAGAAATTCGTCGTTCGGTTTATCGATTTTTGGCTTATGGAATACATGTAATACTATTAGAATACATGTATTCTATAAACCGAAAGTCTATAAACCGAATGTCGTTCGGTTTATAGATTTTTGGCTTATGGACTACATGTAATACTATTGGCTTTCTATAAACCGAAATAGAGTCCCCATTCTTACAAATAGGTCAATTGACCTATTCGTATGAATGGGGACTCTATTATTATAGAATAGCAATAGCATTACATGCATTCCATAAACCGAAAGTGCTTCATTATGTCGGTTTATGGAATGTACTATGTAATGCTATTGGTATTCTATAAACCGACTCTATTTCGGTTTATAGAATGCCAATAGCATGAATGGACGAATTGACGAATGATTTTCGTTTATTAACCATTCGTTCATTCGGCTTTCGTTAGTTTAGCATTTTCGTTATTCGTTTTTCGGACGAATGGACGAAAATGCTATTTTCGGACGAAAATGCATTAGTCTGAAAACGAATGCACATGTCTAATAAGGTTTATCACTGGATTATATTTCATTGCAACTTTTGTATTTGCACCCTATAAAATTTGGAAACACAGTTCATTTAAAAGCATACTGGTCACCTTAATGGCATTCAAATATCTTCTGCTTTCAAGTGGCCATGCACTGTGCGCTGGAAGTATCCCTGTTTTTGCATGTTCATTGGCAAACTTCAGATGGGCCTGTACATGTGCTTTCTTGAGCAGGGGGACCTTGCGGGCACTGCATGATTTCAGTCCTTCACGGCGTAGTGTGTTACCATTTGTTTTCTCGTGACTATGGTCCCAGCTGCCTTGAGATCATTAACAAGATCCTCCTGTGTAGTTCTGGGCTGATTCTTCACTGTTCTCATGATCATTGAAACTCCACGAGTTGAGATCTTGCATGGAGCATCAGACCAAGGGAGACTGACAGTTATTTTGTGTTTCTTCCATTTGCGAATAATCGCACCAACTGTTGTCACCTTCTCACCAAGCTGCTTGGCGATGGTCTTGAAGCCCATTCCAGCCTTGTGTAGGTCTACAATCTTGTCCTTGATATCCTTCCACAGCTCTTTGGTCTTGGCCATGATGGAGAGTTAGGAATCTGATTGATTGATTTCTTCTGTGGACAGGTGTCTTTTATACAGGCAGGGGCATTGCTAGGTCTTCGGATGATCTGGGGCTAGAGCCCAGATGAGCTCGGTCACACCAACGCCGTCTCTCTTTCTCACACACGCCGTCTCTCTTTCTCACACACGCCGTCTCTCTCTCTGTCTCTCTTTCTCACACATGCCGTCTCTCTCTCTCTTTCTCATACATACCGTCTCTCTCTCTCTTTCTCACACATTCCGTCTCTCTTTCTCACACATACCGTCTCTCTCTCTTTCTCACACACACCATCTCTCTCTCTTTCTCACACACACCGTCTCTCTCTCTTTCCCGCACACACAGTCTCTCTCTTTCTCACATACATAGTCTCTCTCTCTTTCTCACACACACCGTCTCTCTCTTTCTCTCACACACACCGTCTCTCTCTCTCTCTCTTTCTCACACACACAGTCTCTCTCTCTCTCTTTCTCACACACACTGTCTCTCTCTCTCACACACGTCTCTCTTTTTCTCACACACAGACACCCTGAGACACTCACACACATACACTTACGCAAACACCCTTACACACACTTACGCAAACACCCTTACATACACACTTACGCAAACACCCTTACACACACACACACTTACGTAAACACCCTGACACACACACCTAGACACCCAGACGCACACACTGAGACACACACACACATTGAGACACCCACATACATTCACACACACTGAGGTTCCCACACACATTGAGACACACACACTTTCACACATTGAGAGAGCCAGACACACGGAGACACCCAGACACACATTTAGACACATTGAGACACCCAGAGACACACTTACACACATTGAGACACCCAGACACACACTTACACACATTGAGACACCCACACACTTACACATATTGAGCTCTCACAGCACGACGGGGGCGGAGCTTGCACCCGTCGCGCTGTGCTCTGTATGGCCAGGAGGTTTGTCACAGCAGGCACATGCCTGTGGGCCACACCTCGAAGAGGAGAAGCTAGGGAGACAGGTCCCTATAGCAGCCTCTCCTCCCGATCGGCCCTCACCCCCGCGTTAGGTTAATCCTCCGATTCTGGGACCATGTCCCAGACGGAGGAAAGCTCACCAGGGGATTTTTTTTTAACGATTATAGCCCTGGAGTATCCATTCGGGGCTATGAAGGGGGTACTCGGGGCTATAGCCCCAGTAGCCCACCCCTAGTGACGCCTCTGTATACAGGTAACAAGCTGAGATTAGGATCACTCCCTTTAAGAGAGTGCTCCTAATCTCAGCAGGTTACCTGTACAAAAGACACCTGGGAGCCAGAAATCTTGCTGACTGATAGGGTATCAAATACTTATTTCACACATTGACATGCTAATCAATTTATTATTATTTTGATATTCGTTTTTTGGGATTTTTTTTGTTATTCTGTCTCTCACTGTTAAAATACTCCTACGATTAAAATTATAGCCTGATCATTTCTTTGTCAGTGGGCAAACATTCAAAATCAGCAGGGATCAAATACTTTTTTTCCTCACTATACATAAGATACAAAATACATAACACATAATATACAATATCAATTAATTGAACACCAAGCAATAATATTGTTGCAGTCAACAAACAAACTATATCCATAACCACATAAAACAAGGATTTTTATACTTTAGAGCCCAAATGCCAAATAGAGCTAACACTAAATAAAACACTAATTTAGCATTACAGATCATTTCAATTCCCTATTTAAAACTGCTTGATTATTTTCATTAGAAATAGCACCCAACTCATTGATCCAAAATATTTATTGCCATAATATCTCTACCTCTAGAAGTTCCAGGAACAGCTTCTATGCCATAACATTTCAAAGATGCAGAAGATCACATGATAATGGACGGCCATCGCATTAATAGCCTCCTTATTACATTGCATTACCATTTATTTATATAGCGTCAACAATTTACATAACGCTAGGTACAGAGCATAGAAGGGAACTGCACACTAAGTTAGACAAATTAGAAACAGACTGGTACATGAGGTAGAGAACCCTGCTCGCAAGCACCTAGAATCTAATCTATATTTCCAATTGCAGATTTATGTTCCGATATTCTATCTTTCAAAGGTCTCACTGTACATACACCCAAAATAAAATTTGGAGCAAGGACATACTAAAATATATATTACATGTGTAGTAAGACAGTTTATGAACTGGTTAATATATGTTTTTTTGCCTGTGTATGGATGATTGAAAAACTTTACATTAGCAGTGTTGTTAGAATGGCAACAATGTACACATTTAAAGTTCCCTTTAACTTGGCTAGGGAGCCTTGTGTCAACTGCATCACTGTTTTTAACTGTTTTAAAATCACTAGAGACAAATTTATTTCTTAGATTGGACATTATTTTAAACGCAGTACTAGGATTAACAGGTAAATATTTTTAAAGTTTTTTTTCCATTGGCATTAAGCCAATGCTTAGACAAAAAAGATTTAATTTGTCCCGATAAAGAGGAAAATCAGGTAGAGAATCTAATTATAGGGTTATTACAAATATGTTTATTTTTCCTTTTTGGACTATGACTGTGTGTGCAGTATCATGACCTTCCATAGCTTTAATTAGAGTATGTTCAGGATATCCCCGTTGTTTAAAACGATCCAATAATTTACATTGTTCTTCTACTTTGATCATAGGATCAGAACACAACTTATCAACACGAATGAATTGACTCTTAGGAATGTTAGAAAGCATAGAGGGGGGGGGGGGGGGGGGTTGTGTGTGAAAAGAACTAATATTCAGTAAGGAATTAACCACCATTGATTTTCTAAACAGTTTAGTTCCAAGGCCATTAGAGGTTTTGTATAGAATCATATCCAAAAACTCAATTTGACCATTATGATGTTATAAGGTAAATTTAAGGTCACCAAAATTGTTGTTAACATATTGATGGAAAGCCATGAGAGTGTCCACAGTCCTAATCCACATAAATCTATATATAAGAAGCAAAATGATGAGGGGGCGTGGCTAGCCATCGAGGAAGATGGCAGCATAAACGGAGAGCTCCGTCACGTCCCTACTACAAACACATTTTTGCACCATAGGCAAATACAATAAAAAGACCCCGACTCTGGCACACCCAAGGGGAAGGGGAAGCAAGTTTCTGCCTCCCTCCTTGAATATTTTCACAACTGCCTGAGCTGCAAGAGGCATAATGACCTCCGACACGGATGACAGTGGGCAAGAGCTATACACAGAAGATTCTGCTTCTACCTCTACACGACTCCCCAGCCAGGAAACAATGCCCCGTATGTTCCTCTTGGCAGGCGGATTTTAGCACCCTAATCCTGGAACTTAAACAAACGGTAAAAGAGGAAATGGTGTCCCTGAGAGCTGATTTGGCGCGGTTTGAACAGCGGGTGTTCTCCTCTTACTTGATACTCAGATGGATATAGGTAGAGAATAAACAAAGGAGCAGATGTAAGTATAAAATGTGCAAACATTTAATACAAAAACAGTAGTATCTTAAAAGGAGTAGACTGGATAATTCTGCTTGTAGGTTATCCAGGACATACAAACAACAAACAGCAACAGTTGACAGCAATAGAATAAAACAATAAAAAGTCCCAATAAAAGCAAGGAAATGTAGAAAGATCCAGAGGACAGTGCATATATATTGGCTTACACAATGCGTTTCACCCGCTGTGGGCTTCCTCTTGTCCTGTTGCTGTTTTATTCTCTACCTATATCCATCTGAGTTTCAAGTAAGGGGAGAAGAGTGGAGTCCAAACAGCACCTTTGATGAGTTCTAATATCTCTTCTTTTTAAGAGACTTTCTCCTGGGAACACTCCAAAAACAAACCATACTTGTTCCATATTTTTGTAATTGTACTGTCATGAACTTTAACATTCAACATGCTCACTGAGGCCACTAGAGTGTTTTGCAATTTCTCTGAGCATTGCCCGGTCTGACCTTGGGGTGAATAAGTATGTGTGAGAATGAGTACAAGTGTGTGAGTGTATGAATGTGAGTGTATGAGTGTGTGTGTATGAGTGTGTGTGTGTATAAGTGTGTTTATATGTGTGTGAGTATGAGTATAAATGTGTATAAGTGTGTATGTGTGTATAAGTGTGTGAGTATGTGAGTATAAGTGTGTGTGAGAGTCAGTGTGTGTATGTGAGAGAGAGTCAGTGTGTGTATGCGGTGTTGGCACTTTTAGATCTGCAAATTGGTTTTGGCCAAACATTGGGTACTCGGGCCCAAAAACGTTCACCATCACTGGACTAGATCTTTAGATGTCTCTTCTTTTCCATATGAAGAAATGTTTTAAAATATTGTTTTATACAACTGTCACAGGCTCACCCAGGCTGTATCCAGTCATTTCTGTGTTGCTCTCTTGTTTATGATTTATGCTCACTCCTGTCTTTTCTTTGTATTACTGTATCTCTTTCCAGTTCGGAAAACTGGATTAGTGGAACCTTCCTAGTTTGGTCACAGAGTGACACCTTCCCAGTTTGCCCAAGCCCAGTTATGGTCCGGCACCTGCCCAAGTGTAGCTATACACCAGCACCTGCCCAAGTCTCTGTTTATTTTTACACATGCCCAAGTCTAGCTATAGTTTGGCACATGCTCTGTCCTTGAGATCTGTAATGGGACTGTCCTGTCCTGAAGCCCTCTCATGGGACTGCCCTGTCCTGAAGCCCTGTAATTAGCCTGCCCTGTCCTGAGTCCTGTAATGGGGCTGCCCTGTCCTTAAGCTCTGTAATGGGGCTGCCGTGTCCTGAAACCCTCTAATTGGGCTGCCTTGTTCTGAAGCCCTGTAATTGGACTGCCTTGTCCTGAAGCACTGTAATTGGACTGCCTTGTCCTAAAGACCTGTAATGGGGAAACAGAACAGTTCTTTTCCCCTGAATGGTATAACGCCCTATGGTTGAGACTCAGGTAAATGACCACCCAGGACTTTAATACACTGGCTGAGACTGCACACTGAAGCAGTACAAACACACACAGAAAAATACACAAAAATAGAATACTGAACAGGCCAGGTCATATATGGACGAGGTACAAGGGAGGAAAAACACAAGTCACAAGGCAGGTAAATGGGTCAGGACAGGTTGCAAATAGGCTTGGTCGAGGACAGGCAAAAATCAGTGTAGCTCCTGAATTTTGGTGTGCAGTGTCCCGTGTCCCCTGGACCCCATTTGTTACAACTACTAACTTATCTCAATTTTAAATTTCACATTTTTCTAATTAATTATTTTAAATGGACTATAATTTAACATAGTTTTATTCATCTGATCACAAGGGTCAATGTGAACGACAATTGTGAAGACATAAACAATCTCACAGGTTGGGTCTGTCTCCAGGTCAATGTGGACACTACAGTAAGAACTAGAGGACAGTTATCTGCACTCTAGGTATAGCTTCTTCCTAGTTTTCTCTCTACAGTTTTCAACAATGGACACCACCACATGAAGTAAGGTATTGTATATATGAAACTCTATATGGTCTACTCAATAAAGAGTAGGGAATTGAGATGGGAATTTCAAATGTAAGGGCAAAGTAGGAAAAATTCTCACATTCAGCTGCCATGGAGAATTTTTCCAACACAGCTACCTTTGCTCCCTGCAGTTCCATGCATTCAGTAGGACCTTATATAGCACATTTAAAACATTTTACCCTTTAAATGAACTGTGTTTATATTTAAAACATTGAATTGAAGTAAATATTATTAAAATACTTCATTTTTCCTATTGATTTGACCCATAAGACTTCAAGGTCGATATTTTCTTTGGCAGCCTTCCAAAGCACCTTGCTGTTGCCTCAAGCGGTGTATATTAATGCAAAGGTAATAAGCATAGAATGTCCAACAATGTACCACAAACGAACCTAGTAGATAAATGTCAGCAGGACTTTTTACTACACTAAAAAAGCTTCTCTATGTTAACAATAGTTGGTAGGTACAAAAAATTGTACCAGAATATCAGACACCTCTTTACTAGAGTTCGCAAATAACTCAGCATACAACTGGAAACCGACACAGATGACTCAAGGCTAAAAGGGAACTGCTGGAAAAACACTAACATTTCTTATGAAACTTAAACAAAGTAAAAACGCTGAAATTATTAAATGGGAGCATGCCATCCCCAATGGATGCATCCTTAGCATTTTGGTTACAATGGCCTATACAATTTTAAATCTTATAGCGAGCCGCTAGGAAGACTGAAATAGAGATGAACTGTTCAGAGGTATACCTAATGTAATTGCCATCTAGGACGGATCTTATAGTTGGTGAATTCTAGTGCTTAGTCCCAGTGGTGTATCTTGATTTTGTGCTGCCCTAGGCAGACAATCCGGGCACCCCCCTACCCAAGCTGCACACCCACGTTACACACCTAAGACATGCCCCATCACCTCCATTACATGACCCCACATCACACATAACATTCAGACTCACATCAAGCTCATACTCCCATCACACACACACTCCCATCACACACACTCTGACTCCCATCACACTCAGTCACACACAGCCTCACATCACACACAGACTCCCATCACACACAGACTCCCATCACACACAGCCTCCCATCACACACAGACTCCCATCACACACAGACTCCCATCACACACAGTCACACACTGCCTCGCGGTAGATACACTACTGCATATCTCATTCCACTGGCCGTGCATCATGGGAAATACAGTCATAAACATCAGGAGTAGAATGGTTAGCCATCACTGTTCTACAATAATTTAATCTTATTTGAGATTCCCAACATATGTATTGTATTTACTAGAACTATAGCGTTTATATTTCTGAATTATGACACTGCAGTTTTTATAATGACTGGTATTATTAGAACCTATGTGATGGCTGGCTGCTATATGTAGAAAACTGCAATCAGTCTCTGGTACATTTTATCACACTCAGTCATACACAGCCTCACATCACACACACTTTTCCATCACACTCAGTCACACACACTGTCTCCCATCACACACACTCTGACTCCCATCACACTCAGTCACACACACTGTCTCCCATCACACACACTCTGACACCCATCACACTCAGTCACACACACTGTCTCCCATCACACACACTCTGACTCCCATCACACACACTCTGACTCCCATCACACTCAGTCACACACACTGACTCCCATCACACACACTCTGACACCCATCACACTCAGTCAAACACTAACTCCCACCACACTGTCACACACTGACTCCCATCACACTCAGTCACACACAGCCTCACATCACACACAGACTCCCATCACACTCAGTCACACACAGCCTCACATCACACACAGACTCCCATCACACTCATACTCACAACCACCGTTTTCCATTTGAACCAGCTTACCTTCTGCTGTACTCTGACAGGCAGGGGGTCAGAGACTTTACACTGGTACGTGTGACGGGGAACGAAGGGAGGGGAAGTGAGGGAGCCCCGAGCACGACAAGCAGCACGGGGTGAGGGGAAGAACGAAAGGAGCGGTGGGGGTGGGAAGGGGAGGGGGTAGGAAGAGAGAGGGAGGGGAGGGGAGGGGGTAGGAAGGTAAGAGAGAGGGAGGGAACAACTTTTAACAAAACGGAGAAGAATCTAAAAATCTTCGCCGCACCAGAAGTGTTTAAAGCACCAGTGTGCTTTAACAACCTCTGGGAAAGTGCCGCCCTAAACAAGGCGCCGCCCTAGGCGAGCGCCTTGTTTGCCTCGCTGTAGATACACTACTGCTTAGTCCCCTAAGCTGCAACAACCTGTGTGATTCTCTGCATTCACACATAAACAAAATACATACAGAACAAATACACCAAATAGTGGTGAGGTTGTTGTGCTATGTGTTCACCACCAGAAAATTAAGCAAATATTAATTGCCTGGTAACTTGGTTGATGAGATCCTGACAATGTTTCATAATATGAACATAGAAAGAAAACCAAAACATATAGTGTGATACAGTTTAGGTAAACAATAATGTGCAAGGCTTTTACTGATAAAACTCATAGACTTCTAGGTATTTTAGAGCTCATCAAAGGTGCTGTTTGGACTCCACTCTTCTCCCCTTACTTGATACTCAGATGGACATAGGTAGAGAATAAACAAAGGAGCAGATGTAAGTATAAAATGTGCAAAAGTTGAACACAAAAACAGTAGTATCTTAAAAGGAGCAGACTGGATAATTCTGCTTGTAGGTCATCCAGAACATACAAAGAACAAACAGCAACAGTTGACAGCAATAGAATAAAACAATAAAAAAGTCCCAATAAAAGCAAGGAAATGTAGAAAGATCCAGAGCATCTGGATGTAGTGGCTCACGCAATGCGTTTCACAGGGCCGGCCTTAAGTGTTCCGGCGCCCTGTGCGGGCCTCCCCCGTGGCGCCCCCACCCCATGCCTGTCTCTTTCCTCTCCCTCCATTTATGTGTCTCTCCCTCCACATGTTTGTCCCTTTGCCCTTCCTTGCTATGTATGTCTCTCTCCAACTCCCCCATATCTGTTCTCACTCCCCCTCCTCCCCATATCTGTTCTCTCTCTCCCCTCCTCCTCATAGCTGTTCTCTCTCTCCCCCTCCTCCCCATATCTGTTCTCTCTCCCCCCTCCTCCCCATATCTGTCCTCTCTCCCCCCTCCTCCCCATATCTGTTCTCTCTCTCCCCCTGCTCCCCATATCTGTTCTTTCTCTCCCCCTCCTCCCCATATCTGCTCTCTCTCTCCCCCTCCTCCCCATCTGTTCTCTCTCTCCCCCTCCTCCCCATATGTTCTCTCTCTCCCTCTCCATTTTCTTAACTCCCCCCTCCTCTGTTCTCTTCTCTCCCCCTCCTGTTCTTTTCTCCCTTCTCATTTCTCTGTCCTCTCTCCTACCTTCCAGTGTTTTCTCTCCCCCTCTGTTCTGTCTCTCCCCCCCTCCCCTTCCTTTGTTCTGTCTCTCCCTCTTCCCTCAGAGGGCAGCAATAAGTGACAGCAATAGAATAAAACAATAAAATGTCCCAATAAAAGCAAGGAAATGTAGAAAGATCCAGAGGATCTGGATGTAGTGGCTCATGCAATGCGTTTCACAGGGCCGGCCTTAAGTGTCCCGGCACCCTGTGCGGGCCTCCCCCGTGGCGCCCCCACCCCATGCCTGTCTCTTTCCTGTCCCTCCATGTATGTGTCTCTCCCTACCCATATTTGTCCCTTTGCCCTTCCTTGCTATGTCTGTCTCTCTCCAACTCCCCCATACCTTTTCTCTCCCCCCCTCCTTCCCCATATCTGTTCTCTCTCCCCCTCCTCCCCATATCTGTTCTCTCTCTCCCCCTCCTCCCCATAGCTGTTCTCTCTCTCCCCTCCTCCCCATATCTGTTCTCTCTCTCTCTCTCCTCCCCATAGCTGTTCTCTCTCCCCCTCCTTCACAATATCTGTTCTCTCTCCCCCTCCTCCCCATATCTGTTCTCTCTCTCCCTCCACCCCATAGCTGTTCTCTCTCCCCCTCCTTCCCAATATCTGTTCTCTCTCCCCCTCCTCCCCATATCTGTTCTCTCTCTCCCCCTCCTCCCCATAGCTGTTCTCTTTCTACCCCTCCTCCCCATTTCTGTTTTCTCTCCCCCTCCTCCCCATAGCTGTTCCCTCTCCCTCTCCTTCCCCATATCTTTTCTCTCTCTCTCTCCTCCCCATAGCTGTTCTCTCTCTCCCCCTCCTCCCCATATCTCTTCTCTCTTTCCCCCTCCTCCCCATATCTGTTCTCTCTCTCCCCCTCCTCCCTATATCTGTTCTCTCTCTCCCCCTCCTCCCTATATGTTCTCTCTCTCCCTCTCCGTTTTCTTAATTCCCCCCTCCTCTGTTCTCTTCTCTCCCCCTCCTGTTCTTTTCTCCATCCCCCTTTCTCTGTTTTCTCTACCTGTCACTGTTTTCTCTCCCCCGTTCTGTCACTCCCCCTCCCCTTCCTTTGTTCTGTCTCTCCCTCTTCCCTCATTCTGTCTCCCTCTCCCCTGTTCTGTTTCTCTCCCCTCCCTTGTTCTGTCTCTCTGCCCCTCCCCTGTTCTGTCTCTCCCCCTCCCCTATTCTGTATCTGCCCCCTCCCCTATTCTGTCTCTCTCCCCCTGTTCTTTTCTCTCTGAGGGGGCGGAGCTCACCCGGTGAGAGGGTTGCTCCGCCCCCACACTGCCTCACGGGGAGCCGTGGGCAGCATGAGAATGTGCTGCTCGCGCTCCCCACACACAGTGATTATGCAGGGTATCAGAAATCCGATAGCCGGGGCGGAGCTAGCCGGCAAAGAGAAAGGACGCATGGCGGAGGAGCACCGATAAAGCTAGTTTTTTGGCAGGACACCCCTGTTCACACCGCTGACATCAGGGTCCCTCGGTAATAAAAACAGTATGGGGCAAAAACAAAAAAAGAAACGAGAAAAAATCCAACTCTCGAGAGGCCCAGATATCAGTCAACTGCTGACCAGGCCTCCGAGGCCTACTACATCAATATCGACAGCGGGGAAGACCTACTCTAGAAGTGAGGCTGAAGATTCAGCCACAGACTCAGACGCCTCTCAGATAAATCAAAACCCCAAGCTGAATAAAATTTCCTGTGACGATGAGGCCCCAACTACACGGGGAGATCTCAGAAAGCTGTTACTAGAGCTTCAAAACCTACTGAAGGCAGACGTTACAGCCGTCAAACAAGAACTGACAACGGTTACCACGAAGGTCTCTACCCTTGAACTGGCTGTCACAGAAATCACCCAAGAGTCATCCACAACCAGAGACCAAATAACTATGGTGTCTCAACATATCTGCAGACTGGAATCGCAGCTGATCCTGGTAGATACACGTTCCAGGCAAGCCAACGTAAGGGTCCGCGGGATCCCCGAGGCGATTGGCCACACTGACCTCCGGGGGTACCTGGCAGGATGGTTAACCACATTCCGATTATCTCCAGTCTCTGCGGACCACCTTATAGTAGATGCATTCCGACTGCGGAAAGCGAATAGAGCCCCAAGTGATGCATCCAGAGATGTCTTACTGAAATTACGAAGTGCTGCAGACAAATTGGCCCTACTAGCAGCAACGCGTAAAGCGCAAAAAGAGCCCTACCAAAATCACACTCTTCAGGTATATGAAGACTTACCCCCTGCGACACTCCTCTGGCGTCGCTCAATGTCCCTTCTAACCGGCCATCTACGTGCATTGGATATTCGATTCCGTTGGAGACCAGCACATTCTTTAACCATACACAAAGATGGACGCCTTCTCAAAGTTGGATCTATGGAGGAAGCAGAAGACGCTCTTGTGGCGCTAAACTTACCAGATTTGCCACAGGAAACCCAGGGGACCTTAACAGCATCAACAGCCAAATCGGATGCTACTTTGCTTACAAAAAAACTCTAAAAGCCGGCCGATAATCCCTTCGGACTTACACTGATTTTCTGATCCATGAACAGTTGTTTCGGGACTATCTGAATTTTTCAAGTTGTAAATGGTTCCTAATATGCTCTTCCTCCATTAGTCCCAATAGTTGGTCTCCCCCCAGGGGCATGACCCCCGGATCCCCTTATAGAGATTCTGGTAATTTTTTTCTTTTACTTAAGCCCACCTCTTTTTGACAGTACCCTCTCGTATTGTCGGTACCCCTATGCTAAGGGTTACCCTTTTCCCTACTATTTTTCTCTCGCTCTTTGATTGTTGTTCCCACTCTTCTTGCCCTTTCTTATCTTTGCTCCTTTTTCACCTCTCTTTTTTTGTGTCATATTGAGAATAGCGATCATTAGGCAGATGCACAAGACTTGTTTACCTATAACACTAATGTATGTTTATTGGGCTTATTAACATATTAGTATTACTGTTTATGTGTCCCCTCCCAGTCCTGATTTTGGAACAGTAACGTAATGTACCTGAACCACGGTCCGAACATAGTTATGGTTACATCATGCCCAGTAATATTGTGTCAGTCAGATGCCTGTAATATTGTGCCAGCCAGAGACCCGTAATAGAGTGCCAGCCAGAGCCCAGTAATATTGTGCCAGCCAGAGCCCAGTCATATAGTGCCAGCCAGATGCCCAGTAATATAGTGCCAGTCAGAGCCCAGTAATATAGTGCCAGTCAGAGCCCAGTAATATAGTGCCAGCCAGATGCCCAGTAATATAGTGAAAGTCAGAGCCCAGTAATATAGTGCCAGCCAGATGCCCAGTAATATAGTGCCAGTCAGATGCCTGTAATATTGTGCCAGCCAGAGCCCAGTAATATAATGCCAGCCAGATGCCCAGTAATATAGTGCCAGCCAGATGCCCAGTAATATAGTGCAAGTCAGATGCCCAGTAATATAGTGCCAGCCAGAGCCCAGTAATATAGTGCCAGCCAGATGCCCAGTAATATAGTGCCAGCCAGAGCCCAGTAATATAGTGCCAGTCAGAGCCCAGTAATATAGTGCCAGTCAGAGCCCAGTAATATAGTGCCAGCCAGATGCCCAGTAATATAGTGCCAGTCAGAGCCCAGTAATATAGTGCCAGCCAGAGCCCAGTAATATAGTGCCAGCCAGATGCCCAGTAATATAGTGCCAGTCAGAGCCCAGTAATATAGTGCCAGCCAGATGCCCAGTAATATAGTGCCAGCCAGAGCCCAGTAATATAGTGCCAGCCAGATGCCCAGTAATATAGTGCCAGCCAGAGCCCAGTAATATAGTGCCAGCCAGATGCCTGTAATATTGTGCCAGTCAGAGCCCAGTAAAATAGTGCCTGCCAGAGCCCAGTAACATAGTGCCAGCCAGATGCCCAGTAATATAGTGCCAGCCAGAGCCCAGTAATATAGTGCCAGCCAGATGCCCAGTAATATAGTGCCAGCCAGAGCCCAGTAATATAGTGCCAGCCAGAGCCCAGTAATATAGTGCCAGCCAGATGCCTGTAATATTGTGCCAGCCAGAGCCCAGTAAAATAGTGCCAGAGCCCAGTAATATAGTGCCAGCCAGAGCCCAGTAATATAGTGCCAGCCAGATGCCTGTAATATTGTGCCAGTCAGAGCCCTGCTCGTTTTAAACCACCCTCCTCCCCCCCCCCTTCCCCATCACTTACCTAAAGGCTGCTCTCTGCTCCCGGACGGACGCCTCCTCCGTGCAGTCTTCCCTCTTGCACGGAGGAGGGAAACACAGTCACCGGATGTGACGTAACGTCACATCCGGTTGCTGTGATATTTTTAATTTTTTTTATTTTTACTTTTTTCCGGCGGCAGCGTCCAGCGGATGCGGCTGCTAGAAAAAAAAGTTAAGCAAGCCGATGCGGGGGGATGCCGGCAGCACGGGTGTCACCCCTGCTGGAGGTGTCACCCGGTGCGGTCCGCCCCCCCGCCCACCCCTCGGGACGCCACTGTATGTAACCTGTATGTCTGTATGCCCTGTATTAAGTATTATGTTATTTCTATATTTTGCTCTCTCTCTGTTTTTGCTATTGTTCTGCTTAGCCTGTCTGTTTCAGCCTGTAGCATCCTGCTAATCCTGTCAGAGTCATGTTCTATGCCTGTTCCATGTTCCATGCCTCCTGTGCAAGGTGACAGGTCTCTTTACAGGCCCAGTGGAAGGCCTCTGCATGGGGCCCAGTAATGTAATCACATCAGGGCAGCAGGTCCTAAAGGGGAGTTAGGATTCAGGTGGGATGTCGGCCATGAAACCTTGGAGTTCAAGGGACAAAGTGGGGAAAGAACAGCATCTAAAGTGGATGGCAGCGCAGGATTCCCAGATAACAACATTCTTTCCTAAACTTGACTGGAGAGAGCTGCTGTCCGGAAAGAGTCCCAGAGGTCCTCAATAGAAGAATCCGCTATTCGAATCAGCATTCGTCCAAAAACGAACGCCCAAGTCTACAGAAAATCCAGGATACCAGGTGCATGCTACAAAAAAATATGGGTGGAGTGGGTAATATATATAAGGGAGATGGGAGTAACTGGGTTAACAGATCCTGATTTAATAATCCCTTTAATCTGCATATAGTAGTAGTAGCATGCTTTCATTTGAGCATTTTCAATCTAACATGCAATCAAATGGAAGAAAATATATCATATACAGCGATGGGCTTCAGCCCTGACATTAAAGCACACCATCTTATTTAATTATAATAGGCTAGTTAGTTCATTTCTTGTTTCTTGTTAAAGTGTTCCTAAGACCATTTGATAGTTTATAAAATTAAAACATCTACATTAACTTTATACACCTTTAAAATAGCATATTACCTAATGTTTAGCTGTTATGATGTTCAATAAACATTGTGCCCATGAGGTGACGCAGATCAGTGTTCATAAATTTTAGATTTAAAAAAAGAAGGTGAATCCCATATAATGACACACGTTGTTTTGCTTTTCTAAATAGAGAAAATAAGCGTTTATCTCTTCATACAGCAACAGGTATAGAATCACCTTATAACCTTTCTCCATAGCTACTGGAAAGTTATGTTTGCAGACATCTTACTGCTACTTATCACTCAGTGTATTATTTTCCTTGCATCCCTAGAGAAAAATATTTGATGTAATTTTCAGGTTCCTGAATCCCTTCTCTATTTATCAGACTCATTGCCTTGTGTATACAGATCGCATACGTACCTCCTAACCCAACACATGTGCTCTCCAGCCCTGCTGGATAGTAATTTGCCACATCCATCCATGTGTAGGAGGGCAGTAGATGGATCTGTTCTTTTCTGTACAGATAAAGATTTCTAATGCACCTGCTGCACGAAGTCCCCATGCCCCCAGCATGAAAAATCGTTAGCTATTTTGAAAGCCACTGGCAAGTGCGAGAGAGCCTCACAGAACACTGTGCTCGTTAATCAGGCCTAAAAAATATTCCTCAAGGGAAGTGCCATTGTTATAGGGAACAGTGTGAAATTTTAGGACAGAGATCAGATTGAGTTCAGAAAGAAGTGCTAGTTATAAATACTCAATCTTAACATACATAAAGATGACATTATTAAAGAACTCTGGATAAAACACAAGGCAGGAAATGTGCTGAAAAATTAATATACTTGAGGGGCAATTGGCAAAAGTGTGCATAAATTTGTCCACAACACCTACTCCTCTAATCAAATGAAGAGTAAGCTTAGATACCTCAGGATTACAGTTCCCATGATTCTTGCATACTATAGCTCCGTCCCTAATGCCTTCATGACTAACATTTAGTGCTGAAACATTTGCTTGAGCATCATGGGAACTTTAGAATTGACAGAGCATTAGCTAGATTAGAAAAGAAATAGACCCTTCACTTTTTTTCCGGTTGCCTACCTTTTCCAACAGGTGAGAATAGGAGAAGCATCTCCAGGGTCCACTGGGGTTCAATGGAGTATAGATCTGAGCCTGCCATGCAGATCTTTCATGCTGATGTCATAGTAGAAGGAGTTATGCAAAAGATCTGTGCCAAGAGCAGGTTCCGATCTATGCATTCCTGATCTTGCATACCTCATAACATTTTCTTTAAAAACATGTATAGCTAGTAGGCATGGCCATGAAGAGTGCATGGCAATGCAGCACATATGCATGCTGACATCACCACATGCTGACATTGCCACAAACAAGGGTTTTTTGGCTCAGAGAACATGCCTGTTCAGTCAGTGTAGATATACTGCTCCAGCACATGCATGTAGGAGCATTGTTAGACATTGTTAGATTCCAAAATTATTATTTAATTAATGACTCTAATAGTATTGTCAAGCAGCACCGTCTAAGACTCTCAACTATCCCCCAAAAGAGCTATCATCACTCCACACTATTTTTTCACAGCGACCCGACTAGCCACAACCACCAAGCCACAGGCTTAGTCCCAGGTAAGCTCAACATCGCATTGGCTCATTTAAAGTCCCCGCCAATCTCGGAGCCTTCACTCACATGGAGATTGGTTGCCCATTTAAAGGGATTGTGTAGCTTGCCGGCTGATTGGTCGATACCACCTACGGAACTTCAATCAACAGGGAGCTGGGCGAGGGGGCTGCCAAAACCAACAGCTATGGGAAGGAAAAGGGAACCGAGACAGCTTTCACAGTATATCAACCTGTTATACGTTGTGAATAAGTGAATTAGACTTTAATAGGAGGGGTAGAGGAGAGATCTCCAAGCGGCCATTGAATAGCCGCCGTTCAGTACTCTCCTCCATTATAATTATTATTAGCGTATGATTAAGCGAGGTGCGAAAAGTGGTAGGATTCCATTTCCACCTGTGTGTGATGATTATCCCCACATGTTTGTTTGATGGGACACAATAAAGAGGACTTATTTATGGCAAGTCATTGTCCAATGGTTTTTTCTTCTTCTACCTCAGGATCACATCTGTTTTTTATTTCTTTTATCTTATTACCAAACCTAGAGAGAGAAAGGGGTTCCATCTATTGGTCGCTTCCTTCCCTTATCTGACATTATCGCTCAGCTCAATGGGTAGAAGTTTGAATGGCCATAGTTAAAAGGAAGTTGGAGCCTTCCTGATTGGTCCAAAAGTTAAAGGGTTAAAAAGGCAACACTCCCGCTCCCATTGGTCACTCCATGTCAAGTTCTCTCCTGATTAATCACAGTACGGTAATCCCTTTACCCCTATTGTTCAATAACTGTCCTTGCAGCCGGTTCCACTAATTTCCCATATAAAGCAAAAGACCCTAATAACTTGATGGGGAATAAAATTGTGGAGTAACTGGGCTTAGGAGGAATAGAATACCCACTGAAGATAACAGAACATTTGAATCCTCCCTGTTCTTGTTATAATGATAACTTCATGTGCATTTAATTAAGTTGTCACAAATAACCACATTTGCTCAGAATAGGTGCTACGCACTAAAAGTGACCTGCAAAAAACAAGTATTAATACATGAGTTAATTAATATTGTTAATACCGTACCTGATTTCTGGAGTTCTCTTGACATATTTTTAGTGAAAATCTCCAAATATGTTTATTTGGTTACTGTACTTTAGGCACATGAACTGAGATAGCATAAAGAAGATAGTATAAATCCCTCAAAGCAGTACAGTATAAGCTATATTGTTAAATAATTAAAAATAAACATTCCATATGAGTAATTGTCTTTTTTTAAATGATGTAACCAATGACACCCTTCTTTTATAAACAAAACATGTACCACTTCAAAAGTGAAAAGTTGTGTATATCCACACCTAGAAAAGGAATTATGTGTGTTTGATGGATGCATAATAAAATATCTTCAGGCCCCAAGTCCTACTTGATATTCCAAATTAATTATAATTTGCCGTATATCAACTAGTTGGCAAGAGGTTGCACTGTGTGTGGGAAATTCTTTGAAAATACTGGCTCTATTATTTATTTATTTATTTATCAAGTATTTTAGCAGGAAGGATATATTGAGATTTGTCCTGGAGAGCAATGTTACACATTTAAATATGTTTAAAAAAAAAAAAATGAATATATATTTCTATACATGTATTATACATTAGCCCTCATTGCAGTTGTATTTTGATTTCAGATGTTGTGCGACAGACACATTTATAGGGATTTTAGGCTTCTGAAAGGTTATTTCACATTTGCAGATGTCTGTATGATTCTGCAACTGGTAATATAAATCTTGTATCTAAAGCTTTAGAGAGTTACAGACTCCTGGCTACCACAGCTAAAAATAATAATTTCCCTTCCTATTATTTAGTGATATGGTGAGGATTTGTAGACTAATATTACAGTGATCTTGTTGCTGTTCAAGTTGTATGCTAGGAGTGAATTATATAAGTGACTATGTAGCACCAGATATCACCTTACATACAGTATTTAGAACACATGAAATCAATCTCTGCAACTCAACTATTAAGAGGCCATGGTCCCTTTATTATGCATTTAGGTTCGATAAGAGTCTTTAAATTATTATTGAGTCTTCATTTGGGTATGATTATGATCATTTAACAGATCATTCTGAAATCCATAAAGGTTTCGTTTTTTGGCTAGCTTTCTTCATAGAAGGGCAATCATTTTGAGCCATCTGTTACCTGTTTAATTTTTAAGTGTCTCTCTTTGTCTTCTTTCTTATTCGGTCCTTAAAAACTTACTTCCACTGAGACGAGCCATCTGCACCTTTGCGTCTGGTCCAAATAACACTGGTGGTGTCCATCTTTTTGACTGTGATTTATTACAACCTTCTTAAACATAACTTCTGGATAGAATTAATACTATATATACAAATAACAGAAAACATAGATGACCACTAAACTAATTTCAGGACCTGCTCATGAAATCCTCAGATCAGTGAGAGTTTTATTTTCTCCCAGTTCCTGTTCAGTTAGAGACAGTTTTATACATTTTTTTCAATTTCCTAATTGTACAATTGTGATACTTGTGTTAAAGGACAACTAAAGCATTTTCAGCCTTTGCTTCCTTAGAGGATTTTTTCTTGCCAGAACATGTACTTTAAAGTACAATTACACTCTTTTTAACACTTGCTTCCATTATGGAAGGTTATTAAAAATATGTCCTGCTTGTCATTTTTTGGGGGGTTTATTGTACCCACATATTATATATTGTTTTTATTGTCATAAGAAGCGCTTTTATAATATACCATTATCTTTATCACATCATATCTTATAATTTACTAGAAAACAAATCATAAAATATGGTGAAACTTTAAAAAACAAAAAATTAAATTTGGACCTGAAAAATCTTTCACACAATTGCAAACAGTAAAAAAAATGTTGTCGTGAATTTAACCATGTTTACATTGTTTTTTTGTGCAAGTTATGGGGCAATAACCTAAAGTAGAGTTTTTTTTCCTTACAGTTTTCACATACAATGACCTTTTGACCTCAACCCAAAGATCCACTTAACCCTCCTATACCTACTCTCACTATAACTGTTTCTCTAACCATAACCCTAGGTTTTGACCCAAACTTTTGTTTTTATTTTTGTTTGTAATATTCCTGAATGCCACTAGGCAGTCTAACAACCACAATAGAGCGACAGAAGCTGTGATTTACAGCTTCTGAAGCTCTTAGCCACAACAGAGCAGCACAATTTATGGTATGGCGATGCTCTTCAGGAGTGGCGCATACTTTCATTCCTTGGACTGATCATATGTGCGCCGGAGACAGTTTTCCAGTAATGCCTGATGCCCCTTCATGGAGGAATCATGGTAACACTGTTTGATCACCAGAGTCTTGGAGGCGCAGGACATACATATATGTCCTAGCATAATGAAGGGGTTAAAAGATACACAGGTGTTTACTCTCTGTAATAAATGTGGATAACCAAGACACTTATCAGACCATATTTTTTATTTTTGTAACTTTTCTCACAAGTCCAGGTTGTGTGCTCCTTAGACCACGTTATACATTTGAAAGAAGGAGATATTTAAACCTTTGGATGTACAATTTGTGTTGAGACTTGGTCAGAGGTGCTAATTCAACTTGGAAATTTTGGAGGCTGTTTAGAAACTATTCTGTTAAGTGTCTGTGTATCCCTGCTGGTAAGCATCACTGTTCCTCCTTGCAGATGATTGGAATTACATGGTGAAACATTAGTTAAGCATCTTAACCAGAAATTTATCCCTAAGGCCCTCAGTTTAAGACCTAATTTACAATGAAAAAAAAAGAGAAGTCTCAAAATGTACCAAAGTGACATAGTATCATAGTAATTTAGGTTGAAAAAAGAAAAGTCCATCAAGTTCAACCCTTCCACCTATCATTCCTGCTTTTGATCCAAAAGTAGTTGGAATATACTAAAATATAACTTTTATTAAAGCTATTAAAATATACATAGTGGGGGGAAAAAAATAGAAAAAACATGAAAACAGTAAGTGCTCACAAAAATGACACTGTGTTGTGATAAAACTCCTTAAAAACATATGCCGAGATTAATACATCTGTGTGTGTTGGTATAGGTTGCTCAATAAATGTTCCGTAGGTATTATAGACATAATAAATGACACCATTAATGAAGATCTTGTAGAATTAATTGATAGCTTTGCTAAATTGGAGAGGGAAATAAGGTGAATGATAATAGGGCCCCCACATGACCAAACCAAATAAAATGATTGTGGAGATTATTGATACTTTTAAAAGAAAAAAACCTTACACACTTGTCCATTTTTGGATATGCCTTACTGAATGGTTCAACAAAGCTAGTCAATTTTGCATCCAGTCTCTCCTTGAGTTTCTCTACTCCCTCTTTGCCTTTGTTCCCTGCATGCCTCTCTCTCTTTTCCTTATGTTGTACTTTGTGTCTGTTTTTCCTTTCTTCTCTGTCTTGTTTCCTCTCCTGCTTACAATCAATGGGCCCCGCCCGGTTGTTCTGTTCATTTCCATTGTGGTTCTTTCCAGCTATTGGTATGCACCATGTCTCTCTGATCTTTCTTGCTTTAGTTAGGTTTAGTTATTTTATATGCAGGTTTAGTGGTTAGGACCTGCCTATAGTGAGGTACCATGACGTGTTGGCAAGCTTGCTATCTTGTGGCCATCAGATGTAACTAACCCATCAATTTTGCTATCCATTGTAGCTCTTGCTGGTAGCCTTGTGCTTTATGTTTTGTCCATGTGTTTTATGTCTCCTTTGTTCTATTGCCCTGTTTCTTGCCTGCTTGCCTGTAGTCCTTTGTCCCCTTTCCTTGCCTCCTTAGCATGCGGCATCCTGGCTATATCACCTGCGGTTCTACTTCCCAAGCTCCAGAATCATACATAGTATGAGCAAATACAGCCCTTCCTTTGACTAAATAGCTGCTGCTGTAACCACATGGTCATGGGATGTGGCCACTTCAATCTGAGTGTGCAAGCCCTAGGAGGGCGTGGTTACCCTGCACCAGGCCCTGTGAGCCCACTCCTGTAAATGCACTCCTGTGCCGTTACACTGGGCCATTCAGAGTTCTAACGTTTACTGACCGTGACATGACTGATATTTGTATCGTTTACATCAGTCTGCATTATATATCTTAATAAGTATTATTGCATTCGTCCTTAGTTGTGAGCACTCCATATGCTTTTTACATACAAAGGTTTGATGCCTTACTTGTGCAATAATTTATTAATTCCGCAAACTATTTTGTATCGCTGTGGACAAGGATCCCAAGACTAAGGTCTTCTAAATTAATTAGCTGCTTGTGTCACAGACATGCAAAAACATTTAATATGTAAATGGATTTAGTAACACTGCTGCATGCCAGTGCTATGCCCATTCCCATGGTTATGTGCTTGTTGCCTATCTACAACTATTTTCATTCTCTGATTTTCACTCAACCAGTTGTTCAGAAGTTTTTTCCAAGGTGACTGATAGAAACATAGAAACATAGAATGTGTCGGCAGATAAGAACCATTCGGTCCATCTAGTCTGCCCAATTTTTATTTTTGAGTACTTTTATTAGTCCCCCGTTCCCGGTCTTATAGCTAGGATAGCCTTGTGTCTATCCCACGCATGCTTAAAATCATTGACTGTGTTTACCTCTACCACTTCTGCTGGCAGGCTATTCCATACATCCACTACTCTCTCAGTAAAGTAATACTTCCCGATATTACTTTTAAATCGTTGCCCCTCTAATTTAAGACTATGTCCTCTAGTTGTGGTAGTTTTTCTTCTTTTAAATATACTCTCTTCCTTTACTGTGTTGATTCCCTTTATGTATTTAAATGTTTCTATCATATCCCCCCTGTTACGTCTTTCCTCCAAGCTATACATGTTAAGATGCTTTAACCTTTCCTGGTAAGTTTTATCCTTCAACCCATGAACCAGTTTAGTAGCCCTTCTCTGAACTCTCTCCAAAGTATCAATATCCTTCTGGAGGTACGGTCTCCAGTACTGCGTACAATACTCCAAGTGAGGTCTCACCAGTGCTCTGTACAATGGCATGAGCACTTCCCTCCAGGGCCGTCTTTAATAGTGATTGGACCCTGGGCAAGCATTTGCTTGGGCCCCCTGGACCCTGCCCCCTCCCCTGCATGCAATCCCGCCATCCATCGCAATGTTACCCCCCCCCCCCCCCCCCCACACACACACACATATGCCATAATTGTTGTGCCATTCAGATGCCAGTAATATTGTAACTTTCGGATGCCAGTAATATTGTGCCAGTCAGAGCCCAGTAATATTGTGCCAGTCAGAGCCTAGTAATATTGTGCCAGTCAGATGCCTGCAATATTGTGCCAGTCAGATGCCTGCAATATTGTGCCAGTCAGAGCCCAGTAATAATGTGCCAGTCAGATACCAGTAATATTGTGCCAGTCAGATACCAATAATATTGTGCCAGTCAGATACCAGGAATATTGTGCCTGTCAGAGCCCAGGAATATGGTGCCTGTCAGATGCCTGTAATATTATGCCAGTCAGATGCCTGTAATAGTGTGCAGTCAGAGGCCAGGAATATTGTGCCAGTCAGATGCCTGTAATATTGTGCCAGTCAGATGCCTGTAATATTATGCCAGTCAGATGCCTGTAATATTATGCCAGTCAGATGCTGGTAATAGTGTGCCAGTCAGAGCCCAGGAATATTGTGCCTGTCAGAGCCCAGGAATATGGTGCCTGTCAGATGCCTGTAATATTATGCCAGTCAGATGCCTGTAATAGTGTGCAGTCAGAGGCCAGTAATATTGTGCCAGCCAGATGCCCAGTAATATTGTACCAGCCAGATGCCCAGTAATATTGTGCCAGCCAGATGACCAGTAATATAGTGCCAGCCAGATGCCTGTAATATAATGCCAGTCAGATGCCTGTAATATTATGCCAGTCAGATGCCTGTAATAGTGTGCAGTCAGAGGCCAGGAATATTGTGCCAGTCAGATGCCTGTAATATTATGCCAGTCAGATGCCTGTAATATTGTGCCAGCCAGAGCCCAGTATTGTGCCAGTCAGAGCCCAGTAATATTGTGCCAGCCAGAGCCCAGTAATATTGTGCCAGTCAGATGACCAGTAATATAGTGCCAATCAGATGCCCAGTAATATAGTGCCAATCAGATACCCAGTAATATAGTGCCAATCAGATGCCCAGTAATATAGTGCCAATCAGATGCCAAGTAATATAGTGCCAATCAGATACCCAGTAATATAGTGCCAATCATATGCCCAGTAATATAGTGCCAATCAGATGCCCAGTAATATAGTGCCAGTCAGATGCCAAGTAATATAGTGCCAGTCAGATGCCCAGTAATATAGTGCCAATCAGATGCCCAGTAATATAGTGCCAGTCAGATGCCAAGTAATATAGTGCCAATCAGATACCCACTAATATAGTGCCAATCAGATCCCCAGTAATATAGTGCCAATCAGATGCCAAGTAATATAGTGCCAGTCAGATACCCAGTAATATAGTGCCAATCAGATGCCCAGTAATATTGTGCCAATCAGATGCCAAGTAATATAGTGCCAGTCAGATACCCAGTAATATAGTGCCAATCAGATACCCAGTAATATTGTGCCAATCAGATACCCAGTAATATAGTGCCAATCAGATACCCAGTAATATAGTGCCAGTCAGATATCAGGAATATTGTGCCAGCCAGCCCCCCCCCCCCCCCCCCCCTTACTTACATGAAGCTGCTCCGTGTCCCCCGCCGGATGTCTCCTCCGTGCAGTCTTCCCTCTTGCACGGAGGAGGGAAACAGAAACCGGATGTGACGCGACGTCACATCCGGCGTCAGTTTTTTGTGTTTTTTTTTCGGCCGTCGCATCCATCGGATGCGGCTTGCCGGAAAAAAGCGTTCACAAGCGCAATGCGCTGTGAACGCGGCAGCAGGGGCTGGGGGCCCACGGGACAGCTGCCTTGGGGCCCCCCAGGAGTAAATGGGCCCAGGGCAGCTGCCCCGTTTGCCCCGCGTTAAAGACGGCCCTGCTTCCCTCTTCCTACTGCTAATACCTCTCCCTATGCAACCAAGCATTCTGCTAGCATTTCCTGCTGCTCTATTGCATTGCCTACCTACCTTCAAGTCCTCTGAAATTATTACTCCTAAATCCCTTTCCTCAGATGTTGAGGTTAGGACTGTACCAAATAGTCTATATTCTGCTTTTGGGTTTTTACGCCCAAGGTGCATAATCTTGCACTTGTCCACATTAAATGCCAGTTGCCACTGCTCTGACCATTTTTCTAGTTTAGCTAAATCATTTGCCATTTGGCTTATCCCTCCATGAATATCAACCCTGCTGCAAATCTTTGTATCATCAGCAAAAAGACATACTTTGCCAACAAGACCTTCTGCAATATCGCTAATAAAAATATTAAATAGAATGGGTCCAAGAACAGATCCCTGAGGTACCCCACTAGTAACAAGACCTTGCATCGAATATACCCCATTGACTACAACCCTCTGTTGCCTGTCACTCCATTCAACAATATTGAAATCCAAACTCAAAGATTTCAGTTTATTGATAAGCCTTCTATGTGCGACAGTGTCAAAAGCCTTACTGAAATCTAGGTAAGCAATGTCTACTGCACCACCCTTATCTATTATTTTTGTTACCCAATCAAAAAAAAATCATTAAGATTAGTTTGGCATGATCTCCATGAAGTAAACCCATGCTGTCTCTGATCTTGAAATCCAAGCGACTTTAGATGTTCAACAATCCTATTTTTTAACAAGGTTTCCATTATTTTCCCCACTACTGAAGTAAGACTTACTGGTCTATAGTTGCCCGCATCCTCCCTACTACCTTTCTTGTGAATGGGCACAACATTAGCTAATTTCTAATCTTCTGGAACTACTCCCGTTAGCAATGATTGGTTAAATAAATCTGTTAACGGTTTTGCTAGTACACCACTAAGTTCTTTTAATAACTTTGGATGTATCCCATCAGGTCCCATCGATGTTTCATGTTTGTTGACACGCTGTGCAAAAACAAATGACTAAGTTAATATATTCAAATCTAATATACAACAATATATTTTTGGCTAGGTCAAATGGGCCCAAAAGCCCCTCCCAGTATATCTACACCCATTGGCGTTGGAGACTGCGGCCTCCTGTGGCTCCTCAAATGCAGAGTAGAGCGGACATATAATGTCACCCAGTATTCCTGTGCAGGACATCCGAGAAAAGTAGTTTGGGCACAAAGGTGGCACTGACAAGTTGTTTGAAGGCAAATATGTCACTGACAAAATTTTTGGGATGCAATTATATCATTGGCAAGCTGTTCGGGGGCAAAAATGGTACTGGGAACCTGTATGGGGTCAAAGGTGCCACTGACAAACTTTATGGGGACAAAGATGTCACTGACAAGCTGTATGGGGACAAATTTAGCAGGGAAATAGATGGCACAAGTGTTTTGTAGGCAAACATGTCCCTGACAAGATATTTGGGGACATAGATGGCACCGGCTGACTGTGTTTCCCTCCTCAGACGTCCGGCCGGGGACACGGAGCAGCAGCCAGGCGGTAAGTGATGGGGAAGGGGGGAGGAGGGAGGAAGAAAACGAGCACTGGAATAGCACAATATTCCTGGGCTCTGACTGGCACAATATTACTGGGCTCTGACTGGCACAATATTCCTGGTATCTCACTGGAACAATATTACTGGGCTCTGCATGGCACAATATTAGTGGGCTCTGACTGGCACAATATCCCTGGTATCTGACTGGCACAATATTACTGGGTTCTGCGTGGCACAATATTCCTGGTATCTGACTGGCACAATATTACTTGGCTCTGCATGGCACAATATTCCTGGTATCTGACTGGCACAATATTACAGGCATCTGACTGGTACAATATTCCTGGTATCTGACTGGCACAATATTACTGGGCTCTGCATGGCACAATATTCCTGGTATCTGACTGGCACAATATTACTGGGCTCTGCATGGCATAATATTGCTGGTATCTGACTGGCACAATATTACTGGACTCTGCATGGCATAATATTACTGGCATCTGACTGGCACAATATTACTGGGCTCTTAATGGCACAATATTCCTGGTATCTGACTGGCACAAATTTACAGGCATCTGACTGGCAAAATATTCCTGGTATCTGACTGGCACAATATTCCTGGGCTCTGCATGGCACAATATTCCTGGTATCTGACTGGCACAATATAACAGGCATCTGACTGGCACAATATTCCTGGTATCTGACTGGCACCATATTACTGGGCTCTGAATGGCACAATATTCCTGGTATCTGACTAGCACAATATTACTGGGCTCAGAATGGCATAATATTACTGGGCTCTGAATGGCACAATATTACTGGTATCTGACTGGCACAATATTACTGGGCTCTGTATGGCACAATATTACTGGGCTCTTAATGGCACAATATTACTGGTATCCGAATGGCACAATAATACTGGGCTCTGAATGGCATACTATTACTGGTATCTGAATGGCAGAATATTACTGGTATCTGAATAGAGCAATATTACTGGGCTCTGAATGGCACAATTTTACTGGCATCTGAATAGCACAATATTACTGGGCTCTGAATGGCACAATATTACTGGCATCTGAATGGCACAATAATTATGGCATCTGAATGGCACAATATTACTGGTATTTTAATGGCACAATATTCCTGGTATCTGAATAGCACAATAGTCCTGGTATCGGAATGGCACAATATTACTGGTATTTGAATGGCACAATATTACTGGTATTTGAATGGCACAATATTACTGGTATCTGAATGGCACAAATATTACTGGCATATGAATGGCATAATAATGCTGGCATCTTAATGGCACAATGGTATTGGCATGTGGCACAATAATACTGGCATATTAATGGGCAAATTGGCTGTGGCTTATTAATGACAAAATTATACTGGCATATAATTGGGCAAATTGGCTGTTATAAAGAGAGAGAGATGTCTGTATGTATAGATATGTATTGTTTTAGAATTGTACAATTGTCACCTCGTGGGGCTCCTGTGTGTCGCATAATTAATGGTGGTTCCATGTGTGCATAATTATGGGGCGCTTGTGTGTGGCATATGTATTGGGCCCCATGTGTGGCATAATAAAGGGACTCTTTTGTGTGGCATAATTATGGGGCACCTGTGTGTGGCATAATTATGGGGCACCTGTGTGTGGCATAATTAATTGGGCAGAGGTGAGGCATAAATAGTGGGGCTCTGGTGTAGCATAATTTCTGGGGCTCTGGTGTGGCATAATTTATGGGGCTCCTGTGTGTGGCATAGTTATAGGGCTCCTGTGTGTGGCATAGTTATGGGGCTCCTGTGTGTGGCATAGATAATAGGCCATCTAACTGGCATTACTAAGGAATCTGTTTGGCATTGTATTGGAGGGAATCCAGGGGGTGACACCAACCCTAGTGACGCCCCTGCCTGGGTGTAATGTAGGTGCAGAGGAAGGAAATGAAAATATTTTTTCAATAACCTTTTTATTACATATGTGAAAAGTTGAATTATAATAATGTTCTTTGGTCTGCGGAAATGTGTAAAATGTGTCCCTGGTCCTGAAAAGTCTTGGTCAGTGATAAACTGCATTCATGTCGGTGCTGTATAGGTTGAGACTCTCACTTTATTTACAGAAATGACCTTCTGCACTAAATCATTAAGTGGCTCATAAGGTCCTGCTCTCTCATCATGACAACTTCAATTAATCACAATTTGGGTTGTTCCTACTTCCACTGTGCAACTTTCCAAGAGTGACTTTCCTGAATGTCATATTGCAGAAAACAGCTAATGAGAAAAAAGGGTCAGTTTACAGCTACAGTATACTCGTCAGCTTTACGCGTTTAAAAGTATATATATAGTTAGTAACAAAACATTATGATAATAAATGGTGTTTTATTTAGATCATATGGAGCAGGTCTTAGGGACTTGAACATGAGTCAAGCTGAGCAGCATTGGTTTCACACACTAACAGCAGAGGTATCACTTAGGAGAGGTACACAGTTGTGTGATCTATGTTTTCTGGGGAATGGGGATCACATCATGTAGATGCAGAGGTACAGCAAAGATCTATCAGCTATCAAAAGTCAATTAAATAAACACACATCTGTTAAGGAAAGAAAAGAAGCATACTATTCTAACATATGATACACCTGACATTTCAAGACACCTTTCAAACTACCGCTTAATACCAAGCCCTACAGGGAAGATTTTTCTAATGTTTTGTCTAAAACATGTCTATAACAGGACATGTAACAGAGGACTGAGAGATCAGAATTAATCTCAGGGCTTTGAAGAAATGTCTTGTTTAGCAATCATGATAATCAGTACCAAGATCAATGGTAGCAACATTGGGGATAGAGCTGAAGGCCTAGGTTGGAGGATGTATACTGGTAAGAGCAGACATCTATAAGCATGTCTGCTCTCATGGGAATAGTTGGGGCTTAGGTAGGTTAGGATAGGGTTAAGTTTTTAGTTAGGTGGCTCGCGCTGTTAGTTTACAGCTGATTGGCTGTAGCACAGCGCGAGCTCTAGTTTGTTACAATATAAATTAAAAGTGCGGGAGTCTATTCCAGTCAGCCGGCTGTCCAGCTGAAGAAGCCCCCACCCTCCCTCCCTTCATTTAATGTTTTTGATATTTTGTCGTGATCTTTTAAAGGGGGGGTATAAGTCACCCTTCTGGTCAATTAGACAGAGGGGTGGATATTGGTTAAGTAAGTGGAAGTTCAGGCTTTCGGGGCAGAACTGAGTGGTAAGAAATGTGGTATATGTTAAGAGAAGTTATGCTATGGTTTTTGGTGGTTATATACAGTTTGGTTATTAAGAGCTAACCCCTACCCCTATTCAATAAAGATCACGGCCTTTCTCCAACATATTTCTTGTGTTTGTCTTTTATTTATAAAGATATTTGCACCATACAATTCCCATGGGCAGCTGCTCAAGCTACTGGGTATTACATGCTATGTGGTTTTGCTCCAGAACTGCACAGGTTTACCTTTTAAAACAGAGGGCATAACTAAAGTTGGTAAAGTTTCTAAACTGAACAAGGGTATATTTTTCCTTGATACCAAGGTAATTTCACTGGAGGCCTCTGTGAAGTCTTATCACTCCAAACAGAAAAAACCTTTAGACCCAAACCAGCCTATTTCAAACCCAAGTGAACCACTTTTCATCACAAATGGTGACCATGAACGACAAACCTGTCGAAACAGGTGAATACTTTCATAGACTCTTTAGGTACTCTGCACCAGACAGCAGTCCGCATGAAATCAAGCTTGATGGTCTTTACAGACTACTGAGATCAAAACCCCTCTGCATTTTTCAGAGATGTCACTGTGCAACCATTTGGACAAAGTTCTGCTTGTAAAGAAAACAAAAACGTGTTCACCATTGGCACTCCACCCCAGATGTCAGGAGCTCCAATTGGCACTGCTTCTTTAAAAGGGAGATGAAGATCTGTGTCGTTTCTGATCCAGACCTGCTCCTCACGCTGCTGTCTGGCCAATAGGAAGGATGCATGGGTAAATGCATTCATTGGAGAATTCTATCAGAGCTGAACTGGACACTGTGTGCGATCTCCGAAAATCTGAGCTACCTGAGTAGACCATTTAAACTTATATACTCTTTGTAAAATGTGTGCATTTACAGTGTAGGTACCTCCAACTTATATTTACCTTATTTTACCATCAAGATTACCTGGTTTATGTATCTGACCATTTTAAACAGTGTCCCTTTTTACCTCTTTTTCAGCTGTGGTTTTTTTTGTCTTACAATTTATAGTTTTTGAGCTAATCACTGACAATGTACATCAAATAATGAAGTTGAAAGTAAAAAATTAAGCTTAAAACTGATCCAACACTATTTGACCAACAGAAAACAAGTCCTATTGTTGTCTCATAAGCTAAAGGAGGTGGGAAAGCCATATTTATTTTTTTCTCACACAGATACTTGTTCCTGGCGTGGGCACAGGTGGATGGATCTGCTGTCCAGGTTAGCATGAAGAGATTTATGCTCAACACGGGTTGCAAAGGCCTGAAGAAAAATGGCCAGCAGGGCCGAGGTTCTCTGAAGCCAGGAAAGCAGCTGCTTTTTATATTCTCTTAATAGTTTATTTGGCTGGGAATGATTATTAAGAATAGTCACAGAGCCATCTGCTGACCATTAATGGTAACAACATTGAATTCTTGAATAAGCTAATTTTCTGAGCTGCCAGAATGGCTATAGAATTACAGATAAGAAGACAAATTACTTAAAAACCCCATAACCTTTTGATCTCCCATTTAAGGCTTTTCTTGCTTCAATAAATTTGTTATCTATTTTCACATTCTAAAAATAAAATGCATTCCTTTATGATGTGTGTTTTGGCCAACGTTAAATGTGTTTATTTATATCATGACTGAAAACAAATATGTTGGTTAATTAGAAGTGATACAAAAACAGTGCTAAGATAATTTTAATCAACAAACAAAACTACATATTTAAAGGGATGCCCCTGATTAACAAAGTCATCATAACCATGGTTCATAGTGAGCGATTACATTTAAAAAGCACTAGAATTATTGAGACAGTAAAAGGTTAATGTATTTATAGCGCTCTATGAGGAATTGTAAGGTAAAGACATATGGCGCATTAAGGGGAGTTATAGGTAAAACTGAGAGCTTTGTAAATGGATTGATTATTACCCCGTATAAATATTCAGAAATATTTTCTGGAATCCAACATGTTTTTTGCTACTTTCCGCTAGCATCACCTAAGCCAGGAACCACAGAAATAATTAACCACATTTCCCTGTTGCTTAACCAGCAGCTACGTGGGAATCATGAGTGGGCCTTGTAGGCACACCACAGCAACAGGTCAAGATTACCGTTCAATAGCTAAAATACATTGTTTTAGATTGGAAAGATCTGGCCCATTTGACCTAAGATTCCAACCAAAATGTTCTCAATAAAGTACTTTATTTGTATTATTTTATCAGCATTAGCTAAGAAAGCATTACTATTTAAAACAGCTACACATACTAACACTGAATGTGTCGGCAGATGATAACCACTCAGCTAGTGAGGAACACAAGCAGCCCACAAGCAGCCCCCTTGTCCCCGGTGAGGTCCGCCTCCCTCCCTTAGTTCCAGATTGTAAAAATTAGTTGGACAGAGCACAGACATGGGAGGGAGGAGACGAAGGACCACACACAGTTCCCACCTGGAACTATGCAAAGTCAACACAGGTAGGCAACTCAAGATGGTTAGCACAAGTGACCATCAAGTGAGTACATACAGAGAAGTCATGCATTGCCCCTGCTGCATGTTCTTCACCCTCTTAGCCAGCTAAACACAAGGACTGGATACGGATACAAGTACAAGAGTAGAACCACCATTAGCCACTCTACATGGATGACATCAAGCTCTATGCAAAGCGTGAATGAGACATCGACTCGCTTATTCAGCTGACACAGATTTACAGTGACAACATTGGAATGTCATTCAGACTGGAGAAGTGTGGTCGGATGGTAGTAAAAAGAGGGAAGACACTTAAGACTGATGGGGTGGAACTGCCAGCAGGGCCCATAGCAGAAATACAGACCAGCTACAAGTACCATGGTATCCCACAATCCCATGGGAACCACGATGAGGAAGCCAGTAAGACAGCAGCATCCAAGTACAAAAAAAAGATAAAAGAGATCCTGAAGTGCAAGCTCAATTGGAGCAACAAGATCTATGCAATCAACACGTACGCTCTGCCAGTATTGTGAGCTGTTTTAAGGAATACCTTAAAGCTCCTCACAGTGGCCAGGGGTTTCCACCCCAAGTCCAACACACAGCGACTGGACACCAGCCGGAAAGAAGGTGGCGAGGTCTGGAGAGTGTCAGAGCCACTGTCCTGGATGAAACCCAGACCATCTGAGAATACATCAGTAAGATGGCCTCCACGGATGAGCTGCTGAAAGAATGCCTGAAGCAGCAAGAGACATGGAAGAAAGATCAAGTAGAGAAAGTGCAATAGCAAGCCAAGACCAAGTAGTTGGCATTGTGTACAGGAACATCTGCACAGCATATGGGCTAAATACTCCCAAGTCAGATGGGAGATTCCACAGAAGGTCACGAAGAACAACAAGGCTAAGATTGTGTGGGACTTCAAGATCCAGATGGGCAGACAGCCAATCAACCTGACATTGTGGTAGTAGACAAGGACCAGAAGACAGTGATGGTGATTGATGTAGCTGTGCCAAGGGACTGCAACATCAGGAAGAAATAGTATCAGAAGCTGGAGACGTACCAGGGCCTGAAAGAGAGGATGTGGAAAATGAAGGTTAAAGTGGTCCCAGTAGTGATAGGAACACTTGGGGCTGTGACACCTTAGCTAGGAGAGTGGCTCTAACAGATTCCAGCAACGACATAGAAACATAGAAACATAGAATGTGTCTGCAGATAAGAACCATTCGGTCCATCTAGTCTGGCCAAAAAATTTTTTGAGTACTTTTATTAGTCCCCCGTTCCCGGTCTTATAGCTAGGATAGCCTTGTGTCTATCCCACGCATGCTTAAAATCCTTGACTGTGTTTACCTCTACCACTTCTGCAGGAAGGCTATTCCATACATCCACTACCCTCTCAGTAAATAATACTTCCTGATATTACTTTTAAATCGTTGCCCCTCTAATTTAAGACTATGTGCTCTAGTTGTGGTATCTAGACATCAGAGCACTCAGTCCAGAAGAGTGCAGTGCTAGGAGCAGATAAGATCCTGCACAGGATTCCTCAAACTCCCAGGCCTCTGGTAGAGGACCCGAGGTTGAGGAAAACACACACAACGCATAGAATGATGAGAAAAATATTTATATTATCTATAACACCATAAATTGAACAATATTGGGTATGAAAAAAGTTAAATGGATTTTTAGAGTTTTATGGACATATATTTTTAAGGATAAACAGGAAATATCACAACTAAACCTTCTTATCTACATGGATTATTTAGTGTCACTTTTAAATGTTGATTAATTAATCAGTCCCAAATCTGCTAAAGAAGCAACAAATGCTCATAAAACATAGATATTAAGAGAAGATTTCCAAGTCAATTCTCTGTGTTTTCTTCCAAGCTTGTGGCAGATGGCAGTGCAAGTTTATTCTCTCTTATTGAATAATTTACCTCTTGAATGCTGCAAGGGGCTGAACCAAACTTAGTTAACTGGGGAGAAAGTGACTATAGGGACAACTCTAGCAAAAAAATGACTTATGTTTAATTGAAAGAGTGCATCTAATGTAGATGGTTTAAAAATAAATTCTTTAAAGGGACTCCATTAGCCAAAACATTTCTTATACTGTAAATGTACATAATAAATAATGATCTGTACATGGTGATAGCAGAATTTCATGGCAATGCATAAATTAAGAGATATATAATTTTGAAATATGTCTGTGGTGTCACCTTATGGACAAATATGACTTTTCACCCCAATGAATTATAAAGCCAGGGGGCGGACCTTGGGATGTCACGTGTCCGCTCTCGTGTATGCACAGTATCACTGTCACTGACGCGTGCATCACTACACCTGAACAGTAGGCTTTCTCTGGTGTTTCAGACCCCACTCTCCCGCCAAACTCTCCCTCTGTCCTAAAAAGCGGGACAAAGCTCAGCAGCACAGCTGGACAGATCCCCAAATCGAGACAGTGGTGGGAGGGGGGCTGCATTTCCCACAGAAAATTAGGTAATTTGCATATGCAAACAGGAGACCCCTCAGACACATTTAAAACATGTATTTCTCTTATTTTATGTATTTACATTCAATTCTACTAACACAATAAATAGATCATTCTTCATATGTTTTTATTCTATGCATTCACAGTATAAGCAATGTGTAGGTGTACAAAGTCCCTTTAATTAATGAATGCACATAATGTATGTTATCGGGGTGGCATACATTTGTTTATAACCTTAGGTGTGATGGATCAAATCTTCTCTCATCTGACACAAGTTGAATGAAGATCTGATACAAGATTCTAAACACATCCTCTCCCTGAGCTATACAGAGAATAGGGCTGCCATCATACATTTTGGGGGCCTCAGACACAACAAACGGTCTGGGCCCCTTCCTCCCCCACTCCATTTCTCCTGCAGCACTCCTTTCCTTTTCGCCCCACATCCCTTGTCATAGCACCACCTTGGAAACCCAAGACATACCATAGCAACCAAATTGCACACCCAGAACTTACGCTAGAGAGCACCCACTTTACATCCACAGGATATGCCCAGAAGCCCAGAACCCACATTGCACACCCAGGACTTAGCCCAGCCAGCACCCAGATTTCATCTTCAGGCAGAGGCATAACTAGAAATAACTGGACCCTAGTGCGAAAGTTTCCACGGACCCCCCCCCCCCCCCCCAACCTATCAGGCAACCACCTGAAACCATCACGTGCTATACATCCATAGCACCAGTAACTACACTTGTAGTTACGCCACTGCATGGAAGTGTGTATTAGTGAGATAATTTTAGTGAGCGTTATGCGTGTGGTGAGCGTTGTTCGTGTGTTTTAGTGAGCATGTACTAGTGTGAGCATGTGTTAACTGCATGCTATGTGAGTGCCCACAAGAGTTATGTGAGTGTGTATGTGTGAGTGTGTATTAGTGTTATGTGAGTGTGTAATAGTGTTTTATATTAGTGAGTATTACTGGATGTATATCACACACTCAAATACACAGTAGACACAGGCACATACACTCATATAGAGTAAGTCAGAGGCACACACTGATATACACACTCACACTCATATAAACACTCACTCACAGACACACGCTCATATATACACTCACAGAGCACACACTCATACACAGTCACTCACAGACACACTGATATACACACTCACAGGCACACATGCATTCACAGACACGCACTCATGCACACTCATGGATACGCACACTCATAAAGACAGTCCTATCAGACACTGTGATCTGCACACCTAGTGACATGGAACGACGGGGAACCTGTGCTTCCTGCGTGGTCAGGTAACCAGTTTTTTTTTTAAAGGGGCCCCTTACAACCATTGGCAGCACTGACAGAGAAAGAGGGCTCAATAAGGTACAATATTTTTAATCTTTCATTAAAGTATTTCTACACTTGATGCAGTCTTTCAATTAAACATAATTTAATTTGTTGCTGACAGAAGTCATTTTATCCAAATGCAAATTTGCCCTGGAGTTGATTAATCTGTGCACACACAACATCACTAATTTGCAGACAAGTATTATTATGATTTTTCAACAAGCAGGCACACATTACATGTCAGGGAGAAAAATATAACATTATTAGGGACATACAGTAAATAAAATGTGCTCAAATTAAACATGTGTGGATGCACCCACAAACATCAGAGGGAATAAAGCTTGGCAAAATATAACTTTAACATCCAGCAGATCTCCCATAAGGAACAGCCTGCCAAACTTGCCAGCTTGCATGGTTGACCAAGTCTCTTGGTGCTAGAGGAACATTGGTGCCATTCACAAAGGTCTGCTGCATGCAGGACCAAATTAGCACTTAATGCATGAGACGACCACATGTGGCATACTTTTATTGCCTGGCGGAGACAAAATGTAAATATAGGGAGCTCTTCACTAGAAGTGGAGTACATGGACCTAATTATGCATTATAAATTGCCGAACCTAGTTAGTTTCATCTGCAAGAATAACAGAGTTGGAAATTCAGAATGATTTCTAAAACTTATTATTCTCTAGCTCTTTACTACCCGACTTTGCCTGGGATTTAGATTTTCGTCGCGGCTCCTCACTTTTAGTAACTGTCTAGGCCAGGGGTACTCAAACTTTTTAAACAGGGGGCCAGTTCACTGTCCCTCAGACCGTTGAAGGGCCGGACTATAGTAAAAATAAAAACTATGAAGAAATTCCTATGCACACTGCATATATCTTATTTTGAACAAAACGAGAACAAATACAATATTTAAAGTAAAGTTAAATCAACAAACTTACCAGTATTTCAATGGGAATAGTGTGCCAGTCAGATGCCCAGGAATATTATGCCAGTCAGATGCCCAGGAATATGATGCCAGTCAGATGCCCAGGAATATGATGCCAGTCAGATGGCCAGGAATATTATGCCATTCAGATGCCCAGGAATATTATGCCAGTCAGAGCCCAGTAATAATATGCCAGTCAGATGCCCAGGAATATGATGCCAGTCAGATGGCCAGGAATATTATGCCATTCAGATGCCCAGGAATATTATGCCAGTCAGATGCCCAGGAATAATATGCCAGTCAGATGCCCAGGAATATTATGCCAGTCAGATGCCCAGGAATATGATGCCAGTCAGATGCCCAGGAATATGATGCCAGTCAGATGCCCATGAATATGATGCCAGTCAGATGCCCAGGAATATGATGCCATTCAGATGCCCAGGAATATGATGCCAGTCAGATGCCCAGGAATATGATGCCATTCAGATGCCCAGGAATATGATGCCAGTCAGATGCCCAGGAATATGATGCCAGTCAGATGCCCAGGAATATGATGCCATTCAGATGCCCAGGAATAATATGCCAGTCAGATGCCCAGGAATATTATGCCAGTCAGATGGCCAGGAATAATATGCCAGTCAGATGCCCAGGAATATTATGCCAGTCAGATGCCCAGGAATATGATGCCAGTCAGATGGCCAGGAATATTATGCCATTCAGATGCCCAGGAATATTATGCCATTCAGATGCCCAGGAATATGATGCCAGTCAGATGGCCAGGAATATTATGCCATTCAGATGCCCAGGAATATTATGCCATTCAGATGCCCAGGAATATGATGCCAGTCAGATGGCCAGGAATATTATGCCATTCAGATGCCCAGGAATATGATGCCATTCAGATGCCCAAGAATATTATGCCATTCAGATGCCCAGGAATATTATGCCAGTCAGATGCCCAGGAATATTATGCCATTCAGATGCCCAGGAATAATATGCCAGTCAGATGCCCAAGAATATTATGCCATTCAGATGCCCAGGAATATTATGCCATTCAGATGCCCAGGAATATGATGCCATTCAGATGCCCAAGAATATTATGCCATTCAGATGCCCAAGAATATTATGCCATTCAGATGCCCAGGAATATTATGCCATTCAGATGCCCAGGAATATTATGCCAGTCAGATGCCCAGGAATATTATACCATTCAGATGCCCAGGAATATGATGCCATTCAGATGCCCAGGAATATGATGCCATTCAGATGCCCAGGAATATTATGCCAGTCAGATGCCCAGGAATATTATGCCAGTCAGATGCCCAGGAATAATATGCCAGTCAGATGCCCAGGAATAATATGCCAGTCAGATGCCCAGGAATATGATGCCAGTCAGATGCCCAGGAATATGATGCCAGTCAGATGCCCAGGAATATGATGCCAGTCAGATGCCCAGGAATATTATGCCATTCAGAAGCCCAGGAATATTTTGCCATTCAGATGCCCAGGAATATTATGCCAGTCAGAGCCCAGGAATATTATGCCAGTCAGATGCTCGTTATCCCTCCCTCCTCCCCCGCTTCCCCATCACTTACCTCCAGCTGCTGTGTCCCCGGACGTCTCGCGCGGTGTCCTCCTGTGGAGGAGGGAAACAGTTACCGGATCCGGATGTGACGTAACGTCACATCCGGTCGCGGTGATTTTTTTTTTTCTTTTTCTTCCTGCAGCCGCATCCTTTGCGGCTGCCAGAAAGAAAAAAAAAAGTAAACGGGGTGGGTGCCGGCAGCACCCCCCGCGGGCCACATAAATGTCCTCGGCGGGCCGCATGTGGCCCGCGGGCCGTAGTTTGAGGACCCCTGGTCTAGGCGGTCGGATGTTCTGCTCTCATTGAACTCTTTAGCAGTCTTGTTGCTCCTTCTTGTAGCAGTTCGCTACCATTGTCCTGAAAGTCACATTCCTACTCAAGACTTAATTAACTTATAACTCATAACTCAGGAAAGAAACAATGTAGAGAGTTGAAAATAGTTGCATTAGTATAGAAATGCCATCCTTAGAACCTTTGAAGCCTTTAACGCGGGTTCTTCTGGATAGAAATCTTATTTGCTGTTGGCGGCCAAGTGGTCGCAGTAGTGACTATGGCCCCTTTAATCCTTTATATTGGCCTTGCACATATTTATAAAATGTTATCATATGCCGTCTGAGACGTCTTTTTTTCTACCGTTAGGGTTGCCACTTTTTCTACAAATAAATACCGGTAATGCTACTGCCTCCATAGACTTAACATTTGCAGCAAGACAATATTTTACCGGCTTGCCACCGGCCAGGTGGTAACCCTATCTACCATATATACATGCCAATTTTTAGTCTCTCTACATCACTAAAATATTAAAAAGAGGATATCATACTCCCATTAATCAATACCCTGTTTTACACATGCCACTTGCAGCTGCTGATTGTCATTGTGCACTATTGATAAGTCTGCTTTCTACAATTATTCCTAAATCACTTTGATTAGTAGTTTTTCCGAAGGGAGATACCATTTAAAGTATATGTTGCATTGTTATTAATTTTCCCATCATGCATAACTTTACATTTGTCTACAGTGAATCAAATTTGCCACTTGCATGCCCAGTCCCCCACTTTGTCTTAATCTTTCTGCAAAGAATAAACATCAAGGTTAGTCTGTGTCACTGGTATGGATGCCAGTTCTGGCTGGAGTCCAGGTGCAAGGGCAGGCACAGGTGTAATAACCGGTGCAGGGTGACCACTCTCCCCCGAGGGGGGGAGCCCCAAGCTTTGAGTGGCCACAATCAGGGGTTTTAGGCCTCCTTTTTTAGTAAGGGGCCCTGAAATTTCTGATGGTGGCCCTGGTTCAGGGGCATGAAGTGTGTTTCCCATACTAACCAATGTGACCATAGAGCTTATAGGTTTCACTAACATAGCCTGACTCTCTAGAAATGGGGAATGTAACATCAGGCCCACAAACCTGCTACAATGGAAAGCAGTGCAAGATGGCAGCATTTATTTAATGAGTCCGTGGTTCCCTTTGTTACTGCTGTCACCAAATTGGATGAATGAGAGTAATATACACTGAACAAAACTATGCAAACCTCCAAATGCTAGAGAAAATATTTCAACAATACTGGTATTTCTTAAACATATTTTGACTACCATAACAAACAAGTAATTACATGTTGTTGTGTTGTCCTCAGTATGTTTTCTCTTTTCCTAGTCTTGAAAACAAGCTGAGATAGACTGTGGGTTTAATATTCTCACAGAACTTCCCCTAAGTCTTGTAAAGCATGAAGCAGATGGTTACCATTCAAAATGTAAAATAAGCAATAAGCCCTTCAGACCCTGGGCGTTGAAAACTCTATAGGAATATTAGTGTTATCTCTGGGTTTGTGTCTTCTATATCTCAATATTTAATTTTTTACCTGTCTAAGGACCTACAATAAAGAATTTTCTACACGTTGATTGGACTCCCTTCTAATCAACTTCCCCTAAGCTTAGTTTCATTAATACTGAATGGTAAAACTGGCACTTACAGGTCATGATCAATTTCTGTGTGCCCTTTTTCTCAGATAACTTAGGAAAGGTGAGTAATAACTATTTTCACTGCTGATATTTATACTTGTCACTAATTATGCCATTGCATTCCTAATTTTCCTCCAAATCCTCTCACTTCTTCCTATCAGTATTATATGAGTGAATATTTGCAGAATGTGAGATGATTGATGAGCCAATTGTGTCAACTCCAGCTCATCATCTCACTGTATCTTATTCTAGAGTTAATGAAACGCATCATAAGAAGGTTACAAAGCAGGACCACCTCTCTTTACTACAGAACAAACAATGAAATAAGGGCGTATACCAGCTAATTTGAGATGGTTGATTCTATATGTTCATGTTTCCTGCAGAAATCGTAGAATGTTCTTCGGAGTGAGTTAATTTTTTATATTATCATTTATTTATGAAGTGCTGACATACTCCGCAAGGGAAAAATGACATGCAGTACAACAAATGATGTGCGTGACAAGTGGTACTGAGGGAGATGGTCATTAATACAAACAAGGCAGAGCATTTAATAATCCTTTCACATTATGAGCAGATGACAGATGATAAATTGTTCTGTGCATCAGATAAAGATGAAGCACAGACTATATGTGCAATGATTCTAGTTGTGTGTACGTGGCTTACCGGTGTTAGTCTCCTCCAGGGTTATGTAAAAAGGTGTACACCAAAAATGTTTACGCTGCATATTAACTGGTTGGAAAATGAACCCTCATTAATAGACAACTGTCGGGAAATATGATGTTTTTTTTTAATTAAAAAATGATCATCAAATTCCATAGTGTCCCCTTCAATTCAATAGGAATTTTGTTGCAGCACATCTGCATAGCTCATATCCTATTACATAGTTAACCTTATTCCAACAGTGGTATATATTTTATGATCATGATGCTGAGTAACCATGACCAGTTCCATGCCTAGGTGATGGAGAGGCTGGATCAGGTTGTTAGTCATGTGTGGGAGATGCACATCTGGAGGAGAGGAAATTGTTGTACCAGCAGTAGTTTGAGGTTAGAGCTGAACACCGCAGCCACATTTTGAGTTACAAGCACACAGAGGCGTCACTAGGGGGGGCTACTGGGGCTGAAGCCCCGGATCTCCCCTCCATAGCCCCAAATGGATACTCTGACCACGCCCCCTAGCGCTCGGCCCCGCCTCCTCGCGCTCAGCTCCGCCCCCTGCATGTTGCACTCTGGGTACTGAGCAGCCCCAGACTCCGCCCCCTCGCGTTTGGCTCAGCCCCTTGCGCTTAACTCCGCCCCTCGAGTTTTGAACTTGAGTGTCTGGCAGAGTGTAAGTGAGAATGGCAGAGTTATGAGTGTGTATGTGTATGTATGTGAGTGGAAGAGTTATGAATGTGAATGTGTATGTATGTGAGTGGCAGAGTGAAAGTGGGTGTGAGTGGCAGAGTTATGAGTTTGCATGTGTATGTATGTGAGTGGCAGAATGTAAGTGTGTGTAAGTGGCCGAGTGTGAGTGTGTATGTGAGTGTCAGAGTGTGAGTGGTAGAGTGTAAGTGTGTGAGGCAAAGTGTGAGTGTTTGGAAGCATGTGTGAGTGAGTGTAAGCGTGAGTGTCAGAGTTATGAGTGTGCATGTGAATGTGTGTGAGTGGCAGAGTGTGTGAGAGTATAAGTGTGAGCAGGAGAGTTATGAGTGTGTGTGTGAGTGTAAGAGTTATTAGTGTGTGTGTGTGTGTGTGTATGTATGTGAGTGGCAGATTGTGTGAGAGTATAAGTGTGAGCAGCAGAGTTATAAGTGTGTGTGAGGGAGTGTAAGCATGAGTGGCAGAGTTATGAGTGTGCGTGTGTATGTGAGTGAGTGGCAGAGTGTGTGAGAATGTAAGTGAGCAGCAGAGTTATGAGTGTGTGTGTGAGTGGCAGTGTGTAAGTGTACGAGAGTGAAAGCATGAGTGGCAGAGTGTGAATCCCAGTGAGATTACTAGGAGAAAATGTGACTAATGACTATTATTCATATTGAATGTGATAATCAAGTGTGAAACAATGTTATCATCTCATATTATTTTTATTTTCAGACTTGATTATCACATTCAATATGAATAATAGTGATTCATCTTTATATATAGTCTTTATATTGATGGCAATGAGTCTATACACATGGCATTAAACATCCCATGTACCTGGTTATAGTATTAAACCCATACATTATGAGTGAATGTGCTGCACATTATATTATGGGCTTTACTCATGAAAGAGAGAAGTGCAGGGAAGTGAGATGGGAATTTCAAAATTAAGTCTAAAGTAGCAAATTTGGAAAAATTCTCCCATTCAGTTGAAATCTCATCTCAATTCCCTGCATTTCACTCTTTTATGAGGTTGGTAGAAGGAGCACACCTTCATACCTCAGCCTATTCTCCCCAGGTTTTTCACCCCTTTTTATTAAAAAATAAAAATATTTATGATGTGCGTGTGAGAGTTGCAGGTTTACACACGTGTCTGCGTGGCAGAATATCTGTGTGGGAAAGGCCATCTGTGTGTATAAGGGTGTCTGTGTGTAAGGTTGTCTGGATGTGTGTGTGTGTGTGTGTGTGTAAGAGAGTGTGTGAGTGTAAGTTTGTCTATGTGGGGGTGTAAAGGTGGGTGTCTGTGTGTGTGTCTATGAAATCCCCTATATTATGACATATTATGAGACTGTTGGTCAACTTTTTTCTAAAAGTCTGGTAAATGGTGTATGCAACGTATGCAATGCTCAGTTATTTTGAAATCATGGGAATTTGCTCACATACAAGTGTGTGTGTGTAAGTGGGATTGTGTGTCTGTGTGTAAGGGTGTGTGTATGTATGTGTGACTGTGCAAGTGTGAGTATATGTGGCTGTATGTGTGTGTATTTGTGGCTGTGTATTTATGTGTATAAGTGTAACTTCGCGTAATGGTTTTTTGTGTGCTGTGAGTCTTATTGTGCATTGTGGTACTGTAATGTGCAGCATGTGTGTGTGATACACTCACACACTGCACATTACTGTGAGTTTTATTGCTGTTGAGACTGTGATACACTCACACACTGCACATTACTGTGAGTTTTATTGCTGTGGAGGTAGTCACAGACAGACAGACACACACATACAGACAGGCACACACATACAGTTGGTGACAGGCACACACATACAGTTGGTCACAGGCATACATACAGTCAGTCACACACACAGTCAGTCACAGACAGACACACACACACATATAGTCAGTAACAGACAGACACACACATACAGTCAGTCACATACGGACACACACATACAATCAGTCACAGACAGGTACACACATACAATCAGTCACAGACAGATACACACATACATTCAGTCACAGTCAGACATACAGTCAGTCACACACTCATACAGTGGGTCACAGGCAGACATGCAGTCAGTCACACACACACAGTCAGTCACATAAACACACAGTCAGTCACACATGCAGTCAGTCATATACGCACACACATACACACACACTGTCAGTCACAAACACTTACGCACAAGTCAGCAATTTTGTTGTTGTTTACGATATAAAAAGTGCATCTATCAATATGTCCCCCTCCTGGCTGCTATACCTCATTCTAGCCTGGTCTGTGCCCTGCTGTTGTTTCTAGACCTGCTGATCAAACTCAGCGCTCAGGCACTATAGTGCGGTGCATGTGGGGATGGAGCAGGAGGACTGTGCAGCCAGTGCACACAATGCTCCCTCGTGCTCCGCTGGATAAATAAATAAATAAAATGATCCCAGCGGTGAGGCCAGGATTTGTTGAGCCCTGATATATACCCACATATACCTATTGCTCATTGGCACCAAATATATCAGTCTGTATGCTGCCTAACCATGTGAGCTTATTTACTCCACTTCTATCAAATCTGTCATGGGCTCCAGGCTCGGATCTTTTGGAGACCTAGCAACGCCCCTGCAAGCACACTAAATTTACTCTGACGCGTGGTAGATTTGAGTGTACCACAGCTCCAGTCTCCAGAGGCAATTCCCAAGCCTAACATTCTTCAATCAGCACAGATAGCTGGAAGTCAGTGAGGGGGACGATGATACTGACATGACAGGACAGTTACCTGGGATATCCTCCTCCTCCTCCTCATTTGATGGCGATGACTAAAACACACTTTTGAATCGTATTAGTAGATATTGGTTACGTACCAATCCTATCATCCAGTTGAACAATTCTGCACCACTCTCACTGCTCCCTCCCTGCCCTGGGCTTGTCAAAACCAAAAGAAAAACAAAAATGTAACAAACATATTTAAAAATAAAATATAATAAAAAAATGTTATAAAACAAATTCTAATTAAACAAATTAGAAATGTGAATACAAATTTATTTTGCTGCTTAACTCTCTTTTTTATCTGTTTTTTTACATGGACATTGTTCTATACATGGACAATCAAGTATCTTTTGAACAAATAATTCTAACTATATTGCATCATATATATATATAAAATATGTTTATATATGTTTATATATATATATATATAAAAATATGTTTCCATATTTAAAAAAAAAAACACTTTAAAATATTTAGCAGTGTGCTTTCCAGTCCTTTAATGTTCAATTATCAAACAGAAGTGAAATAAAAGCGCTCAAAAAACATTTAACCTGTGCTGCAAACCACTCTAGTGCAAAATAGTGACTGTAAAATGGTTTTATGTTATTTTACAGTCACTTTAAAGTTCAGTTCTTTAGCTAAAAGATGGAGAATTGATATGGGTGAATTTCATAACTATTTCATAGCTAAATCTGAGCTTTTCCAGAGGTGATTGGCACATCAAACTGAGTAGAAGTAATGCTATGCTTTTCATGGCGAAGATAGCCCAATCCGAATGTTTTGGAGGCCAAACGGCTCAAACAGACAATTCCGTCCCAAAATCTCTATGTTTCGAACACAGTTTTAAGAAAACATTGCAATTTTTGGTTGTTTGCTGATATTTCTATGTATTGTGCGTTCAATTTGGTCACTTCAGCAGCACAGCATACTAGATATGGTTTGTGCTCCTAATTTTCTTGTTGGAAATTGTCTCGTCTGTTGATCAGTCTTTGTACCTTATTTGTCAGCATATTTTTCTTGCCTGTTTTTTTGTGCCTATCTCTGCCGATAACAGGTGAGCTTATGAACTTGCACCACGGTCTTCTAAATAGTTTTAAAAAGTGTGCAGCCCTCCCCTAATTTTGAGATAGTTGCTTCCATCACTGGCATTACAATCATGGTTGCATAAGTCGCTACTGCGACCAGGCCCACCAATTTAGGGGGTCTCGGTAACCCCTGCAACCACTGGCATGTCTGTCAGACAGTGTAAAAATCATCTGATTGCATGATCTCTAACACACTTTCACACTTCACATTGATCCAAAAGAAGCTGTTTGGGTGAAGGGAGGACACTGATAAGTTGGGGGCAAGGATGGCACTGACAAACTGTTTCTTGCATGAATAAGGCAACAATGGCACTGGCAAGTTGTTTGTGGTCAAGCTGGGGGTCATGGCTGGCGATGACAAGCTTTTTGGACCTAATGGCCCAGACATACTCAAGGAAAACACCTATTTACTTAGTGAACCACCCATTATCAAACACTGCACTCATGGTTAATGGATTAAGACAATGGTTCCCAAACATATTTATGATTCCCGGCTCCCTTAGTGTATCAGGATTTTTGGCGACAAAGAGGGGGGTGGGTGCTACAATGCCCGAGAACAAACAGTACTGCAATAGTCTGTCCCGTAGGATAATGCCTACTCTGGAGAGCGACTCCATTTTTTGCCTGCTTACACCATTGCAAAGGAACCCCTCCATTAGCATATCTCACTGATCCCACCCATAAGGGCAGTCCAGATCCGAAATGCATGGCTAGTACCCTCTACACGAGGAACACAGCAAACCACAGACGTACGTTTCGGCCTACATTGGCCTCGTCAGTGTGGCATGGCTGATGATGCTCTAGGTGCAAGCAGGCCAGGGACCCATGGCCGTAGGCATACCCTGTTACTCATGGCGACAAAGAGGGGGGTGGGTGCTACAATGCCCGATAACAAACAGCACTGCAATAGTCTGTCCGGTAGGATAATACCTACTCGGGAGAGCAACTCCATTTTTTGCCTGCTTACACCATTGCAAAGGAACCACTCCATTAGCATATCAGACTGATCCCACCCATAAGGGCAGTCCAGATCCAAATGCATGGCTAGTATCAGGATTTTTCCAAGGTGCCGAACATATGCATACCTAACAGTGAAAGTGTGAAGTTGGTGCAGTTAGGTTGGTTAAGAATTATTTATTTACCTTAACCCTGGTTACATTGAATATCTATGTATATATATGTTTTAGATAAGTGTGTAATACTTATATTAATTTTTTAATATTATATTCAACTCTTTTCATATGTAAGAACAATGTTTTTCTTGTTTTGATTTCCTTCCTCTCCACCCACATTGCATCCAAAGGACTTGCCAAAGAACCATATTGTACCGACAGCACTTCCCATGCACCTACATTGCACACACATAGCACACACCCAATTTGGCATGCACGCATAGGACTTGCCCCACAGTTCATGCCACAGTATCACTTTGCTCCACAGCATTGCCCCTGCAGAACATGCCCCATAGTACATGTTCCTTTGCCCACAGAACATGCCACCAAAGCACTTTTCCATTAAAATATGCCACAGCCAAATTGACTATTAAAATACACAATGGCTAGTTTGCACATTAAATATGCCACAGTTAGTTTGTCAATTAACATATGCCAAATGTAAATGCCATTTAAAACATGTTAACACAAATTTGCCCATTAAAATATGTCATGGTTAGTATGCCCATTAAAATATGCCTCTGCCTCCCCAGTGATGCCACTATGTGGCACACTTGTAAGCCAGCTATAGAGCCATGGTGCACAGTTTGGAAAACTCTGGATGAAGACATTCAGAGAATTGTTTCACTTTGGTGCTTGATCTTATTCTGATACTGGGAATATTTATTATAGACACCAAGGACCTGGCAGATGGTTGCTTGAAATAAATCACTGCTGCCTGTGACCTGGGTTTTGCTCTAACATTGGAATTCTGGGGCTCTTGGCCTGAAACACTGATAACTTTTTTCTGTAGTCACATTGAGATTCTTACAGCCTTTATTAGTGGTTTAACATAATCATGAGAAAATCTAAGAAATTGAAATCGCGGATGAGTACACAAGACATTGGAGTCCTACTAACAAGGATCCACTTAGACTGAATTTGTACTTTTTCTGCAAAGTGTCGAATGCAGGACGATGCTACCTCAGCATAACTTGCTAAATATTTATTATATGTTATTACCTTTCCCGTTCATTCATTTTTTATTAATAAATCATGTTTATAATATATAATAATTTCTTTTTTATCTCCAATGTAATCCCCTTTTTTCTTGTCGTCATTTTAAGGTAGTTTTTCTTACACTGTAGCACCTTCCTGCATTATTCAACTGCAGACAATTTTCTTTGTTTAGATTCATATTGTCTCATTATGTATATATGTCTTTATTGATATAATGTGTATTTATATATATATACTTATCTAAAAAAAAAAATTCCATAATTATAACTGTTTATTCATTATCACTTTGCCACCTATATATATTTTTTAATATTTTTTTAGTATTTTAATGTATCACATCATGTATTTTACCAAATATACTGCAACGATTTGTCACTTTTTACTCATAAGATGTTTTTTTCAATATGCTGTGTTGTGTCAAACGCAATCACTGCCGACCTATCACACGATTGGTTAAATTCTGTATTTAAACTAGCCACATATGTCAGCACGTTAGCCTATGATTAAGTGCCATTCAGGCACGAAACGCGTAAGGCGACCTGTCTGCCTTTCCATGTCCTCACGTCTCCATGTATTCCTGTATTTTTATCGAATAAATACTACATCTTTTTCCACCACTACTTTATGGATATTCCTTTTGTCTAAAACCGGTGAGTGCTCGAATCAACCTTTTTATCTTGTTATCCTACTGACAAGACCTTCCCAGTCATTGAGCCACTATTTGCCACGACTAGATTACTTGAAAGCTCTCTCAAATTAATTTGATTCTGAAGATACACACATACCAGGTTCTTCCTTGTCCCATGTTCTCTGTTGGCTACTTCTGAGGAGAACTTCCCAGCCATGAAGAAGGATTGCTGAATTAAAGCAGAATCTAGATCATGGTGTGGTGGAGATTCACACAGAAATCAAAACTCTAGAAGCCAAGGTGACAACCCTGGAGGCCGACAAGGATAACACTTTTTCAAAAATGGAAGATCAAATTGGGAGACATAACATAGATATCAATAAACAGCAGGAAACCTTCTTCATTAAATTCAACGAATTAGACAATGACTCTACTCACAAGAATGTGCCCCTCTGTGGTGCCACTGAAGAAGTAGGTCCCCAAGAGTTACCTCACTTCATAAGAAGACTGCTGACCCCATGATACTAAACAACTCTCTGCAATGTTTTTTTAAAAGCGGCTAAAGCCTCAAATGCACCCCCAGACTCACATAGGGATATCATTCTCAAATTCAGGCACATAGCGAACAAAATCGCCCTGACCTCCAAGCTTACAGGCCCAACACCACTGGCCTTTATATTCTCCAAACTGCAAGTATTCCCAGAATTTACCCATGCTACAATTCTATGGAGATGATCCTTACAATCTCTGACTACTGGGGCCCGGCCCGCACACTCAAGTGACCAATAGCAGGACATTTCACAGGCTGTCTGACAAATGAGAAGCTAAGTCCTTTCTCTTGACCTTCTCCTTGGTGCCTTTTCCACCCAAGAGGCCGAACACCTTGAACCACACTGCCCAGCAATTTACTCCTTCTAATATCAGGGCAGTGGTATTGGTGCTGCTACTGAAACCCCACACATGGCAGGTTTCTCTACCAAAAGATAAAGGGATCTCCTTTGATCTCCACACCATGTCACTGAACATACCAACTTAGACACCTCTCCATTCCTGATCTCTCAACAGGAACATTTACTGTTCACTTTCAGTTTTTGGTAACTGTTACCACTGTTCTATGGCTTGAATGGCTAACACATTTCTTTTTTTTTTTATAAAATAAAAGAATATAAAAAAAAAAGAATGCAGTAAAATCCAATAAAAACACAGCTAGCTGGATAGGGGTTGCATAATGTGTGGCAAAAAGATTTCAAACCTGTTACTTGGATCTCTCAGCTAAAAGTTTTAAATTGAATACAAAACTTCCTCCTTACACCTACGAACCACTGAAAACCATCACCTTTTTAAAATGCTGAATCATCTGGTGAACACTCAATTCAGCCTTCCCTATTAAACCACTCATATCCAGTACCTTCTATACCTTCACCAAGTTGCTAAGTGCTTTTTTCTTTGGACACTCCAAACCAACCCACCAATATTTAATGTTTACACTATTTTGCTGTGACCCCTGATGAAGCCTTTTCAAGGGCAAAAAGCGTTGGGCTCTTTCTGAAGTTTCATCATAATCCTACAATGTCTCCAAGTATCAACTGTATCTATATCCAACATTACCTGAGATTTGGGCTATATGAATAGATGCTGTTCATCTGGGCTTTTCTGTTTATATTGATGTATTTAATATATGTGCTTTATACACATCTGTTATTTTTCTTGTATTCACTTCAATACACTTCCAGTTCTATTGCCTCTCTTCCGGGTCCTTTGGGAACATCAAGCAGCTCTGTCTCTTGTCCTGTATACAGGGCCGTCTTTAACGCGGGGCAAACGGGGCAGCTGCCCTGGGCCCAATTACTCCTGGGGGGCCCAAGGCAGCTGTCCCGTGGGCCCCCAGCCCCTGCTTGTCATGTTCACAGCGCATTGCGCTTGTGAACGTTTTTTCCGGCAAAAAACAAACAAAAAAAACCTGACGCCGGATGTGACGTAACGTCACATCCGGTGACTGTTTCCATCCTCCGTGCAGGAGGGAAGACTGCACGGAGGAGACATCCGGCCGGGGACACGGAGCTGACGCATTCGGTGAGTACTTGGGGGGGGTGGGAGATTACAGGCATCTGACTGGCACAATATTCCTGGGCTCTGACTGGCACAATATTACTGGGCTCTGACTGGCATAATATTACTGGGCTCTGAGTGGCACAATATTACTGGGCTCTGAGGGGCACAATATTATAGGCATCTGACTGGCACAATATTACTGGGCTCTGACGCACAATATTACTGGGCTCTGACTGGCACAATATTACTGGGCTCTGACTAGCACAATATTACTGGGCTCTGACTAGCACAATATTACTGGGCTCCGACTAGCACAATATTACTGGGCTCTGAGTGGCACAATATTACTGGGCTCTGAGTGGCACAATATTACAGGCATCTGACTGGCACAATATTACAGGCATCTGACTGGCACAATATTACTGGGCTCTGAGTGGCACAATATTACTGGGCTCTGAGTGGCACAATATTACAGGCATCTGACTGGCACAATATTACTGGGCTCTGACTGGCATAATATTACTGGGCTCTGACTAGCACAATATTACTGGGCTCTGAGTGGCACAATATTACTGGGCTCTGACTAGCACAATATTACTGGGCTCTGAGTGGCACAATATTATTGGGCTCTGACTAGCACAATATTACTGGGCTCTGACTGGCACAATATTACTGGGCTCTGAGTGGAACAATATTACTGGGCTCTGACTAGCACATTATTACTGGGCTCTGACTGGCACAATATTCCTGGGCTCTGACTGGCACAATATTCCTGGTATCTGACTGGCACAATATTCCTTGACTCTGACTGGCATATTATTACTGGGCTCTGAGTGGAACAATATTACTGGGCTCTGACTAGCACAATATTACTGGGCTCTGACTGGCACAATATTACTGGGCTCTGACTGGCACAATATTCCTGGTATCTGACTGGCACAATATTCCTTGGCTCTGACTGGCATAATATTACTGGGCTCTGAGTGGGGGGGGGGGGGGGGGAGGTAACATTGCGATGGACGGAGTGATTGCATGCAGGGAGGGGGCAGGGTCCAGGGGGCCCAAGCAAATGCTTGCCCAGGGTCCAATCACTATTAAAGACGGCCCGGCCTCTATACCCCTCTTACCTTTTACCCCCTCTTTTTCTCCCCACCCCACTCTGGCGCAGACTTGTACACACTCCTGCCATGAAACAGGAAGGTTGCTGTTCTCTCACATTTTTACATTTTTTCAATTCTTATAGCCCTATTGATCATAATAGTGTGTTTTATGATAGACTATGTTTTTGTTATATTGCTATATAAGTAAGGTTGTCTGACATACCTGAAAACACTATCATTTGGTATCCCTATGACAATGTAGTCTATGTTGTTATTTATGTTTATTCTGACCGTTGTATAACTTATGTTTCCCCTCCCCATATTTTATTGGCAATTGCAATGTCTACGGACATCTACAGATACAAGACTTTGACAATATTATCCTCCTTCACATTGCACTCAAATAGATGACTTTACAACTACAATGACCTTACTTTCAAACTTTTCTAAACTCCCCTCTCCCCCCCCCCCCCCCCCTCCACCACATTCTATTTGGCTCTATTTGTTTGCCCTTTTCCCTTTCTTAATTTAAAAATATTATTTCAAAGCTGTATTTTAGCTCTATTTTAGTGAATGGATGGATTTTTTTTAGGCCAAAATAAAAAAATATAATAATAATAATAAAAATGTAAAATAATCTAAGATATTATTGACCTATACAGCAATTCCAAAAAAGGAAAAATTCAAGCAAATTTTTGTAGAGGTGGTCCACAGGCCCTAGGCAGCCCCTAGTGCCGACAAATAGTATACTATAAATAATTAAATCTGATCAAATAAAGAGTTATTTTAGTTGCAAAACATGAGCTTCAGCATGATTAGTATGTCTGCTCTTTTAATTATCACATCATTTGATGCATTAATTCCCTTTTAAACCTGTAAGTGTCAATAAAACACATTGGCTCAGGGTATAGATCATTTGATACACATGTCACTATCATTAGTGCAAAGTATCAGTCGCATGCATAAGCAGATGCCTTTTTCAGATTGTTCTAAACAGTGAAAGGGTTAAATATTGCTGCTTTTGATGAAACATTAAAAAAAGCAATCATGGTGCGGTGAAGTGGTTAAGTACTTTGTGACAGCATTGTATGCTGTCCTCGAGCTAAGAAACTGACAGCTTAACGAATAGCTCTGGATGGTAATTAGCAATAGAGATGCTAATAATGAAATCCATTACAAGCACAACTGCGGAGAAGGAGCACGCAAGGGGAGGTGGCGGAGTGAGGGGGAACTGAATGGAACCGTATAAAAAAGAGCAGAGAGGAAGAGGGGGGTCAGGATGGGTTACAAACCAGAGGTGATAAGAGGCCATAAGAAAAATAGTGGTAAAGACGGGATGTGGGATTTATGATGCAGAGACTGAGCAGTGAAAGAAAGAATAGACTTTCCAAAAAGATAGTATGTGAGAAAAGTATTTAAAGATTAACCTAGAAAAAAGAGATAGTGTGTATCAGCTCACAGGATACGTTGACGCACTGCGGAATTTCCTTTGCCTGCCGCAGCTTATGAAAAAGAAAGGTCAAGTCCAATAGTTGGTTCTGGAAACCACAGGTGGATCTTTGCATAAGTTGACCTCTAAGACTCACTCAGATGTCAATTGAATAGATTTACTTATGAAAAGGTGAGTTGAGAAGTAATGAACATTTCATCTCATGGACTCAACTATACGCTCTATGGTGAGAAGAACAAAGATGACCATGGATAATGCAAAGTTATATATTTAAAACCACTAACATTTTTTAATAATGCATTTGGCAGGGCCAACTCTGTTCTTCTTACATGAGGAACTCAACAGGTTTGCATAACCTCAACTACCCTGCAGTCCTGATTTCCATTCTCCAATGTTTTAGATACTGGAGGCAGCTGTAAGGGTTGAGGTTTTTGGAGCATAGACCAGGGGATGCTATCTCTTGCCAGTAACCATTACCAGGTGGTCCACAAGTGTATATAGGCAGAACACCCTGGTAAGGATAGGAGCATGAGTGTGCCACAAAAATAATAAAAGGTAAATCCAAAAAGAAAAGTCAGGAACAGCCCAATAGATCAGGGCAGGCAGCAGTCCAGAGTAGTAGAATAATGCTAGCAGGGGTCAGGGTTCAGGCAAACAGAGTAAACCAGGAGACAAGCCAAAGGTCTGGTAATGGGAAATCCAATAGATATACTGCAACACAGCAAATAGGCGACCACTGGAAACTGAAGTCCAAGGACAAGGCAAGGTCTTGTTACTAGTGTGGTACCTCAGGGATCTGTACTAAGACCCATTCTCTTTAATATTTTTGTGATATTGCAGAAGGTCTTGTTGGCAAAGTATGTCTTTTTGCTGATGATACAAAGATTTGCAGCAGGGTTGATGTTCATGGAGGGATAAGCCAAATGGCAAATGATTTAGTAAACTAGAAAAATGGTCAGAGCAGTGGCAACTGACATTTAATGTGGACAAATGCAAGATTATGCACCCTGGGCATAAAAACCCAAAAGCGGAATATAGAATATTTAGTAAACTGCTAACCTCAACATCTGAGGAAAGGGATTTAGGAGTAACAATTTCAGAGGACTTAAAGGTAGGTAAGTGCACTCCACTCTCCGGATTCAATGCAAAAAAGGTGCTTTATTCAGTATGTAGCAGGAAAAAAATGGATGGACAAAAAATAAACTGTGGTAAGGGATGACGACCTGATGCGTTTCGCGTGTTACCACGCTTAGTACTCACTCACGATTAGGAGCACCTGCCCTCCAGATTTTCAAAGGCTGTGAGTAGAGCCGGTGCTGGCTTCTTTCTTAAAGGTAGGTAGGCAATGCAATAGAGTAGCAGGAAATGCTAGCAGAATGCTTGGTTGCATAGGGAGAGGTATTAGCAGTAGAAAGAGGGAAGTGCTCATGCCATTGTACAGAGCACTGGTGAGACCTCACTTGGAGTATTGTACGCAGTACTGGAGACCGTATCTCCAGAAGGATATTGATACTTTGGAGAGAGTTCAGAGAAGGGCTACTAAACTGGTTCATGGGTTGAAGGATAAAACTTACCAGGAAAGGTCAAAGCATCTTAACATGTATAGCTTTGAGGAAAGACGTAACAGGGGGGATATGATAGAAACATTTAAATACATAAAGGGAATCAACACAGTAAAGGAAGAGAGTATATTTAAAAGAAGAAAAACTACCACAACTAGAGGACATAGTCTTAAATTAGAGGGGCAATGATTTAAAAGTAATATCAGGAAGTATTACTTTACTAAGAGGGTAGTGGATGTATGGAATAGCCTTCCAGCAGAAGTGGTAGAGGTAAACACAGTCAAGGATTTTAAGCATGCGTGGGATAGACACAACGGGGGACTAATAAAAGTATTCAGAAAAATTGGGCAGACTAGAAGGACCAAATGGTTCTTATCTGCCGACACATTCTACGTTTCTATGTTTTCTATAACACTCATTCATTATGAGACCTATACTTTTAGGTACACATTAACACATTAACACAAAATGCGCACAATCAACAGATTTGACCCTTTTCGCTCAGTTCCTATTCTATACAATATCTATTTACTCACTGATCAGTGGAGTTTTAACCTCTGTACTGAAATAAATGGACCAGATCCACTTTAGCATACCCCCAGGCAGTGCCGGACAGTCCCAAGGTGTGAACAATGTCCCACTGCAATTAAGAGGAGAAAGCAATGTCTGTGTATGTGCCACAATCTTGTCATAAATCTGCAGTGACACTGTGCGTATACGTACAACTCAACAGAAATTACCAATTTGTGCATGAAATTGGTCAAATTGTGGAGATTGCTAGGTCGGGCATATTGGGTAGACCCACAAGTTTCTTACTACCGTAATAGTTGCATATTTAAAAGTCACCTTGCTTGGAACTTATATTGGCATCAATTTAGGCAGAATAACAGTATTAACATGGCCATTTATGTATTTGTTTTCCTGCCTAGGATTATAATTCTCACCTGTTTGTCACTATGGTCAAAATTTGTATAAAGAAGGAGGAATCAAAGTTAATTTTAATCCCACTTATGTTGTTTTATGCATATTATGGTTTTGTTTGCTTATGTGGATGCATGCATAATGACCCAGGGTCAGAATAGTATCACTATCAGTGGTAGTCTATGAAAGCAGATCACCAGGTTAAGCTTTCACTGTGTCTTGTTCACTTTTAATACTGATAATGTTAATATTATCTATTGGACTATTGTGGATAAGTTAAACTTAAGTGGTCAAGGCAAAAAGCGAAGTTGCACCAGGCTTACAGGCTTACAGTCCCTGGCCTTTTGACCTTACAGTCGCAGCATGTATTTATTTTTTCTACATCTCCACTTTGCATCTGGGCCTATGTTAAATCAGAGCAGCCAAACTGCAAATGGTCCTTTGCTTCATTTGTATGTGGAAATGTTTAGGGTCAACACTAGTCACATTTTCCTATGATGTCATTTATGGGGACACACTTATTCTCACCATCACAGCACCCTCTACCAGCATTACAATGTCCTCTGCCCTTCAAAAGATGCATTTTCCATTACACCTCAGCATAACTAGATGGCCTCTCATTTACTCCCCACCATAACAGGACCCTGTCCCCTCAGCATCCCAGGACTCTCATCCCACTATGATTAGAGAGCTCCTCAACAACACAGGACACACTAACATTCCTCCTTTATCATCACAGGATCTTCTCAACTCTCTGATCACAGGACAACCATTTTCTCATTGGATACTTAAACCACACCCTCTCCCTTATACTGTCCTGGGACCTCTCTAGTCCCCCCAGCATCAAGACCCACTCATGACCTCACCCAGCAAAACATAGGCTAGAGGGAGTTTTGATTCCTGGTGGTCTGAGGCGGGCCTGTGTGGTCCCGAATGAGCACAGACAAGGTTTATGCTACTATGTAGCTGAGGTTTGTTAGAGGAGATCTCCCCTACACCATTTTAAAGGAGATGTCCCTTAACCAGCCTCTCCTGTACGGGCGGAGAGAAGGTGCCTGTGATGCTTGAGTGAAAAAATGTTCTCTAATACTTGGGGTATAACATATAGAAGTCCTGTAATGCTGGGGGGAGGGGGTAGAGTAATATATGGTCATTAGATGGAAGAGGTTCCAGCAGCAGTGCGTTTTAGCTAATGATTTCAAGTACAGTACTTTTTACTTTATGAATGTCTTCTCCAGGGCTAGCACTGACTGCTGCAGAATTGTAGCTGTCAACCTGAAGCTTTGTTGTGGAATTCCTCACATATGGCTGCACCAGGGTCTACTAGAAGAAGTATCTGTAGTTTGTACTGAGTCAAGTACTAAAATAGCTTCCTTTGTTACATAGCATAATCTAGAAACAGGAGTGAAATGCATCCTAAAATGTTTTATCCCAATATATTAAATTTGAGATTTACTGAGGAGTGATCAAAAAGAGAATTGTTACCATTGTGCATTGTTTCTATAATTGTGACTTGGGCTTCTCTATGATGTGTATGTGTTGAAATACAATAGGAACTGCAGAAATGTTACTGATGTCCTTCAACTCACTATTCAGATCCATTTCCTCACTATGATCCTTTTTTAAAATTGAGTCCCTCAGATTCCAATTCCAGACAACTGCTTTCCACTTTCCTGTATCTTTGTATTTCTGCCTGCAGAATATCTAACCTCACCTCTTTTGACTTTCCCCATCTTTCCCAATTTAACATTCTGACTGTATACTTTGCATTTATTGCCACAACTCATGTGCAAGGCTGCTCTATGCCGAGTGCTCTAGTCATGACAGTGGTATGCCAGATAATACATCCCCCCCCCCCCCCCCCCACCAATAAATTACACAGACACAAGCTAGAAAGGTCGCAGGATTTATTTATCAGAAAAAATGCTGCAACATAAAACTACCAGCTTAAACTAGCTGTAAACATAAACAGGTAATAATATACCGACCAAATGTTTAATAACAACCGGGTATCAATCAACTGTAACCATAGTAATATAAGCATTACTTATTAAGAATATGTAAGCGGCAGCGTGTCACTTATCCTAGCCCACCTAGGATAGGGCCCCCGAGGATCTGGTGTAGGCATAATCCATGTCCTTGTGGCTACTGGCGTCGATTATGCACAGTAGCCATACTTCACTCTCCCTGGGATGAGCCCATGGGGAGCCCATACAGGTAGATGCCACACAGTAGTGGATCCAGGGGTGGGGCAACGGGCCCCCCCCCTTCCCCCGAGCAGAGCTGGTGCAGTAGTGGGGAAAAACAAAACCCCGCCCCTTTAAATAAAAAAAACAACAACAAAACGCAAGCGCACTTGCCAGCAGAGACGGCTAGATCAGAAGATCCCTCCTCACCATCGTTCTGCCTGCAGGCTGCACGGGGAGCCGAACAGGCAGCACAGAGAAACCTCGGTGCTCCCAATTCGGCTCCCCGGGAAGTGCCGACAGGGAAGTGCAGACAGATCCCGTGACCGACGCTCTGACATCAGACGCGCGCCGGTCACGTGCCCTCTCTGCACAACCGTCGGGGAGCCGAACAGGCAGCATGGAGGACACCATGCTGCCTGCCAGTAGCCACCAGGGAAAAAGGTAAGTGCTGGGGTCATATTAAATGGCATTTTATTGGGCAAATTGGCTGGGGGATATTAAATGGCAAATAATACTGACATATTATTTGGAAAATTGGCTGGGGCATATTAAATGGCAAATACTGGCATATTATTGGGCAAATAATTCTGACATATTAAATGGCAAATAATTCTGTTATATTATTGGGCAAATTGGCAGGGCATATTAAATGGCAAATAATTCTGGCATATTATTGGGCAAATTGGCAGGGCATATTAAATGGCAAATAATACTGGCATAGTATTGGGCAAATTGGCAGGGGCATATTAAATTGCAAATACTGGCATATTATTTGGGAAATTGGCAGGGGCATATTAAATGGCAAATAATACTGGCATATTATTGGGCAAATTGGCAGGGGCATATTAAATGGCAGATACTGGCATATTATTGGGCAAATTGGCAGGGGCATATTAAAATGCAAATTGGCTGGGGCATATTAAATGGCAAATAATACTGGCATATTATTGGGCAAATTGGCAGGGGCAGATTAAATGGCAGATACTTGGATATCATTGGGCAAATTGGCTGGGGCATATTAAAATGCAAATAATTCTGGCATATTATTGGGCAAATTGGCTGGGGCATATTAAATGGCAAATAATTCTGGCATATTATTGGACAAATTGGCTGGGGAATATTAATGGCAAATAATAGTGGCAATGTGTATGTAATGGGGTGATGGGGGCATGTAAATGGGGTGATAGGGCATGTCCTTGGTGTGCAACGTGTGTTATGGGTCATGTTGTGGGTGTGCATCGTGGCTAGGAGTGGGGTGCCCAAATATTGTCTGCCTAGGGCAGCACAAAACCAAGATACACAACTGGGGGGGAGAGAGAGGAGAGAACACTGATGGGGGGAGAGAGAGGAGAGAACACTGATGGGGGAGAAAAGAGAACAATTATGGGGGAGAAGAGAGAACACCGAAGGGAGGAGAAGAGAGAACGCTGACGAGTGGCGGAGAGAGGAGAGAACACAGACGGGGGATTGAGGAGAGAACACAGATGGGGGAGAGGAGGAAAAGAGACAGCTATGGGGAAGAGGAGAGACACATACATGGGCAGAGGGACAAAGAGACAGTCATAGGAGGTAGAGAATAGAGAGACATGGGAAGGGAGAAGAGAGAGATAGAAATGGGATGGTAGAGGAGAGACAGACAGACATGGGATGGCAGAGGAGAGAAAAAACAGACATGGGATGGCAGAGGAGAGAAAAAACAGACATGGGATGGCAGAGGAGAGACAGACAGACATAGGATGGCAGAGGAGAGACAGACAGACATAGGATGGCAGAGGAGAGACAGACAGACATAGGATGGCAGAGGAGAGACAGTGACCTGGGAAATGATAGGAGAGACAGACAGACATGGGAAAGAAGAGGATACAAAGACAGACATGGGAAGAAAGAGGAGAGATACGGGCATGTGGAGGAAGAGAGACAAATGGACACGGGGAGTGAGAGGAGTGCGACAGACATGGGAAGGGAGAGGAGCATGACAGAAGGACATAAGAGAGAGAGGAAAAGACAGGCGAACATGTGCCCCTACCGAGATCACACTCTGGCTCTGGCACTGGCACCAAACCTCAGGGTCCCCTGCACACAAGACAGAAAAACACTCAAAAAAGGGAAGGGAGGGAACTTGCCATAATTTTTTCAAACTGGAAGTTTGCTTGTTATGCATAACAGTATATAGCTCAAGCCCAGCCCCTTATCGATATACTAACCACCCCTTGCTGTGCCCTTACTGGTCACAGGATATGATTGACAAGGTGTGTTGTGATGACTGACAACCCCTGTCATGATGGCCTTTTATATATTCTTTATTCCAGGTCAATATTTGATAACAAACTCTGCTTTTTTACATGTTGCTGCATCTCGTTAAAGCATGCAGCTAAATGTATTGAAAATGCTATAGGTTACATAAACCATTTACTATCTCACTAAATTAATTACACAGATTTCACATATGATTTACATTTTTTGACCCTAAAACACAAAATTGCTGTTCTTTGGAGTCCAGGTCCCTCTAGTGGGGTCACCAATGTAAAAGTGAAGGTGTATCCCATTATAAGATGCTACATACATAAACTCATCTATTCTCGTGCTGCTGTTCATAGCTTGCAGGATTTTATTTAGCTGTGTGTAGTCTTTTGTTCCAACTGAATTCATCGCAGCTGTTGTAACTTACATCTGTTACACCCAGGGGCAAGAAAAAGCAAATACAATCATGGGGGACCTTCAGTACTATCCTTCAATGTACAGCAGAACACAAAGATGTTGTATTGAGAATAACTACTATACATGGGCGTCCGTAGGATTTTTTTCAAAAGGGGTCAAAAAATCCTTTCCACGCTCTCCCGTGCCAATAGCCATGCTACCAGACTGTCCCGCTTTGTATGGGTTCAGTCCCGATTTCTGGAGGCTGTCCCAATGAGCCCTGCCTTTGTCCTGCTTTTCGGGACAGATGTAGAGCTCAGGGGGACAGCGAGACTTCAGACCATTATCCACAGTAAAAATGAATTTGTCTTGCTTCTGGGATACCGGAGACACACTACTGTGCATGTGGATCATTATGCGCATGGGCAGTAGTGCTGCTAGTTGGAGTGCCTACTGCGCTGTCACTCAACCTCCAAAGCTCTGACCCCTTGTGTCCCAATTTGACAAAGAGTTGGGAGGCATGCGATACTCCCCTTACCTACTCCCCATCGCCTACCTTTCTTGGCGCAGGAGAAGGGTTCCCTGGTGGGAAACAAATTTTAGTTATCCATTAATAGGAAAAATGATATGACTGTGGTAGTAGTAGCTAACAGACCAGCATGTACCTGAGAACTTTTGTTTACGATAGTTGGGGTGGTAAAGATTAGCCACAACTACCCCAGTTTATAATTCCCATGGTGTACAGCCAGTAATTGCATGGGAAAGTACAACTTCTTTGAATTCTATGGTTTTACATATCAGGACACAATAATAATCCCTTGTTCCTTAGCAGGTCTTAAAATTAGGTAAATGCAACATCTGAGCTAAAGTAACCTCTAAATGCACTATAGGCATCAATTACATTATAATTCCCTGTCACTCTTCAATACCTGTACATTTAGAGATTCTTCTGGTCCATCGCTTAAAAGTGGGACTAACATATTTTAATCACACAGAAGGTAACTTCTCCTCCCTACTGGTTGGTTATGTTGCGCACACATACCAATCAGAGAGACTGATGGTCCTTACTTGTCTTGGAGCATAGCTCTGTGACATGGAAGCCCCCTAGTCTGAAGCCCCCTAGCCTGAAGCACCCTAGTCTTTTGCTTTTGCAAACACTAAAGGAAAATAACTTATTAGTTCACCATTCAGTGCATCATTCCAATTAGACTTTTAATGAGGCAGAAGGCCACACACAACAGTACTTCTGGGACATGGTTTATTTATGACACAACATGAATTTAATGCAAGTGATAACATCAAAAACAGACAAACGGTCTGGATTTAGAAATCTCATTCTCACATACGCTTACTTGCTGTTTAACTACTACATACAAAATGTAAGTAAACATGGTGTGCAAAGCAAAATAACCATGACGCAGCTGGACCACACATTGGATTCATTGTTACAGGACTGTTTAACCAAATATTCATGGTCACATTCTCTTGCCCCTAGGATAATTTTCAAATCCTTCATGCCTAAGCTCCCTTTTTATATCCTTCGCTTCCTTTTTAATGGTGTGCTGTAAAATTCACCCTTAAACTTGGTAAAAATGTATCTTGATTACTGCATACTTCTAATCCAAGCAATGTTGTATTTACATAAGATAATGCACAACCTTGCTAATTCCATATGAATGTAAATGTACACTGTTATGTAATATACAACTATTAAAAATAGCTTTTAGAAAACTCTAAAGTGACATTTGAAAAGGATTTACAGTTGATGTGATTAGACCTATTTTTCCTTTCACTCTGTCAAGAAGTTCAATAAAATCTTAGATGATTACGTGCTGTAAACTATTTAATCAAAAATATTTATTTGAAACATTATCCCCTATTCAGTTATGTGAATTATCATTTATCACTATCTTTAACTACAACATTTCTCTTGTAGTCTATGGTATACAATGAGATAAAGTAACTCAGGTCATCGACTAGCCCATTGTGTTACCGTATTTGCTCGATTATAAGACGAGGTTTCTTCAGACTCAAATTGAGGTCAGACTATAAGACTGGGATCCAGGTCCCCAGCAGAGCTGCAGGGGACCTGGATCCCCCTCTCTAACAGCAGGGGATGTCTGCGCGATGAGCGCAGACTCCCCTGCTTCCGCCCGGCACGACCGCCGGGGCTTCTATGAAGAAGCCAGGTACTTCTGCTTTCGTCACAGAAGTCCCGGCGGTCGTGCCGGGCGGCAACAGGGGAGGTCTGCGCTCGTCGCGCAGACATCCTCTGCTGCCCCGCTAGCCACCAGGGAGAATCGGGCAGCCGGGTGATGTCTGCACGATACGTGCAGACATCCTCCATGCTGCCCGACACCTCCGTCTATTATGACGGACCAGCTGTCTGTCATAATAGACAGAGGTGTCGGGCAGCATGGAGGATGTCTGCACGTATCGTGCAGACATCCCCCGGCTGCACCCACTAGCCACCAGGGATCATGACAAAGGTGAGGGGGAGGGAGGGGAGGACAGAGCAACAAGGGAGGGAGGGGGGAAGAGAGACATGAGGGGGGGGGGGGACAGAGCAACAAGGGGAGGGAGGGGAGAAGAGACAGCAACAAGGGGAGGAAGGGGTTAAGAAACAGAGAAAAGGGGGGGAGACAGCAACAAGGGGAGGAAGGGGTTAAGAAATAGAGACAAGGGGAGGGAGGGGGTGCAGAAACAGAGGCGAGGGGGGAGAGAGACAACACTAAGGGGGGGGGAGAGAGGCAGCATTGGCACATAAAAAGAAATAAAAACAAGAAATACATGTTTTGATATCATAATTTTTTATTAAAAAAGCAATTTACATGTCAATATATACAAGTTGAACTTTTCCCTATAGGGTAGTCTTATATTAAGGCTTTTAGTTTTTTTCATAATGGAATATCCAAAGTTTGGGGGGTCGTCTTATAATCAGGGTCGTCTTATAATCGAGCAAATACGGTAATTAGTTTACCAGGTCAACTCTGATTCATTGAAATCTGTTCAAAACCTCTGAATGATAAAAGCCATGATGCTATAATATGATCTTTCCAGCTCTCAACACCTCTTGCGATCTTCCCTCCATTGTATGTAACGTATTTGCTTGAATATAAAAAGTGGGGGGTTTTTCAGAACAAATGCTATTATGGATGATATTTGTGCAGACAAACACACATCCTTCGGCTACCCCACTAGACACCAGGGAGAGTACTGGGAGCACATCGGCAAGTCTAGAGCATCACTGACAAGTTTGGAGAAGCATTGCCATGTATGGGGGCATATTGGTATGCCTGGGGTAGATTGGCAAGTATGGGGGCATATTGATAAGTCTGGGGGCAGATTGACAAGTCTACAGATGCATTGGCAAGTTTGAGGGCATATTGGCAAGTCTGGGGATACATTGGCAAGTCTGGGGAAAAGGTGGCAAGTCTGGGAATGCATTGGCAATTATTGGAACATATTGGCAAGTTTGTGGGCAGATGGGCAAGACTGAGGATGCATTGGGAATTCTGGGGACAAAGTGGCAAGTCTAGGGGTAGATTGGCAGGTCTGGGGATGCATTGGTAATTTTGGGGGAAGATTGGCAAGTCTGAGAATGCATTGGTATTCTGGGGGCATATTGGTACATCTGGAGCATATTGGTAAGTCTGAGGACACACTGGAAACTCTGGGGCAGATTATCAAGTCTGGAAGTACATTGGCAAATAAAAGTAAATAAAAATAAGTAATGCATGTAAAATTTTTGATTTCATTTGAATTAAATATGAAATAGCAATTTACAGGTGAAGGAATATTTACTAGTAAAACTTTTATCCTATAGGTTAGTCTTTTATTTAGGCTTTTTATTTTTTTCATAAATTACCATCCACAGTTTGGGGAGTCGTCTTATAATCAGGGTTGCTTTATATTTGAAGCAAAAAAGACGTGAATCAGCTGGACTCGTGCTGTTCAGGACTGGCCACTGCTCTCAGCACGCTTGTTGAAGTATAGCTAATAGAGTTGAAGAAGGGTAGAGGGTCGCCTCCATGCAAAGAAAAATAAAAAATAAAAAATAAAAAAACAAAGCTCCAGGCAGTTTGCTGTGCACAAACGTTTTAATAGAATAAATGTTATAATAGAGTAATGGTGCTGGGGTGTGGTGGATCCGTTGGGAATGGTTAAGGAACCAATGCCCTAGTTGAACCATAGAGCCAAATGTAGAAATCAATACAAACTGATATCAAGGCAGCATGGAGCTTTTTGTTGAACAGTCAGTTCACATGGTGGCCCCAATCAAGGGGTTAAGGAAAACTCTACTGAAATAAATATGTTTTGTCTGATCCTCTTCCTTTAATATCTATCCTAGCATAAGTTCCTGAGACTTGTTGTGTGTCAGAATCTGAATACACAGAACCCTGACACTTTATAAATTGGTTTGCACTGTTCTGGGACAGGCGGGATCACTGGGCTGTGTCAGATAGCTGTGCTGATACAGCAGGCTTAATAAGAAGTGGGTGTCCTTGAGTGAGAGCGAGTAAAGGTGGGAGCGATATAGTGAGGTTGGTGATACAAAGCACTGATTTTAATTGTGGATACAATTTTAAAAGTGTTTTTTGCTTTACACTATCACCAAACCCACATGTATGATGTAACTTGTGTGCTATATAAGAGGAGCTAGATCAAAGATTCCCACAGTCTCTGGGATCGTCTGCCTCCAGAGCAGTAAGGAAGCTGATTTTGATGATGCACTAGCCTCTGACACACGAGATGAGGAGAGTGCAGGTAGGTCTGTGCTATGTTAGTGTGGTGACACGGATCACCATTATGTCATAATAAACACGGTATCAAACAGGCATAGATGCACTTCATAATAGAAAGGGGCAGAGAAGTAATATAAATACAGTGTAAGGACCCAATGTATTCCTAGACCCAGTTAATTGGAGGACCTAGTGGAGAACTATGCTTAGTGGCGACAAAGAGGGGGGTGGGTGCTACAATGCCCGAGAACAAACAGTACTGCAATAGTCTGTCCTGTAGGATAATACCTACTCGGGAGAGCAACTTCATTTTTTTACTATGCTTAGTGGTCCTGCCTGCTATTTGGGTACAAGGTTCCAGAAAAGACTTGCTGGGGGAATGCTACGCCATAATCGGGGGCTAAGGAGGTGATTTCCTACAATAGGCAGAGGTGCTTCCAGCCTTGGTTTGCTGTCCTGTAACATACCCTAAAAGTAGAATATTGATTATTCAGTGGTGTAATAATTGTTTCAATCAGGTTTAATGATTACCTACAGCAGAATAATAATGGTGAATCAATTATCAACCTTTAAAATAGATTATCTGCTGTCTCATAAGTGTCATTTTTATTTGTCTCTTTATAGAAGGGAGTTGTGGCAGTCTAGAGGAGGAAGTCCGTGTGGGTGGTTTTGGGAAGGATGAGGCTATACATAGATACCGCGATCCAAGTGTTTGACCAGCCATAACACCATTGCCTTGAGTGGCTCAGATTATTCACATTGCTAATGTTAATAAGTGTCTAGTAAAGCAGTATCCCCTGCAAATAGTCCAGCTCTGCATCAGCTGAAGAACCTAGGCAAGACACTGAATGTGCATAATTAAGAATTGTTCAGCATGTGTGAAAGATTTCTTCACAGTTTAAATGCAAAACAGCAGACACAAAATTATTTTAAATTGGTTTAAAATAAGCTCAAAATATGCTCACACAGGGGACCTGCCTCCTGCCTTGCTCAAAACTCAGCTCTCCTTTATTCTTGGGCCTAGGATCCAACCAACAATTGTTTATGTTACATACCTCCCAACATGCCCCACTTGCAAGCAGGATGCTGAGGGGTGCGGATTGGGAAGGGGAGTGGCAGCACTACTGCACATGCCCTGTATTTATAATCCAGGAGCCCAAACACCAATACACCAAGAATAAAAAAGGGGTAGTCCTGCTTAAAGTGCCTGGCTCCCAACTGTCCCACATTAAGTGGATAATGAACATAACATGTGAACAGTGGTCTGCACTTTCAGTGACAGCCCAAGCATGCACAGGGCCGGCACAAGACAATGTGCTGCCTGGGGCCTGTACTGTCCTTGATCAACTGAGTGCCGCCTGGGTCAATTGCCACACTGTGAACCAAGCAAAGGCCAGCCCTGACGTGCATGACCGGTAGCACAGACACTCCCCTTAAGCCATCGTCCTGTGATCCTGGTCTAATCAGACCCCTTGCTCACTTCCACTGCTTGGGTGATTTGTGTGTGTGTGTATGTGTGTGTGTGTATATATATATACATACATATATACATACACACATACACACATGGATGAAATACATAAAATACAGAGACACATCACTCAACACAGCATGGGGTCCCTTCATTTGACACTGTCTGTAAAACCAGATGCATCTACCACTAATGTGCCTGCATTGAACCAGCAGAAAACAGTATATTGACATTCATGACACTGCATGTGTTGAGTTTAAATAGACATTTTTATCTTAGTTTTGCTGCATTGCAAATTGTCACTTGTATTTCACATTTAAAGTGCACCTGTCATGAAAAAGTGCCCCAGTGCCATTTTTATATCATTTTTCTATGTATTGTCCTAGCTAAATAGCAACAGCAGAAAAGTAAAGCCTCTACGCCCGGCAGATAGAACATTACAAACATGGCCACTGAAAACAAAACACACACTTCTGTTAAAAAAAAAGACATCACCATTTGAGAGCAGGAAGAGGGGAATGTCCGATGTGGAGATATTGGTGATCAATGGCCAGTAGTAATAAATAATATCCTGCTAATCCTCTAATCTCTGCATTCTATGTTACCGGAAATATAATTTCACAAGGGAGCCATCTGGCAAAAAAATTGAGTATGATATTTAGAGTTGCTACCCAACCGGTATTTTAATTACAAACCGGTAATAAAATGGCTTGAGTATAGCCTTTTTTTTAATAGAAAAGATGGCAATCCTAATGATAATCCACATTTAGATCCACATAGATAGCCAGTAGGAAAGATCCAGTGCTGCAGGAGATATATTGTCTTTTGCTGGGTCCCTGTAACAGCAAAAAGGCACTAAACGGTCTACTCTATAAAGAGAGCATTGCAGGTGATTGAGACAGGAACATCAAACTTTAGGCCAATGCTGCTGAGTTGAAAATGTAATCAAATTTGAGGCCAAAGTAGCTGAGGTGGAAACATTCTCCAATGCAATTTTTCCAAATCAGCTCCTTTGGTCTAGGATTTCCTGTTCCTGTTTCAATTCCTTTCAGTTATCTCTTTACTGAGTAGACCTTCATGTGTAAGGGGTTAGACCATTTAGTTGCTTAAGGCTTTTTTCATGAAAGAGAGAATTGCAGAGAGTAGAGAAGGGAATATCAAACATAAGCCCAAAGTAGCCAAAATTCTCCAATTCAGCTACTTTGGAGAATTGTACTAATTAGATAATTTGGTTAGAAATTCCCTTTTCAGTTCCCTGCAATTCTCTCCTTCATGACCAAAGCCCACAATTTACTTTACAATAGGTCTTAGACCAGAGCACCATAGTGCAGTCTAACAGCTGAGTTGGAAAAATAAGAAAGTTGTAGAAATCCAACTCCACAATTAATGCCTGTTTATTGCAGTTCACTTGTCTGTTCACTGTTTATTTTTCTGTTAATATAAATCGTTTTTGTGCCCTAATACCGTCACTTTGCCTCTACTGATATTTTCTATATTTACTCCATTCTTATATTAAAATGGACTAAATAAAATACTAAAATGTAATCTTGCAGCATTGGATGTGTCATTTTTATGACTTCTACAAAGTCCCTAAATTCTTGGAACATTTACCTTTTTACACGCTTCTATCACTATGTTATGGAAATGGAGAAACTCCTGCATGCCCTCCAAGCCTTTTCTTTTTTAATGTTTCCTAACATGTATCAAGTTAAAACAACATGTTTCTGAAATACATTCTAGTGATGCTGTATGACTGTACTCGAAGTGACTGGGATATGCAAAGAGGTAGGTATGTATGTATGTATTGTATGTATGTATGTATGTATTGTATGTATGTATGTATAGGAGAGGAGCATTTAACAGAGGAACTAAAGAACAGACTGAAGAGGATGCAGCAGCAATGAGATAAGGAATATAGAAGGGGAGGATGGGGAATATGAAGAGAAGGCGAGATTGTAGAAATGGAGCACAGACAAGATGATTGTAAAGCAAAGCTAAAGCCATTTAGAGACTAGGGTATAATTATGGTTAATACTCTCTAGTCTTTTCCAGAAGCAAAGTGGCTGGATTGAAGTAACAGCCCTGCTGCCTCTGATTCTTTTCCGCCCACTGTTGAGGAGAGGACTAAATGAGAAAGGGGGAGGAGGGTCTCTCGAAGTGCATCACACAGAGCAGTTTGGCTCACAGAGCAGGGAGCACCGACTTACAAGTGACTTCAGCACTGGACTATCAGCAATTCCATGCTCCTCGGGCAGACATTAAAAACAAATATTAGTTAGAGAATTACAAAGCAATGTTGCTCTCCACAGACCAGATATCATAATAACTTTCATTTATGTATCCATTCTGCATTGGAAGGAAAATAACACTGGCTGGGGCATAACTAGTGCCACTAAGATAACAGCAGATCAACAGGAGCTCAGGTAAGTAAATACTGATATGTTTATAGGTCGCCTTCTTCTTTTCTATATGTCAAGTCTAAACTATTCTGAATGTATTGAAATTTGCTACATATTAAGGTTAAGTAATTTTTTAGACTCGTTTTCCATTACTTTTGCGAAGTCTAGGAGTGTGAATACGAGCATAACATGAGAATCAATGCAGAGACTGTCTCTAGAAGAAATGTGTATTGCAGAGAAATATGTTTTGTATGTTAGTTTTTGCTTTAAATGACAATGTGCATTTTATAAAGAGCCATTACTGACAAGTAAACTGCACAAAGTAGGCATTAATAGCTGAGTTGGAAAAATTATCCCACTTGCCTATGTTTCCATTTCCGCTATTAATGCCTGATCCTCCAGTTATCTTGTCCATTCACTTTTAATACATAGCGTTCAATGTTCTGTACTGACACCGAACCACGGAACGTTTCTAATTTACTGATTCTTGTTGCAGCCCATAATTGTTTCACTTACATTAATCCTTTAATTGTAGAGGGATCTATAAAACATTTGTCCGGAACTCAAAGGGTTAAGGAATTCATTCTGATTATGGCTCACTTAGGGACAGATTAAATAAGCAATTATATTAGCTAAGTTGCTGTTCATTAATTTGATTGAACTATAATGGATGTGTTCATACTGCTCAGTGAGGTGTCTCAGTGTTTACATGGCAAAGCGAATCCGACTTCTTTCAGTGGAAAATGGACTTAGAATTATCATCCATGAGAATTGAATATATAAAAGACATGAGTCTCCTAAGCAGTGTTTAACGGTACCTATGATGATATAGGGTAAGAGAACAAAATGCTGTAAATGTGTTACATCATCTGCAAAAATAATCACAGTGTGTGTAAATTAGTCTAATTTCTCAAAAGGGAAATCTTAAAACCTTTTTTACCCCTGGAAATGCTTCCAGTTTTGTTAAGAAAATGTATAAATTGTATCTGATCCATATACAAAAGTCTGCACATTACACCAGAATAGCTTCTAAAAGTACAAGTCAGTATTCACAAGGAATAAACACCAATATCTGAATATCATTCTTATCCTAGTAGCAATCTGCAGGATTAATCCATTTGTTTCCATGGTATTTGCACCACATTTAGATCTTTGCTCCATAATTGCTCTTTACATGTAACCACCATAGGTGTTTCATCTTTTGAATAACATAGTTGTGACCATAGCATCTTATTAGGCTTGTGAGGAGCATGTAAGAGTTCAAATTCCATATTATGTAACAACATTTTTTTTATTTTCCCTGCAAATGGTATGCCTAATATGCCAAATTTTACAACATTATTTATGTTTATTTTGTGACTTTAAAACCGTTAAATGGCTTTATTAATCTATCTCTGACCACGTGCATGGAAAGTGACAATAATAATTTTAGTTTTGTGTTGTTGGCATTGGCTTACATTTATTTTGTGTTGTTTATCATTCATACCAACAATTCATGTTATCAGTGTGATGGTAGGAGAGAGCTATAATTCATCTACCTTTCAATCTTAATCAGGTTTCCCACTGTAAGAAAAAGATTGCTTGCACTGAATGATTATCATTTTAAAACATATCTTGTCTTCTAGTCCAGAATGGAGAACCTCCGTCGTATCCGAACATTGGATGAAGATGGAGGAAAGTCTTTACCTTTCAAAGATCTTAGCCCCGATGTGGTGCAGATGAAAGTAAAAGAAGGCAGCAAAATTCGGAATCTCATTGGGTATGCAGTGGCCCATTTGGGGCACAAAGGTGCTGTCCAGATTATCTTCAGTGCCCATGGTCGGGCAGTGACTAAAGCTGTGACTTGTGTAGAAATACTTAAAAGGCAAGTTGGGGGACTCCATCAGATCACCAAATTGCAATATAAACCCCTACAAGAGATCTGGGAACAGAAGGGGCCAGGAACCCAAAGCCCAGCTCCATGCCTCACTGTGCAGAAGAACCATCCATCCATTTGTATCCTTCTGTCTAAGATACCACTAGATTCACAGGAGGAGGGGTACCAACCTCCCCAGTCCATACCTCATGTGGAAGTTGAGAAGAGGGTATTTTTGGATTCTGCTATGGATTTTATCTGCAAGAAGAGAAAAGTACATGAGAATATGGAAAATAGTGACTGATAACTTGACTTTAAAATTGTTCACGTGGTAATAGCTCAGACTGTTATACAGTATAGTTTGTACAATATATTTAAGATTAGCTATGAAAAATGATTTTATGTTTAGCAAAAGAAAAAGCTTATTGTAAAGAAGTTTTTTCCATTAACAGGATCCATAAATCATTCTGAAGGTTAAGACACACTGGGGTTTAGAATGCCAGTCGTTTCCACAGCTAGAATGATTAGTATATGGGCAGGAGATAAGTTCTTCTAGATTTGATCACAGAGGGCACATTTAACAAGATACAAATATATTTTTGCAGTAGATATAGACATCCAGCTTTTTATGGTTCTACTATGTAGAATCTTTTGGTAATATTCCTAAACATCAGTGAAACATATGCCTGGAGACTGACTGATCTGCAGGTTGATTATACTGTTTTTGTTATAGTGAATATGTCCTAAGTGTGGTATGGAAGCTCCTGGGTACTCAGCTAGTCAGAATAAGTCATGGTCAGAGTTTAGTACCACATGCTATATTTAATTGAGTGTATGCTTGTGTGTGGATATATGTATACAAGTCTATATGTGATCTGTGTATGGGGTCCTTTACACAGTTGTTTGCTCTAGATGTAAGTTGCCTGTCCCAGGTAGTCTGATGATACAATCTAAACAGTTTCATGGAAGACTAAACAGAACAAGCCAGCATCAACTCAAAATTCCCTGGTGAAGCTAAAATCATGTTGAAATTGATTTCTTGCTGTGCTTGTGGTTGTAAGATATATTTATCTGGGCAATCATCTTCAATTTCTTCATCATACCATTTCAGCATCACTCCTCAGTCCTAAAGCATTCCTTACATTGAAATGCACTGTACGCATCGGCATCGTTATTTTTATTTTACATAATATCTTTATTATACATAGATAGAGCAAAATGTGTTCATTGTGGGCACAAAAGAGGAGCCCGGAAGATGAGGCAAACCCTCATTGGTTATTCAAATAATAAATGTTTATTAAAGCTGACTTTTATTTTAGCTTTTGTAGCTTTTGCCATGCTTACCTTTTGCAGACTTTCTCTTAATCAGTCAATTACATAATGACTTCAATCTTCAGAAATGGGCATTTGCAGTTTTTCTCCAATGGGATGGGACGGTAAAGTTCAGCTGCCTCATCGCAGCTGCTTCATCTTGAGATGTTCAGCACGGTGTATTTGCTAGACATTCAGCAAGGACAGTTCATCATGACACTCAAGGTTAGTATTGGAGGTTAGTGTTAGGTTAAGGGTTTGGGCTTAGTATTAGGGGTTAGTATTAGAGTTCAGGGTTAGCATTAGGCTAAGAATTAGGGGTTATATTAGATTTGGGGGTTAGTATTATGGTTCAGGGTTAATATTAGGCTTAATATTAGGGGTTGGCATTAGGGTTCAGGGTTAGAGTATGGGTTAGTATTAGGGTTCAGGGTTAGTATTAGGCTAAGAATTAGGGGTTATATTAGATTTTGGGGTTAGTATTATGGTTCAGGGTTAATATTAGGCTTAATATTAGGGGTTAGCATTAGGGTTCAGGGTTAGAGTATGGGTTAGTATTAGGGTTCAGGGTTAGTATTAGGGTTCAGGTTTAGTATTAGGCTTAGTGTTAGGGGTTAGTATTAGGGTTTGGGGGTAGTATTAGGGTTCGGGGTTAGTTTTAGAGGTAAGTATTAGGGTTTGGGTTAGTATTTGGGTTCAGGCTTAGTATTAGGGGTTGTATTAAGGTTTGGGGATTAGTATTAGGGTTTGGGGTTAGTATTAGGCTTAGTATTAGGGGTTAGTATTAGGGTTTGAGGTTAGTATTATGGTTTGGGGGTTGGTAATAGGGTTTGGGGTTAGTATTAGAGGTTAGTATTAGGGCTTGGGATTGGGCTTCGGGGTTAGTATTAGGGGTTTGTATGAGGGTTCGGGGGTTAGTATTAGGGTTTGGGATTAGTATTAGGGTTCAAGGTTTCTCCCCCATCCCCCTTCTATGTGTTTTGTCTGTCTTTCAATCCAATTATCTTGTCTGTCTATTAATCCCCATATGTCAACATATTCATCTTGCCTGTCTATTTGTGCCTATCTCCGATGATATGATATGAGTGGGCTGATAAAGTTGCACCACGAGCCAATAAATAGGCCAGTGGTTGCCACCCCTCTCCTGAGCATGCCACTTTTTTTGCAAAGACTATGTATAATAGAGTATGCTGAAAAACAGAACATGCTTAATCCATACCTGACAACATTTTTTCCACATTTCCAAAATCGCCATTTTAGTGCTTTTGTCCTTAAAGACAAAAGCATCATACAACATAAATGGGTTAACTGGCAGATGGAGAGACAAGTATCACTTTGTATTGTAGGCTATTGTGAATTTAAATCTAAGGTCTGCATAAAAAAGTTCTAAAATACTTTAGGAAACACTATTATTCTTAGCACAATGTTGAAGATATACCCAGGACTAATAAGTTCTAAAATGAATAATGTGTAAAAATAATTTGTCCTTGTTTGCAGTAATGTATTTATGCTTAGGTCGACTGGGCCTAGAGAAATAGGCTGGAGGAGGTAGCAGAGTCCTTTGATAAAGAGTAAGTTAGTTAGGTAAGACTACCCCTAATCATCCCTCCATGCAGCCGGTGGTCTGTGTGATCTATAAGCAGCAGAGACCCTGTCCTCCTGCTTCTGCCTGTCTGTCAGTGAGTGGTCCACCGGAAGTCAGGACACCACTACATTTCCTGATGTAGAGTACCAACTAGTAGTCTGGGTCTGTTTTTCTGTGGTTTAGGATAGGCCCCTCCGTTCAATCAAATGAATTCTACAATTAAATTCTACCAAGGGTAGCAAATAAGTAGCAAGGTAGCGTTAGTAGTGGGATTCAGCCAGTTCGGACATGATCTTGAGAGTGCAAATCTCTCAGTGACCAAATCTAGAGAGGTGATGTGCACACTGTGTGACCGCTACAAGAACACAAGGGAGAAGCAGGATGAGGAGCTCTCTTCATATATAAAGATTATGTCTTTACTGTTGATGATTTGCTTCATATACAAATATTATGCATTTACCGTTGATTACTGGTTTCAAATACAAAGATTATGTATTTACTGCAGATTGACTTCTTACATAAAGATAATGCATTTTCTGTTGATGATTGGCTTCATATAAAAAGATTATGCATTTACTGCTGTTGATTGGCTTTAATGTACAAATGTTATACATTTACTGCTGATGATTGGCTTCATAAACAAAGAGAACTAGTTGCTAACATTTTCAAATCCTACCACTGGGTAGAGGGCTAAGGTTTAAAAGCATTTCAAATATGTTCTTCTAAAACCCCCATTGTATGGAAGTCATTTTGTAGAACAGCACGCCGAAATAACTGTAACATTAAAATCTCTGCAGCAAGTATGGCCAATTGAGGTGATTCCCCTTGGAGAATTTTTGTGCTCCTGAGATTTCACAGCACAAGTAAGGTAGCCCTCTGGGAAAATGACATTACATGCAAATGTGCTGCATGTTATTTATCTATAATATAGATGAATCCTTTATATTTGCCTACATATTTCTTTACGGAATCCAGCTGGTTGTAGAGGCAATGTATATTTGTACAAAGAGATCTTCTAAAACTCTAGAATGGGAGAGTTGAGAGATACATAAGAATATACTAATTGTTAAAAAAGGGTAATAAATTATTGGCTGCCATCAGAAATTGTATGCATACTGCTAATTTGAAATCCCACCTCCCATGGATATCCCTCTTGCTACTTACATACCAGCATATGTGCCACTGTCCTCATCAGGGCCGGCGCAAGGATTTTCGTCTACACAGGCGAAGGTGCATTTTGGTGCCCCCCTGCTCTGATCCGCCACGCCTCCCACACCATTAAGCCTCCTTACATTATATATATATATATATATGAATAATGTATAGTGTAGAAAATAAATACATCTAAATATTCAACTCGCATGCTCTAAATGTGTCACACATTGAAACCCTTAAACACAAAGACACCCTTGCAGTCACACACACACAGACACCCTTACCACTTACACACACACAGTTACACCAATTCACACATAACCTGAGACACACTATTTTGCCACTCAATATGCCAGTATTTAGCCCAGGGGTCCTCAAACCGTTGAAGGCCGGACTATAGTAAAAACAAAAACTATGAACAAATTCCTATGCACACTGCATATATCTTATTTTGAAGTGAAGAAACAAAATGGGAACAAATACAATATTTAAAATGAAGTAAAGTTAAATCAACAAACTTACCAGTATTTCAATGGGAATATTATGCCAGTCAGAGCCCAGTAATATTATGCCAGTCAGATGCCCAGGAACATTATGCCAGTCAGAGCCCAGTAATATTATGCCAGTCAGAGCCCAGGAATATTATGCCAGTCAGAGCCCAAGAATATTATGCCAGTCAGATGCCCAGGAAAATTATGCCATTCAGATGCCCAGGAATATTATGCCAGTCAGATGCCCAGTAATATTATGCCATTCAGATGCCCAGGAATATTATGCCATTCAGAGCCCAGTAATATTGTGCCATTCAGATGCCCAGGAATATTATGCCATTCAGAGCCCAGTAATATTATGCCATTCAGATGCCCAGGAATATTATGCCATTCAGAGCCCAGTAATATTATGCCAGTCAGAGCCCAGGAATAGTGTGCCAGTCAGATTCCCAGGAATATTATGCCATTCAGATGCCCAGGAATATTATGCCAGTCAGATGCCCAGGAATATTATGCCAGTCAGAGCCCAGGAATAGTGTGCCAGTCAAATGTCCAGGAACATTATGCCAGTCAGAGCCCAGTAATATTATGCCAGTCAGAGCCCAGGAATATTATGCCATTCAGATGCCCAGGAATATTATGCCAGTCAGATGCCCAGGAATATTATGCCATTCAGATGCCCAGGAATATTATGCCAGTCAGATGCCCAGGAATATTATGCCATTCAGATGCCCAGGAATATTATGCCATTCAGATGCCCAGGAACATTATGCCAGTCAGAGCCCAGTAATATTATGCCAGTCAGAGCCCAGGAATAGTGTGCCAGTCAGATGCCCAGGAATATTATGCCATTCAGATGCCCAGGAATATTATGCCAGTCAGATGCCCAGGAATATTAAGCCAGTCAGAGCCCAAGAATATTATGCCAGTCAGATGCCCAGGAATATTATGCCAGTCAGAGCCCAGGAATAGTGTGCCAGTCAGATTCCCAGCAATATTATGCCATTCAGATGCCCAGTAATATTATGCCAGTCAGAGCCAGGTAATATTATGCCAGTCAGATGCCCAGTAATATTATGCCAGTCAGATGCCCAGTAATATTATGCCACTCAGAGCCCAGGAATATTATGCCAGTCAGAGCCAGGTAATATTATGCCAGTCAGATGCCCAGTAATATTATGCCAGTCAGATGCCCAGGAATATTATGCCACTCGGAGCCCAGTAATATTATGCCAATCAGATGCCCAGGAATATTATGCTACTCGGAGCCCAGTAATATTATGCCAATCAGATGCCCAGGAATATTATGCCACTCGGACCCCATAATATTGTGCCAGTCAGATGCTCGTTATACCTCCCTCCTCCCTCCTCCCCCCTTCCCCAGACCCCAGTACTTACCTCTATGCTGCTGTTCATGTCCGTGGCTGAGAGGGAAGCGCTGTGCGCTCCCCTCAGGCCGTGCGCATTCAATAAAGTGTGTTGAAAAAAAAAGTTTCAACACACTTTATTGAATGCGCACGGCCTGAGGGGAGCGCACAGTGCTTCCCTCTCAGCCACGGACATGAACAGCAGCATGGAGGTAAGTAAACCGGCCTGGGGGAGCGGGCGATTTTCCCGCCCCCCCATTGGTGCGCCCTAAGGCAGCCGCCTGTGCTGCCTTACGGTAGCGCCGGCCCTGGTCCTCATCAAACTCCCTATACCCTAGTTTTGTCCCTTACAGTCCTAATGGTCCTAGACCATTAGGTCTTCACATCTGTCTTTTTTTCCCCCACAGCTCCTAAGTGCTCTTTGTAATTTTTATTCCCTCTTCAATTTTTCACTTTAGCTCTCTCCTATCCATGATAGTCTCTTTTACATGCTCCATAAACCCCTCCGCTGCTCTGTTTTCCTGTACACACATCCTTATGCTCTTCAAATGTCTCCTTCCTTTCTCCATAACCACTACATTCTTTTCACCCCCTTTTTTCTTTTTTCCGTCCCCTTTTCTATGGTCACTTATTAGTTCCGTTCTCCATGGTACCCCATAGTCCCATTCTCATCCACTATAGCAGAGACGTCAAACTGGGGGGGCCCGTGAGTCAAAGGCACCCATCTGACTGCAAATTGCTACCTAATTGACCTAATTACCCATATTCTTATTAGACCTATAAATGTGTAATTTTGTTTGAATTGTTATTTAAACTGCTTTTAGGCTGCTTTTGTATTATTGCTAAATCACCAAACATTTTTTACAACTAAAAAGCCTTCTTCTTCTCCATTTCTGTAAATAAAACTATTCAATATGGCCCAATACCAGCATGCATTTCTGATGATGCAGCCCACTTAACCCCCACCCATCCCGCTGGTAAGACGTTCTATGCTGTCCTACTTTTTATTGTCTAAAAACTAGTAGAACGGCATAGAAAGTCTAGAGTTTACCAGCTCATCGCGGCTACCTGCGTTGAGCTGTGTGGATCCCGCTGAAATTTCTTAAGAAAGCCTCTGTCTGTTATCAATAGCGTAGGATAGGATAGAAATCCCCTTATGAATGCTTTGGATTTGGGCCTGAGGGGAGATAAAAGGCCAGTGGATTCTAGGTAAAAAGAAAAATGCATTTGGATTCACCATTGCTCTATTTGTCTGTCTATGACTCATGTCTGTCTTTCTATATGATTGTATTCTCAGTCTATCATTCAACCTTACCTATCAGCATATCTGTCTTACCTGTCTGTGTCTATCTCTGATGATAATGGGAGAGCTAATGATATTCTCTCCCTTGGCCATTAAATAGCTTTTGACCCCAAGGCCAATGAAACTGCAGCAACTGAATTGCAAGGCCCAGGACTGCGGCTGCAGTCCAGTTAAGTCCCAAATCGGGGGCATGTCTCAGGGGAACCTTGGGTCCATCAGATGGAGTGCAGGGTATAATAAAATAGAGTAAGCTAAATAACAAGGACCACATATACCAACAACTATACTGAATTAAAAAAATCCCAAAGGTTAAATGGATCCTGAGGCCTACAAATGTTAGAAGGGCAAGCGGGATGAGTCGACTAATTCTTCTACTGTCAAATTCTATATTTAAACCTGCCTCTCTCTACCCTCCTTCCTCCAATCTCTTTTTGAAGTAGTGGAGTTTTTGGAGTTGAAAAGGACTTTTCAGTCTTCGATCATTACAACTGTGTGAGGCATTAGACGCTTGAGTTCACTAAGAGCCTGTGGCCTGCAGTCCTTCATTACTGGAGCTATGACTCCTACCTCCCGTGACAGAGCTGCTGTCAGTGTTATTGATGATGGTGTCAGCTGGGTCCAATCTCACACATTTCCTCCACTTCACTTGCCCTTTGGCTACTACAGACTGCTACTGTTAACCCTTTCATTTGTGCAAATATTGTAATACTAGACATGATGAGGGCTCTAGTCACTCAAAAAGTGAACTATGGCTATTTCAATATTACAGTCATGCAGAGCAAGCTAAGCACTAGATTAAACAATGTCAACGCTGTGTATGTTATCAGTTCACAAATGAAATCAGGGCTGCAGGTTTTAACCTAATGATGCAGTATGTTAACAGCTTGTTTGTAATATTTCTGTTTCTAATATAGTTTAAACATATTGGGGAATTTCACATTAGAAAGATCAGAGTGCTGAGTTTCAGTCCATTACCAATCACTTTAGTGATCAGAATAGTCCATGAATTCTGGGGACTCAGGAAGCACCAAAGTGCTTCTGAATTTGCACGAAAACCGTCCCTTGTGGTCAATTTTAATGCGGAAATGTCGGGATCCAAACTCCTCCAGAGTTCAGCTCACCGGATTAGTTCCGTCTGTCCTACCCATAGATTTCTATCGGGTGGATAGAGACTCATGTTGGGAGGACTTTGGCTATTGCAAAAAAATAGCTTGTGGTAGAGATGATGGCTGCCGAAATCGGAAGATCTCTCCTCACCACAAGCAGGCAGCATGGTGTCTGTGCGTTTGCCAGGCACACAGACAAACTTCCAAGCTGCCTATTCGGCTCCCTCTGCGGTTTGATGGGTGAGTGCCAACAGGTCACATGACCCAGTGCTCTGACATCAGACACGCAGCGGGACATGTGACCTGTTGGCACTCACCGGACAAACTGCACAAGGAGCCAAACAGGCAGCATGGTAGGACACCATGATGCATGCCAATAGACACCAGAAAACAGTCCAGCCCAGGGTAAGTCCTGGGGTGATGGGGACATGTAATGGGGGTGATGGGGGCATATAATGGGCTAATGGAACATGTAATGGGGGTTATGGGGGCATGTAATGTGTGTGCAATGTGGGTGATGGGACATGTCCTGTGTGTGCAACGTGGGTAATGGGGCATGTCCTGGGTGTGCAACGTGGGTGATGGGGCATGTCCTGGGTGTGCAGCATGGGTGATGGGACATGTCCTGGGTGTGCAGCATGGGTGATGGGGCATGTCCTGGGTGTGCAACATGGGTGATGGGCATGTCCTGGGTGTGCAACATGAGTGGGGGTTGCCTGAATTTAGTCTCTCTAGGGCAGCACAAAACCAAGATACACCACTGCCTCCAGGGATACATTGGGGGAAATAAAGACTGCAAACCGTTCTGTAGTTTACTGATAATGGCCCTGGTGTATTCACTCTAATCGTCTCTCAGTAAAATGGTCATGCTAAATGAGATGTGTTTTGAAATGATTAAATTTACCTTCTAGGAAAGGTGCTAGAAAAGATATCCAAAACAGGAGCACAATATAACCAGAGACCATGGAATAAGTTGTGGAGTTTCACAGCAACAAGAGAAAGGAAAGGTTGAATAGTTTCTCCATTTCATTCCCTTCTTAAACCTTCCGCAAATCAGCAAACAGGGAAGTCAACTTTATTGTCTTCTGAAGGACTTTTATTTCCAAGGGGAAGGGAGATAAGAGATTATAGGAGGGGGATGAGCTGAGTGTGATTATTAGACTTGAAGACAATTGTTTATTGGAGACTGTATCCCTGTTCACAGCTGCTATTGAGAGATATGGGGATAGAGATTTTAATCCGACTCCTGATCAGACGCTACGTTTTATTGTATGCCAAGCCCGGGAGGACATTGCAAACATACAATACCTCACTGTCTTTGAAGAATAAGATTGCAGAAGCTGCATAATGTAGATTACATTGGAATTGCTTCACAACCTCCTATATTTGTGGCCAGGATGTATTCAGGATGAAAATAAGCCTTTATATTACTGACGAGTGGCAGAATTTATTTCTGTGCATTGAGGAAAAAAAGCAACAGTGCAAATATATTCTGACTTTTTCCAACATATTATGAAAGCACCACTGCAGTCAGGGCCGATCCTAGGGTCATGGGCGCCTGAGTGCAGGTTTTTTTTGGCGCCCACAGGTGGGCGTGGCTATATGATGAACTCCTCCCCTTTACACATGTCTGTTTCAGACATGCCCTTTTCATTATTGGGGAGAGGGGGAGGGAGAACACAAACTTTATTTTGATGTAAAGGACCAACACAAACTTTTATTTTAAATAAAGATATTTATTTGGCAATAAGGGGAAACATGGCGCCGATCTGCAGAGCTGGCTCTCAGGGGCAGCAAAGCAATACATGGGCAGCCCATTTGCAGAGGTGTACCTAGGGTCTCTAGCACATGCCACAGTACCACTTTGCCCCCATAGTACATGTTATTTTGCCCCACAGAAGATCCCACAGCATCACTTTGACAATTAAAATGAGCCACAGTCAGGTACCAATTAACATGCCACAGTCAGATTGTCATTAACATATGCAGTTTGCCCATTAAACATTCCACAGTTTACGCACTAAAATGCCAGTTTGTCCATTAGAAATGCCATAGTTTGCCCATTAAAATATGTCACAGTTTGTCCATTACCGTATATACTCGAGTATAAGCCGACCCGAATATAAGCCGAGGCACCTAATTTTACCACAAAGAACTGGGAAAAAATATTGACTCGAGTATAAGCCTAGGGTGGGAAATGAGGCAGCTACTGGTAAATATTGCCCCGAATCTGCCATTTAATATTCCAGGATATTGCCCCCAATATGCCATTTAATATTCCAGGATATTGCCCCCAATATGCCATTTAATATGCCAGGATATTGCCCCCAATATGCCATTTAATATGCCAGGATTTTGCCCCCAATATGCTATTTTAATATGCCAGGATATTGCCCCCAATATGCCATGTTATATGCCAGGATATTGCCCCTTAGTATGCTCGTTATGCCACCCTCCTCCCCCCTTCCCCAGACCCCAGTACTTACCTCGTTCCTGCTCCGTCTCCCGGTGCTCTGAAGGTCCGTGGCTGTGAGGGAAGCGTTGTGAGCTCCCCTCCAGCCGCGCGTAACAATAAAGTTTGTTTTTAAAAAACACACTTTGTTGACCGCGCGGCTGGAGGGGAGCGCACAACGCTTCCCTCACAGTCACGCACCTTCAGAGCACCGGGGGACAGAGCAGGAACGAGGTAAGTTTTAGATTTTATTTTCCCCCCAGACACCGACTCGAGTATAAGCCGAGGGGGGCATTTTTCAGCACAAAAAATGTGCTGAAAAACTCGGCTTATACTCGAGTATATACGGTAATATTCCACAGCTAGGTTGCCCATTAATATACCACTGTTAGTTGTCCATTAATATGCCATGGTTAGTTTACCCAATAAAAGCATTATCTCCTCTCCCACCTTCCCCAGTACTCACCTTGCTGCTGCTCTCTCGTGTCCCCGGCCATCTCATCCACACAGTCTTCCGTCTAAGCACGCTGAGTGCAGGAAGTGGGGAACTAGACTCCGGCTGGATGAAGACTTCTGCCCTCCATGTGACACAGTAACATGGGCAGCGGGACCATGTTGCGGCCAGCGGGGGCCCCTGTTAACCAGTGGCCCTGGGCAAGTGCACACTTACATACAGTCACACATAAATACACACAGTTACACACATACATACAATTACACAGACACCCTTATACACACTGTCACACACACACATACTTATACACACTGGCACACACACACCTATCCACATTTACACACACATACTTATCCACATTGACACACACATACTTATCCACATTGACACACACATACTTATCCACATTGACACACAAATACTTATCCACATTGAAACACACACTTATCCACATTGACACACACACTTATCCACATTAACACACACACTTATCCACATTAACACACACACTTATCCACATTGACACACACATATTTATACACATTGACACACACACTTATCCACATTGACACACACACTTAACCATATTAACACACACATACTTATACACGTTGACACACACACATTTATCCACATTGACACACACATACTTATACACGTTGACACACACACATTTATCCACATTGACACACACATACTTATACACATTCACACACACATACTTATACACATTGACACACACACTTATCCACATTGAAACACACACTTATCCATATTGACACACACACACACTTATACACACTGGCACACACACTGACACACACTTCCACACATACATTTCTTTTGTTTAACCCCCCTCCCCCAAAAATCTTTTTATGATGATTGGTCCCCCTCCCTGGTTAATTACCTATATTTGCAGGGAGGAGGAGGATGTTTTCGACAGTTTCTGCGGAAGCAGAACACTGGCATCTCGGTTCTCATGTCGGATATCCGGTACATCCGGCGCGCTGCCCACCTCACAGAGCGACGGGAGGAGCTTGCACCCGGCGCGCTGTGGTCTGTGTGAGCAGGAGGTGCGGTGACCGCAGGCGCTCACCTGCAGCACGCACCTCGGGGAGGAGGTGCTGGGGAGGGAGCTCCCTGCAACAGCGCCTCTCCTCCTGTGTGCCACCGCCCAGGATCGGCCCTGCGCACTGTCATTTTTATTAAGGTGTAGGTGAAAAAAGAAAAAAAAAATCACAGCAACCGGATGTGACGTTACGTCACATCCAGTGACTGTGTTTCCCTCCTCCGTGCAGGAGGGAAGACTGCACGGAGGAGGCGTCCGTCCGGAAGCAGAGAGAAGCAGCGATTCGGTAAGTGATGGGGAAGGGGGGGAGGTGGGTGGCTTGAAACGAGCAGTTTATTACTGGGCATCTGGCTGGCACTATATTACTGGGCTCTGGCTGGCACTATATTACTGGGCATCTGGCTGGCACTATATTACTGGGCTCTGGCTGGCACTATATTACTGGGCTCTGGCTGGCACTATATTACTGGGCATCTGACTGGCACTATATTACTGGGCTCTGGCTGGCACTATGTTACTGGGCTCTGACTGGCACTATATTACTGGGCATCTGGCTGGCACTATATTACTGGGCTCTGAGTGGCACTATATTACTGGGCATCTGGCTGGCACTATATTACTGGGCTCTGAGTGGCACTATATTAGTGGGCATCTGGCTGGCACTATATTACTGGGCTCTGACTGGCACTATATTACTGGGCTCTGGCTGGCACTATATTACTGGGCTTTGACTGGCATAATATTCCTGGGCTCTGACTGGCATAATATTCCTGGGCTATGACTGGCACACTATTCCTGGACTCTGACTGGCACACTATTCCTGGGCTCTGACTGGCATAATATTCCTGGGCTCTGACTGGCATAATATTCCTGGGCTCTGACTGGCATAATATTCCTGGGCTCTGACTGGCACACTATTCCTGGGCTCTGACTGGCATAATATTCCTGGGCTCTGACTGGCACAATATTACTGGGCTCTGACTGGCACAATATTACTGGGCTCTGGCTGGCACAATATTACTGGGCTCTGGCTGGCACTATATTACTGGGCTCTGACTGGCACTATATTACTGGGCTCTGACTCGCATAATATTCTTGGGCTCTGACTGGCATAATATTCCTGGGCTCTGACTGGCATAATATTCCTGGGCTCTGACTGGCACACTATTCCTGGGCTCTGACTGGCATAATATTACTGGGCTCTGACTGGCATAATATTCCTGGGCTCTGACTGGCACTATATTACTGGTATCTGACTGGCACAATATTCCTGGGCTCTTACTGGTACAATATTACTGGGCTCTTACTGGCACAATATTACTGGGTTCTGACTGGCACACTATTCCTGGGCTCTGACTGGCACTATATTCCTGGTATCTGACTGGCACAAAATTACTGGGCTCTGAGTGGCACCATATTTTTGGGCTCTGACTGGCACAATATTACAGGCATCTGACTGGCACAATATTACAGGCATCTGACTGGCCCAATATTACTGGGCTCTGGCTGGCACTATATTACTGGGCATCTGGCTGGCACAATATTACTGGGCTCTGGCTGGCACTATATTACTGGGCATCTGGCTGGCACAATATTACTGGGCTCTGGCTGGCACTATATTACTGGGCATCTGGCTGGCACAATATTACTGGGCTCTGACTGGCACAATATTACTAGGCTCTGGCTGGCACATTATTACTGGGCTCTGGCTGGCACTATATTCCTGGGCTCTGACTGGCACTATATTACTGGGCTCTGGCTGGCACTATATTACTGGGCTTTGACTGGCATAATATTCCTGGGCTCTGACTGGCATAATATTCCTGGGCTATGACTGGCACACTATTCCTGGGCTCTGACTGGCACACTATTCCTGGGCTCTGACTGGCATAATATTCCTGGGCTCTGACTGGCATAATATTCCTGGGCTCTGACTGGCACACTATTCCTGGGCTCTGACTGGCATAATATTCCTGGGCTCTGACTGGCACAATATTACTGGGCTCTGACTGGCACAATATTACTGGGCTCTGGCTGGCACTATATTACTGGGCTCTGACTGGCACTATATTACTGGGCTCTGGCTGGCACTTTATTACTGGGCTCTGACTGGCATAATATTCTTGGGCTCTGACTGGCATAATATTCCTGGGCTCTGACTGGAACACTATTCCTGGGCTCTGACTGGCATAATATTCCTGGGCTCTGACTGGCATAATATTCCTGGGCTCTGACTGGCATAATATTCCTGGGCTCTGACTGGCACACTATTCCTGGGCTCTGACTGGCATAATATTCCTGGGCTCTGACTGGCATAATATTCCTGGGCTCTGACTGGCACAATATTACTGGGCTCTGACTGGCAAAATATTACTGGGCTCTGGCTGGCACAATATTACTGGACTCTGGCTGGCACTATATTCCTGGGCTCTGACTGGCACTATATTACTGGGCTCTGGCTGGCACTATATTACTGGGCTCTGACTGGCATAATATTCTTGGGCTCTGACTGGCATAATATTCTTGGGCTCTGACTGGCATAATATTCCTGGGCTCTGACTGGCATAATATTCCTGGTATCTGACTGGCATAATATTCCTGGGCTCTGACTGGCATAATATTCCTGGGCTCTGACTGGCACACTATTACTGGGCTCTGACTGGCATAATATTACTGGACTCTGATTGGCACACTATCACTGGGCTCTGACTGGCACTATATTACTTGTATCTGACTGGCACACTATTACTGGGCTCTGACTGGCACTATATTACTGGTATCTGACTGGCACAATATTCCTGGGCTCTGACTGGCACTATATTACTGGTATCTGACTAGCACAATATTACTGGGCTCTGACTGGCATAATATTCCTGGGCTCTGACTGGCATAATATTCCTGGGCTCTGACTGGCACAATATTACTGGGCTCTGACTGGCAAAATATTACTGGGCTCTGGCTGGCACAATATTACTGGGCTCTGGCTGGCACTATATTCCTGGGCTCTGACTGGCACTATATTACTGGGCTCTGGCTGGCACTATATTACTGGGCTCTGACTGGCATAATATTCTTGGGCTCTGACTGGCATAATATTCTTGGGCTCTGACTGGCATAATATTCCTGGGCTCTGACTGGCATAATATTCCTGGTATCTGACTGGCATAATATTCCTGGGCTCTGACTGGCATAATATTCCTGGGCTCTGACTGGCACACTATTACTGGGCTCTGACTGGCATAATATTACTGGACTCTGATTGGCACACTATCACTGGGCTCTGACTGGCACTATATTACTTGTATCTGACTGGCACACTATTACTGGGCTCTGACTGGCACTATATTACTGGTATCTGACTGGCACAATATTCCTGGGCTCTGACTGGCACTATATTACTGGTATCTGACTAGCACAATATTACTGGGCTCTGACTGGCACAATATTCCTGGGTTCTGACTGCCACAATATTCCTGGGTTCTGACTGGCACACTATTACTGGGCTCTGACAGGCATAATATTCCTGGTATCTGACAGGCATAATATTCCTGGGTTCTGACTGGCACAATATTCCTGGGTTCTGACTGCACAATATTCCTGGGTTCTGACTGGCACAATATTACTGGGCTCTGACTGGCACAATATTACTGGGCTCTGACTGGCACAATATTCCTGGGTTCTGACTGCCACAATATTCCTGGGTTCTGACTGGCACACTATTACTGGGCTCTGACAGGCATAATATTCCTGGTATCTGACAGGCATAATATTCCTGGGCTCTGACTGGCACAATATTCCTGGTCTCTGACTGGCACTATATTCCTGGGCTCTGACTGGCACTATATTCCTGGGCTCTGACTGGCATAATATTACTGGTATCTGACTGGCACTATATTACTGGTATCAGACTGGCACAATATTCCTGGTATCTGACTGGCACTATATTACTGGTATCTGACTGGCACAATATTCCTGGGCTCTTACTGGCACAATATTACTGGGCTCTGAGTGGGACAATACTACTGGGCTCTGAATGGCACAATATTACAGGCATCTGACTGGCACAATATTACTGGCATCTGACTGGCACAATATTACAGGCATCTGACTGACATAATATTACAGGCATCTGACTGGCAGAATATTAAAGGCATCTGACTGGCACACTATTACTGGGCTCTGACTGGCACAATATTCCTGGGCTCTGACTGGCACAATATTACTGGGCTCTGACTGGCACAATATTACAGGCATCTGACTGGCACAATATTACTGGGCTCTGACTGGCAACATATTACTGGGCTCTGACTGGCACACTATTACTGGGCTCTGAGTGGCACACTATTACTGGGCACTGACTGGCACAATATTCCTGGACTCTGACTGGCACACTATTACTGGGCTCTGACTGGCACACTTTTACTGGGCTCTGAGTGGCACACTATTACTGGGCTCTGACTGGCACAATATTACTGGTATCTGACTGGCACAATATTTTTTTTTTAATCAATATTTATTAAGTCTGACAAGAAAAATATACAGCAATAAACTTTGACATATATAAAAATCCAATCATGGCTAAACATAAAATATCACAGCCCGTCACTCACTTTTTACATTTTATATGCTATGGACATGAACACTTTAGTATCAGCGATGGTATATTATTTCACAGAGAACCATATTACATAAACAGGTATATACATAACCAGCATAAATACCGTGTGAAATCGGAACAACAAAAATATTGGTAAATAATAACTCCCCAGATCTCTGTAAACTTTAAGGCTTAGGGAATATTACCATAGATGTGGGTCTGGATTTAAGCCCGCTTACGCCTATACGTAACCCCTTTCTAATTCGGGTGGAGATTAGTCTTTCCCAAAATGGTCATACGTCCGCAAAATTGGAGGATGGTGGCCTAGCTGCTTACTGAACAAACAAAAGAAAACACAACCAGTAGTTTCCACATGGTGGTAAAGAAAAACAAAATATACATTAATAGGCATTATTTAAAGAAAATAAAGCATGGGAGAAGGGGGTTGAGAAGAGGGTGGAAGCAGTATAGTAGGAAAAGAATAAGCGGGGAAGAAGTATTCCAAGAGAGGATATACTGGGAACGTAAGAAAACGCTCCACAAAAAAGAATGGGCGTCATGGTCATCTTTTGTGGCCATGAAGGTTCCCACTGTAAATGAAGTGGGTTGGATGCCCCGGGGGGGGGGGATTCCAATCAGCATTCAGACATATGTAAAAAACAGAGTGGCACACTCGGAGACCCAGAATACAAACATATATAACATACGACCCGTTGAGTAAAAATGGTAGGAACGAAATCCGGCATTCTCGGCCAAATAGTATCTGTAGATAGAGCACACGTCAAGCCAATTATTGCTGCTTTTCATCTATAACGGGAACCCTGTTGACCAAGTCCACAGGATGTGAGGGGCTGCTCATCGGGGTTTGTACTTCCTCAGGGGTAAGTGGCAGCGGAGGTAATCCCAAGTCTCTCAGGAAAGCGTCTATGTCTGTAGGGCTCTCAATAAAAAGAGTTTTGCTCTCCGTTGTGACCGATAATATTTGTGGGAGCCCCCATCTGTATTTAACTCCCAGTTGGCGGAGATGAGCTGTGAGGGGTCTCATTGAGCGCCTCCATAACATAATACTTGGTGCAATATCATCAAAGAATTCGATGGTAGCGCCTTCACAATCAAATTTCCCGCTCTTACGTCCAGCCTGAAGTATAGCCAGTTTATCTGCGAGGGATGTCAGACGCACCACCACATCTCGAGGGACCTCTTTCGGAGCTCTCAGGGCCTTGCGTATATGAAACAGGTCTGTAATCCGGAGGTCTGACAACTGGGTATCAGGGCATAGCTGTTTATATAGCTTGATAATGTATGGCCGGAGCACCGCAGGCCCAATGGATTCCGGCACTCCTCTCACCCTGATGTTAGCGTGCCGCATTTTAGCATCTAATAAGGCGACTTGTTTCTGTAAAACGTATACCTGTTTCACAAGGAAGCCGGTCTCGTAAGGAGCTGCAGTAATGTCTGCTAGCTGTTGCTGCGTGGCCGTCGAGGTAAGTTCAAGCGTAGAGACTCTCGATTGCAGAGAGGTTATGTCCGTTTTCAGCCCCGCAATGTCTTTTTTCCAAATGTCTTGTAGGTCACTTATCAGCTTCTTTAGATCCCCTTTCGTAGTTGGGGCATCATCAGGATCAACTCTTGGGCTCAGGGTGTGGGCCGGGTCTGTGATGTAGCTGGCGGATCATCCGACGAGGAACCTGAGTCATCGGTAAGATTGAAGCGAGTTGCCGCTCGAGAGATTTGCGAGGGTCTCAGTGGCCTGCTCAGTAGAGTCGCAATATCGGGGCCGGGGACCGTTTTCGGTCTGTCTCCTTTTTTGGATTTGCGCCCCATCGCTGCCTGGTTGTGAGGGTGCCGATATTGGGTCTGTTTGCTCGAATTTGCCATCAATAATTTAGCTTATTCCTCTGCAAGGCCTGGAGCTCCACATGCCCACGTCTGTCTACCTCAGCAGCTAGCTCCGCCCCCCCCCCCCCGACTGGCACAATATTACTGGTATCTGACTGGCACAATATTACTGGGCTCTGACTGGCACAATATAACTGGGCTCTGACTGGCACAATATTCCTGGTATCTGACTGGCACAATATTCCTGGTATCTGACTGGCACAATATTACTGGGCTCTGAATGGCACAATATTACTGGGCTCTGACTGGCACAATATTACAGGCATCTGACTGGCACAATATTACTGGGCTCTGACTGGCACAATATTCCTGGCATCTGACTGGCACAATATTCCTGGGCTCTGACTGGCACAATATTATTGGGCTCTGAATGGCACAATATTACAGGCATCTGACTGGCACAATATTACTGGGCTCTGAATGGTACAATATTACTGGGTTCTGACTGGCACAATAATACTGCGCTCTGAATGGCACAATATTACTGGCATCTGAAAGGCACTAAATTACTGGTATCTGAATGGAACAACAATTATGGCATCTTAATGGTACAATAATACTGGTATCTTAATGGGAAAATTGGATGGGGCATCTTAATTGTACAATATTACTGGTATCTGAATGGCACAATAATACTGGCATATTAATGGGAAAAATGTCTGTGGCATTTTAATGGCAAAATAATACTGGCATATAGATGGGCACATTGACTGTGGCATATTTAATGGACAAACGGTGTCATATTTTAACAGGCCGACTGTCTGTTGCATATGCAATGACAAAGTGACTGTGACATGTTCTGTGGGGAAAAATAACATGTACTATGGGGGAAAGTGACAGTGTGGCTTTTTTCTGCATGGGCAGTTCAGTGGAACAAAGTGAAACTGTGGTATGTTCTGTGGGGCAAATTTACACTGTAGCATGCAAAATTGTGTGGGTTCAAAATGAGTGAAAGCCATGTGCTGTGGGTGCAATATAGGTGCATGACAAGTGCTGTGGGTGCAATATAGGTGCATGACAAGTGCTGTGGGTGCAATTTAGGTGCATGACAAGTGCTGTGGGTGCAATATAGGTGCATGACAAGTGCTGTGGGTGCAATATAGGTGCATGACAAGTGCTGTGGCTACTCTATGGGGCTGTGTTAAGTCCTTTAGGTGCAATGTGGGTGCAGAAAAAGGGAATAAAAACAAGAAATGCAACTCTTCAATAACATTTTTATTACATATGAAAATAGTTGAATATAATATTAAGAAGTTCATATAAGTATAAATGCAACTAGTGAGAGAGAGCGAGATGTGTATAGATATTTAGAAATATATAAGAACATATGTAAGTGCTCTGTAATATCTGTGTATATTTTTGGCATTTAGGTAATGAGTAGTTGTAGTGCAGTGTTGCATAGCAAGATGGTATACATATTGCAGCCATATATACACTTTTTGTATCCAAATATACAGTTTATACACTGCAATTATACACGTAATATACACATTTTATACAATGCAATAAAAATACTCACTGCAAGAAAAGTCCAATTGTGTGTGTGCTTATTTTTATGTTTTTTGTGTGTGTGTGTGTGTGTGTAGGGGGGGGGTAGTAACATTGCGATGGATGGCGGGATTGCATGCAGGGGAGGGGGCAGGGTCCAGGGGGCCCAAGCAAATGCTTGCCCAGGGTCCAATCACTATTAAAGACGGCCCTGGCTAGACTGCTCATTACTGCGTATGTATATTCTCTGGTTTTGTAAATCTCATTAAAATGGAAGTTGGCTATTCGGATGGTGTTCTTGTTTTACACATTTCTGGTTCCCACTCTCTGTTGCACATATATGTGTCTTATATAATGCAAAAAAACAATAAAATAATTTATAAATAAATAGGAAATGGGATTTCAACTGTCTTATCTATCAAGTCTACTTTGATGGGACAACCAACTACAAAAGTGAAAGGATTAGCATATCACAATGAATATAATATGCTATACACAATCTGGATATGATTCCTCTCTTGATTAACCCATTAGTGACAGAGGCTGTTTTTACATCTCTGAGTTTTTTGAGGATTTAGCTGTAATTTTAAATGTTCTCTATTGTACCCACACGTTACATACTTTTTTTATCACCAGATTTTTATTAAGATACAGAAATTTTCATCATATCTTATAATTTACTACAAAATAAATCATAAACCACGGTAGAGGCGCAATCTAAATAGGCGCAATCTAAATAGTTTACAATATTTGTCCTGTGTTTAGAAATAGCCAATGTTTACATATTTTTATGTTGTTTTTTTGTTATAGTACAATAACTTAAAGTAGCATTTTCCCCCTAACAGTTCCCCTACAGTGACTTTTTGACCCCAACCCCAATGGTCAACTTAACCGTAACCTTAACTATTAATCTAACCCTAGATCTTAACCATAGTTACTAGGTTTTTTTTGGGTTTCTGGCAACTACAATAGAACGAAGAAGTGGTGATTCTCCACTTCCTAGGAACATGTATTCAGGCGCATGCTTATGTGTGTCGATACCTTGTACACCAAGCATGTCAGGCTCAAAGGCTAACACGTTCCAAATAAATAAGGTTGCAGTTTATATGGGCCACAAAAAAAATAAAAAAAAACTTTCATAGAAACGTAGGTTTATTTCTAATTATGCCACACACGGGAGCCCCATTCATTATACCACACACGGGAGCCCCGCGAGGTGAGGGTGGGCGACATTAATCTATTGTACAATTATAACACACATATTACAAGTAGTGTTGAGCGAACCCGGACCTATTCGTATGAATGGGGACTCTATTTCGGTTTATAGAATAGCAATAGCATTACATGTATTACATCTGAGAGTCAAATAAAACCGTCAAATACTGTGCTTACAGCGCACTTTAAAAAATTCTAATAGTTTTGGGTGGTAAATAGGACATTTGCTTCTTGCGGTGCACTTCATATCTGAGAGTCAAATAGAACCGTCAAATTCTGTGCTTACAGCGCACTTTGAAAAATTCTAATAGTTTTGGGTGGTAAATAGGACATTTGCGTCTTGCGGTGCACTTCATATCTGAGAGTCAAATAGAACAGTCCAATACTGTGCTTACAGCGCCCTTTGAAAAATTCTGGCTACCTCCTCCTCCTCCAGCGCCGCTTTCACCTACACCGCCACGGTCACCGCCTCCTCAACCTATTGGTCACTTAGAATAAACTGAAAGAGAATACCCTGCACTCCAACCCTCTCTCAAATGGATAATTCTGTTGATCCTCCTGGCAGCCATGCTTTAGATTTAGATTTATGTTCTTCCAAAGCTAAAATCAAAGATTCCATCTAGTGCTATTTTATGGCTCAGCTGTATCTGTAATTTGTATGTATTTTATGTTATTTTAAGTTATTTCCCTATCCACATTTGTTTGCAGAGCACTTGTCCTAATCTTACCCACATTTTACTTCATTTTGCAGCCCTCTAGCCCTTTCCAGGACTTTTTTAGAGGCAGTTCGGGTCCCCATTGACTTCAATGGGGTTTGGGGTCAAGTTCGGGGTCAAGTTCGAGCACGGACCCGGACATTTTTTCGAAGTTCGGCCAAACCCGTAAATCCAGGTCATATATATGTATATCCTGGACATATTATTACATTTATCAGTGTGTATGTGATATTCATATATGTGTGAGTGTGTAAAGTTATTCGTGTCATACCATATCCCTTTTTTGCCACCATAGATGCTAGAAAGAAGATAACCTGGCATATACTGTCAAAAGTACATTCCAGTTCATCCTCATCCTGGGGACAGTGAATTTGTTCACTTGTCCCTCTAAATAAGAAGTACAAGTGATAAAAAAAAAAAATTCCCTCTCATGCATAAAGTGCTATACGTCTCTGTTGAACAGTGATATTTACCCCCCCATTTCGCCATGTGGCGCTATAGTCAGGCTCTGGTTGATGTAACGCTAGTCTTGTCTCTATGGTAAGCTGATGTTCATCCCATTCTCCTCCCACATTTCCCCTTGTCCGTCTGCTCTTTTAGTGTCGGCTCGTGGTTGAGCCCAAGCGTGCACTGTGTGCTTCCGGTCCGGATCCCCGCCAACCGACAGCTTTCCCTTCACTTCATATTCACACACCACTGCTGCCACCATGTTGGGAGCTGCTGTCCTTCGGCGTTGTGTCTCCTCAGGGCTCCGGAGCCTGCCCCGCTGCCGTGTCCAGCCTTCCCCAGCTTGTACGCCAGGTAATCCTCCTGAATAGTCATTCGAGTATTATTCCGGCCGCCATGCCCTTGAGAGAGGACAAATGTACCGGCTGATGTTTCTCCCCAACGGGCTTGATTTTGCAGCCTACAGACCGGCTTCCGCTGGTGCCTGAGTCAGGATAATGGCATTCGTGGTCCTGTAGCTATTGAGGGCTTTGTCTTCCGTATCAATGCTATTTTAAGCCACTGTGCGCTTCCCATTCCCTGAATTAAACTCCCGTTACCCCACTGTGCTTTGCCCTTGTGATGACCGAAACAGGCTTCAGATGCGGCCTACAGTCATAAAGTGAGCTAATAAAATAGGAGGGTCTTGTCCTTGCACCTAGGGTATTCTCGACCCCCAGGCCCTTTCACAACGAATTTTCTGTCAGTTCAATATCACGTCCATCGTACGGAGATCTGTAATTTAGTGGTATAAAAAATATTTTGTAAGGCATAATATTAAGATAGTCATTAGTAAATTTAAAGAAAGCTGGACGGTGTATAGTAATTAATATTAATAGTGGATATCTGAGTGTTTGAATGACATGTTTTTGTACGCAATGTTTTTTTTAAATGACATTCCCTTATTCTGTTTCGGAACTGGTGTGCTGGCTGCAAAGCAAGGTTCATCCATTTAATTATACATATTGCGTGGAAATGCCAGTGCATGCTGGAGTTCTGTAATGGCTCTTTAATTTAATGTGTGTGTGTCTGTGAACTAAATGACGGCAGTGCGAGGGTTAACTTGCCGAGGCTTCAGGAAACTACGCTGGGGATTTGAATCTCAGAGCCACAGTATAGAGTAGTATGTTTAGGATTAGTTATGTCTGCATACTAATGAGATATTATCCCATAGCAGGTGTTGTAAATGACAAGCAGGCTATTTTCTCTAATAGCAGTTTAATGCCGGATTGTTTTTTTTTGTCGCCATTAACGGTTTATTGACTGAGCAATTCAGTGGGACGTGGATTTATGAAAGCAGCTGATGGTGCTGTGTATGAACCCGGAAACAAGGTGACTTTGAGGAACTATTGGGTATGTTGTGAAGGAGAGATGCAGGGTCATAATTACTAGCAAGTTTCTTCTTCCGGGACACCTGCTACTATAATCATTGACAACAGGAATTGCCCTTTAAAAGTTTAATTTGTTAAACTATAATATTGATCAATATTAATTTGAAATCCACAATTTTTCAAATTTTGTAATTTGTGATTACACAGGTTGCTGCAGGCTTTACCAGCAGTGCTCTGTTTAAAAAGGTCATGTTCAATTTGATCTAGATCTTGCCTGTCCATGAGATCTATGGAAGCTTATTCACCAGACTGTAACTCTCTGAGTGAACAAATGTTTAGCAGTGCCCCCAACCATTCACAACTGGTCTATCAACTTAAACAATTTGCCTCAATTTCAAGTCAGCTCTGTGTTTATTTTATTAAAATACAACTGTCAATTATGTTTAAACTTGAAATTTCTCAATTTAGGTATTTTAAATAGATATGCTTTAGCTCCCTCTGTTCGCTTAGCAGCTTCAGGTGGTCTTTCTTCATCTGACCCAAGATTCTAAATGTGTCCTCCCCATGATAGTGCTATTTAAATGGACAGTAAGGCGCTTTGTTTTTTTTCATTAAAGTAGGGCTTGACAAACATATCTGAGTTTTAGGAGGCACATAAACACACGCAGTCACGGACGGACAGACATACATAGTCAGTCATATACATACACACGCAGACACATAGTCTGTCACATATACATACAGAATAAAAGATCCTTTATTTTGATTTGATGCGGCTACTAGGGGCACTATTTTTCATTTCTGCTTCTGCTATATTAGTTGTCCATTAATATGGGGGTACAAGTGCTGTAGCATTGTGCATTTAATAAGCCTTATTTTTGCAAGCTTACATGCTCATAGTTTTGTGTATTTGAACATACAGGCTATAAACTTGGTAATACCGTATTTTCCGGTGTATAAGACGACTGGGCATATAAGACGACCCCCAACTTTTCCAGTTAAAATTTAGAGTTTGGGATATACTCGCCGTATAAGACTTCCCCTCTTCCAACAAGCATTTTCTCCTACAGTGACATTTACACACACACCCTTACACTAACACAGTGACACACACCCTTACACAGAAAGTGACACACTAACACACACACAGTGACACCAATAGACACATAACCTTAGACACACTATTTTGCCCCTCCAATATGCCAGGATTTTCCCCTCAATATGCCAGGATTTTACCCCTCTCCTACCCCCTTCCCAGTACTTACCTCATTGCTGCTCTGTAGGTGCGCGCGGCTGTGAGGGAAGCGTCGTGCACTCTCCTCCAGCCGTGTAGCTTCAATAAAGTTTGCTTTAAAAAAAGTTTAAACAAACTTTATTGAAGTTGCGCGGCTGGAGGGGAGCACACAACGCTTCCCTCACTGCCACGCGCACCTGCAGAGCAGCAACGAGGTAAGTAAAAAGACTACACCCGGCGTATAAGACGACCCCCGACTTTTGGGAAGATTTTCCTGGGTTAAAAAGTAGTCTTATACGCCAGAAAATACAGTACTTTTTTTCAATACCAAGAGTGCAATAAACAGGCCACACAAAAGCAAATCGTAATACTATACACACACAATGGTTGTGTATAAAGTTAAAAGGAAAGTATAGGCTTTCCTCCCCAAAATGGGAGATACCGCCCTTAAAAGGACTATCACCTAAACATTGATTTTACTGTGCATGTAGATAATAAAGCATTTTTGAAAATGATCTATACATTGTTTTAGCAAAACCACAAAGAAATGTCTAAATTGGGAGAAAAATATGTTTTAAATGTTTTCAATAGAAAATTTGTAATTTGCATATCAAGTCACGACATTCAGGAGACTACACGGACAAAAGTTATTTAGCATATCAAACCACAGGTGATGCCATAAACTGCTGACTGCACAGACAGATTTTTTTTTTTTTTTAATTTAATTCTCCTAATTTAGGTATTTGCTTGCAATTCTGGTAACACCATGTACAGATTTTTTAATCCCTACATTTACAGTATAAACAATGTTTAGGCGATACAGTCCCTTTTTAAAGGTGCCATTGTGCAAATTATGAAAATAAGTGTCCAGACCCAAGGAGTCCCCTGTCCAACAGTAGAAAATACTTAAGTCCTGTCCCTCAAGGTGTTTCATTGGTATCCCAGCTTCCTGAGGATGTGAATTGGCTTAAAGACTTTGCTTGCATCTATAAAGAAAGTTCTCCATTTAACCCCTTCGTGATGCATGGTTCTTGCTTCCTAGATGATGTGAGCACCAAAACGTCACAAATTGTTCCTGGTCACCTGGTAGCCAGGAACACTATGGCAGAGAGCCGATCAGGGTCTTAATAGACCATGTGGGTCCCTGCCAAAAAATCGCGAGACCTCTGGACGTCACGTCTGACGTTACGGAGGCTTGCCCAAAGCGTGATTTAGTGAAATGTAGCCGGTGCTCAATTTAAATTACCGTATTTGCTCGATTATAAGACGACCCCCCAAACTTTGGATATTGCTTTAGAAAAAAACTAAAGCCTGAATATAAGACTAATCTATAGGAAAAAAGTTAAACTTGTATATATTCACATGTAAATTGCTTTTTTAATAAAAACAAGAAATGCACTTTTTGATATAATTTTTTTATTTCCTTTTTATGTGCCAATGCTGCCTCTCTCTTTCCGTTGCCCCCAGCTTTGTCTCTCTCCCCCTCGCCTCTGTCTCGCCCCCCTCCCCTTGTTGATCTGTCCCCCCCCTCCCTGTCTCTGCCCCCCCCCCTGTTGCTCACTCTTCCTCCCCTTGTTGCTCTGCTCCCCTCCCTCCCCTTGTTGCTCTGCTCCCCTCCCTCCCTGCCCCCTACCTCCCCCTTAACTATACCTAGATCCCTGGTGGCTAGTGGGGGCAGCCGGGGGATGTCTGCACGATATGTGCAGACATCCCCCAGCTGCCCGATTCACCCTGGTGGCTAGTGGGGCAGCACAGGATGTCTGCGCGATGAGCGCAGACCTCCCCTGCTGCTGCCCGGCACGATCCCCGGGACTTCTGTGACGAAAGCGGAAGTTCCCGGCTTCTTCATAGAAGCCCCAGCGGTTGTGCCGGGTGGAAGCAGGGGAGTCTGCGCTCATCGCGCAGACATCCCCTGCTGTTAGAGAGGGGGATCCAGGTCCCCTGCAGCTCTGCTGGGGACCTGGATCCTTGTTTTATAATCTGACCTCAATTTGAGGTCAGATTATAAGAAGACCTCGATTATAAGACGAGGGGGAAATTTCAGAAAAAAACCTTGTCTTATAATCGAGCAAATACGGTATGTAAAAGAAATAAAAATAAAAGCCCTTTTTTGTTCTAAACCTAACCCTACAATTAGGGTTAAATAAAAGTAGAAAATGTAATACAAATACGTTATTCTGTAGAGGACCAGTGACATGTTAATACTGTTAGTGGTCCTGTAGGGCTGGGGCTACTGAATGAGACAGTTTTCTCACTAGGTAATTCCAAGATGTGAATGTCCCTTTAATTGTCACTATAATATAATAGTGCATGATTTCCTGAAAGGGGACTGCATGCTTGTATTGGTCTGGCAACAGAGGGGCTAATTCTATGAAACTGATCATGTCTGGTAAATAGAAACAAAATGAAATGCTAGATCTGTTTCTCGAGCTTCCCTTTTCATGATGCAGCACTTATATGGAGTCTTGCTATGTGGAATTTAACCTTTTTAAATGGAAGGATTGGTACCCAAAGTGCATCTTCCAATATTAATGCCTGAAATACTTAGACAAAGTTTAAATTTTCAAAGGTCAGTAACAAAGCAGGGGTGCATCTCATGTCATCATCAAGCAAGCTCTGCCCACAGTTGTAAGGTGAGACCTGCTGGAAGATTTTGGAGAATGTTGCATTATGGGTAAAATTCACAAAATGGATACAAGAGATAAACCCCTAATTTTATTTTTACCTATACATGCACACAATTAATTCAAACATTAAAAACAAACAATGGCGTGTGTGTGTGTGTGTGTGTGTGTGTGTGTGTGTGTGTGTGTGTGTGTGTGTGTGTATGTATGTATGTATGGATATGTGTGTGTGTGTGTGTATATATAAATAATTAACAAGACCCCAAAGACACATTTTAAACATTTTTTGTTATAATTATGTTGCTTGTGCAAAGCAATTCTGTTAACAAAATGTATAGATACATTTTTTTTTTTTTTTTTTTTATGGTCTACATTTACAGTATAAGCAATGTTTAGGTTGACAGACCCTTTTAAGGATTTGAGTAAAGTCTTCCAAATCTCCTCTGAGCCAATTAGGTCACCTCTGGCGATTTATCTACTGCACATGTCCGATATGTCAGCGATGATGCTGCCCTGCCCCATCAATCACTGCTGGCAAAAAGTCATTTACATGTGAGGAAACTCTGCAAAAAATAAATTTTGCAACACCTAGGGGAAAAAAACGCTTTAATGGTAAAGTTGCAGCAAAATGATTTGTGTTGTAACTGGTTTACCAGTGTTTGTAGAATTTAGTGGTTAAATAGAAAACATGTACATCACTAACATGTTACACTTTTAATGATCTAGGGAGGGAGTACAACATTTCCCCTTGTTGCTGGTGGTTCAATTGGATTTAATTATTGCCAATATGCGATAGAATCCTGCAAGGGAGGCGTCATATATAACCTCTTATAGCACTAAATCGGGGCTCAACAAACCCAGGTCACCGGGTACTGTTAGCCTCATAGCCCCCTTGCAGATTGCACAGACTGCACGCCCAGCCCCACCTACTGCGCGTACTACTGTCTGAGTGCCGGCTGTCGTGACGTCCCAGCAGGAAGATCCGGCTCCAGAACAATTTACCTCTCCCCCACTGAAATGAGGCAAAGCAGCGGGGAGAGGGGACTCATTTAAAAAAAAAAAAAAAAAACTGCTGGCGTGGGTGTGTGTGACATTCTGTGTATGTATGTGATTGACTGAATGTCTGGCAGGTGTGTGACTTTCTGTGTATGTGAGGTGTGTGTATGTTTGCGTGATTGATGTGTCATTGTCTGGCTCCTAAAAGTATGTTTGTCATGCCCTGCACAAAATCTATTCTCGAGAGTAAGCAACAGTAATAGATTTTTTTTTCTCTCTCAATGGTTTGCTACCAGATTGGGCTGATTCCCACAAGCGGAGGCCAGCTGCAAACGTGTGGCTGTGGCTCATCCTAAACGTCTGCTACAAATACACATAATGCTCACCACAAGGTGCAGTGAGAAAGCTTTTAACCCCTTTGTGGCACATGGTGCTTGTATCCCAGACGGCGCAGGCACCAAAACGCCATGATTTGTTCCTGGCAACACAAGGTGATCGGTAGCCAGGAACACTATATGGCAAGAGACCCAATGAGGGTTTTAATCCCTGCAGCAGGGAGCCGCTATGGGCTGTTTAACTCTGGACGTTCTATGCCGTCCTAGCGTCTTTTAGGTCTACTAAAATTAGGATGATATAGAATGTCCTAGCAGCGGGAAGGGGTTAAAATCCAGTGCTAATGTGTTGATTTACAAAGTCAAACCAGAACTGTTAAAATAAAAATAATAATAATCTGGTACTGAATATATCATTATCTTGTGTAGACCTGGAACATGCCCTGAAGATTTTTCATAATTACTCCACTTGTCTTAAGTACAGCACCTTTGTAATAAAGTGACTTATGTGCTTGCAGGCACATGGGTGATTTTTGACACCTAAGCTTTATAATGAAATTACCCATTATGCATGGACCGATTTAATTAAAGGACGACAATTAGATTACTTGCATTTGTGTATGGTTACATCCTTAATGTTTAACAGAGTGGAAGTACTATGAAACACTAGTTAAAGTAAAGCTTTTAAGGATGTCTCGTACCAGATCGAGAATTTAGAAAGATCTTCCAAATGTCTTGTTGCACACGTATATGTATTAAATGTATTCAAATTGTATTGTGTGTTTACTGTGCTAAATTTCATATAAAGTGTTTATTTAGCATAGAATATTAAAATGCAATTACTTTTCCAAACAGTGTTCACTTCATTGTATCATAAGTACACTGCTGTGATTTGGTGGATGAATGGAAATGCAAAGCCATTAACTTGGCTGCTGTGTTTAGCATTGACAAAATAGATTTTTGGAAAAATAAGGTGGATATATATTTGAAAAAAGATTACATTGAGTAATCACGCACATGTTCACTCAATGGTTATATTGAGCCCTGTGCCCCGTACACCTAGTTGGAACTTCTGAGGTCCCAGTCCTTTTGGTTGAAAACCACACTAGAAAATGGTCTGTACCTTGCAGACTTGGCTGGAATAGAAGTGACCCTTTCCCCTGCAATGAGCTAAAGCAGAAGGGAGCGTGGATACATTAAATGATGCACCTTTTTTAATTCAATTTTTAATCTCCAAATAGGAAAAAAGGGTCCATCTTTGTGTGTCTCACTTTGCAGAAATTATGATGAAACACTTTGTTTGGGGTGGGAGGTGTATGCTCAGATATTTCATGGAGTGGTCGCACCAGTTCAATGGGAACTCTAAACTTAGATGTGTTGCCCCTTCTCGGAGAAGTGCTTTCAGAATTAACCAAGGCATTTGTTGTTGAATTCTGACTGTACTCCTTTCAAATAAAAAATGAAAGCACCGTACACTTGTTACCAGGTTGTGTGGCCTCATCATTCTGTGTGTTTGTTTATTTTGCTTGTTTCATGGGCTGGATCACCATGGATTGCAGAGACTTGCAGTATTGCCATGTACTTCAGCAGCATTTGTCTGGGAATCTGATTTCCCAGACACCCTATTTGCCTTCATCTTTAGGATGGTAATGGAGCCAATTGTGGCAGTAACTGACCTAGTCTCCCTGCAAGGATTTTGGTGTAGAGCTTCACATAGAGCTTGATATCCATGTTCAGGTGCGAGGCCAGTCTATAGCTGGAGCACTGTTCTGTGGCTTTGGTAGGACAGTTATGTTTGCTTCTAGGTGGAACTGGTGATTTGAGTCAATGGAGTTAAAGACTGTGGGGAGATGGGGGGGGGGGGGGGGGATAGCACACTTTTAAATGTCTTTTAATAAAGTATTGTTAGTCCATCTGTGTCTGGGCCTTTTCATTTGGAGATGTCTTTTGCCATCCAACGTTCTTCTGTTTTTGGAGTGTCTAATTGAGTGTTTGTGTCTGGGGAGGTGTGTCTGTAGGTGGTCCTCAATGTATGCTCATATGCTGTCTGTGTAACCAATTTTTGAGACGGGTAAGAGGAGGGTTATGAGGGTGCAAACTATGCAGTAATGAGGGGGTAAAGTCTGTGCAGATGGCCGATGGCACAGACTGCAAGCTCCGCCCCCTCGCGCAACGCGTGTCTGAGTGCCGGGTGTCGTCACGTGACATCCTGGCACTCAGCAGGCCGACCAACGGAGATAAGCTGCAGCACGAATGTCCTCCTCCCCTGCAGTGAGGTAAAGCAGCAGGGAGGGGGGACACATCAAGAAGAAACCCCCAAGTAAAAAGACTGTGTGAGGTGGGTGTGTGTTTGTATGTATTGTAAAGTAGGTGTGTGTGAGGTGTTTGTATATATGTGTATATGTAAAGTAGGGGTGTGTGAGGTTTTTGTATATATGTGCATATGTAAAGTAGGTGTGTGTGAGGCGTTTGGATATATGTGTATATGTAAAGTAGGTGTGTTTGTATATATGTGAAGTAGGCGTGTGTGTTTATGAATTGTGTTTATGTTTGCGTGATTGTCTGGCTCCTAAAATCAAATTAAATTTGTCAAGCCCTGGGGTAAGGAATATGCCGTTGTCTGGCTCCTAAAACTAAATTTACATTTTTCAAGCCCTGTTCTAAATATGAAAATGTAATCTGGTTGCGAATATTAAAGATCATAACTACTAGCAAGAATGAGTCTTTACATTTAACGATCATGATTTAAATAGTCTTGCTGACTAGTGCTTTAAATCAACCTTATTTTTAATCAAATACACCATGGTGTGTGTGTGTGTATATTACTATATTTAGAGTCCTGGGTGTGCAAGGTGGTGCTATGGCAAGGGATGTTGGGGCAATAATAAAAGGAGTGCTGGAGAATTGGCGTGGGGGAGGTGAGGGCCCAGACCATTCGTTTTGTTATGAGCTCTACAGTCTCGGGCAGCCCTACCCCCAAATGCCCACTCGGACTCCACAGCAGTGTTAAAAGGCTTCTGAGCCCGATCACAACACAACATCCCCTAATAAAATAGAATACCATGCTGTATTATTAAATATGGTTCTAATTGAAATTGGTATAATTAGAGCAGGACCTAGATGGAAATTAGATATTTCATCAGTGGCATAAAACTCTTCTTTTGCTTATTCCACAGCTGCAGTAGCTGCCCGTTGCTATTCTCATGCCAAACACGAGTCAGATGAGGAGTTTGATGCTCGTTGGGTGACTTACTTCAACAAACCAGACATTGATGCTTGGGAACTAAGGAAAGGTAAAGTAGACACTTTATCAGTGCTGTGATTTTAATGGTGGATGAAAATGTGACTAGCCACTGACTTGGTTGTAACCTGCTTTTTTCCGCACTGTTGAAATACTTTTTGAACAAGATAACAATGTATTTAAGCAAAGCTTTGTGCATCTGTCAGACTCTCAGCAGAGTTATTTTTACTATTTTTTGACTTTTACATCCCTAGCTGCCTTTTTTTCTTCATTTCTGAAGCAGTACTATGTTACAATGTGAATGTTTCATATCAAATTTATAGCTTATACCCAACATGGTAATGATGTGGTGTTTGTTCATTTTAAGTTAAGTCGTCAGATGACGAAAGTGTAATACAGAAAGATCTACAAGTTAATTTACTGCTCAACTAGTGCATTTTAGGCAGCAATGTATATTCTCCATTACGTTCCAGCTATAAATAGCCATGCATCATGTTGCTGCATTATACCTCTCTGAACCAACAAACGCTATCAAATGTATAGATAACATCAGTATATTAAAATGGAATAGGTTATTCAGCATGACTTAGTTATGTAGCATGAGACAAAATATTCATTCATTATTTGTTTTTGGTAAACAAATACAATTAATCCAAGTTATCCAAGCCAAGATAACATGCACTTTTTCACAGTAAAAATTGTATAACATAAACATGGATCAGGAAAAGACCTTAATTTCATTGTTGTTTTTGCAAATCGATGTACAAAGAAAGAAACATTACATTCACACATTTCAACTTCAGTTAATAAACATTGACATTTAAGCAAATACAAGAATATGTATGCTTTATAACGTTTGTTTAAACTATTTAAGTAGTTCTCCAAAGATCCAGAGATTGCAAAGAATTAACTGCAGTAGCTGTATACATATTATGTATATAGATGTTTTGTTAAATAACAGATGAATACTTGAGCGGGAGAGACTATTTAAAACACACAGCAGGGCAGACAAAGGCTAGAATACTATAACCACCTTAGTCCCACTAGATTCATCTGTCTCCAAATGCTGGGGAAGGGAAGATCACTCCAAGTCTTCTCATGCTGCAGACACCTCTCTGTCAGAGGAACCTGCACATTAACCCCATGTTTGGCGTAACAGAGCTTTTAATGTGTCCCTGCTACAGACTGTAATTGCCCACTGGAATGACCTATGATCGATTTCTTTAACTGTATCAGTGCTGCGACCTGGCACCACCTAAACCCTCGTAGTTGTCGGGACAACATGTTTAAGTATGGCATAGAATGGCCCTATTTGCAAAGTGGTTAATGACATTACTTTTCAGATGCTATTGGTGTGTACTTGGTAACACATTGTTTTGTAAACGTTTAACCTGGGCAGTCAATAAGGTGTCCTATATGTCTGTTTAGATACCAATTAGCAGCTCATCTGGTGTGCATCTCATAGCCTGCAACTGTCAACATGCTTAGATTAATTACTTTGATAATACTTTGACATATGGCGTTTCCAGAAGCATTTGCAGTCAAGCAAACGGCTTGATTGAAGTCTATTAATAGCTACATTGTTCCCTGAAGACAATTCTCCTGCACACACAAATGAAGGTTATTTGTGCCCTGGGGATAAGTCTCACTAAATCCTAATTAATTTTCCCAGAATAATGGTGCTGTAGACTTTGCAGATTTGCAACAATGATGTAACAAAACAGATGAATCCCATGCACAATATAGTTCAGTCTAGGATCTGTCAAATGTAAAGAAAGTGGGTTGCCTAAATTAAATAAGGAAGGGTCTTGAAAGCTTGCAGTTTTCATCTAGCAGTTTGTGGTTTACTGGATTTTGTTGTACCTTTTGTCAAAATATTCACTTGTCAAACTTGAACTGTAATACAATTTTATTTTTTTCCCTCCCTAGGCATGAACACCCTTATTGGTTACGATCTGGTTCCAGAACCAAAAATTGTTGATGCTGCATTGCGTGCATGCAGACGGTTAAATGATTTTGCAAGTGCTGTCCGCATTCTAGAAGCTGTGAAGGTAAATTAGTTCCCCCCCCCTTCGGTTCCATAGTGGATGGCTTTCATGCACGAGACATGACTGCTAAGCATAATTTTAGTTTCACTGCAACTTTCTACTTTGTTCCCAAAACGTAACCCAGCACCACAGTAACCTTGGGAATAAAAGTAATTGGGCCACTAAGGTCAGGCCTCCGTCTGATAGGTTAAATATACCAGACGCACAAAGTGAGCGCGGATTACAGTTAACACAATCATGCAGTGCCTGAACCTCTAGGTGACACTGCAAGGTCTTGTGCTGTTTTGGCAGGGATCCACAGGGTCTGTAAAGACCCCGAACGGGTCTCTGCCTTCGTTTCCCTGGCTCCAATCACAAAATTGCTATTCTGGTACTTTTGTTCTTGAGGTCAAAAGCACCATGTGTCTGTCAAAATGCAATTTCAGTTGCTTTTTATTATAAATCTGCTGAACAGACTTGATCATAATAAAGTATAGGCAGTCTAAGTACAATGTTAGACAGGCTAATTGCTCTGTGTTAAAATCATTGAGAATGCTGGCGCAGTTTCATTATAGTGGTGAATGAAGAGTGGTCTTTGTGCACAGACATTTTCTGATACAGTGCCTCCGTTTCATGTAAATGGAGCTAATACAGACAAGGCAAACAAAGCCAATCATTTTCAGTCTATAAGAAATGTGTTTTCCACTTCTGATTAGTCTTCTCTTGTTTAGGACAAAGCTGGACCACATAAGGAAATCTATCCCTATGTTATTCAAGAGCTTAGACCAACTTTAGATGAGCTTGGAATCTCCACCCCTGAAGAGTTGGGCTTAGATAAAGCATGAGCATTACAGGTGAGACCACTTTTTTATGTCTATTTTTGGACATGTCCTGTAACCAATACAACATATTTGGCCATGAAAGCATGTTCGTTTTATTTCTAAATAAAATCTGCCCTTGGCTGATAAAAATAAAGAATTGGAAGGGTGCAAATCAATCCTAGAAATGTGTGTTTTACCACATCTAAAAAAAAAATGAATTAACCTTTTTTGTTTTTTAAAAATGTAAAATTGTAAATATTCAATGCCCTGAATGCTGTTCTTAAGAAATCCAGTAGAACAACATTGGGGGCTATTCACTAAAGGTAAGCTGGGGTGAACAGGTCATCTAAATTTTAGCTGTACATTGTGCAGAGCCAAACCTGGTGAGTTTCCCATGCTAAGCAAGCTCACCATGTTTGTCCCTGAATATCATATAGCTAAATTAGTGAGATGGCCACCTCCTCACCTTTAGTGAACTGCCCTTTATTTGCAGGGCATGTTGGGTAGAATTGCATCTTTATTTACATAGGTTCACTTCAGTTATTGATGCTATCTTTCACAAAATCAGGTGATAAGGTCAACAAATATATGGATGAAATGTTACAATACGGAATGTGTGGGAGGCACATTAACCCTTTAAGACCCAGGGATTTCCTGGGCCAATATCTCCCCCCCCCCCCCCCCCCAAAAAAAAAAAACAGATAAGAAAATCTCAGACCAGTATGAGCATGCATGGGTTAGCTGTTGAATTAATGAATTATATTTCGTAATTTATTTATTTTTTACATTTCACACATACAAGTAAGAAAGAAACAGATCTGCTACTTTATTTTTTTATACAAAAAGTTTTCTTTTACTTGCCTGTGACTCTCTGTACTTCACAGCCAGTATGTGACGTACAAGGACTGAATTGGAGGAAAAGTCCATGGTTGAATCTATTGACTTTGCTATCTAATTGGCTTATCACTGTGATCACATGACCGGAAAACAAACAATTGGGTTCAGGACACGTTACACATTGGATGGTGTGCACAGAGCACATCACCAGTTTACCTGCATGACAGGTTAACATGTCATAAGGTCGCTAAGGGTTTAAGTATTGTGGGGTTGTGCTATCGCCATTTAAGGGAAGACTAATGACCATTCATCTGTTTTGGCAGACATCTTTGTAGTTTTTACTGCAGTGCTTTCAACCTAGATGTAGTCTTCACGTTAATGGGAAGTCATAGTGCTAAAGCATCAGCGCTAAATGCTAAAATAAACAAATAGGAAATGTAGTCAGTACAGTGTATAGCAATGTATTTTCTCTACAAATTAGCACCATATCAGCTTGATAAAGAGAGGAAGGCAGCTTAAGTAGTGGTAGAAATTACACAAATTAACTTTTTTTTTTTTCTTTTTCCCAACAGGAAATCCATCCAAATATTTTATCAACGATGCTACTTGATTGTACACAGCCATCCAGAGAAATGCAAAGACATTAATGTATTACCTTATTTGAAAAGAAAATGCAACAAACTTCTTTTATTGAGTCCTAAAGTGTGTAATATTATGTCGGACCTAATAAAGGGACATTGTTTAATCTTTGTGTTCTGCCTCTGAATAATAAAATAAGGCATCCTAAAACTATGACATTTGATCTGTGTTGGTTTTGAAACATTCACACATCTGCCCTTGAAAGAACGTGCTGTTGGAAACCAGGTTAGAGCAGGGGCATTCAAGGTTTTTTCTGAAGAGGGCTGCATGTTCAGAAATGCATGTGAGTGGGGCCACTTTTTTTTTTTATTTACTGTAATAGTGAAGGTTTAGAAAGGGTTGTGGGTAGAGCTACTTAGTCGAAATGGGGGGAAAAATGTCCCCCCTATATTCACTGTGCTGCTATGCCTCATATATATATCAGGGGAGTGGTTACAGGAAAGCGAGCAATATAAAAAGACAAAGCAACCCGATTGTTTCCATTTTTTCACAAGTTATATATAATCATTTCTAAACTCGTGACACTTTAGACGGGTTCTTTTTTTAGGTAAAATTTAGAAAGCTTTGTTGACATATTTTATGATTTGTCTTGTAGTAAATGATAAGATATGATGAACATAATGGTATCTAAAGAAAGCCCTTCTTGTGGCGATAAAAGCAATATATAATTTGTGTGGGTACAGTATGTGAGAAGAAAATTACAGCTAAACACAAACTCCCCAGAAATGTCAAAACAGCCCTTGTCGGCAAGGGGAAGACAAGGTCAAAAGGTCATGTCACTAACGGGTTAAGCCAGAGGTTGTCAGCATGGGGGAGCATTCATCCGAACACTCCCATGTAATCCACATGTCTCCATTTCTTTCTGGAGATGCTGCTTGGAAAAACTATTTCCTAACCAAACTCTTTTTGCTTTCCCTAACACACAGACCCATCAGCCTTCTCCTATTACATGTTGTCCTTATGTAAGGAAGTCCAGAAGAGGACAAAAATAATCCTGAGACACTTCTAATTTCATCTCAAACTAAAACTCTGTGAGGGGCAGAGGGTCTTGTAATCACTATGAGGGTGCATTGATGCTGGGAATAAAATGATAGTGGGGAAAATGTCTGAATGATGCTGGTTTGCTAAAGACTATATTGGTCTGCCAGTGTCAACCTCCCACAAACCAGAGTGCTTGATATCGAACATACAAAATCAGTGTATCATCTTAACCTGTTTAACCTCAGGGTAATATCTTAACCTGTTTAACCTCAGGGTAATATCTTAACCTGTTTAACCCCAGGATCCACAATTGTCATTGCGTCACAACCCAAAAATAATTGAATTTCCTAAACATAATTTATTGCACAAATCAATTTGTACAGTATTTCACAATCTAATATGCACTGTTCAATAAATGAAACCAAAATAACCGGGCCTTCTGTATAATAATCAAAGTTCAAATTCAAATGAAAGTGCTAAAATCACAATAAGCTATTGAAATATGAGACTAATTAGAAATAAAGGGAAAGCTATGGATGCTTTTTCTCTTGATAGGTCTGGGGTGATTAAGGATGTGTTCAAAGTTGCCTTGTTTACCATGTCCAATCTGTCCCTATATTTTATCTTCAGATGGACCAGAGCTGAGAAGCCATTCTCACAAAGTTTGGTACATTACACGCTCACTGATGTCTATCTGCCACATCAAGCCCAAACTTCACTTGAAATTTTATTACCATCAGTGGAACTATTGAAACACCTTCATTGGTGGGCTACTCAGTTTTAGATGGAAGAACGCAGTGTGCGTCATCGCTCATCCCCCAAATGAAAAGTTAGATTTTTTTTTTTCTTCAAAGAATATGAAGCACACTTCACGCCCCACCAGCTCGCAACCCACTTTTTGTTCAGGGCCCACCATTTGACATACACTGATCAAGAAGACACCTAGATATTAAGTCTCAGTCTAGAACGACAAGTCTCGAGTTTTTCTCACTCCAGAACAACAGAGACTTGAAAATAATTTTTTTTTTTTTTTTTTTTTTTTTTAGATGTAACAACTAATGAAGATTCTCCAGTAAAATCTATTATAAGAGAAAAAAACCTGAATTTCTAACTTGGTTGCATTACACAAAAGCTCAATTAAATATGATTTGGACACATAATAATTGAGAATCACAAAATGGGTAAGAAAGTCAAAAGTATATGATAGGGGATATATGTTCATATATAAAAGTTGATATTTTTTTTTGAAAAGCGCAAATTATCTGCAAATGGAAATTATTAATAAAGAGCTGGACCATAGGGCAGATTCATTATTTTAGAGTGCAAAATTGATGAAAAAATATATATGTTAACTAATGTCTATTTACCTAATAAGAATCCTACAATACTCCTGAGACAAATTATGGAAAAAGTAGAAACAATTGGAAAAGGCACACTTCTGATAGCTGGAGATTTTAACATAGTTATGGATCCAGATCTCAATAAAAAGTTAGAGAAAGAAGGCCCTGTAGATCGATATATAGTAAAAAGCTAAGAAACATATGTAGTAATTTAACAAAACTCCAAATAAAGCTAACTGATAAATTGGAGGGAAAACCAAACTATAATCTACAAAAACTATACTATAGAGGCAATAAGGCAGTTAAAAACCTAGCAAATTGATTAAAAAACACAAGGTCTAACAACAGGGCTTTTAAAATCATGGAAGTCAAGAACATTTAAACCCGAGGGGATTAGCCAAGACTTAAGTTTGACTCCAGTCTGTATAATTTGGACTCAGACACTATAAAGTCGGATATAGATGACTATTTAAAAAAGAAAAGAGATTCCGAAAACCCCAGACAAATATAAAAATATGATAAATGGGGGGCGAAGCTGACTGCTGAGATGTGAACACCCGCTAAGGTTTCTAAATTTAATAGTCTTCCAGACCCTAACAGCATGGACAAAAAGTCTAAAACAAATATACAGCCAAAACCTGTCTTGAGAGTCGTCGCGAGCTCCATGTGCAACAACTCCAGCCAACTAACCCTGAGGAGATCCTGGCTTCTAAAGCTGATATTCAGAGACTGATATGTGAATTGCAAAGCTGGAGGCAGACATAGCTGCACTCAAAACAGATGTAAAATCAATTTCATTCTCAGACAACGTCAAATAATTTGGAAATTGTATTACTACCAGTGGATACCCTGTTAGAAATGAAAACCAGAAACACAAATTCCGAATTAGGGGAATTCCGGAGGCCAGCGGGGCCAGCAGCACTTCGGACATAGCTGGCAAACTTGACTGCCTCTGTCCAAACTAGGGATCGACCGATTATCGGATTAGCCGATATTATCGGCCGATATTCACAGTTTCCTAAAATATCGGTATCGGCATCTAACTTGCCGATAATGCCGATAATGCGTCCAGCGCGTGCGCCCCCAATCCATCTCGCTGCTCCGCACAGCAAAACAAGGTGTGCGCACGAATCGCGGGAGAGGAACTGAAGTCCCGGCACTGAAGTAGTGCTTTCTGGAGGAGTGGCTTCAGTCAGTGTCGTGTGCCAGCCCAATTGTCTGCTCTGCCGCTTGTGTGCCACTGCCAGCCCAGTCGGATCGCTTGATTTGCCAAGTTTTATGGTCTACTAAAAAGGTAATTTTATTTTATGATATTTTTCTATGATTTTTTTTTTATACTATGTTTTTTTTCAGAGGTTATTCGGTGAGGTGGGGGAGGGGTGGTGGTGGTCGGATGCCACATGGTGGCACACTAACTATATTTGGCATCTTAAATTATAATTAATTATAATTAATCCCTTGGTTTGAATTGGAACTGGAAGTTCAATTCAGGGGGAGGGGGGGTGGTGGTGGAAATTTACATTTGGCACTAGTATATTATAAATTGACTACCAGTACCAACTAAGAGCTTTATTAATTTATAATTTATAATATACTAGTGCAAATTTTGCCAAATGCCAAATTTAACCACTCCCTACCCCCACCTCACTAATAATAAATTAGTTGGTGGTCAGTGAGGGGGTGGGGGGTGATGGTGGTAATTGGCATTTGGCACTAGTATATTATAAATGTAAATTATAAATTAATAAAGCCTTTAGTTGGTAGTCAGTGAGGTGGGGGGAGGGGGTGGTGGTGGATATTGGCATTTGGCAGTGGCACCAATATAAATTATAATAAAGAAGCAAGCCGGCCTTGGTAGTCAGTCGGGGCCCGGGGGGAGGGCTGGTGCTGCTGCTGGATAATATAGAATTGCACTATAGTTAGTATATATTATAATAAAGCTCTGGGTGTAATTGTTTGCATTAGATTTATATAAATGATATAATAATAAAGCCCTTGGGTAGTATATTGGCAATTTGGCACAATAAAAATGATAAAGCACTGGGGAGTGGGGGTAGTATACTAAAATGCTCCCACACCAAGTACTGTGCAAATTATTAAGTATTACATTCAGAAGGAATTCCTTACACTTTATCAATATGGCGTTTAATTTGTGTAAGTATTATAAAGTCCAGAACTGATTGAAATTTAAGGTCGGATAAAAAGTCATACATCCCAGTATGTACTGGCCGGATGAGCATGACAGGAGTATGACTGCTGACAGCATTTACACTGCCATCAGCAACAGCCAGGTACATGCTGGGATCTCATATTCATATTTTTTTTTATTCATCCACAACTTACTCTAAACCTCACTGTAGCTTGTTGTAACCCTCTGCCTCTTCTTTCAATGCAGATGGATGCACAAAGAAAAAGTAAAAGCATTGTTTGGGACTATTTTAGTCAACCCTCCCTAGGACAGGCAATGTGCAACACATGCAAAACCAATGTGAGCATGGGATCTGCAACTGCAAAAACAAAGAATACATCAAATCTTTGGACCCATCTAAGAATTCATCATGTTGAATTATTTAATGAAGCACAGAAAACAAAAGAAAAGGAATCATGTGAAACACCAACTCTATTCCAGCCAAAAATAAAAGACCTATTTCAGAGACACACAAAGTGGCAAAAGTCCGATGAAAGATCCCAACTTCTGGACAGAGCAATCACAGAGATGATGGTTACGGATAACCAGCCATTTACAATGGTGTCTGATTCTGGCTTTAAGCGCTTGATGTCCATAGTTGAGCCAAGGTACACACTGAAAAATGAAAAGTTTTACAGGACCGAAATGCTGCTAAAGATTCATCAGAAGGTGATACAGAAAGTAAAAACAATGTTACAACCAGAGAACGCTGGCAATTCACTCTCATTCACTACTGACTGCTGGTCCGGATCAACAGAATCACTAATGAGTCTTACGTGTCACTTCATTGATAATGGATGGACAAAAAGGCAGTTGGTGTTGAACACAAAGGTGATGCAAGGATCCCACACTGGCGAGTACATTAAAGAAATGTTTGTAGGCATGCTTGATGACTGGGGTATAAGCAAAGATAGAGTGCTGCTTGTGCTTCGAGACAGCGGAGCAAACATGGTGAAAGGAATGAGGCTTGCTGAAGTGTCAGATCTCAGCTGCATGGCACACACCCTGCAACTTGTAGTAAATGATGGTCTGTCAAGCCAGAGAGCTGTGATCGACATAATTGCCATGCTAAAGAAGTGTGCAAGTCATTTTCACCATTCATTCATTGCCAAGCACCGACTGAGGTGCATTCAGTCAGACCTTGGCCTGCCCAAAAGCAGCCTGATTCAGGCTGTTCCAACACGATGGAACTCCAAACTCCACATGCTACAAAGAATGCTGGAACAGAAGTGAGCTCTTAGCATCTATGCTGGTGAGCATGGAGGCTATTCTTGCCCTAATGCTGATCAGTGGGAGATTGTAGCAAATCTTATTCAGACCCTCCTCCCAATAGAGGAAGTGACACTAGAGGTTAGCCATAACGACTCAAGTGTGTCATCCGTTATTCCATGTGTGAGAGTGCTGAAGATGCTTCTTCAAGAGAATGAAGGGTCCACTACACGTGGCATTAAAACACTCAGGGAGGTCATGAAGGAAAGCCTCAACAAACGTTTTTTGAAGTATGAAGAGAATATAAACGTAGTTATGGCATGTCTTTTAGATCCTCGATTCAAACATCATGCTTTCTCTTCTGATAATGTGTTGGCCAAGGCAAAAGAATGGCTGACAGAAGATATGCAAAAGGAGGTGCAGGTTCTAGAAAGGTCACATCAGGAAGAGCCTGGTGCTACTAGTCTGGATTTTCTGGAAGAGCATGCTACTAGTAGTACTAGTCTGGAAGAGCATGCTACTAGTAGTACTAGTCTGGAAGAGCAGGATGATGATGCAACAGAAACCTACAAATTCCCAAAAAGGAAACACATGGAAAAAAGTCTTAAACATGGCCAAATTGATGCCATGTTCAGCGTTTTATTGGGGCCCCATGTAGAGGATACTCTAACTTTACCCAAAGTCAGCCTTGACGATGAGCTTCATCTTTATTTGAAAGAACCAGTGATCAATAGAAAGGGCAATCCACTTGAGTGGTGGAAAGAAAATGAGACACGCTTTAAAACCCTTGCTTCTTATGCCAGAAGATACCTTTGCTCTCCACCCTCCTCTGTACCTAGTGAGCGTGTTTTCAGTGAAGTGTCTGCAATCTATGAAAGAAACAGAAACCGTTTAACAGGAGAACATGCAGAAATGTTGTGCTTTCTGCACTACAATGTACTCCTTCTCAACTGGAAGTATTGAAGAAATTCTAACGTTTTAGATTAGTTTAGAATAGTTAATAGTCATTAAAATGTTATTTAATGTCTGTCTTAACTCACTTTTTTGTAACCTTGAAGCTGGATAGCAGGTTAACATGGCTTGGCATTCACTGAATGATCTGGGATGGGATGCTCCAGGAACTGGTCCTGTGTGTAGTGATTTGACCATATCACCATTGTTTTGCTGCATTATTTATTTTTATTTAGCAATGAAAAAGATTTACAAAAAAAAGCTAAACATTAACAATAAACATGTTCATTTAACAGCAGATTTGTGTAGAAATTGTTTTTTTTCCCAAAAAATTAAAATGCACAAAATATCGGTATAAGTTATCGGCTATCGGCCTGAAAGTTCACAGGTTATCGGTATCGGTATCGGCTCTAAAAAATCAATATCGGTCGATCCCTAGTCCAAACATGTAACAACAATGTTATTTTAAGTCAAAGTCGCAGAGAGCGCCACACTATTCACCCTGTGATGTGATTAACAGGACCTCTTTAGCCAGCCATTAAAATGGTGACCAGCAGCCCTTCATTTTTGAGTTGTATCACTTTGATAAAGACAGCTAACCCTTTCGTGGGTTACCACATCCCCGCTATTGCTCTCCTGCTTGCCTTTTCTTCTCCCTCTATTTCTTGTCCCTTAGTTTCCATCTCACTTGAATTATATATATTATTCCCCTAACATATTAAATAACAGCTGTTTTTACTGTGTTTGGCCACCAGATGGCGCTAGAAATGTTTGTTGAGGTAATTCCTTATTGTAAATGTTCCGTTTTTAATATGTAATATGATCTACCTCCATATAGAAATCATTTAGCTTCACAGTATCTGAGCTAGGATGAGGCTCCACTGTTTATATACTTATAATGATATTATAATATACCCTGAGCCCGTTTTGATGCAGATTGTCACTGGGATTCTAGAAGACTTCCCTTCAGCTAATTATTACAAACTTTAACGCAAGATGGGAAAGATCCTCCCACCTGTAGATGAGAATCTGATCTCAACATCAGGGCTTATGCAAGGACAAGACAAAGCATCCACTCAGTTAACTTGATAGAATTATACATCAAAATCGCTTAAACGATGGTATCTTACCCCGAACAGACTCCATAAGATTAAGACAAATTCGAACATTTGCTGGCGCTGTACAACGGAGGTGGGAACACTACCACACATCTGGTGGTACTGCAGCGCCCTAGATAGCCTACAACTAAAAATGCAAGATCTTATGGCCGAACTTTTTAAATCTCACTTAACGTTATCACCCCAGATGTACTTGCTACATCTAGATCTTTCGAATACTCCCAAAAAACATAAGAACTTATTGATACATACTATCACGGTGGCAAAAAATCATAATGGCAAGATGCTAGAGACAGGCAGGTGACATAATTTGGAAAGAAGTTCTTACACAAATAGGATTCCAGTACTTAATGGAGAGGGCGGGTTTAAACATACGAATAAAAGGAATAAAACTAAAGTCAGATGAATGGATCCGGTTTGGGTGAATGTTGATAATATACGTTTATTTATATAAATTATGGATATGTATTGTGCTAACTATTTATTGTAACTTTTGTATTTTGCATAATAAAAATTAATTAAAAAAAAAGAAGACCATCAGCTAGTTTAAACTTGTACGTTTTACTTTCTATACAGTACTTTTTTTTACTGTACTATATTTTGCTACACGATAAGTTATTGATTCAATTGGAAAATCATATTTTGAAGTACTATGTGTTTACTACTTGTTTCTACACACAAATTTGTTTGATTGAATATTTCCATTAAGAATATCTCTTTATTGTCACAAACTACGTTGTTCTCTTCATCTACCAAACTTACAAAATTAATAAACAAAGATTTACAAAAATAATTATTATAAATACCCAAATCACAATAGAAGAGGTAATATATGTGATCAATAAACTCCCTATGATCAAAAAAACCTGGTCCTCATGGAGTCGGAAGTTAATTTTATAAAACACTAAAAAATTCAATAGCATCACACTAGTTTAAAATCTTTAATGAGATTGGTGTGTCATCAGAGGTTCTCAAAGAACTACTAGTTGTTCATATAATTCCATTGTTAAAACTAGACAAGGGAAAAGAAAAAAGTCGGTGTGCTAAGCTAGTTACAGGCTCAAATAATATAAATGTAAAAATGATGCTTACCAAACAAGTTCGAGAATCTGTCTTTTTTTCAGGACCTATCATTTTTCACACGTCAAGCCAGGAAATCCTTTAGACCGGCAGTGGAGATCCTGAAACAGAGACAGATTAAATATTGGTGGGGTTTCCCAGTGAGGCTCTGTTTTGCCTTTCAAGGGAGAGACATGTCCTTTAACAAAAATAAGGGGGCTCAGGATTGGCTAGAGCAACATGTGGAGAAGGAGTAGAGGAGTTGAGAATAAAGGCCTTAACGCTGGATACAAGGGGGCGAAGTTAGGGTATAGGGGCGGAGGTTCGTAAGGTGGGGGATTCTTTTTTTTTTTTTTTTTTCTCTTTTCATATATGAGTTAACTCACAACCACGTTATATCAGACTAGTAGACGAGAAAGGAGCAACGAGAATATAATTGGGTTTTTCATTTAGATGGAATGATAAGAAGGATTTAAAATGCACGATCAAATTTACACAATTAGGTCAGGAGTTTCACGAGGAGTATTCAATTGGAAAGCTCTGTCACATTTTTAAAGGATATGCTCTCACACGTGTTTGAAAGGAAAAGGAGAAAGGAGAAGGGGAAAGAAGGAAGGGAAGGGGAAAAAAAAAAAAGAAGAATTTTTTTTTTTCTTTTTTTTTTTTTTTTCCCTCACATATGAGTTACTCACAATCACGTTATACTAGATTACTAGATGAGAAAGGAGCAACGAGGAAGATAATCGGGTTTTCATTTGTAACATAAACAAGGTGGAATGGTAGTAATTAGGATTTTAAGTGCACGATCACGGAAATTTACACAATTAGGTTAGGAGTTTCATTAGGAATATTTAATTGGAAAGTTCTGTCACATTTTAAAAGGATATGTTCTCACATGTGTTTTTTTTTTTTTTTTTTTTTTTTTTTTTTTTTTTTTTCCCCTCATGGGCTTGGGGGCCCGCTCCTCTTTTTTACTATGAGCCCTAGTGGTATGGGGAAGGGACAGTAGAGATTAAAATAAAGTATGAATTCACAGATCCATCGACCTCGATTTATGGTTTACCTAGGGATACTTGAAAGGTGAACCAGGGAAAATGAGGAGGTGTAAGAAGATAAAGTATGTTGTGTTTATATGTCAGGATATGTATGTTGTTATATGTGATGTAATTTTTGTTGACTTCGTGGAGACGACTGGAGCGAGGGGGGACGGGAAGAGGGGGAGGGAGATTAGGTTGGTAGAGGGAAAGCGGATAAAAACAAATTATGAGTAACCATGTTTGATAAATTTCTGTCTTTAAATGTACAAGGGATGAATTTACCTCAAAAAAGGATAACCCTTATAGAATTCCTGTCCAAACAAAAGATTGATGTAGCCATGTTACAGGAAACCCATTGGAATTTAGATTTCGCGAGAAAGCTGTCATTTGGTAAATATCCCCATATAGAATTTGCGTCCCTGCCCTCTCAGAAGAAAAGAGGAGTGGCTATGTTGTTCTCAGGAAAGCTCAAATATGAGTTGATACATAAAATACAAGATTCAGAGGGCCGGTTTTTATTTGTAACCTGCAAACTAAATGATAAAATGTACACATTCATAAATGTATATGCCCCTAACAAAAGACAGGTAGGTTTCCTGAATGGGCTCATGCAGAAGGTGCATGACCTCATTCAGGGAACATTGATTATGGCTGGGGATTTTAATTGCATTCCGAATGTGGAGTGGGATAAAAAAGTAATTAAGGGAGTACAGATTGATAAATCAATTATTAGTACGGCTGACGCTCTTGATAAATTTATGGGTAGATATAAACTATATGACCTATGGAGATCCTTACATCCCGAGGAGAGGGACTATACGTTTTACTCCAATAGGTATAAATCCTATTCTAGAATAGATCTCTGCTTGGTCCAGCCTCAAATGATAAGTTTATGTAAAAAAATAGACATCCTAGAAATTGCCTGGTCAGACCATGCTGCACTAATAGGCGAATTAAGTGTGGAAGGAAAATATACTAGACCCAGCTGGAGAATAAATGAACATCTTTTGAGCGATGATATATATATAAAGGATCTCGCAAATATCTCAGAATTATACTTTAAAGAGAATAAATTAGACGACATCTCAATGGCCAATGTCTGGGGCGCATATAAATGTGTAGCAAGAGGGAACCTGATCAGTAGACAAGCATATATAAATAAAGAACGAAAAGCCAACCTACCTGAACTTTATGTTAAACTTCAAAATATAACTAGGAAAAATAAACAGCTGGCCCATCCCAATCTTGAAAACGAGATTAAGCTGATTCAGAAGGAAATAAATGACAAACTGATGGAAAGAGCAAATAGGACTCTAACCCGTATGAAACAGAAATGGTACTATATGGGTAATAAACCAGAGAAGCTACTATCTAAACAACTCCAGGGCCTAAACCTTAAATCTAGAGTTTCCAAGATTATAAATGGGACTAAACTGGCAGTCTCTCCTAAACAAATTGGAGCCGCATTCGAATCATTTTATTCAGCCCTATACACTATACCTGACAGGGGGATATCTAGAGGACAGATAAAGGAATACATTAAGAGCTCAAACTTGCAAAAACTTACTACCCTCCAGAGCTCCTCCCTGGATACACCGATAAAAGAATCTGAAGTCAGGAACGTGATTAAACATCTGAAAAACAATAAAGCTCCAGGGCCAGATGGGTTCTCCGGAACTTTTTATAAAAAACTAGCAAGTGTATTGACCCCCCAATTGACAATTTTTTTTAATGAGATTATGGTAAATAGAAGGTTCCCAGAAGAGTCCATGCAGGCAGCAATATTACCTATTCCTAAACCAGGGAAAGACCATGCCAATATTACAAATTATCGTCCAATATCCTTAATCAATGCAGACACTAAAATTTATGCTGCCATATTGGCATATAGACTAAAAAGTTGCATTGGAGAGTTAATTCATAAAGACCAAGTGGGCTTTATACAAGATAGATTGGCTGGGGACAACACCAGGAAAATCCTAGACCTAGTTGAATGGGCTAATTCCTCTGGAGAACCTATGCTGGCCCTGTCGCTAGATGCGGAGAAAGCATTTGACAGGGTCAGCTGGGTTTTTCTAGAGGAAACCCTTATGGCAATGGGCATTGGGTCAGGCATGTTGGATGCAATTATGGCCCTATACATAAACCCTACGGCTAAGGTGATTGGCCAGAATATTGAATCCAACTGGTTCCGGATTCAGAATGGAACAAGGCAAGGATGCCCACTGGCCCCACTGCTTTATATAATCTCTTTAGAACCTTTAGCAAATATCATTAGGCAAAGCAGTGAGATAAAAGGTATTATGGTTGGATCAGTGGAGTATAAAACCTCAATGTATGCAGACGATGTTCTGCTCACTCTGAGGGATCCAGAAAACTCTATCCCGGGGCTGCTTAGAGTGATTGATAAATATGGGCTAATGTCAAATTATAAGCTGAACTTAGAAAAATCACAGGCTATGTGCATTGCGATGCAGGAGGACTTACAACAAAAGCTCAAAAAAAAGTACTCATTTAACTGGTCGGTAGAAGGGATAGAATATTTAGGCCTGTTGATTCCACCCGATGGTAAAAACTCCTTAGAATTGAATTGTAATAGAGTTTGTAGAGAGATGGAAACTAATTTTAATAAGTGGAGGCCTCTCACAATCTCGTGGATGGGACGAATAAATACAATTAGGGCATATGTCATCCCTAAATGGCTATATGTCTTTAGGATGATACCAGGCACGCTAAAATTGGAACAAATCAAAAGAATACAAAAAAAGCTAATGGAGTTTGTTTGGATGGGGAAAAGACCAAGGGTTAGTAACAACTTATTATATATGGATACAAACAAGGGAGGACTAGGAATGCCGGCAATGAGAGAGCTTTGGGAGGCCAGTATGCTAATGCATGTCAACCAAATACAAGTGATCACTAATAGGGGAAAGGATTGGTGGCAAATTGAGACAAAGATATCAGATTTGAACAATTTGGAATGCATACTATGGCTGAACGGCCTCAGAAAACGAGAAATGGGTGGGAAACTCGCAGGCAAGACTCTTGCGTCTCTGATGGACTTTTGGGGAAAGTTTAAAAAAAGATGTGGGTTGGATAACAAGCTTCTTTCTTCTGCACCTATTGAATCCTTGGGATTCAACATAGTAGATCTTGATACAACAAATTGGAGGCAAGCAGGAATAAATAGAATTGCGGATTTAGAAGCAGTAAATAGAATAATAGATTTTAACATCCTAAGAAATAAATATAATCTCCCGTCAGGAGATCTGTTTAAATTCCTGAGAATTAAGCATTTCGCTCAGGATGGGATTTATAGAGACAACGGACATGAGGATGAACCGCTTATAATAGATTTGTTTGACAACAATTCCAAGAATAAGATACTGAGGGAATGCATTAGGGCTATAAGACAGTTATACTTAAAACCAACACCCGCGGTGTGGGGAAGTTGGGAAAAGGACCTAAACCCTAACAAGAGACCAGTAAGAATATACGAGGATAGTTGGTATAAAGCCTGGAACCAAGTAAGGAAACACATACATTGTCTAAACCTACAAGAAACCTACTTCAAAGTTGCCAACAGATGGTATTTGACCCCGGTTAGGCTCAAAAAGATAAATGTAAATCAAGAAGATATATGTTGGAGATGTGGGAAGGACAGAGGGACTCTGTTGCATATGTTCTGGGAATGTGAAAACCTACGGGATTGTTGGAGGGAAGCCTTCTCAGTGATATCGGCGGTATGTAGCAGAAGGGTGGAGGCCACCCCTCGGAGAGCATTACTTCACCAGAATTTGGGGAAAATCGATAAGGTTTATGTTCCTTTGGCTACTCAAATTCTTATAGCAGTAAAAATTGTCATAGCAAGAAGATGGAATAAAGGCGGAAATATACACTGGGCCATGATAAAGAATCAAATAAATTTACAATGTACTATGGAAAAGGGATATTTTCTGAATAGGGGGGAATTGGAGAGGTACAAAAAAACTTGGGAAAAATGGTTAAATTGATAAGCATCCTGAAGTAATTGCTTGGAACTGTCCTCCGCCATTCCCTCCCCCTGCTCCAGCCCCGATGACGCAGTGATAAGTTTGAGTGATAAGTTGTCAGATGTCTCCACAAATTTATGTCTATAAATGTCTGTCCCGAACTTGTGTCTGATTGAAGTTGGCTGAATGTCCTATTTTATATATTTATATATGTAGAAGTATTATCATGCACACTATGAGATACCGAATGATATGTTCTGTATAATTACCTATAGACTTTTAATACTCTGTATTTGAAAATTTGAAAAATAGATAATAAAAAAAAAAAAAAAAAAATAATATAAATGTAAAAATGATGCTTACCAAACAGGTGTGAGCATGCAGCAAAAACAGTGTGATTGGCTGTACAATGTATACAAAAAACAAAAACTGTCTGCGCTTCTCAACCTAATAAAGTTGGCAACAAATATATAAATATAAATGAGAGGTTTTGGTTATATGAGTTGGTCAAAGCATAATTAAGCTCACCGCCATGTCAAGGCACACTCTCAATATGGCGAGAACCTACTCTCACCTCCTATCTAGTGGGCACACAAAGCAGTAATACTGCTACCAAAACCTATTTAAATGTGTTGGAAGAGGTGCAATTAAACCTCCTCCCAATTAACCCTATAACAGCAAGCTGCAACAAGACAATGAGGAGCCAACAACCTCAAATATGTGCAAGCAGGGAAAAGAAAAATGTTAGTGCGCTAAGCTAGTTACAGGCTCAAATAATATAAATGTAAAAATGATGCTTACCAAACAGGTGTGAGCATGCAGCAAAAAGTTTTTTTTAAACTAGACAAGGACCCGTGTGAACTAAAAAAATTATAGACCATTTTCACTTATAAATGTGGACATGGAGCTTTACACATCAATTTTATCAGAAAGAATCAAAGTGATTATCCCACAGCTTATACAATCTGATCAAATAGCATTTGTCCCAGAAAGATTATCATTTAACAACACAAGACACCTCATAGATATCTTAGATCAGGTAGAAAAGAGAAAAGCGCCCCATCTGACCCCGTCACTAGATGGGCAGAAAGAATTTTACAGGGTCAGTTGGGGCTACGTAAATAGGGTCTTTAACCCCTTAGTGACATGACTTTTTTGGCTTGTCCGACGCTTGGTGACATGGACTGTTTTAACATTTCTGAGGTGTTTGTGTTTTGCTGTAATTTATTTCTGTCTCATTTAGTGTACCCGCACAAACTATATATTGTTTTTATCGTTATAAGAAGGGCTTTCTTTTGATACCATTATTTTGATAATAGAATATAATTTGATGTAAAAAAAATAATAAAATATGGCAAAAAAATTGAAAAAATACTTTTTTTATGACTTTTATTTGAAAAATCGTATACTCATGTACAAGAGACAACAAAAAAACACTGCTAAAAAGTTTCTAATATATGTCCTGAGTTCAGAAATAGCCCATGTTTTTATGTTTTTGTGCTTTTTTATTCATGTTACAGGGCCAGTACTATAAGTGGTGCAAAGCTATTTTAAAATCCTTTCTTTCAAAATTAGCGATAGTGACATTGTAACACTGATTTCTGTACTAAATCCATGAATGACCCCCAACATGTACATATTTTTGAAAACTAGACAACTCAGGGCATTTAACTTGGGGTATTTTGACACATTTCATGTAGCCATTTTACCACCAATCTATGCCAAAGTTTGCAGCAAAAAATCTTTTTTTTTAATTTTTCACATATATTGCAATTTAGGTAAACATTACCTTAAAATGTGAAGGGATATTTCCAAATAACACCTCAATATGTGTTCAGCAACATCTCCTGAGTACAGGGATACCACCCATGCATAGGTTTGTTGGTTTGTTTTGGGGCTAAAAGGCCACATTTAGGGGGTGCGCATTTTGGTTTTCCAACTTGGAATTCTGACATGCAGAAAACTTGTGCCCATGTCCCATTTGGGACATTTTTGAAGCCAGAAAGTGTATTCTACCCCACAAAACCATATATATTTTTAAACTAGACACCCTAGGGTATTTCAAATGGTAGTATTTTAACACTTTCCATGCACTAATTATACTACCAGCCTATGTCAATGTTTTGGGTAGTAATTTTTTTTCACATACATTGTACTTTGTGCATGAATTCACAGATCCTGTTATATGTCAGTGCCAAACAACACCTCAATATGTGTTCAGCAACATCTCCTGAGTACAGGGATACCCCCCATGTATAGGTTGGTTAGGTTATTTGGGGGTTAAAAGGCCACATTTGAGAGGTGCGCTTTTTGGTTTTCCAACTTGGAATTCTGACGTGCAGAAAACCTGCTCCCATGTCCCATTTGGGACATTTTTGAAGCCAGAAAGTGTATTCTACCCCACAAAACCATATATATTTTTAAACTAGACACCCTAGGGTATTTCAAATGGTAGTATTTTAACACTTTCCATGCACTAATTATACTACCAGCCTATGTCAATGTTTTGGGTAGTAATTTTTTTTCACATACATTGTACTTTGTGCATGAATTCACAGATCCTGTTATATGTCAGTGCCAAACAACACCTCAATATGTGTTCAGCAACATCTCCTGAGTACAGGGATACCCCCCATGTATAGGTTGGTTAGGTTATTTGGGGGTTAAAAGGCCACATTTGAGAGGTGCGCTTTTTGGTTTTCCAACTTGGAATTCTGACGTGCAGAAAACCTGCTCCCATGTCCCATTTGGGACATTTTTGAAGCCAAAAAGTGTATTCTATCCCACAAAACCATATATTTTTGAAAACTAGACACCCTAGGGTATTTCAAATGGTAGTATTTTAACACTTTCCATGCACTAATTCTACCACCAGCCTATGTCAATGTTATGGATAGTAATTTGTTTTTCACATTCATTGTACATCGGGCATGAATTCATAGATCCTATTATGTGTCAGTGCCACAAAACACATTAATATGTGTTCAGCAACATCTCCTGAGTACAGGGATACCACCCATGTGTAGGTTAGTTAGATTATTTGGGGGCTAAAAGGCCATGTTTAGGGGGGGTGCATTTCCAACTTGGAATTTTGACATGTAGTCAGCCTGCGCCCATGTTCCATTTGGGACACTTTTGAAGCCTGTCAAAGTATTTTACCCCATAAAACCATATATTTTGGAAAACTAGACATCCTAGGGTTTTTAAAATTGTGGTATTTTAACACTTTCCAAGTGCTAATTCTACCACCAACCTATGTCAAAGGGTTGGGATGTCATTTTTTCCCCACACACATTGTAGTTCAGGCAGGAATTTTCAGATTCTGGTATTTGCCACTGCCAACCAACACCTCAATATGTGTTCAGCAACATCTCCTGAGTACAGGGATACCCCCCATGCATAGGTTTGTTGGTTTGTATTGGGTCTAAAATTCCACATTTAGGGGGTGCGCAATTCCAACCTGGAATTTTGACATGTAGTCAGCCTGCGCCCATGTTCCATTTGGAACATTTTTGAAGCCGTCCAATGAATTTTACCCCATCAAACCATATATTTTTGGAAAATAGACATCCTAAGGTATTTCAAATGGTGGTATTTTAATACTGTATAGGTACTAATTCTACCACCAGCCTTTGTAAAAGTTTGTGGTAGTACTTTTTTGGGAGGTTTTTTTCCACATGCATTGTACTTCAGGCATGAATTCACAGATTCTGGTATATGTCACTGCCAAACAACAACCCAATATGTGTTCAGCAACATCTCCCGAGTACAGGGATAGCACCCATGCATAGGTTTGTTTTTGGCTAGAAGGCAACATTTGTGAGATGCGCATCTCAAAATTCCAACTTGGAATTTTGACATGTAGTCAACCTGCGTACGTGTCCTTTATGGGATATATCTTTGAAGCCAGCCAATGTAATTTACCCCCACCAAACCATATATTTTTTTATCGGTAGACCCCCATCACTACTTGTGGCAAGGGCTCAGCAGCCACCGATACATCGCTAGATGATGTATCAGAAAGCTGAATAGGGTCAAAATCGAACCCTGAGTCCGCGGCCTCAGAATCAGTGCGTAAGCAGTGATCTCGAGCAAAGAAGGGGTTAATAGCTCTTAGAAGAGCCTATCTAGTACTGTAATACATTACAGTACAAAGAAATTAATCCATAAAACAGTGCAGACAGAAAAACATACTGTTGCTGTGCAAGATTACTGCTTACAAAGTGATGAATGGCAGGGAAGGGGTTAATACACAGTGAAAGACTTTCATAAAACCTGACAATTTTATAAAATGTTATTTTATATCACTAATACTGATCTGTCTCTTTCCGTCACAAAAATGTTAGTGAGGAGAGGGAGGCAGATCAATATTTGTGAATATTGATCCGACCAATTTTGATCTGACCAGGGCGAATGGTGAGCTTAATTGAGAAATCACCAAACCGCCTTTGCCACTAATTCGCTGTTACTGATCGCTATGCGCTCAGGCAGCTTAAAAAAAAAAAACTCAAATATTTTTACTTTACATGTAATCCCCTAGCGGGTATGTGTAAAAAAAAATAAAATAAAAATATGCAGACAGATAAAAATTGCTTTGGCGTCAATATCATTGCGTAAGCAGTGATCGACGGCAAAGAAGGGGTTAATAACTCTTAGAAGAGCCTTTTTAGTACTGTAATAAATTACAGTACAAAAAAAATTAACCCCTAAAAAATGCACAAACGGCAAAAATAAATGCGCTGATGTGCACGATCACTGCTTATGCAAGATCAGTGGCAGGGAAGGGGTTAAACGCAGGGAATTGCTTTAATAATTTTTTTTTATTGATTTAATATTTGTGTGTTGTGTGTTTATTGTTTTTTTTTACTTTTAGAACTTTGATCTGTCTCTCTCCCTCACTAAAAAAATGTGAGGAGAGGGAGGCAGATCATAACTGGTCAGATCAATATAGGGTTAATATTGATCTGACCAGTCAGTGGGGATGTTCAGCAGAACATCCCCACTGCCTGTCAGTGTGCCTGGCAGTCACTGATTGCCTCTGTGAAGAGGCAATCGTGTGACAGCCAGAGAGCACAGGAAGCAGGTACTTCCTGCCTCCTGTGCTCTTGCCCTTAGAAGGGCAGCGCCATCTTGGTCACTCAGTGACCAAGATCGTGCATTTTTTTTTGGTGTTTCTGATTGCCTCGACTTGCGAGGCAATCAGAAACACTTTCTGAGCATAGGAAGCGAAAGATTCGCTTCCTATGCTCATTTTTTAAATGCCCGCGTTTTAAAGGCACTGTGCCTTTAAAACCGGCATTTCAATCGCTCTCCGGAGCGATCGAAATGCCGACGGGCATTTTTTTTAGTATTGTACGATGCTTCCACACGGAAGCATCGTTACAATACCATCAGAGCACTGAAAGCGGAAAAACTCCGCTTTCAGTGCTCGTTTTGACACAGGACGGACTAGGTCCGTCCTGTGTCACTAACGCTTCGCCTAGTCCGTCCTGTGTCGCGAAGGGGTTAAGGAATTTGGAATAGATGGATAGACACATGAGGTAATCATGAACTTCCAACTATGAACTGAGAATAATTTCATTCAAATGAATGGAATATCCTGTCTCTCTGGTGATGTCATCAGACAATGTGTTGCGCTGTTAACCCCTTCCTGACGCATGGTGCTTGCGTCTCACAAGCACCAAAACATCACGTTTTTGTTCCTGGCCACCAATCACAACCTGACTGGTAGCCATGAACACTATGGCAGAAACCCGATCAAAGTGGCCTCATCTGACAGCTATGATCCCACTGCAAGTCTCTGCAGCAGGATGCGAGCACAGCTCATCGCAGGGAGCCGCAATGAGCTGTTTAACACTGGACGTTCTATGCCAACCTAGCGTCAAATTAGGACGACATAGAACATCCTAGCGTTGGGAAGGGGTTAAGAGATCCTACCGTGTAGCAAGTTTATCACAGTCCACACAATGTATTATTTTCCACCAGCACAGTAAGTAACTAAATGAAACAACACTTTCTATCCTCAGTGTCTATATAATCAGTGCTGCCGCACCTGCAATAAACATGCAGAGTAATCACTGTCGAGGGCTTGATTCAAATATTAAAAATGTGATTTATGCAGAATACCTGCATCAAATTACACTGGAAAAAAGCCTGTGCACTATGCAAGCAGTAATCTTCAACATGCACCAAAGTGAGTAAGGGGACTAGACTGTCCGTTTAATAAACTCACCAACCACAACATGGCTGCTGAGAACATCCATGTTCTTCTTATTCTCGTCATAACTACATCCAACTTAACAGCCCAGCAAAGTAAAGCTAAATGTCACTTCAAAGGCCCGTCCTTATGTACTAAACACACTTTGATAAATGCAGTCCTGTTATGACTGTATATATTTTGCTTAATGGCTAACACCAAGCCTATGAAATACTTGATCTCACGACATTGGCCAATATCACGGATTATTTATTACGTGCTGCTGCTGCTGCCACCACCAACATGTCTTCCACAGTCCACCTTTCGAAGGCGAGGCCACAGATCACGTGGAAGCAGCGGCCCATACAGGTTGGTTAGTCTTATGGACGCTTCCAATTGGAGGAATTTAGCCAACGGCCTGTCAAAGCCGGATGGGACCTGGGATTGGCGTGGACTCGAGAAATATATACTAGACTGGGGACAGCAAACAGGTAGAAACCTTTAAAAGATAACACTGCAATATATTGCTGCTTTCCTCGTCTGGAAGTTAATGATAAACATAGTTATCCTTCTTATATGTACGATATAATGAGGGTGATGTACATCGCCTGCTGTTGCCCAGGGATTGTCAAAGCCGCTTATGAGAGAAATACAGTACACTTACCATACATTATGTGTTTTTCACTGCTGAAGTGCCAGCTGGATTAGTGAGTTACGGGTCTTCAGGCTGCAAAGGGATTAATGTGATTTATGGGTCTTTGGGTGACGGGGTAAATTAGGATTCCAGTTTTTTCTTTTTTTGTTGGAACCATCGATATATTTTTGCCACTTCCTTTTTCTAGACAATTCCACACTGTTGATTTTTATTGCATATCCACTGACCTAACTGGTTTTGTTGCATGTTTATTGGCCCTGTGAATGTCTGTGTGAGAAATATACCTGCAATTCCACTTAATCAAGCTCTTTTTACAGCTTACCTAAGATTGCCCTTTTTTTTTATAAAGCAAACATAAAATGTTTTCTAAATGTAAGATCAAGACTCATGGTGAAGTCATTTCCCCCGTTTGTTCATCATGTGGCAAATAGAAACCAAACCACAACCATCACTCACCCACAAGCTTTGTAGTTACTATATCTAGAGGTAGCTAATTGCTGTAAGCCACCTGTCGTGTCTGCTAACTACATTTTCATTTTATTTAAAGACACAACACTTAAGAAAAATGCATACTCCGTGGCTGCAGTCAGTAACATAGACTGGTCTGGATTGTGCATTTTTCACGCTTTTCCAATCAAAACCGCAATGTTGTTACCCTACTGTTCTGGTCAGAATAGGTATTTTCTTTTAAAGCACGGCCTGGGTTTTGTGATGTTATGCAACCCTGTTTAGTAACTAGTTTTGGGGGAATGATCATCATTGCTGACATCACTATGCCACAACCTGTGATGGATTTGCCACTGCACTCTTTAGAAACCCTGGTTCTCATGGTGTTTATTTTAGGCTAGTGCACCTATGCAATCTATGATTCCACTTCCCTCGCTGATGCAAACCACAATGCATCTTCTACAACTAATAGCCTATTTTTCTCCTGCTCACCACTACCTCTACATTATAAGCTTTGGAGCATGGTACTCTGCCCTTTGTCTGTCATCTTGTAACACACCTAACTTCTATACTAAGTTGCTGTGTAAGTTTCTCCTTATTCAATAAATGTTAATGTAGTGTTTACCTGATATCTTTTATAGCTGATGTACATTATACATCTTATTACCTGTACAATAATAATTTATACTATACATAATAAATGTATTCTGACATTTCCTTTGTCTAATTCAAAGGACAACGCAATGGAGTCCATGGGCCCCAGTGCGGAAAAAAAAGGCCCTTATCTGATGGGGAAGGGGGCAACAATAGCCAAACTACGTAAGTATCCTAAATATTAAGTTGAAGTAAAGTCTTCCACAAAGATGGTAGGTTTATGATATCCTTGTTGCCTGATATGCAACCATCAAGTTTTTTTAAAAAAGTGTGTGTGTGTGTGTGTGTGTGTGTGTGTATATATATATATATATATATATATATATATATATATATATATATATACACATATATATAATTTCATATCCTGCGTACTGGTTTCTAAAAAAACAAACAACAACAAAAAAAACCTGGGCCACTTTTTGTCCAGTATTTGCCAGTGACCACCCCAACACAATCAGTCTTCCATGATAGTTTTGCTTTCTACATTGTGTTAGTTGAGTGCTGTTCATATACCAGTGCTTATACTCCATGCAGAGTGAAGAACTTACACAGAAAAAAAAATACCCCTTATGTCAACCCCATTCCCTACACCGCCAGGGAGACTTTCTAATCCGGCCTCCAAAGCACTAATTGCTAATTATAGGACTAAGTGATCATCCTGGGATATGTATTTTACAAACATCTGCATTGCCATGATTAGCTATCACTGCTCTAAATTAAGTAAAAGTGGTTTAAAATAAATAAATAAAGGAAGGAAGGGATTTGGGGTATAAGTTGGTGTTGTCAAAGATAGGATCTGCCCCGGGTTCCCCTGCATTGTGTCTGTATTGCTGATGTCCTTAAATATAACTACACTCAGTACCTGTGTATTAAAACATTTTTTGGGTTGGAGCATATTGCTCTGTTGGTTGGAGCAAATATTTCACATTTAACAATTGGATGGGCTAAATATTATGGCACTATAGGACTGTTTGTCTGTAATTTAATGACTATGGGCTATTCCGTTGGACATTTTGTATGTATGACTTAAAACGTCTTGAGACTAATATATATACTATAGTAGTCTCAAAGACTACCACTGTTTTTTTTTTAATCTATCTATCTATCTATCTATCTCTATCATAACCCCCCACCCCCCAAAAAAATGATTGAGAAGAAACAACAACCAGTAAAAGTGAATTAAAAGTTATAATTGTTAAATAATTCTGTAGTTATTTATTTATTGTGTGTGTGTGTGTGTGTGTATATATATATATATATATATATATATATATATATATCTCTCTCACACACAGACACATACATACATCTGCGCGCTAGGCTCCTGAACTGCCCTGCCACAGCAATGAACATATACGTTTGGGTTTAGTTCGGAGGAGTGGATGCGATTTTAAAATGAAAAGAAATCCGGGTTCATTGGTGCATTGATATATATCATGTGTCAAATAGTCTCCGATGCCTCTGCAGGTGCATAGCTAGCACCAATAAGCAATATGAGCAAAGAGAGTTGCAGAAAACGGCACTCACAAGACGGATTCGATGCAAAAAGGTTTAATGTGAACAATTCATTCTGGTGGAAAATACACAGCAGCATATGGGGTTCGTGCTATATCTTAAGCGCATACAGCGCTTAATCGTGAGTTAAATTTACATTGTGACAACATCATTTCAATCATGTGAAAAAGTGATGTCATACAATCAAAAGCCAATCCACTCCATGCCACATCCACGTACAGATGAAAGCAGTATTACACACCCACCAGTTAGCAGGTAACTGATCATACTGGTTTCATTTGGACGTGGGTGTACAATTGAAAGCTAATGCATACATTAAGAAAAAAAATGTGTTTTGAATGGGTCTGTGGCATGTCCAGTGATTTACATTAGAAAAAAAGATACCAACCTTGCTAGCTAAAGTAATGGACATTGAAGACCGTTCTCGTAGATGCAATATAAGAATAAGAGGCATTCCTGAAAGCATCTCTTAACATCATCTTGTGGCTTTTCACATTTATCATTAAAAGTAGTTAATTTGCATATCACGCCACAGGTGAGGTTATAACACCACAGATGTATTTCAAAACTTTTCATCTGCATTTGTGCTAGCAGAATTGCAATCAATGTAAAGATCTTTTCCTATTCTGTATGTTTAAAAATATTAATAATGTATAGGTGAGTCCTTCCTAAGAAAGCAAAAAAAGTTTTAGGAGTCAGACACAGCCGGATCACACCATCAAATGATACCTTTTTAACTGTTTTTGTGAGTGCGGTTTTCTTCTGGATGTAGTTTTGGGACCTTTTGGTTTCCTCTCTTGCACCTTTTGAGTAATTGGTCTCATCACTGATCTTTCTCACTCTCTCTCTCTAGAAAGACAACGGGATTTAGTCCGAGCTACACTAAAAAAGAAGGGCATGTTGGGAGCAAGTGGCAAAGAGAAAATGACATCTAAAAGGTATGTGTCTGTTTTGATGGACATAAAGGGATGAGTGCTTTTGTTCAGTGATAGACTGTATCTCTTCTTTAATTTTGCAGGTCTGTCAAATTCAATAAGGGATATGCAGCCTTAAGCCAGGCATCCGATGAAACCCTTGTTTCTCTGGACTCAGACAGGTGAGTTGATTTTGCACGGGGATAGTGTGATATGTGGTGCTTGTGTGTTTATTCATGGACATTACCACACAATAAACTTTTTTTTTTTTTTTTTTTTCTGAACTGATTTTTATCCTTTTGACTCAATTGTTTGGGATGAAATTTGTCCATTATTTTAGTTTTGGAAATTCCATATGGACAAAGTTGTTGGGTTGACTTGGGACCCAATTGGATCACTCTGCGATCAGAGTAGCAATTACATTTGGATTACTCAGAGACCACCAAAGTGATCAGTTTAGAAAATTTGGGGAGACCTCAAAATGGGAGAAAATTGCGTCCTGTTGAGAAGCTTAAAAAGAAAGGTGGATAGGTATTATTTAATTACGTATTTACCAGTAAAATGACATTATTTTGCTAATTTTCAAGTATGCTTTCCAAAGCATGTGCAATATGGCATAATACATTTGCATATGTAAAAATAAGGTACATATTAATACAAGTAAGTACAGGAGAGATTTTACACTACATAGCTCTATACATATAGTGTGTGTGTGTGTGTGTGTGTGTGTGTGTGTGTGTGTGTGTGTGTGTGTGTGTGTGTGTGTGTATATATAGATGGATAGATAGATATCAGGCTTGTTGACTCTTGATCAGATCCAAAACACAGTTATGTTGATGTTCTGGTCCAAATTAGTTAGATATGATACGTGCACGGAGAGAAAGGACACTGACGCACGCTGTGGAGTCAAAGCAAATCTCTACTTTATTGGGTGTGATATTTTCAGCTTGATATACACTACGGGAGATAGGAAGGGGGCGTCTATTGTGCCACTAGTTGATTGGTTATATGTAGAACAATAGGCGTGCTTATGGAAATAAACACGTATCTTAGTAAAGCTGCACAAGCAACAGGAGGAAAGAAGGGGGGTTGTTTTCTGTAAGGAAATGTCTCTATCTTCTAAGCACCGTTTTTACTGTTAAAACAAGCAAGTGTCCATTTTGTCTCATATTGCCATAACAGTTGTACATTTTTGATTTTTAGCTGCAAGGAGGCAGACATATTTCAGCAATTTTTAGATTAACCCCTTCGTGACGTTAGGACGTACTATGCCGTCCTGACTTTAAGTGCCTTAAAGTCGTTAGGGCGGCATAGTACGTCCTGTACTAAACAGCTCATCGCGGCTGTGCCCGAACTTCCGGGTTCGGGCACGCCTCCGTGACGTCACACGTGAAGTCCGGAGGTCTCGTGATTTTTTGGCAGGGACCCACAGGGTCTATTAAGACCCTGATCGGGTCTCTGCCAGAGTGTTCCTGGCGTTTTGGTGCTTGCGTCGTTTGGGACGCAAGCACCATGCTTAACGAAGGGGTTAATAAAAAAATTTGTTTTGTTTTTTCTGGAATGTTATTTCTCATTTGTATACCCTTTTTAATGGAGTCACCTTGATCCATTTTTGTTTTGTAATGTGGAATGGTAAATAATGTTCTTGATGTGAACCTTCATTTATAAGATGTGTTAAGATCCAGAGTGATCATACTGCTCAGATATTGCACACTTGGGAGACTATCTCCCGATCTGTTACCCAACTGGCTGATAATATTATTTTTCTTTCAACACTGGGAAACGCTGTCAAGTTCTCATGTGTAAACACCGCAGTGTGTTTACTAACTAAAAATAATGTGGAATTCCTACAAGAATAAATCTATAAACCAACCTGACATCCGTCTTCTTTCTTGGATTTCTTTCACATGTTGTTCCTCCTTTTTCTCTTTTAGTGATGCAGAGTTAGAATCCAGATGTTCCTCTGGTTATTCCTCTGCAGAGGTAAGGTTCCATTCTTTAAAATAATTGAACTACAACATGTATGAAATTTCCAGTAGGGAAGGACTAAGGGAAATATCTCTATAATATTTTAATTTGTATTTTAAAATAAGAGATTTACAGATAAAGGTAACATTGAGTGTAAGGCTAGCTCATATAACGGTGTTAAAATATCTTGTATACACATTTGTGTGTAAGTGCCATATAGTTCCTTTAAAGGGACACTCCCACCAAATGATGAAAAGGATTTATTTGTCTTTTGTTTTTGTTATGTGACTGTATTTAATAAAATATGTAACTAACAAGTGTGACTGAACGCTGCCATGTTGTAACATAGTGTTTTTGGGTGCCACCCCCTAGAGAAACACAAATTTATCACTTTGGGGCTGGGGACACAGAATGCAGTCTATAAGTCTGAATTCCGACCATAGGCTTGCATTGAATGGGAGGGTAATGTAACTATTACATCACAAGGGGGCGGCGATATGGTCCTGTTTGATAAGATCAATCTCGTCTTTGTGTTGGAAGGCAGTAAAAAAAAAGTTGTACACAGTCACCTAGTCCTGCCCTCTATGATACACAGGAGGCAGTAAGAGAGCAGGGGATTATCTTATGACATCATCATGTAGGTTTTGTCAACCATTATAAAGTGATACTGGACAAAATGGGAGATATTCACAAAATGGTGCCGGGACATAAACACCTAATTTTATATGCAATTAATTCAATCATATAAAAAAAATGGCCAGGTTATCTAGTTACATCTTATGTAAATGGTTGTGTCCCTTTAAACATTTTAGATGAGTACTGCATCATGTAAGGAAAGGGAAAAGAAACAGATCTATTTTAATCAGTTTTTCCCTCAGCTCTTCCTATCTCCTAAAAACTGCAAATAAATAGGTGGAACTGTTGCTTTAACATTCTTTATATAAGATGGTCTACAAATTGTATGTATATTATTTATCATGGTATTTATTAGCATGGTATAGCATTAGATAATGTATAGATAAAAGCCGAGTTTAAATATAATTGTCGTTTATACAGCCATTTGGGTATATTAGGAAAATATACTTGACTATTACAAACATTATTTTTTTTGTGTCCACAGCAGGTCTCACAAGATGTGAACCGACAGCTACTACAAGATGGGTATCACTTGGATGAAATTCCAGATGATGAAGATCTGGATTTAATTCCACCAAAACCTGTGCGTTCTGTGTCCTGTCCCTGTTGCTTAGGGGAGTCCTGGTCCTGCAGCATCCAGTGAATTCTCCTGGGAGTATGTGTGTGTGCCCTAGTCCTTATTATACTCTGTCTACCGCCTCAGACGGTCACTGATTGAGGAGTGTAGAGCAGTGGGAGGACCTGATCTACCAAAAGTGTTGGCTGCGCTCCTCGGTTGTTACAAACCATTTACTATAAGAGTCTCTGTGTGTGTTACATAAGCAGGAAAGTGGGAGAAAACCTTTATGGTCAGCGTCTCTATCATGTACCCCATTATGCAGCTATCTAAAGCCTCACATTATATGTCGCATCCTTAATGTTGAAGAAGGCGACTAATAGATTAGTTTGCTTCTAATTTGGCACAGTACCCAACAGACATAAAAAATAAAATAAATGTTTTAAGTTCTCCACAGGAAAAACTGGAATTAGGGGCTTAAAAGTATAATGCTTGGATCTCCTGCTCCTGTACCCAACCCATAGCTCAGACTCTTTGGCTATCCTCATATTACAATCTGTACTGATTCTTTGGAACTATGGACTAAAATGTGCTGTATGGAGAAAAAAAATGGTTCCATGAAGACTGGCTAGTACTGCTACTTACTGGAATTATGGCGTCACTACACACCAACTCTCTGCATGTTACAGCTCCAAGAGAAGCATTTTGTTACATGAAGGTTACTGAATTTATCATGGAAACTAACGTGTGCTGCATTCAAACTCAAATCTGTGTTGCCTTCGGGGGGAAAAAAATGAAAGCATGTATAATATGAAAATGTACAGGTAATTAAGATTATCAACTAAAAAGATAATCCAGGTTCACCCCAGTTGGACTGACTAGTTTGAGAAGCTACTGCGACAACCAGTTTTACATGTGTTGGAACAACATTACTTTGTTACTGCTCCAAGGCAAAGAAACTTGAAATCCTCTTTTACAAAGGGTTGTATTTTTGAGTGCAAATATTTGAAAGATAATCTGTATTTCTTTTTCATCTTTATGGGAACGAGAATTGTGCAAATGTATCGGACAAAATACAGTGCAATATTTATAAATGTCAATATACAGACCTTCTCTTTTTAAATGTGTTTGTGGTGGTGTCCTGTTTGAGAGAACCCTATTTACACATTTCCCACTGAAGATAGTTCATTTGCAAATGAAGCTATAATGTGATGTCATAAACCAGAGACACCATAGACCCATTTAAGCATGCTTTTCCCTCCATCTATGCATTTGCTTGCAATTCTTCTCACACAATGTGTACTTTGTTTTTGATTCACTCCATTCACTGGATAAACATGATTTGAAAGGATTAGGCCTAGCTAGAATGTATTACTCAAACATTAATATTTAGTCATGCACCTGACTGCATCCTGAATAATGGTTTGATTTGTGTATATATAGAGGGACATAGAACTGTTGCTAAAAAGCATGGTGCCAGAGCCACAGCAAGTTCAATGTGCTGTGTGGAATTTAACATAAACATGCACTAGTGGTAAATGTGTTGAAAAGTAACATGTTGTTTATCCTGTATTTTCCATTACAGTCTTTGGCTGAGGTAGTCTAGGTGCCTTTTAAAGGCTAATGTATTTTTCTCCCATATTGCTGTGGATTCAGATGGCAATAAGTCTATCCCTTCCCTGTGGCAGGGAGTGGTGGGTAGTTTATCACATGACTAAATAACTTAATGCTGTACTAGGACGGGATGCTCATAGTTGCTTGTTGCCTGAGTTGTCATGTAGCCTAAGCCTAGAAACAGTATTGACATTTTACCCTACATTTTCAAAGGCAGCTGACAATAAGATGAACAGAATTAACCTTTAATAGTTCTTATATAAAAAATGTTTTACAGCTCAACTTGATTGATTTTTATTTTCACAGATAATGTCTGCCTGGTGCTCGGAGAGAAGGACACATTCTAATAAAAGGGAATCTAACAAAACAAGATGGGTTTTGTTTAAAGGGCAGAAAAACTGGCAATATAGAGAATCTCCCCACCTCTTTTATGCCAGATTATTTAACTGCTCTTGCAGTGTAATCCTGCATCATATTGTATGAAAGATGTAACCAATGAAGTTAGTCAGTGTACTCAGAGGGACCTGGGTGCATGCTATATAAAGGCAGTTATATTATGACTAGAATAGGAATTAGTGGCTGACCTGGTGCTTTTTATTATTTATATACACTAAATCCCTTGCTACAGGGGAGATCTGATGTTATGTATTTAGAGAATAAATATAATATATGACATGCCTTAATATATTCAATATATATGCTGTGCTGGGAAAAAAAGATAAAAGAATAGCGGAAGAGAAGACTAAATAGGTAAAAGAAAAGGGCCGGCGGTATAAGCACCAAAGAGCCGTTCCCACTGCTTTAAAAGGAAGATAAATGTAATGGTTACGCCGCGCCTGAATAAATGGGACTGGGACATGAAAACAAATTGGATCTCTATTTAATGACACAACAAAATATAAAAACTCACAAAATTCTACAGTTGAATAAAATGTTCAATAAAACACCTTAGTAGTGTTCCACAGGAAGTGACTGTAAACTAGGGAGTTACTTGTGGGAATATGTGTTGTCATTATCTTTTAATATGCAATTTGTGTATTTCTGTCCCAATCTTTGTTTCCCCGGGTGCTTGCACCTATTACTTTACATATGACATGCCTTAGTGCTTAAGACAATCCAACTGTTTCTTGACAACCAAAGGTCTATAGAGCAGTGTATATATCTTTCTTGTGTATGTATTTAGGTTTAGTGTATTGCGGTAAGTGGTGGAGCGAGTAAAACTTTGCTCCAGAATACTTATTGCTCTTTGACAAGTGTGGATTTCCAATCCTCATTTACATTGTTTTATATGTGTGCTAATGTTGCCAGAAGCTACGTAGCAGTGTGGCCATTCTGGAAGCACTGTGGCAAGACCTTTACCTGAGTTACCACCTGATAAACAGCAGTCTACTTTGCTAACATTAAAGTCTGGTTGTAACACAATACTCAAGGTGAACTGTAAATACATGTTCCCACTTTAAGGGATAATGGACTCTATTCAATAATGTGAATGATCAAAAGTTTTTAATTTAAAATCTGCTATTCCAGTTTATGGTATTAAGTGACCAGACCTAAAATAACTACAATCATTAAAAGAGCCACTAAATTACCCTGCCCCTGCTGTGTTGGTGGCATTCAAGTTTCTTCACCAGCAGCCCCTGATCAGAAGCGCGGGGCAAGCACATCGTCTGTGCCTAAGCTGAGAGGCAGTGCTTGGATTATTTGTGAAGCAAAAGTTAGAAGAAATAAACTTTAAATAGAGTCCAATGTTTAAAACATGGGGAATGTAAGAATTTATTTCTGTTAGTTGCTGGGTAAACATGAAGCCTGTAAGTCGAAGGGAGTTGTTACAGGACAGACCTGCAAAACAAGATTATGTGTCTCAGTATTAAGTGTATGCCTGTCACTAACAGTAAAGGAGCATTTTTTAAAAAAATGTATAAACACACAACGGAGGTTATTTATAGACATCAGTTCTGGGGAGAGTTCTTAAAGTTGTCTAAGCAGCAGGAACATTGGTTTCTGTGGTAAATGCTCCACTTTTAGAACTTTTCCCCAGAATTGACTTCTGTTAATAACCTCAGATGTGCTGTCTATGGGAGTCCAGAAGGCATAGGACCATTGAGACTAAAAACAGTTATTCCAGGGCTTTGGAAAAAGTATATCTCTTCATGAATGCTTTTAACAATGGTTTATCATGACATTACCACTTCAGATCAATCCTTGTAATGCACTTGTAGAAATATTTGAAACTGAATAAAGGTGAGGGAGGTGTGTATTCTGACAAGTGAAATCTGAACTATGTTAAAGTAAGTTATATTTTTGTATGTGGTTTTTAGGTAATTGTGTTTGTGTATACAATTTGTTTATAGAAATTGTATTTTTAGCTGGCAAAGATGTAACTGGATCAGTTCTATAAAACACTTATACAAACAACTATTTTGTACCATGCCACCTCTCTGGTTTGTCAGAGGATATTGAGAAATAAATGGTATTTCAATAGTCTCTGTGTATTTGACTTTGTTTGCATCATCTTTTTACTGCCGTTAAACTTACAGTGCACGCACAAGTCAATATTCAGAGGTCATCTGTTTGTTTTGGGAAGGTCAACCCTAAATACAAATTTACAAAGAGCCATTTTGGAGCAAAGGGATAAATGTGGCACAATCAGGAGGAGCAGGGTTTGGTTTTCATGTCTTATTATCCACATTTAGAGCTTTGCCTCTGAATTTATACTCTGAATAAGGCATGTGGTTATTATTTTGAACCCTTTAAAAAGATGATCATGCTTGCCTAGTTTAGAATGGATGAGTAGACATATTTATGAGTGGTGGATTAAGACTTTGGTAGGAATCAGGTTCAGACATTTTTCTGACCACCACGGCAATGTGGACTATATTACCCATGATTCTAAGCCAGCTTATTCAAACCATTTGACCCTCAATAGTAAGTCAGTACGGTTAGAGATGTAACTAAATACTAACTCAGTATCTATAGGATGTTCAGATCAGGACAGGTTTCAGGCTGGGCATTGGCTAACGCTGATTTGTTTGTGAAAAATGGATGGCATCAGGCCTATAATAATAATGACTGCATTAACAGCTAACTTAAAAAATGTAGTTTTCCCAACAGTTATTTTCAAAACAAGTTAGTGTCAGTGCTGTAGAAATATACTATAATCTGTATCAATTCTAAATAATTTCATATGACAAACTTGAAAGAACTTACTGAGGATATCTGTGCATACAACACTTCCGGGGTGGGGGCATGTACATGTGGGAAAAACAAAATGACGTGGCCGGGGGGGGGGGGGGGGGGGCGTATTCTTGCACTCTTTGCATTTTTATATATTCTAAGAATATTTTTATACGATGACCAGTAATGAATTTTCAAAGATAAAACAAAGGCTCTAATAGCACAGTATCACTTGATATTGCTAAAGGTGTAAATATACTGCACTTACAGTTGCAAAACTTGTAATGAACAGAGAAGCAGCAAAAAAGTGTCCAGACCAAAAGGAGCCGACTGTCCACACAACAAAAAGTCCCATCAGTACTGTCCCTCAACACATTTCACTAGTATCCCAGCTTTCTCATGCAGTAATTAAGGCAATTTGCAATTGCATGCATCCAAAAGACAAATTCTTGGTCACAATATTCATCCAGTTGGTAAGTGTTCATCCATGACACTGGCCCTTCCCTTATGTATTCTAAAACCGGCCCCTTATTAATTACGAGTGCCGAACACATACTTTAATATATACATATGTTTCCACAATGCCAATGCCAGGCGGTGTACAATGAGGAGGAGCAGCAAGAACACCCCGTGTTCACGTTAGATCCAAAAACGCACTAATATTGTTCATTGACCTGCCATGAATCTGGACATGAAATAAATTCCACCCCACACATCACTACAGAAGTGACAACCTGAATGGTCCGGATCGCATAGGAAAATACGTGCATGCAATTCGTATGTCTAAAATAAAGTTGGTCATGTATGAATTATAGCAATTATGTGGCATATGTAATGGGCTCCAGTATGTGGCACAAAAAAATACCGGCCTTGCTAGTGCCTCCATGGGCTGGCAGCTAGCCATATGTTTACCGGACTGCCGGTAAAATACTGGCTGGGGGGCAACCCTAAACATACCAAATGCTCTGAAAAAGACCCCTTTTTTTTCTTCTTATATTCAAGATCGTCTTAACTATAAGCTGCAGGGGACCTGGATCCCCCTCGCTAACAGCCGGTGTTTGTTATGCTTCGTCTCAGTACTTAAACTGGTGGCCATGTGAGCTGTTCTGAAACTCGATTTTATGTGTTGATATACTTTATTATATGATTACGCTGCATATTCTGTCATGTAATGTTGGAGCTTCTCATACAGCTCATCCATACGAACAATACATTGAAACTTGAGTTCACTATGTTATGTAACATGTGTCATTTTTATTTGATTTCTAAGTCTACATATAGTTACAATAACATTTTCTGTTAATTGATGTGTCAAAGACCCAATAAAAATTTTAATTACCAAAAAAAAAAAAACAACCCTACTTGGATTGATGTGGGATGGATAGGGGATATAAAAGTGGAGGAAGAGATGATTAGTATATACTGTAGAACAGTGCTAATGTTTAGCTGGCTGGTAGGGCAGTGAATATGGAGATAGGTCATGTGTTTCCAATAAACAGTTCTCTCAATTGGTCTCCTACCCCTCAGTTAGCCCTTGCCTGGGAGTTATGGGTGAGAACCTCACAGTGTTACCTATTTGCAATCCCTGTTGTGGGTACATTCTTTACAGTATACTACCTGAGAATATGAACTTTACATAGAGATGCTAATCAGAAATACCAAACTTCATCTTGGCAGCAGCTCTGTACTCTTCATCGTAGGTTTTACCCCAATTGGACCAATTGCCATTTTATGGCAGTTATGAATAAATCTAAAAGTGCTTTATCTACTATCAAAATGTCTTCACTACCCTCCCTTAACAAAAGTAAAATAAGTTTTAAAACGCTACTACAAAAAGGAAAAAAAGCTTTATTATTTATGACACCAACACATCAAAAGCAGCTAGCTGCATTAAAGAGACAGTAATGCTTCCAAACAAGTTAAGTTTAAATAAAACATATTGAACATGACCATTATACTTTTATTGTTGCTGGAATCTCCACACAAGTTCTGGCTGTATTCCAATTCTCTAAAAACAATAAGCGACCAGTATGGGAGCAGTTTTACTTCCAACAAGGTCAGTTAATTTAAAAAAAAAAAAAAAATTGTTTTTCTAAATTTTTCAGCACCTTTGGTTAAAACACACACTGAATATCTCATTGCTCTCTGCGGTTTAAATCTTGCGGCAATCTACGAGGTTCCATGTTTTCACCTGCCACGAATAGTGAGATTTTAAAGCACAGGTAGCATGTGAGTTGGTTGATCCCTCTCACACGTTTATTACATGCCTATCGACTCACTTTTCAGTGTTATGCATGCCTCACATCATTTCCCCCCACTCATAAATCTCGGCAGCTTAATATATGCTCACTGTATCTACTACTATATGTATATAATCAAATCGAAATTCACAGCAACATCAACTGACTCGTGATACCTGGCATCTAGGGTAGACTGAAAAAAGCACAACACACACAGGATGCAAGATCTCAGTTCAACCATTTTAATAGCTGTATGAATATCCAAGAGCAATGTGCATTTCCTGTTTAGGCGTAAGAATAATGGCAGCATCACTGTTGCACAAGTGAACTTAAAGGAACATTAAACATAGTTTAACCCTTGCTTCCTTGAAGGAAGCAAGGGTTAAACAAAACAAGTCCCGGGACATTTAAGTAAACCCGACGTGTATCTTGATAGATACACGCGGGTTTACTATCTGCTGTGTCTCACATGCGAGACACAGCAGTTCCTGGTTGTCGAATGCTGACAAACATCAGCACGCGCACAGCCAATCAGAGCGGGGGCTCGCCCTCCTCCGACAGCTGAATGCGAGGGTCTCTCGCTGTTAGCGCAGAGAGAGACCCTTGTTTTTTGCATGGAAATCAGCAGAGGGGACCTAGTTATGGTCATGCGAGACACAGCAGTTCCTTGTTGTCGTGTGCTGATGAATCAGAGCGGCAGTTTATCCTCATACTAGGGACAACTCATTTTTCCGTTTAGTGTCCCTTTAATCAACTAGAACTAGGCCCAGCAATGCTTAGTACTGTTACTTTGGTTTACTAGATGTGTACCATTACTAGCACACAAATAGATACAATTATTTTTCAAATATTTTAAAGTGGAACTGTTTTTAGGCTACATTGAGAAGCTGCATTGTACCTTAAGATATTAAGAACCATTAGAATGATGCATTGAGGGTGCTGTTCTGAAAACTTTGTTAAATAGAGTATATCAGGCCATAACATTCAAATGCATAAACCTTGCCATGTAATGCATGTAGAGGAAACCAAAAAGGTGGAGAGGCGTTTCTGCCTTAGCAACAGAAAAAGCTAATTTTGGTAAGCCTTTTGATAAAAAAAAAAAAAAAACCTAAAAATACAAACTCCCACAGCATGTTTAGCAAACCAAGCTATGCAGAACAACGCATTAAAACGAAAACGTAAACTCTTTAAATTCGGAGTTATAAGATGCCTGGGCACTTAATTTAAAATGTAAACAATATTTTAATAAACCATTCCTGTTCTGTTGCTGTGCTTATGATAATGGCTTTAAAACAGCCAGAAGACGGTTATATAGTGACTATAGTTCAGACTTCCGATTCTTTTCTTGCTTATGTGCATTATTTCCCCAAAACTGTTAATAAGACTGGCATCAAGGACCCTGTGCACAACAGATCAATGGACCTGCTGTGATCATGGTGCTCAGGTACTTTAGCAACATGTGAAACTTAGCAGTAACACAAAGACTTCTACCACACACAGAAATTGCTGCACGGAGATCACAAAGCATCCTAGGCCTGAGCCTCATACGTCAAACTGGTGTATAATCTAAGGATTAGCACCTTATTTATGGCAAGATGTTAATAAAAGCTGCTCTTTTTCTGTTGTAACTCAGCATGGCTGAATGAATCCATTTTTCACACAACTGTTTATAAAGGTAACATGCTTACAGGGGCATGGATTTGTGTCTAATCATTCCAATCCAACAGGGGTGGTCTAAGAGGTTATTCTAATAAACCTGTGCATTAGCAACAACATCATAACTACAATTTGAAACTACTTGCTGCAATAGCAGCTGGCCCTGAATGTCAATTCCTGATTCAGAATGACCATCTTTAACTGAGCTGGGGTAAATACTACTAGCATAGCTAACAAACCAACACCTGAAATACCCGGACAGACTCATCAGTAGGGATAAGCGATTTATACTTGCATACAAACCTTCAGAGACACACAGTCAGACTGAACTGTCGACAGTGTTTTTATAACCACTAAAGCGGTTTAAAAATTGTGGCTTGCCTTATCACAGTAGACAACAGGCCCTAAATAGCAGGAGGTGTTGTGCAGCACCAACATTGAGAGTTAAGCTCTCATTAGCAGAGATAAAGAGAACAGAGCCTGGGTGAAGACTAAGCCCTTCCTGTGATCCACGGATTGTGGCTTGGCCTCGGACAAGAAGCAAAATGCTGGCGGAATCTAATGCCACCACTTGGTACTGGGATATAGAAGGCGGTACCTAGAGAGAGAGAGAGAGAGAGAGAGAGAAAGACGATTAATAGTTTTATGTTTTGCAGGAACATTATCAAGCTAAATTTGGGTTGTAGGTTAGAAGAAGGGTTATTAGCTTGGGTTGGCAGAATGGCCATTTTTTTCTGGGACATATAACTTACATGCCTCCCTGCAGTACGGATAATTCTTAGGTATAAATTGTTCTTTCCCATGGGAAACACATTTTAAATAGGGGGAAATACATTAATTATATAGTGGGTTCTTTAGGATCCACTTTTATATTAATTGGTTCCCCCCTGATCACAAAGCACTGCAAAGAAGCAGGCAAAAAGTTATAATTTATCCAGGAAAAAATACTCACTCTGGGAACGCTATTAAAAGATAATAAATACAAATAGGCCAAATATGGAACTGGAACATAATGTGAGTTAAAGGATTGTACTTGGAAAGGACAGAAGGTTTTAATACAAGTGGATCTGATCTCATTTCATTCAGGGAAATGCACTGCAAGACTTAAAATAAATCTTTTTATATTCGTTCCAATCTATCTCCATGGCAGAGATGTTAATGGACATCGAATGCGATGCCCACCTCTACTTCAAAGCATTCCATCACTGTATAAACATATTATAAATGAGCGGTTTTATGATTTGGCGAGATCAAGCCATGTCAAGGCACATGTTAAGGTGAGCTTAAAGGGACAGTCTAGTGCCCAAACTCACTTTGGTGCAAGATGAAGATCACTGCTTGTATAATGCACAGGCTTTTTTTCCAGTGTGATCTGATGCAGGAATGCTGGATAAATCACATTTTAATATTTGACTCAATATATTAATATTTGAAAGCTGCATTTTGGGCACTAGACAGTCCCTTTAATTGTGCATAGGCCAAAATCATATAACAAAACCTCATTTTATATTCTATTCATACACTTTGTGCCAATTTTTATAAGGGGGAGAAGTGTAGTCGGTTTAGTTTTACACTGTACTTGCACATTTATTTAATAATAAAAAAGTTATATTCATACTATATGATCCTTGGGCATGATTAAAGCACCAACATTTTCTTTTTCCTAGCTCACCATTTACCGAGAAGGTGAGGAAGAAAGGGATACCACACCACAGGTTATAAACTGCAGCTCAGTAAAAATAAAGCAATAAGGCCTTTGTGTCATAAGTAAAAATACAGTTCACAAATTGCATAACCAAGTTCAGATAGGACAGGACAGTCCTTGAATACTTTTACACTATGGTGGGCTAAACATCATATGGTCAGGTGGATTTATGTTAAGCATAGCTTTAAGAAAATGTTAAGTATTTTGAAGGTGCGGTCGGATTCCCTTCCATACAATGTCATTAGACATACGTTGAGCATTAATTGGCACCAGCCAATCCCACAAATCTTAAAGGAATATCCAGTTAAAGCAACATTGAGACAACGCACTGAACAGATCACACAAATAGTAGAAAAGATTTCAATTAAGAGCATTTACAGCAGGAAGTTCCGAGCAGCTGGACTTCCTGTAGGAAGAAGGTAGGAAGCAACAAGTCCCTATACTCGGATATCAATTTAAAAACACTAAATTTAAAATGGTCTATGCAAAATACAAGTTTAATTCGTTGAATTCAATAACGGTCACACACATATGCAACCTAAGCCTTCAAGAGTGCAAAAATAAATGCTTAGCATTACTATTGGCACTGCAGTTTCTAGTGCACGGTTGTCGATCTTTTTAATTTGGAGGGCTGCACAAATGTAGGCCGGGGGCTGGAACATTATTAAGATCATGAGCCAATAAAATATATCCCACGCATTTTTAGCTCGCCTCATTGAAAAACAAGCCTTGAGGGCCACATCAGGCACTGCAATCATCATAGAAGAAGCAAGTGTACGGATGCCCAATTCAGTGAAGTCAGACTATGACTACCTGGGTGCTCTAAATTCTCAATGGGATCAGAACAGGACCACAGTCACAAATAATATTTGGTTTATAAATCCATCACATAGGCTAGTTGATGGTAAAGTGGTTAATGATGTGCAATCATACATCTTGGTCTTGTGTTTCTGTCTGGTGGGAAGGCATTGCTCACCTCTATTTTAATGACTGTGAAGTCTGGCACAGGAGGATTATAGAGCATGGCATATGGGTCTCCACTGACCGGTGTTGGAGGGAAGAGCTTAGAGCTGGCAGGAGCTGCAGTGTATGTCAGCATCTCACATAGAGTCTGGACGTCTATAAACTTGGGTGTGAGACCAGCACGAACAGTGTTATCGGAGCAAGCCATGCACTCTATACAATCTGTATGCAGGAAGAGATAGGGAAGAAAAAAAATAAGAAAACACACACACTATAGTCAATATTTATAGCAGTACCATGTGACCTAGCAGTAACCCAACGTGGAGTGTGTATTATTGGAAGTAATCAGTGAGCGACACATACCCCGACTCCAGACGTGTACTACTGAAAGAACATTGTGCCATTTTAATGATCTCTAATGCGATCTAATCTCATCTAACACGTACTTAGCAGTGATCAGATTCTGCACAGAATCATGTTATGTCATATCATTTTCTGGTTGTTTTTTTGTATAAAAATAAATGCTTTACCACTCGATCAAGATGATCGCTCAGGACTTTTAGGTACTGTAGATCATCACATTTTCTTCAAAACAAAATGAAAGTGTTTTCATCAAACCATATCAAATTGCTCAAAATGCCAATGTGCCATTCCTTTCAGATTATCATGCACACATAACCTCATAAAACATTAGCGTGTTCAGCTCGTTTCGTCACCAGATTTCCTACCAAACAAACTAAAAGGCACCTTTCAAAATGTCTAAGGTCTACTCTTGCCAACATAGCGCAAATAAGGAAACCACAGTGTTGTACACGATGGCCTATATAGTTATGAATGCCGGGATCTACATTGAATGTTTAATGTCACTGTCAGGCACACACATATCTACATGACACTATTTAGCATAAACATAAGGCCTTATTTACCATTTTTTAAATAAAAACCTAGAAATTGGCACTTGCAGACTTCAGTACAGTGTGCATTGAAATTAGCAAGTAAACATTCTGAATGTAATTACCATGTTATATGACAAAAGTTCCCAACAACTTAGAAATGTGCCTAGTACTTTTGCTTAAAGGGACTGCATCATCTAAAAATGCTTATACTGTGAATGTAGAGAATACAAATTGACTGACAAAATATCTTTATATGCAAATTACACATTTTCCATTGAAAAACAATTGATTTGCATATCAAGCCAGAGGTGATGTCACAAGCAAGAGACTCTACAGACACATCTAAAAAACACCTTTTCTCTTAATTTAAGCAGTTGATAAAACAAAGTATAGATCATTTCAATCATTGTTTATTCTCTAAAGGCTCAGTGAGAACAATGTTTAGGAGATATAGCCTTTTTAACCATTTCCTTCTGTACTTTTTTTAAACTGAGAAATGCAATACAGGTGGAGTATCCCTGATCTAGAAATCCGTTATCCATAATGATCAGCAATCCAAAAAATGTTTTTCGGATTTTGCCCCAAGTTGCAAATGCCACAGACAGAATGCAAGTGCACAACAGTTTATTCAGTGTCCAGCCCCCTTAAACTGCGATATAGCCTTTCCATGCATGCTCAGATTCTCCCATGTCCACAACATGTGAAGGCCTGACACACCAACTGCTTGTTTCCAGCAATGCTGTATTTCCTCTACACAGTATTTGCATTGATACAACTATGTTTCAAGAGAGCTGAGAGGCTTTAATAATAGATCTTATTGGTGAAAATGATCCGTTATCCTAAATGATCAGTCATCCAAAATACTTCTGGCCCCAAGCATTTTAGATAAGGGATACTCAACCTGTATTTACAAATGCCAATTATATTGGAATAAAGCATTATTTATCTAAAAAAAAAAAAATGTCCAAGATGTAACTAGGATACTTGGTTCTGCAATCTACTACTTCTGGCCAAACAAATGACCATTCAAATGACTTATTGACTATGGAGTCCTTTCAGATACTCACCACCATCTAAATAAGCATGGGGTTCATTCGCTCCCAAGTACATGGCTTCTCCAGGTTGCAGAGTAAGAACATTGAGAAAGTAAATAGCAAAGCAGCCAATATCCCCAGGAAACTGTGAGTGTAGTGTGAGAAGCAGATCCCCGATGGAATGGGAAACATCTCCTCCACTCTGAGCTGAGAGACAGAGAACAAGGTCAGGCTTTGCTACGTTAAAGCTTCATAGGGACTTACATTTTACCAATAGAACAATTATTATATATATATATATATATATATATATAATAAAAAGACAGTGCTATATAATATGTTTTTTATAATAATTGTCCTCTTTCTTTGCAGTGGTGCAGATCACTGCAGCCTATTAAGACGCTGTTGTTAGGTGGAGTAACTTTCCCCATAAGATTGGGAGACATTCCTCTGCTGTGTGAATACATGCCTTTCCCGTACTCTGTATACACATATACTGTGGTTAGTATTGGATTTAAGTTTTTTTTTTTTACACACACACAATATATTTATTATTAAGGTGAAATGCATTTATAAGCACTGTGCCTGTTTTGCATTTTATCAATGGAGGAAAACTTATTGCTGCAATAATAAAGGCCAACATGTTCCATGGTTTTGTTACTTGTACCCTCAATCACATCTTCTATACATTTGAGATATTTTGCTTTTTTTGAAAAACATTACAAATGTTATTAGAATATCCTTTGGCATTCTAGTTGTCAATTTGTTGAGGTAATCTGAAGAGATTTCATCCCCTGGATGCATCTTCCACACGTGGGATTGGCTTGATAGGCACCTCTTACGTACCATATGGTCAAGCTGCTCCCACAAGAGCTCAATAGAGTTGAGATCTGGTGATTGTGCTGGCCACTCCATTATATACAGATTGCCTGCTTCTTCCCTAAATAGTTCTTGCATAGTTTGGAGTTGTGCTTTGGGTCACTGTCCTGTTCAGTGTCTTGGCCTGCCCCCGAGTGACATGTGTGCGCCAGACTGGCAGCACACCTGCAGGAAATACATCCGAGGGGCCAACAGCAGCAGCCTCCTACAACAGGACCAGGCGTGGATGCTCCGTGTGTGCCAATCACTCTGTTGCCAATTCGACCAGCACGAAAAGTATCCGAAAATTCATATACATTTCATGCTGGCCGAATTGGCAACAGAGTGATTGGCGCACACCTAGCACACACGGAGTATGCGCGCCTGGTCCTGTTGTAGGAGGAAATTGGATCAAGTCAAGTGCTGTCCACAGGGTAAGGCATGGTGTTGCAAAAAGTTTGGATAGCTTTCCTTCTTCAAGATCCCTTTTAACCCTATCAAATATTCCACTTTACCACCATAACATTGCCTCTAACTTGCTTGACAAATGGTGTCGAGCACACTTCCAAGATATTTTCATTTGGTCTGCATCTCACAAATGTCCCTCTTTGTGATCATCGGTCCATAACACTTTTTTCCCAATCTTCCTCAGTTCAGTGTCTGTATCGTTTGCCCATCTTAATGTTTTCCCATTATTGGCCAGTCAAAGATACAGAATTTTCTCTGCAACTCTGTTTAGAACTTCAGAATCTTGGAGTCCCCTCTTCACTGCTGATGCTGACATTTGGTGTTTCTCAAACAAGACTTTCTAATGAACTTGTCCTTGTTTAGTTGTACGGGACATCCCTGATCAATTTGATATTATTTTAACAGACATAATTAGCTTTTCTTCTGAACGATAGTGTAAGTAAGTGTATGAAAAGGGACATAAGAAACAAAGCTTTTCACCTTGTTGAGACACGCGTTGCACAAGTAGGTTTAGCTGTTCTGCACATTCTTTCTTGCTGCTTTGCATCATACATGTGAAGCATCTCTGAAGGGCGCTTCGCACTTGTGCTTCCTCACAGGAAGCTGTTGAAACCTGCTCCAAGTTCTGGGCAGCTTCCTGACCAATCAGAGCCCGGAACTCAGGGACATCTGTTAAATCACATGGAGACAGGTATTTGGGAAAGTGTGTAAATAAATGTTTTGTGTGCTTTGGTATTGTTGACAGTTAGTGGCACACACATATGAAAATGAAACTCACCCTGCAGGAAACCTATAATCTCACATATAGGTCGAAATCCACAGAGGCCCTGAAAAGGGGTAAGTGCAATAGCCATCTCTGGTTTGTGGTTGTCATCTGGATAATGCTGTGGAAATTCACTATGAAGCTTCTTGGCTAGTGCCTAAAGGAAAAGTAGATATTAAGAGGAATGTCAGTGGGCAAAATCAGAAAACAAGCAGGGTGAAGTCTAGAAGATCTCACTATGAATATAAGGTTCATGTATGAACCTCTTCTGCGCTCCTTTTCTCTCCAGGTTTCTCATCTAACGTCACTCCCCTTCAACTTTCTTAAGACTGCCTGTTTTGCATCCACATCCAATGCAGCTTCTTTAAGCTGACTACATCCTACTCACCAGCATCTTACCTTGTCTGGATGTGCTTGGATGGACAGTGCCAACCTAACAGATAACACTTTAAACAGGAATGGCAGCTGATCCTGGAATTCCTCCCTGACCCTTGACCCCAGGCAGTCTGGGTGAGCTGCGATCCACTGACCCAAAGTCTTCTCGGTAATGCGGTTGTCTACAATAAGGGCATCTCCTTTGGGGTGCGTTCCCATCCACAACTGTATTATAGAAGAATAACAAGTTTGTTAAATGTGTCAAAATTTGGCACAAGAAGAGTGCAGAGATTGAATTATAAAAGGTTTAGAAAAATGTAAATATATTAGATATATAAAAAGGGGACAAATTCCAAAGTGACAGAATATTATGGAGTCATGGAGAAAGAAAAGCTATCACCAAGATTTAAATAAACAGAGAAACACAATAAATAGCTGTGGCTAAGAGAGTTGGTGAAAGATCTTGCAGCATGAGTGCATGGGAGTCAGCATGGTCACCTCTGCATATGGCTTGTCTAGCTTTATCTGCCGATCGGAGTCACCACTTGACCATAGGTGTGCCACCTCACTGTCACTGCCCAATTTACCCCATGCATAGTCCTGAACAGCACAGGACAGGGGGAACACTGTAAGAGAGAAAGGGGGAAAAGACAGAAATATAAAGCATAACATGACACAAACCAGGATAGCTGCTGGCTACTTGACTGTGCTCTGCATATCTTGGCAAGAGATGGATGACAAGTTATACAGAATGATTTAATGGAATAAAAGGAAGAAGTAGCAGTGTGGTGGGATTAGGGTGTAGTAATACACATAAATTGCAGTTGGCACGTGCAGGATACAATACCAACTACAATGTTTGCACAACAAACACTCATTTGCACAACAATGTTATGTAACGTGACAGTTGTTAATTCTTGTCTATGTGTTTTATGTTTGGTGATCATGATATCAGTTCTAGCTGTATTTTTATTCACTCAGAACAAGCAGAAACCAATCAGAATGCAGGTCTCATTTCAAGCCTGTCAAAAAGCCTTAATGTCTCAGCAACGCTCTACTTGAAATTGCAGGGCTTCTGAAATGTCCAGTTGATAAGTTGTTAATGCTTTATAGGTGTAAAGACTCATGCGACACCTGGTGCTCTCACTCTAAAGCACAGTGGCACTGCACTGTCCTGCAATCTTAAGCTTGCATGTGGCCCCCTTGCAAAATGATTGGAAAGACAAAAATAAAAAACACTATACGTAACTAGGGGTGGCATATGAATGGCAATACCAGGGCGCCTCATGTCTCATTTTCTAGTCTATAGCGACCTGGTAAAACTAAAAATGTAAGGTACACATTCAAAATCTTGTAGTACTCCATAGTATACAGCATATTTGCATATATCAATTCTCTTGGAGAGAACAAAGTCAGCGCAATGCTTATAGCGAATTAAAATTGTCATGGCGCGAAACGCATAAGATGGATTTTTTTTTTGTCCCAGGGATGTCTGCACCCTGATGTTCATTGACATGCAAGTTAATAAAATAAATGTTTGATTTTTTTTTGCATTCGGTGTTACCGCCTAATTATCGGAGTACACGAGGTCAAGCGTCTGTTCAGTTTTATCATAGCAACCTGGTACCCATGATTAGTCGTGCCCTTGTCAATCAGTAATCTAGGTAAGTGCAAGTGGTACAATTTTGTTTTAGTTTGGTGCGAATCACCTTAAACATGCTGCGTATGCAGAACACAATTGTTGGTATTGCACTATTTTGCTCACAATAACCACACACACACACATTTTATCTATCTATCTATCTATCTATATAAACACACATATTGATATATGCAAATGTGCTGTATACTTTGGAGTACAACAAGATTTTGAAGGTGTGTGTGTGTATGTATATATTTATTTATATTTTATTTATATGATATCCCCCAATGTTTTTGTTCTCTGCACTTTTATTCAGAATCGTTGGTCGTATGGGTCAAATCTTTCCTTATCTGACCCAATATATGAGTGCTCTGATAGCGCTAAACAAGCAAATAGGGCTCAATAAAGTATTTTTGTATTCTTTCATTGAAAGGTTTCCTATTTAAAATCCCTTCACGTGATGCAATATTTAGATATTTTTCCCAACAGTTGTCCTTTAAATTTAAAAATATCCATGCTGTAGCAACTTTTTAATCTTTATTTTATTTATTAGGTAGTTTCCCGTGCCTATTTTACTGCATGTCAAATGATCACCATAGCTACACACTAGCTATACAATAGAAGAACCAGTCAGACTTTGGCAAACAATGTGTCACGATTCTGTGCTACATTTTGTTATGAGTTATGTGTATAAATGGGGCAGTGTTTGTGAGTGTACACATCTTTTTATTTTTTTTATTTATTGAGCAGTATTAACAGACCTGTATGTTTGATGGACTTTAGGAGCCAGACAGACCAATTCAGAAGCCAACATAGTTATTTTTAAGAGTTACCATTAAACTGGGAAATAGTAAGATCCCTTAGATGTTGGGCAAAAGTTAACACGCCAGGATGTACTAGGAAACCAGAGAATATCTGAATGTACCTTTCATGGGTAAACATTTAATTATAATTAATGGTACTTTATATATATTTGTGTGGAAATTAAAGACTCTTGCATTTGTCCATTACTTCTTTCATTCAGTCTCCACCTGATCTACAACTCCACAAGATCTTCCTCCAACCTTCCTCGAACATATATCCCTCTATGCCCTGACCTATCTATTCTCCTGTGTCTTATCCAATTTCCAAAATCAGGAAAAGCCAGTCAATCAGGAACCACTGTCTATGGAACTGGAGTACAATTACTATGAACAGAAGAGTGTGAAATCAGAAACCTCACCATAGGACAGTTCTTCAGGTCTATCTATACGACATAATCAAACAAACACATGGAGTATAAAGAAAGATCTAAAGAGTGTCTATATAATCAGTGTCGCCACACCAGCAGTAAACATTCAGAGTAATCACTGGTAGAGGGCGCGAGTCAAATATTAAAAATAGGATTTATGCTGAATGCCTGAATCAAATCACACTGAAAAAAAGACTGCACTATACAAGCAGTAATCTTGATCTTGCACCAAAGTGATTTTGGGAACTAGATTGTCCCTTCAACGGTATGTGACTCTTCATATCAAAATGTTGGACAATACTGCTAAAGGTGATGTCACAGCAAGTATTTTAGAATCACACCAATGCAATTTAGGGCACTTTAAATGTGAATTATTGACACTAAACTGTGTATTTCTTTTATGTTTATTCTGTGCAAGATACTGGAAGGCATCTCACAAGCACATTTTGCATAACATTCACTTTTCCTTCACAATACTTGAATGCCATTTATTTAAAGTAATCACTTCATGAACTAGCGTTACATACAAATAAAGTGGTACTGCATGTATTTTTTTACTTGCGCCACCTATTTAAATGCTCCCAAATGTGTCCTTGGATAAAGGTAAGTCATCCCTGACAGTGAACTACATATCCCAGAATTCCTATCTGTAGTGACATATTGACCCAATCTTCCACTACTCCGAGATTACTTATTATACTATCATTACATTAATTGGCCCTTTCAGACACCACCCTCTCCTGCAGGGGGTCCTGCGGCGTCCGCCTAGATAGTCCACTTTCCCCCCCTTATTTCGTATCTAACTGCTTCCCGTTGTACTGACCTCGGGGCTCAGCCATGATCTCTGCCTTCACCTGCACTTCCGCAGCATGCGCGTGAGGCCCTGAATGCGATAAGCACGACGGGAGTTGTAGTCCACGAATACCATGACGTTCCGATGTTCACTTGTCAATCAGCGGTTCATGAGCAACAGTTTACTGATGACACTCGCACACACATTACCAGCTCCCATTTTGTTGCACTCTTGCAGTGTGTGATGTTGTGGGCGCCCATGATGTCAAAGTGGCCTCATACCTTAGTCCACAATTGTTAGAGTAACAACGAGTAGTCATTATTATTTTAAATTACATGTTAATAAGGCTCCATAGTAAAAGACGTTACAGGTTTATGCATAATTTGTATTCATAGTTTATTGAAGGAATATGGAACGCATATTTGTAACTTTATGACGTCTGCAAACAAATATGTTTATGACGTCACAGAGCCTCACCTGCAGTTAGTTTTACCTTTCTATCCGCCCCTTCCTTAGATTCTGGAAATCTATTGGTTAGCGTAGCTCCATCCGTCCGGAACTTTGACCACGCCACTCTTTGCTATGCAGGCGTTTAACAAGGCTTGTCCGCCATGCCCCGCCTCTTCCCTGATAATGTCAGTAACTGATTGGTTGCTGATTCAGACTCCTCCTGCTTGCTAGATCATTATTGGCTGGACAAAAAAATAATCTCCTCCCCCAAACACTCTCAGATTTCGCCTTTAGCAGCTGCCCCGTCACATCCCGGAAAAGTCCTGGCCGAAGAAGTGAACCGGCTGGAGGCTACACCTACACACCTTGAGCCTAACTAGGTAGCAATCATGTCTAGTTACGACACCAATCCCTTCGCGGACCCGGTAGATGTCAATCCTTTCCAGGTAAGAATGGTTCACTTTCTGATCGAAGTTCACTGCATTTACTGACAGTTTCTGAATAATTAGGAAATAGGGGCGACAAGGCGAGACCCGACCAGGTGGAAGTGGGCGGGGTTTGGTGCACATGTCACCTGTGCCACTTGGCTACCGAAGGTTTGAGTCACGTGATGACAGTGTGTGTACATGACATTACTTATTGTCCACAGTGGTTTTAATATTATTTATGGATCATTCTGTGGTAGCATGATGACAACAGGCAATTCGCTATAAAAAAAAAAAGTTTTATGAGGTATCATAGTTTTTATGTTTATTTTAACATGATAAAGGATAATTGCCACACAAAGAGCGCATAGTCTTCACTTAGAAGGACAAAGATTTAAAAGTAATATCAGGAAGTATTACTTTACTGGTAGAGAATTGGGTTCATGGACTAGCCTAGCAGAAGTGGTATAGATTAATACAGCGCATCACTCTACGCATGCACTGGATAGTTGTAGAGCTATCCTTGATATAAGATAAAGTCAGGGGTCTATTAAATAGGGCAAAAAACCTAGAGGACAGATTAGATGGGCAGAATACCATAGTTCTTATCTGTCAACACATTCTGTGTTTATTACTACATCACACTGTAACAATTGTGTTAAACATATACACCCGAATTAGTAATTGCAAGCCAAGTGTTTGACACCTAGTAGACCTGGAAATGCTCATGATCATACTACTTAATAAGCTATATAAACAGAATAGCATTATACTGACTAGACCGTACAGCAATATATAGAACGCCTTAACATGGTAGATGCCTTATATTTTCCATAATAAAGCAGAGCAGCTTTACATTTAGCACTGATAAAATATTAAGAAGATCGTATGATATAATTCTGAATCTGCCACATAAATGTATTATTGGATATAAAATGGGTGCATGACATTTAAGATGGTCTTTATTGTACAGCTCGCATTTACAGATAGCCAAAATGTGATCATGGTTCAGTATAACTGTCTGCATACAGTTGGTCAGACACGTTTTTAATACCTTTTTGCTCCAATCGGTATATTGTTTCCTAGACAGACATGGTAAACTGCAGCTTTGCGGTGTCCTTATGGGGGGCTTGTGATGTCTCAAAATGGAAGACCGACGTATTTTCATGATTGATTGACACAAGCACTGAGTCTAATGTTTGTAAAACAGGAAAGAGCCGAATGCAATGTATTTATATAATTTCCTTTTCATGGGGATCACATGCGATACTTCACAACTGGAAGTTTCAGCTTTCAGACTTGGACTTTTGATAGATACTAGCTTTGACAGCTAAGCACATGTGATCACAGCAATCTGTCTACAGGAGGGGGCCTTAATAAAACACACTGAACATCCATAAGGGGGTCGGTAATGCTGTTTTCATTATGATTGCGGCAAATGTGGATGCATGCTGAAATCATTAAGACATGTGGTACCAAGTCTACCACTGGTGTTCCCAAGGGACATCCTGCCATAACGGTACTGCTATATATCCTGTTAATGAATGTTGCATCTCTAGGCATGTAGTTATACCAATCACAAGCGTGATTGGGCACTTTTGCTGCAACAGCACAACCAGAATTGTCAGCCACTAATATTGGATTTTGTTGACACTTTGTTTTAAAATTACATCTTTCACTTTGTGTGATGATACACACTCTGTTTCTAAGAGTAGTGTGTGTGTGTGTGTGTGTGTGTGTGTGTGTGTGTGTGTGTGTGTGTGTATATATACATATATTTAGTCTGAAGCTGGGCAACAAGTCTGGTATGTAAAGATTTATGACCTATGACCTTTTTTTTTTTTTTTTTTGGAGGGGAGGCACAAAATGTCCTCTCTCCTCCTGTTTGCCTCCCTTTCTTGGCATATGAGGGAGCTCCCTGGTTATCCAGTGTGTGTGTGTGTGTGTGTGTGTGTCCAGCACCAGGTGGACTCCAATTTGTTTTGCCTGTTTGAATGAATCAGAGCATCAATGTGTCAGATGAAGAGGCTAGGCATTCTGATTTATGACTGGGTATAGGACAGCGTGTGTACACAACAAGAAGTCCGTGCCAGTGTTGGAGGCACAGCAGGCACTGCTCATTTGCGCTTTTAGTACTCCCGGAATGACGATTAGGGCAATTGTCCCCCATGCTGCTCTGTAATTTATCTCAATGGAATGGGTTTTCCACTTTTAAATGCCCCAGTCGGTAACACTTTTTTTCTTTCTATCCCGTTGTCTTGTCTGCCTGTCAATCTCTGGACATTATAATCGGAGATAGACACAGACTGGTAAGACAGATTTGCCAACCGATTTAGTGGCACCATGGCTAACAAAATGTTTTTGACAACCAGGTATGTGAGATCTCCCCAAACAGCACAGTGTCATGATATAAAAAAAAAAAACTGTAGATATGAGCAATTGCAGAGCACATTACATGCTTGTGAAGGCAAGTTCCGCCCCCCCCCCCCCCCCCCCTTTTCGGATGCCCATAATTGATTAATTAATGGTAGTTGCAGAGATGGTTGAATGAGTGAATAAGAAACATTTTCATGCTGATATTTATTCAGAGGGGGTGGGGTGGGGGCGCCAAACCAACCGGATGGATGAGAATTTTGAAATGTGTATTGCATAATCATATAATAGCTAACCTTTAGCCCTCCAGTTGTTGAGTACTCTTTCCCATGATGTTACCATACTGGCTGAGAGTCATAAGAAATGCAGTCTACGGTTGGTGTGGCATGTACCATGGTAACATTATACACTATGAGCGGTTCCAATATTGTGGTGTATTGCTCACACAGTTTACCCTATAATGCTTCCTAGGCCATAAGTGCCAGCTTAACGTTTTGAAATATATTACACCCAGGCTCTTCTAAACTCCATTCTGTCTCACAGAGAATGTGACACTAATGATCACTTCCTATAACAAGGTACCTGTATCAAACTGTATTATCCTCTTACCCATTACAATGTGATGCACCAGCCAGCATGTAACTGATCACTTCTTATAACATGGTACCTGTATCATACTGTATTATCCTCTTACCCATTACAATGTGATGCACCAGCCAGCATGTAACTGAATGATCACTTCCTATAACAAGGTACCTGTATCATACTGTATTATCCTCTTACACATTACAATGTGATTCACCAGCCAGCATGTAACTGAATGATCACTTCCTATAACAAGGTACCTGTATCATACTGTATTATCCTCTTACACATTACAATGTGATGCACCAGCCAGCATGTAACTGAATGATCACTTCCTATAACAAGGTACCTGTATCATACTGTATTATCCTCTTACACATTACAATGTGATGCACCAGCCAGCATGTAACTGAATGATCACTTCCTATAACAAGGTACCTGTATCATACTGTATTATCCTCTTACACATTACAATGTGATGCACCAGCCAGCATGTAATGAATGATCACTTCCTATAACAAGGTACCTGTATCATACTGTATTATCCTCTTACACATTACAATGTGATCCCCCCCCCCCCCCCCCCCCGGATGCCCATGACTGAACCATAAATACTTTTATAATATTTTCAAAACAGATAACTGTGCAGATAGGTGGTTAAAGATGTTCTTATTGGATAAGGCAGATGCTTCTTGCCCTAAATGCCATGTACATATGGTGAGAATCCAATAATGTACAAAATGTTGGAAGTCCTATCCCCTGGTCTGCTTTAAAACACTGCAGTCTCACCAGCCTTATACTTTATGACTGTGCAGCTGTCTCATTACACTCCACACCACCACTGCTCTACACAGTTAATCAAGATGGTTCTGACACCTTGCTTCAAAAGAGCAGCTTCAGTCAAGCCCTAGTGTCCAGGGAACTCGCATTCCACTTGTGTAGTTGTCTGCCGCAAAAAAAACTGCTGAAGTGGTTAGCTGAAAAACAAACAAACTTTAAATCGCTTTGTTTAAAGGACAATTATTAATTTTTTTTTTTTTTTTTTTAAACCATTGTTTCCTTATTGCAAGCAAGACTTTTAAAAAAGTGTCCTTTTTTCCCCAAGTAAACCTGATGTGCATCTTTACAGATTCACATGAATTTACTCTTGGCTGAGCCAGTGGGTAGGCTGGTGCATGCTTACATTGTCCGCGTACTCAGCCAGTCAGTCTCATCTGACCTTCATTTTCAAAGGGGATCTAGTTAAGGTCCCCTCTAATGGTCCCCTTTTGAAACGAGGGTTAGTCTGTGCACTAGCTGACCGGGCTGCCTGCTTCCCAGGGATGCAAGGCAGTTGCCGGTCAGAGGATAGACTGGCATGTGCTATCAAAAGTACATGCCATTTTATCCTAATACTAGGGACACTAGTAAAAAGTTTAGTGGTCCTTTTTTAAAGGAAGTCAGTCAGTGGACCAAAGTTCAGCTCTGCATGTTTAACTTACATTGGAAGGCATACAACCACACAGAAAAGTAATTACCGGTACTTGAAGTAAATTTTATTCACGAATACCATAATCAGTATTGTTATCTGCATTTTTGTATTGTTCATTTTATTCTACAAATGACAAATGACTCTGCACGTAGGTGCTAATTGTATATGTTTTCTCCAGGTTATATGTGACCCAATACTACAGCTATTGGTTTTTTTTTTTTTGTGTGTGTGTGGACCGAAAAATTATCTATATAACTTGATATATATATTTTGTGTTTCCAGAATTGCAAGAAAATGCAATAAGTTAAAAATGTTTTAAATGTGTCTGGTGTCTCCTGGTTATGACATCACATGTGGCCGCATATTGAAAAATAAGCCACATGTGACAAACGGGAGATGCCACAGACACATTTAAAACCTTTTTCTCTTATGCATTTTCATGCATTTCTGCCAACACAATGTATAGATTATTTTTATTTGCATTCACAGTATAATGTTTACGTTGACCGGGTCCCTTTTAAGTTGACATTACAGGGTTATTACTAATTTCTGTAAGCACAATTTAGATAAATTAATAAAGTAACCATTTCGCAATAGGAATATATGATCTTCTCCATGGTGGATTGACTGCTCATTGGGCCCCCAGTGCAAACCTATATAGAAGCCCTGCCCACACGTGCATTCTTATATTACAAGGTTTACTTCTCCACGTTATTTTCAAAAAAAATTATTATAAGTGAAGAAAATGTAGAAAAATTGTTTCATTAAAGAAAGTTTGAACTGGTTTCAGTTAAAACCTAGCTCCGGGAGTTGGAATGATATATAATAGAATCATACGGGTCGGGGGGCCTCGGACGGATGGGGGGGGGGCGCCCCTGCGCGGCCATGGGGGAGTAGCTTCAGCGAAAAGTTTGTTTAAGTGTGTGATTGAGGATAGATTGTATGACTGTGGTTTGGGATGGTTGAGGAATGTTTTTGGAGCCACGATGTGTTAAGAATGGTCTGTTTAAGCTTGATTTTGACTCTTTCCCCCCCCCCCCCTTTTTTTTTTTTTTTCTCTCTCTCTTCCATCTTACCACTGATAGGATACGTTAACCAGATACACCGATCATAATTATGATTCTCAGCTCAGTAGGAATCTGGGTGCAGATGGGGATTTGCATTCTGTGGGGGGAGGGGGAGGTGATGGGACTACGGGGGAAGTGTAGGGGTGGGAAGGAGGAAAGAACATTTTGGAAACATTGGCCTAATTGTTATTTGTAATTGTATGTATGTGTTGTCTATATATGGTCCCTATTTATAAATGGAAATAAAGGATTAAGTAGTAGAGACACAAGGATGTGCACAAGAATCAATCAGGGAGGGTTAACCCCCTCACAATATTTTAACTGAGTGTCTAAAAAAAAATAAAAATAAAAAAGAAAGTTTGAAAAAAATTTAATGTAGTAAATTTAAAGTCAAATCTGTTGACTCAATATTTAGGCTAAACATGTGGTATCACATTCAGAAGAAATATATAAATATACCACATGCAGGAGCCCGCTAAAAGCATGCAACCAATCTGTATCCAAATTAAAAAATTCCCAGCTATACATTAGAACAAAATCAAATAGAACACTGACCGCAGTGACTAGCCCCGCACATCAAAACTTTATCCAAAACTAGGTGCCCTGTACAGCAACAAATCCTTCCTAAGCCCCACAGTAAGGAAACGGATTGTAAGGCAAAAGCTAATGGGGGTGTGGTATATGTTGAGTAGGTTACATCCCTTTTTTTTTGTCTTGTTGAAAGACCTGAGAACACTGCTCTCCCCAGATGTTCCCACCTCCTATAACCTTTGATACAGTACCAGCACTTTATTTACTGTACCACAATACAAAATGAAAGTGCCTAGCGTGCTCATTTTCCTACAGAGCACCGCAATTATGGCAAAACCTCATCAAATATTCCTCCAATCTCCACTCCTGGTTTCTTGCAAACTTCTGTAATTTAACGATGTCATCTAGCTGTACATATTTATATTTTAAGCAATGCAAAATATAAAACATGCATTTTAAAGCACAATAATATGCATTAACATTTGGAAATTGCATTTTGGGCACCAGACATTCCCTTTAAGCGATCTCTGTCAGTATACCTCCATACAGAATGCACCTGCAGTAATGATGGTTTATTTCATGTTTTGTGTTTTTGTTTATTAGTATTATTTTGTATTTTTAATCATTTTTACCCTAGTGTAACAATGCAATGTTTGTGGACCCAGGACATACTTGAAAATGAGAGAAATCTCAATGGATACTTCCTGATAAGAGACTTTTATACATGTAGTGCATAAGAAAAAAGACTTGTCAGTAACTAGTGATCTCTCCCTATTGATCTGTGTTTACTATACATGCCGCTGGGCACAATGTCAGTTAATAAAACACCTTGCTGAGAACACAATCCGTCAGCTCGAAGTTTCATCTTCTAATTACTTTGCAGTTTAGCTCAAGAAGCCAAGTGTTTGTTCATGGCAGGACTGCATTAGTTTTACCAGCTGCATGTGGTATTTCACCATTAACCCTTCAGTGTCTGTAATCTTGCAGTAGTGCCTGTATTATCTGTGTGATAGAATGGTGGCATGGGGGGGATTAATGAAATAGCCTCCGTGTAATAAACGAATACTATAATGGTTCAGATCTTGCAACTTGTACAGCCGTATACCAGCTTTTACACTTAGCTATTTAATCAGTGGCTGAGATTGCTGATTTGTGTACAGTTCAGATTTGTTGCTGTAAACATGTGACAACATACTTGCCAATGCTGCTACCTCTGTATCTGCTGTACCCCACCCTGCCACAAGAGCCACTGGGTTTGTAAAGGGAGTGTCCCGGATCTTTCATTCCAGCCCTTCCCAAGGCAAAGATCAACTCCTGTTTCAAGGCCCTCAAACACCCATGTGCCCATTATTATGTCATCTAACAAGTAAAAAAAAAAAATAAAAAAAGTGATATCCCCACCGTAGCAGTTCCTGAGATTTTAAAATTTTTAGTGTGATTTTACATATCCAGTATGTTGCTTCTTTTCTACAGGGCACATTTAGTGGGCACTAGTCTTGGAGAGGTATCTGAAGCAAATGGAGTGTATGTAAATTATTGTCTAAGACCGTTTTTATGCACGTTGAAGATGGGTTAAAGGTTACCATTCTTTGTAGATCTGGTGTAAACAGGAAAAAATATTTCTGGTTATATTTTTTTCCTTTATAGTAACAAAAAGACACATTAAACACGTACAGGATATACATAAGGGGCAATAAATACATAGTCAAATACAGATTCTTAATAACCTTATTGTCATAGATTCTTAACAATAACGACCGAGTATATCCATACTCGGACAAGAACATGCACTCTTAACCATTCACACTACCACTCTTCACACACACCACAGATGATCCTGCACTTGTTAATATGGACATCTCAAAAAAACCCACAGGGGATACGACCTGCTGCTTCCCTTGTGAAACCCCTTATTCCCTCTCTTCCCTAGTTACCCTCCCCCACCCTGCCCTTATAGTGCAAAGGCCTCCCAGTTCTACCCTCAAAATGCTAAGAATGAATAAAGAAAAAAGTGAGTGAGAGAGAGAGACAAAAAAACAAAAGAAAGAGAGAAATCAAAGAAAAATAATAAGAAAAAAAAAAAAAACATGTGAGGACAAGAGAACTAAAGTGCTTAAAAACTGCGTATAGGGGGGTCGCCTATTCCCCTAAATTCTTGTGGTGGACCTATCTATATATACTAATATGCTTAGGGCTTCCTATTAAGTGTCGCCTGTGCCTACTAAATCCTAATATAAAGGTGACTTGCTAATTGAAATTATTTATGTGAGTTCACACGTGAGTGGCAGATCGAGCTCCTCCTGTATGCCCAGGCCGCAGAGTCCCAAACAATCATACTATAATCCAGAGCGAAATCTCCGGAGACTATTACATTTTATGGGTCCAAAGTACAGGCAGGGGGTCCAGTCCACATCCTTCCTATCAGTCTGTGTGAATGCTAGGGGCTCGTTCTATCTCTTTCTTCCTTCCATTTGTTTATCCACTTCCTTTAATGAGCTGATGTTTTTCCTGATATATCCCTCAACCATCTTAAATCCATTTCCATTTTTATTTGATGAAGCAACTGTTGCTACCAGGGGTAAACTGGATTTCCAGTTCCTAGTTATTATTATTTTGGTAGCTGTGAAACCGTGTATTGCTAGGGATCTATCTTTTTTTAGTTAATTCTTCCATATTAATATGTAAAAGGGTTGTCTTCGGGTCAAACTTAGGGTTCACTCCCAATATTTTTAATATTCTAAAAGTATTTTTCCACAGGGTTACCACACGTAAACATTTCCACCAAATATGTACAAATGAACCCTCGTTTTTGCCACATCTCCAACAGTTTGGTGGGTAGCTCACATACATTTTAAAAAGTTTTTTTGGAGTCAGATACCATCTATGCATCAATTTAAAATGGTTTGCAACCAAATTTAAACAATGGATAGACTTTAAAACTTGAGAGATTGAATTATTCCATTCTTTTGCCGATATATTAGTTTGCAGTGTTCTTTCCCATGAGTCCTTAGCTACTGAGGGGGAGAAACTATGACAATTATCTAGAAGATGTCTACATTTTGATGCTACCCTATGCACTTTTTTTGTGTGAGAAGACTTTTTCCATATGGTCAGCTCCTTGTATTCGAAAAGCTTTTTTTTTTTTTTTTTTTTAATGAAGGTACTTGGCACTCCACTATGATGGAACTGTTTTTTTGTTTTTATTTTTTTTCACCAGAGCAAACAACGTTTCGGCCTGACAAAGACTTGGGGTCAAAACATTGTTTGCTCTGGTGAAATAAAAACCATCCCATATAGTTTAGGGTTGAAAACCTTTTAATTATTTATTTTTTATTATTACTTTTATCCTGTATTACAGGGATTGTGGAACAGAAGTACTCTTGACCTGATATAGATTTGGGGAGTGCTAACCTTACTATTGAAAACGTGAAAATAGTCCTCATTTAGTTATAGGTGACAGACTCTGTGAGGAATTTGGGGCTTAACCCATTGACCACCAGAGCAGAATTCAATGCATTTTATACAATTTTAAAGTATACTTTAAATAATGTCAAATTACATCATGATGTCATCTGAGTGGAAGATTATATGTGCCTAGTTCAGAGCTTGACAAACCCAGGAGCCAGGGGGTGTCTGGAAGTACAATTTCCATAGTTCTTCCAGAAGACATACAGTACTTCTATTTTCCAATTTGTAGTCTTCTGCAAATATACTATAGCTGTTTTTGAAAATCCATTTATATCAATGTATTGATCTACACTTTATAAATTAACTCTTTGTAATCCCGAAAGTTGAAGTAGCATATTGTGTGCATCTATATGAGCCAGGGAACCATGACTTCTAAAATACCTTACTTTTTTTTACATAGAACTCTGTGGACCTGCAATATCCCTGACTCCTAAAAATGATTAGTGCTATGGATATTTTATCTAATTTGTGGGAACCATGCAACACAAATGAAATGTTGTATAATAGCTCCTTTCACTCTGGGACAGCGATGGTTGATGTGGTTGTTTTGTGGGGAGTTTTACGTTCAAGTGCCTTTTTTTACATTTTGCCTCAATACAGCCTTCCGTTCTTTCTCATCGCCTGCTGTGTTTTTTGTTTTGTTTTATTGTAGGCCCCTATCTTCCCTCGATTGGAGTTTTAACATGTATGACCCCCTCTCAGAGCCACATTTCATGCTGTTGCTCCTTCAAATTCAAGTAATTGTATTATTGTAAGAATGTTTAAATACACATTATGTGACCGAATTCTGTCAATGGTTTACTGCAGTTCATTGTGAGTCATGCACTGGAGAAACTTGTTAGAAGGGAGTGGCAGCTCCTAGTACAGACCTTATACTGACAAATGGAGAGGGTCTAAGTAAGCGGTGTCTGCCAGAAAGGTTGTAATAAGATCATAGTCTGAAAGGAAATAATAAGGAAATGCTGCATGACATAAATAACACATGGGCATGTGATATGGGTTTATTACTGAGACGGTCACATGTGGGCCAAGTGGTTTTCAAACCTTTGGGCTCGGCTTGCTTTTTTTTTTCATAGTTAAGTCACAGAAAGGCAGGGAAGCCAACAAGTACCCATATTTCTTGGTCCACTAAAGGAGAATAAAAAGTAGGTAATGATGAACTGGCAAAGGTTTCATTATATTAAAATCCAGTTGTTTCTTACAAACGCGGCATGCTCTAGAACCAGGGCGTCCAACATGCGGCCCGCGGGAAAGTTGAAGCGGTAACCGCTTCACCAACCACATGTTAGCTAGACGCAGCGTTCCCGAAAGAACGCTGCAGATCATGTAGGTCCATAATCTCTTCCCTGCCCTGCGCTTGGCGTCATGCGCGCGGGTCAGAGGGAAGGAGAAAAACCCCCCACATCACTAAAAGTGTGGAGAAGCAGCCCCATCCGGAGCCGACAAAAAAAAGTATCAGTGTGTGTAAGTGTGACGCTCTGTGTGTGTGTGAGTGCAAGTGTGACGCTCTGTGTGTGTGTGTGAGTGCAAGTGTGACGCTCTGTGTGTGTGTGTGAGTGCAAGTGTGACGCTCTGTGTGTGTGTGTGTGAGTGCAAGTGTGACGCTCTGTGTGTGTGTGAGTGCAAGTGTGACGCTCTGTGTGTGTGTGAGTGCAAGTGTGACGCTCTGTGTGTGTGTGAGTGCAAGTGTGACGCTCTGTGTGTGTGTGTGTGTGAGTGCAAGTGTGACGCTCTGTGTGTGTGTGTGTGAGTGCAAGTGTGACGCTCTGTGTGTGTGTGAGTGCAAGTGTGACGCTCTGTGTGTGTGTGTGAGTGCAAGTGTGACGCTCTGTGTGTGTGTGTGAGTGCAAGTGTGACGCTCTGTGTGTGTGTGTGTGAGTGCAAGTGTGACGCTCTGTGTGTGTGTGAGTGCAAGTGTGACGCTCTGTGTGTGTGTGAGTGCAAGTGTGACGCTCTGTGTGTGTGTGAGTGCAAGTGTGACGCTCTGTGTGTGTGTGAGTGCAAGTGTGACGCTCTGTGTGTGTGTGTGTGTGAGTGCGAGTGTGACGCTCTGTGTGTGTGTGTGTGAGTGCAAGTGTGACGCTCTGTGTGTGTGTGTGTGAGTGCAAGTGTGACGCTCTGTGTGTGTGTGTGTGAGTGTGACGCTCTGTGTGTGTGTGTGTGAGTGTGAGTGTGACGCTCTGTGTGTGTGTGTGTGAGTGCAAGTGTGACGCTCTGTGTGTGTGTGTGTGAGTGCAAGTGTGACGCTCTGTGTGTGTGTGTGTGAGTGCAAGTGTGACGCTCTGTGTGTGTGTGTGTGAGTGCAAGTGTGACGCTCTGTGTGTGTGTGTGTGAGTGCAAGTGTGACGCTCTGTGTGTGAGTGCAAGTGTGACGCTCTGTGTGTGAGTGCAAGTGTGACGCTCTGTGTGTGTGTGTGTGTGTGTGTGTGTGAGTGCAAGTGTGACGCTCTGTGTGTGAGTGCAAGTGTGACGCTCTGTGTGTGAGTGCAAGTGTGACGCTCTGTGTGTGAGTGCAAGTGTGACGCTCTGTGTGTGAGTGCAAGTGTGACGCTCTGTGTGTGAGTGCAAGTGTGACGCTCTGTGTGTGAGTGCAAGTGTGACGCTCTGTGTGTGTGTGTGAGTGCAAGTGTGACGCTCTGTGTGTGTGTGTGTGAGTGCAAGTGTGACGCTCTGTGTGTGAGTGCAAGTGTGACGCTCTGTGTGTGAGTGCAAGTGTGACGCTCTGTGTGTGTGTGTGTGTGTGTGTGTGTGAGTGCAAGTGTGACGCTCTGTGTGTGAGTGCAAGTGTGACGCTCTGTGTGTGAGTGCAAGTGTGACGCTCTGTGTGTGAGTGCAAGTGTGACGCTCTGTGTGTGAGTGCAAGTGTGACGCTCTGTGTGTGAGTGCAAGTGTGACGCTCTGTGTGTGTGTGTGAGTGCAAGTGTGACGCTCTGTGTGTGTGTGTGAGTGCAAGTGTGACGCTCGCTGTGTGTGTGTGTGTGTGTGTGCAAGTGTGACGCTCGCTCTGTGTGTGTGTGTGTGTGTGCAAGTGTGACGCTCGCTCTGTGTGTGTGTGTGTGTGAGTGCAAGTGTGACGCTCGCTCTGTGTGTGTGTGCAAGTGTGACGCTCTGTGTGTGTGTGTGTGTGTGAGTGCAAGTGTGACGCTGTGTGTGTGTGTGTGTGTGTGAGTGCAAGTGTGACGCTGTGTGTGTGTGTGTGTGTGAGTGCAAGTGTGACGCTGTGTGTGTGTGTGTGTGTGTGTGTGTGTGTGTGTGAGTGCAAGTGTGACGCTGTGTGTGTGTGTGTGTGTGTGTGTGTGTGAGTGCAAGTGTGACGCTGTGTGTGTGTGAGTGCAAGTGTGACGCTGTGTGTGTGAGTGCAAGTGTGACGCTGTGTGTGTGTGTGTGTGTGAGTGAGTGCGAGTGTGACGCTGTGTGTGTGTGAGTGAGTGCGAGTGTGACGCTGTGTGTGTGTGTGTGTGTGTGAGTGAGTGCGAGTGTGACGCTGTGTGTGTGTGTGTGAGTGAGTGCGAGTGTGACGCTCGCTGTGTGAGTGCGAGTGTGACGCTCGCTGTGTGTGTGTGTGTGAGTGCGAGTGTGACGCTCGCTGTGTGTGTGTGTGTGTGAGTGCAAGTGTGACGCTCGCTCTGTGTGTGTGTGAGTGCAAGTGTGACGCTCGCTCTGTGTGTGTGTCTGTGTGTTTGGAAGTGTGACGCTCGCTCTGTGTGTGTGTCTGTGTGTTTGGAAGTGTGACTGTGTAAAAATGTAAGTGTAACTTACATTTACACAGTCATTTAAATCAGCAATACTATATCGTGAACCAGCATCTCTTCTAATTATAAATTGCAGATTAAAAAAACAAGCCCACAATAAAGGAGTTGACCAGCGCTATTTAAAATAATAAATCATAAATAAAACAATTATTTATCCACAAAGGACTGAGAAATGAAAAAAAAAAAAAACATAGAAATGAAGAAAAACAATAATTAAAACTTCAGTTTATTTATTGCAAATACTTAAAGAGGAAAAATATGTATTTGTGTGTATGTGTGACTGTATGTATGCAGCTAAGTATCACAGAAATCTGTTTATGTAACTGTGTCTGTCTATGACTGTGTGTTTATTTGTGTGTGGCTGTGTATGTATGTGTTGTTTTGCTGTGGAGTCTGTGATACACTCACATACTGCAAGTCACCATGAGTTGTATTGTTGTTGAGTCTGTGATACACTCACTACACACATGGATACATATTTATGTGTGTGTGTATATATATATATATATATATATATATATATATATATATTTATAAATGTATATGTGTGTGTACTTTTTTTTTCTCAATGAAAAATTAATGCGGCCCACGCACACATACATTTCTAGTGAAGTGGCCCACTGCAAAAAAAAAACTTGGACGCCCCCGCTCTAGAACATCACTGCGGCACCCCAATGCGCCCGCAATGATGAGTCCCAGACTAATGTACCTTCCCCTAGTACTGCATTGGCGACCACAAGTAGAAAATAAAACGGCTGAAAACATATAATCTCTCTCAATAGAGGAGATACCAGAACCCCTGTACCTGAGCTGACCAACACTGAGATCAGCTCTGGACATAATTTTCTTAAGATACTAAGTGGTTTGACAGCTGGGAAGGGGACTTTAACAGATCTTTGATGATAATTTTCTAGTCCTTTTTAATCTGCACTTGATAACTCCTTTATAAGCTGCAGATTAATGGTTTTGCAGGTGTATGGACAGAAATTTAATAATGGAATGCATGAAGCAATGAGACTTCAATAGAGGGTTACTTGGGGATTGGAATAGAGAAAAGAGAGGTCTAAAGTCTCAAAACCTGTTTTAAAAACAATTCTACATATCCCCATGCTGATACAAAGGTGAATTACCAATTGTGGGGTATGTATAGCAGTCATTTCCACTTGTGAGCACAATTATATGTTCTACACTTAGTTATACAGTTATTATGGACACTTATTATAAGTGGACTGCTATCTAGATGAGGGGTCAAAATCACAATACCTTGGATAAGAACTATCTGTTAGTGAAAGTAATAACATAGATGTCATGGCATCAATTGGCCACAGTGGTGAAATGTAGTCATTATATAACCCTGTATCAGTACATACTATTAAATCTAGATGCTGCAATATGTTAATGTAAGATCCTAATCTCACAGTGTAAAACACAACCAACAAGGTAGCAGTGAAATACCCAAACTGACACTTTATTAATACATAGATTTAATTAATCAAGTAATAGAAATACTTTTTAGCTTTGAAGTCTAGGTAACAATACGAGCACACACTTAGTATATAGACATAGTACTGCTCTGAGGAAGTGTGGCTCTGTATGACGAGCACACACTTAGTATATAGACCTAGTACTACTCTGAGGAAGTGTGGCTCTGTATGACGAGCACACACTTAGTATATAGACCTAGTACTGCTCTGAGGAAGTGTGGCTCTGTATGACGAGCACACACTTAGTATATAGACCTAGTACTGTTCTGAGGAAGTGTGGCTCTGTATGACGAGCACACACTTAGTATATAGACCTAGTACTGCTCTGAGGAAGTGTGGCTCTGTATGACGAGCACACACTTAGTATATAGACCTAGTACTGCTCTGAGGAAGTGTGGCTCTGTATGACAGGCAGATCCTAAATAGAGGTTAATGAAATGGGGTTAAACTGCTAAGTAGTGAAACCGGCACCACATCGCAGGGTAAAAATGCACCTAGATAGTACAGAGGTTCAGATAATGGTGTAGAGAAGACCCTAACCCACTGTATTAATTAAAACTGGGCTTCCAATATAAGTTTGCTTCTGATGTCTATGCCCTGTACACCTTGAGTTGAGTTCATATATGTCACTGTGTTACCAGACATGGCACTTTCAACCATATTTATCTTTGGCATGGCAGAGAAGAGAATTTCATAGATATAGCCGTGTGGTTTTACGTGTGCTTATGAGTGAACACTGGTGCAGTAGAATTTGCTCCAGTTTTTTGTCAGAACACCAGACTTTTAAATTTTTTTTTACACTTGGGTACATGCATTAAAGAGGGAGGGGTTAAGGTAAGGATTGGCTGTAATTTACAAAGTTAACCCTAACCCTTACTATTGCTCTAACCCTAATCCCCTAAGATTTACTATGGATAACTATCCATATAAGAACTGCAAAACATAAACATGAGAGATTTGGATCTTCACAAAGCAATATTCAGTCAGTTAATATTTATCCATCTTTTCCTCTATCTATGGAAAAAAATATAAACTGGGTTTGCTAGTCAGGAGAAACTACGTGCCATGAAGTAGACAGACTCCTAAAACATAGTGCTTGTTTACTTCCTCCCCCAATAAACTAATTATTATATTATGTTAAATATATCTTATCATATTCGATCTGTCTGTCATAAGGCATCACAGTCAAGGTTGAAGTGATATTGTAATCTTGTGGCAGCTTTCAGGGTTAAACCTTTGCATAGACATGTTTACGTAAGTTACTGCATCCATTTGCCTTCTCTTCATGTGTATTAGTGCAGAGCTTGACAAATCCTAGGAGCCAGAAAATCTTTTTTGGAACATTTTATATACTACTAAGCAATTACCATTTCCTAGCTCTTAAAAATAACTAGGTTTGTTCCTAAATTTAGTCTGATTCCTAAAGTCTAGACATATTTGCCAAGACCTGTATTGGTGTCTGTTCAAATAAGAAGTGTTACTCACAATTCTTCATTGATCCTAGATGTCCCCAGTACGGTTGAAAGGTTAACTATTTTTAAAGAAACTTTTTATTTATTTATTTTTAAATCTTTTTCGCATAAGTTGGCTTACAACTCAACAAAAATGTAAGAGCTGAAAAGTTAATCAATGATTGGAAATGTACCGTATTTATCGGTGTATAACACGCGCCGGCGTATAACACGCACCTAATTTTAAGAAGGAAATTTCAGGAAAAAAACTTAAGAACTTAAATTAAGAACTTTGAAGCCCAATATGCCATTTTAATATGCCAGGATATTGCCCCCAATATGCCATTTAATATGCAGGATATTGCCCCCAACATGTCATTTAATATGCCAGGATATTGCCCCCAATATGCCAGGATATTGCCCCTTAGTATGCTCGTTATGCCACCCTCCTCCTCCCCCCCCCTTCCCCAGACCCCAGTACTTACCTCTTTGCTGCTCTGTCCCCCGGTGCTCTGAAGCTGCGTGGCTGTGAGGGAAGCGTTGTGAGCTTCCCTTCAGCCGCGCGGTCAATAAAGTTTGTTTTAAAAAAAACAGACTTTATTGACCGCGCGGCTGGAGGGAAGCTCACAACGCTTCCCTCACAGCCACGCAGCTTCAGAGCACCGGGGGACAGAGCAGGAACGAGGTAAGTTTCAGATTTTTTTTTTTTTTCGGCGTATAACACGCACACACCATTTTCTCCCTATTTTCAGGGAGAAAAAGTGCGTGTTATACGCCGATAAATACGGTATATATTAATTAATTTCCCCTTGACTTAAAGAAAAACATTCACCGTATCTTTCAAACCTCTAGTAAAAGAACCAATTTTTTAAAATTTTGGTCCAATTAATATATCAATGTCATTATTTAATACAACATATTAAAATGTTCTAATACTTGAACCTTTGTTTTGTCCATATTGTGTGTATATTTATACAATTTTTTTTTTATGTGATGCATGTTAGAACTGACCAATCACATGGAAACCATACTAAATTTTGTTTTGTTTTTTTGGGGTGGTTTTTTTTTTTTTTTTTTTTTTTAATTTACAGGCGCATACAAAATACTATTACAAATGGAACCATGTATATGTTCACTTACCCTGCTCTGATTATTATTACAAGCTTTATTTTAGTATATTTGCGCCATGCTAATTTGTCCTCAAAAACATGTATTGTAACTGATTTAAATGTAATAATACCATTCATCACTTATTTGTTCCTTTTATGGTGCAATAAAAATAAATAAGTTGTCTGTAATACACACTAGTCGCTCTAAGACTTAAGTTTAAAACTAAATGGCCAACTCTTTTCACCAAATTTCATAATTCACTTTGTGGTATGTGTGTGATTTTTCTGAATGTACCAACATGTTGTACATGTGTTTTTTGTTTATTTCTCCCCATAGGACCCTTCTGTAACTCAGATTACTACCGGCAGCCATGGGACTCTGGAGGAATTTAACCCCTTTACAGAAAGTTCAAGTCTGGTGAGTGTTACAGATTATAGTGTTGATCCATAAAATATATTTGGTGTTCTTTCCACTGGCCGCTGAGGTTTCCTTTTTAGGGATAATTGGCTTGTTTGCGGCCTGGGTTCCTTCTTGTATACAGGTAATGGACAAAAAACATGGAAAGCCTACTCAAGATGGCGCACACACACACATCAAACGCTTGTAGGACGACATAGAACATCCAGACTGTGCGGCCCTCTGCGATGAGTTGTGCTGCAGAGTTTGCTGCAGGATCTGCCCGGTCAGATGAACACTTTGAGTGGCCTCAGTCTGACATATAAAATATAGCTGATGTTCAAAGTGAGCGCTGGCTACATTTTACTAAAGCTTTTAGGACAGCATGGAGCACCCTGACTAGGGCAGCTCATCACAGCCACCTGCGATGAGCTGTGCTGCGATCCTTCGTGCGCCTGCTACATTTCACTGAAACATGTTTTGCAATGTCGCAAAGTCTAGCATTTCGACAGGGATCCACAGGGTCTGTAGGGAGTCTGATTGGGAGCCAGGGACATACAGTCAGAGACCCAATCGCTGTGTGATCGGTGCCAGGAACACAACAATGCCTTTTTGTTACTTTGGTCCTTAAGACCATTATGGTGATGCCTTAAACCTAACTAACTATTTTATGCATTTGCTCGCAATTCTGCTAACAGTGTATAGGTCATGATTTATATTTCGGCTTTTGTTTTTTAAGCTTTTTATAAGTTGGCAATATAATGGGACTCAACCTACACATTCCCAAATGTAGGAAAAGGCCAAAAATCAAATGGGATGTGAAGATTTTAAAGCTGGCAGACTAAATGTTCAGAAAATGTTATTACAGGTAAACCCTGCTATAACTCTGGGCTTGGGAGCCTAGGAATAACATTGTATTCTAAGCTGGCTCATGATGTTAATCCAAAGATCTCACTATAACTCCACATTACTGTAGAGGTTTTCGTGAGATCTGGTGCCCTAATGGCTCCATGGGACAGCCACGTTATAAGTGAAATCGTGTTATAGAGCTCGAACTGGGTTTCGCTGTGTTTGCGGACACCTTCTATGATGAGGAATAAAGCAAAAGAACTTAAAACCGTGTTCTCTTGCTTGAAACTGATTTTTTTTTTCCATTTATGAAGAATGCTGCAGATATTTGTACATTTTATTTGAATTTTCGATCATTTGATTGCTTTTTCTAGTATAATAGTTTTTCAGTGCACTTTTTGACCAAAGGAAATTGAGAGCTATTGTCATAGAAATGGACCAAACAGTATTGACTGTAGTCTTCTAAAAAGTCAAGGTGTCTGCCATTTCCAGAGTCAACAGTTCTGGGTACAACCAGGCTGCCATGCAACAAAATTAAAATTATAGAAAGTGTAGCATGCAGATGGGTACTTTACAACAGGATGATTAATCCTCCTCGGTATATACATGATGGTGTCTTTTTATTTACATTTTCTTTGCAACTTCCAATTTCCAGCTACAATCTGCAGTCATTATGGAGGGGAAAAATGCTATTCAAGTCTTCCATTTGTTTATTAAACACTAATCTATTTTTTTTTTTCTTTTCTACATAGACCAACCCCAGCCAGAAAACTGTTCCAGCTAGTCAAGCTGCACCATCCCAGCCTGCTGTCCTCCAACCATCAGTTGAACCAACCCCGCATGTAATTTTGAGCATAATTCATTCTACTCAAACTTGTATACTGGTAATTTTGGTCTGAAAGAAATACTTTTTTCTTGTCTGCTGGGAGAAACTACACAACAAACACAAGGCAGCAAAAAATCGATACATTCTAGAGTGAATTTCCACCAAACACTTGTGATTAATGTTGCTAAAGTACAGCCATGCCACAGTGGTACTGTTTTTTTTTTTTTTTGTTTTTGTTTTTTTGTCTGTAAGCTGATGGCATTGAATCTGAAACATAAAATTTTAATACTTTTCATATGTGTTAACATACTAGCTAGGCACAATGTACATATTACTGTTTAAAATCTTTAAAGACCCACAGCATCCTTTTTACATGATTCTCACACTATATCGCTTCACACCATGAATGTATAAAAAAAAAAAAAAAACATTTTACGACAGCCAATGCCTTGTCAGAGGTACTAGTTAAATTTCATCCTAATGCACAACTATTTCTGTTTCGACAATACAAACTACAGATAAACTAAGGGGACCGTTAAGAGAACATGCAGTGTCTCATAATATGCAAATTTAGATCTGGATTTCATGAAGGAGAACTATGTCTTTGGGTAAAAAATATAAACATTTCTTAGTTTATATATGGCTTGATAAGATATGTAGAGGACATATGCCTTATCTGGACTAGGGACCAGCCTCAATTTTATGAACACTAATGACCTCCACTTAAAATTCAGGTATGAATGTAGTGCCTCTCACATCAATTTCCTGGACATTATACTGCAAACAAACCACCACCGATAACAACCTAAAATGGTCAAGTTGGCACCAAAAGAGAAACTTTGTGCCTCAGGAGAAACTGCTTTCCGTTAATCGATTATTTTTTTTTTTTTTTAATTTTTTAAATAAGCAAGTCAAAAGACCATAAATAAGGATGATCCCCCCAAATGATTAACTGTTGGGACCTACGATGGGGGCTGGTATTTAATTAAGGAGATATTAAATATTGGCCTATTCTACGTGAGGATGATCATGTTACAACATCTAAAACATTCAGTAATGGAAGGAGGATATTTTCATTAATTGATTAGTTTCATTAATTGTGCAGTGATTTATTTAATCACCTGTACTTGCGGGTTACAATATATCGACAAGACCATCTGGCACTAGAGAAGACTAATACTTGAACATGTCAACTCAATAACAGCTGAAGCTGACACTCCTGTTTCTTGTCATTTTTTTTGGAACTCTCCTTTAAATCTATAATCTGCATAATTCAGACATACATGCGCATCTGTGCCTTTTTAATAAGCCTTACCCGATGTTTGAAATTTAAGTTTTGACTTTCTGTTGATCTTCAGCAATTTCGTGATCTCTACCTCCTTGTTCGTCTAATTGGTATGTGGTCCCACTCTGTACCAAGCGATATGTAAACTGTTGGCGCTATATAAATAAATGTTCAAGTAATGGAATATGTTCCTTATTCTTGTCTGCTGCTAATAATGCATTGCAGCTAAGTTTTAACACAAAAAAAAAAAAAAGGAGAAAACACATGTGTACTCCAGTGCCTGCGTGAGCCTTCAGATTCTGCCTCTCGGTCCTCCACCGATCAGACTGAAGTAAAAAGAAACAAAGTTCCAATTTGGGATGAGGCAAGGTGAAATGACATCACAGCGAATGAAGAGACAAACTCCTGAAGGTCTGTGCATAAACATTTTATTAAGTAAACGGCACAGACATCTGCTGCAGTGAAAAGCAGGTGGGTATGACAAAAAAACTTCTGCGTGGTTCGCGCCTGCATGCTGGCGCTTCGTCAGGGATCCCTGAATACCTGTATTCACTGACTAAGAGAAAAATACATGTGATAAAACACTACGACTGCTGAGAATCCTCATTTAAAATGTGAATTTAAGGAAATGGAAAACCAAAAAGTTGCACCCAATATTTTTGTAGAGAAATTTTTCGTTGTCCTGTTAGGAGGCTGAGATCTGACAGAAAGCTGAAATTACATCCAGTTCTGTGCATGGATTCAAACCATACAACAATTTTATTAGAGCGAGAATTTTGTGCTTTTGTCTTTGGCCTAAAATTCTAGAGGCTGTCTCTTATCAAGAGTGAGGAAAGACCGCCATTCGTGCTGTGCTGAACAGTATGTTGCTGTGATTGGTCCCACCTCAAAAATCGCCATGGCAACCTACAACATGAATATTGAGCTCATTTCTGTACATATATGGAGACTCCCAGCTCCACAACAAAGGCAAACTGGTACAAAGGCTCCAACTGAGTGCTGATTATTATTTTATTTATTTTATGCCAGTTTGTCTTTAGTCTTTCTCTTCCTCTGAAATCTCCAGAGATGTAAGCTTATTACACTGAAAATGAAGTAGTCCCTTGTGGCATTATTTTGGCATGGCCTATAACTGTATGCTATAGAGAATAAGTAAACGCCTTTTTGTCTTTGTGAGAGATATACGGTAATTGAGGTTTTGGTTTTTATAAATGGCAGTGTGCTCATTGTGAAGGAATAAACTTAATTTCTTGTTTATCCTTCATTTTCAGCTATTCACTAAAAATGAGGTGCATATGACTTGCGGGTGAGATGTACATGTCGGCTCACTGACTTAGAAGGGCTAAGACCTGCATGTGTTCGTTTAATCACACATAAGGATCTTCTGTCTGCTTAACCCCTTAGTGACAAGACCTTTTGACCTTGTCTTTCCCTTGGTGACCAGGGCTGTTTTTAAATTTCCTGGGTGTTTGTGTTTAGCTGTAATTTTCTTCTTACTCGCATACTGTACCCACACAAATGATGTTGTTTTTATCGTCATAACAAGGGCTTTCGTTTGATACCATTATGTTCATCACATCTTATAATTTACTACAAAACAAATCCTAAAATATGATGCAAAAATAAACACATTTTCTAACTTTGACCTAAAAAATAATTTGCACAAATACAAACAATCATAAAAAAGACCCCGTCTAAATAGTTTCTACATTTTGTTCCAAGTTCAGATATAGGCTTCTTTCCATGTTTTTCTGCAGGTTTTTTTGCAAGTTATAGGGCAAAAACCAAAAATGGCTAACCCTTAATATAATTTTTAATTTAATTGTAACCATATCCCTTATGCTAACCCTAATTTAATTGTAACCCTAACAACTATTCTAACCCTAATCCTAGTTTTTAGCTAATGAAGTTTTTTTTTAGTTTTTGTTTTTATTGCAGTGTTGCTGACTGCCTCTAGGGGCAGTAAAGCAAGAGATTCAGAGTGACGGAAGTGAATTTTTTTTTTCACTTCCCACACTATCCACAAGAGGGCAGCATCTATATTGGAGGAGCATGCTGCTACATGGAGCGATCATGATGGCCCCAGAACCGTAATTTCGGTGCTGCTTAATGCCTCTACATAGAGTCAATAGAGCAGCACTGTCAGAGTGTTTTTTTGCAATTGTCGATCGCGAAACCACCAGTTCCACCGCAGGACGTGTCGGGCACATCCATTGTTGGCAACGGAGTTGTCGCGATGGCGTTAAAAGAAGACTATTTGTTTACCCTTTAACTTTGCAATTTGCAGGGATGAACCTGGTGAGTGTCACCTGCTACAATAGAGGAATTGGACCTATTCTATTTTCAAATAGGAGAAAGGAAAAATGTATTTGCCAGACTAGAAGACAACCCCCTTGTGTGCGTGCAGCCAGCTTTTAGAACCACTAGATTTTGATAATACTTGTAGCCATGAATGTAGATTCACTAAACAGGATCATTATGCCACCAATATTCCCCTCTCTATTAGTATGAAAGTGAATTGTGTTTTTCATACAGAAACTTTCAATTTATTTAATACAAGTATTCATTCAGCAACTAAAAATGAATCCAACAATTATGAATAAACTGAGACTTGTGGTGAATACCACTTATTCAGGAATCAGGAACCCACCTTTTATCTCCCTGCAAACAGTCAGTTTACCAGCACACAGCTGGTCCTTCATTGTTTGGTACAACCTCTCCTTAGAATCCATCCAAAGCATACAATTTACAGTTCTCAAACAGCATGAGCCAGAGAACTATTTTGAATCTAGGTTTCCTCTCGTGAGGGGCCTCTCTAAAACCATCCGTCCTATACATGTTCTCAGGGTACATCATTATCCTTACTTTATATGTGCTTTCTCCACAGGCTGTGGCAATGGCAGCACAGGCCGGCCTCCTGCAGCAACAAGAAGAGTTGGACAGGAAGGCCGCTGAATTGGACAGAAAGGAACAGGAGATGAGAAATGTGAACATCAACTGTAAGTATGCAAGAGACCCTAAGGCACTACTGTTATCCATGTAGCTGCAGCATGATATGCTTTGTCCAATAGTGTGCTTTCCTATGGTGACATACTTGTCAACATGTAACGGCAATCGGCCTTTATTAATACCATGAAATCTCTATTTGATTAACCACTCATCCTCTAGTAGCCAGTGCATTTTGTTCACTGTTGCACCCAATGAATTTCTTAATACTTAAAGGCACACTACTACTTACATAAGATGTAACTAGATAACCTGGTCATTTAAAGCAAACACATATATAAGTCATATGCCACAGTTTTTTTTAATATCATTGAATTAATTGCATATAAAAGGAAAAATAAAATTAGGTTTTTATCTCCAGCATCCATTTTGAGAATATTTCCCATGATGCAACATCATCGAAATTCTTCCAGCTAATCTCACTTTACAAGACTAGCTTGCTGTTGCCAAAGCCTTCATGATGATGTCAGAAGATACTTCTCGTTTCTCTTACTGGCTCCTGTGTATCATAGTGGGACGTACTAGCTGGCTTTGTACAACTTTTTTTTTACCTGCTTTCCAACACACAGAGTTGAGATTAACTTGATAAAACAGGATTATAACTCTGTCCCCTTTATGATGTAATAGTTACTTTACCCTCCCATTCAATGCAAGTCTGTGATCAGAATTCAGACTTATAGACTGCATTCTGTGTCCCCAGCCCTAAAGTGATAAATTTGTGCTGTAAAGTCTCGGAGAGGTGGCACCCAAAATCACTATTTCACAAAATGGCGGTGCCCAGTCACACTTGTTTAGTTACATATTTTATTAAAGTTGCATAAGAAAAACAAAATACATATCTGTAAGTCAACAATACAAAATAAATAATGTAAAACCTTTTAATTTTTTGGTGAGTGTCCCTTTAAGCTTCTAATAGGTGTCTTACATGTTGAGAGGTATAACTGCACTTCTTTTAGCACCATATAAATGAGCACTGTTGATGCTGTAGTTTAAAAGTGTGGTTTTCGGTTTCCAGCTCCTATGTTGGAAGTAATGGCCAATACATACTGAATAAAGCAGACTGCATTTATTATGTGAAAGCAGTTAAAGGTCATGTTTTTTTTTTATCTCAAGCCAGATGTTTTGGGGGAGTTATCTTTCCAAAAGTGCAAACTCTCATCTCATTTGCAAGAGCAATCTACAACCTATTTAATTTATAGATCAAGTTTTTTTTTTTCCACAGTTTGATCTACAGCATTTTAATTCTACAAATATCTTGCGTGGTCTCTCTTTAAAATGAACTACTGCCTGAAAAGAACGGTCTTTTTTATGAATTCAATATGCATAGGCCCTAGTATCTACACAATGTTATATGAATTTCATGTCCAGTGTTATATACTGAGGCTGTGTGTGGTATATAACTTTGTGTACATTCTGGGGGGCAAATATCAGTGTAGTGTGTGAGATATAATCTTGTGTACTGGCTATATCACCCCAGCACCCAGATTGTCCTCCTATGACTTTCCCCGGCACTTTGATTGCACTCACAGGACTTACCCCAGCATTCAGGTTGCACTCACAGGACTTGCCCCAGGACTTCAGTCACTGATGCGACCCCATGCTTAGAGCGGCCGCAGCCTCAGGGCAGACGGCCTACTGTGAATTTTTTTCAGTAGGCCAGTTCGGCCCTGTTGGTGACTTATTTCTAGAACTAAAATTTACAGTGTTTTTAATTTTCTTTTCTTTGCCTGCAGTGAGACAGAATAACTGGCCTCCCCTTCCTGCAATATGTCCCATCAAACCCTGCTTCTACCAAGACTTTTCTGCAGATATTCCAGCAGATTACCAGCGTACATGCAAAATGCTGTACTACTTGTGGATGCGTGAGTATAGGATCATCCTCCGTTATGTCGAACATGTAAACCGAAAGTATTTATACATATTGAAATAAAACATGTAATGTGAGACTGTCGGGAGATCATGTCTATTTAACTTGGCATAGTTTAAATTATTATTATTTAAAAAATCAGCATTTTAATCTTGACTACACTGATGAAGCAGTTGGAAACTCAAATGGTCCACAAATGATCTTTCATATATAGAGGAGACGGTCAACCCACCACCACCACTTTCTGGCATTTATTAATCCTGTAAAGATTCTCATATATACATATTTCTTTATTTTTTAAAAATGCTATACTTGTGAAACCACCACCTCCCCCTCAGGTTTCAATCTTCTGTAATGCTGAATAATGTCATGGACATGGGTATGACATCTGGTGCATGCTGGCACTACCTATGTGCTGAAAGACTTGAGTGCCTAAGCCTTCACTCCCTAACTGGATACTAGGAATAAAGGCACTTCCCCAATGCCTAGACAAACAGGCTTAGAGGAATTCTGGGGCAAGACTGACACACCTTCTGAGTGGACAAAATTTCCCTTTTGATTCTCAGCCAGATGGTGGTGGCTTTAGAAATGTAGTCCACATAGGTGTGGCACCTTAGCAAATGGTGGCAAACTCTTGGATTTTAGACAACATTTCCAATGATACTCTGGCAGATTAGGGTGAGCTGCCAATCCTGGGCAATGTAGTCCACACAGCTTGGTTGCACTAGCCACAATGGCTAACACCTTCTGCTGTATTTTTGTTTGATATTGAACAAATTGTTTTGATCTTGGGAATGAAAGGCATTTGGAGAAAAATAATGGGAAGAATAGCATGCCACAGAGTTTAGCTTGAATGCTGTACAATATTTTTGTTTTAATTATGTGCTTATTTTTTTTTGTTTTTTTTTTCACTTTACAGTGCACGCAGTCACTCTTCTTCTTAATGTACTGGCCTGCTTGGCTTATTTTATTGAAAATTCAGGTGGAGGAGTGGATTTTGGCCTGTCTATACTGTGGTTCATTTTGTTCACACCTTGTGCCTTTGTTTGTTGGTACCGGCCAATCTATAAAGCATTCAGGTTAGTTCAGCTCAATCATTGTCTTTCTCAAACTAATATATTGGATAGTCTATTTCTTTCATACCTACAGAAAATCCACTTTGTAATATACTCAAATACCCCATGTCTACCTATGTACCTATCATACATTGTTTTATATGTGAGTATACGGTACATTGTATAATAACAATTGAATATAGTTGCTTCTTTTAATACCTTTGAATTCATTGAGGCTAACAGACGACAATACTTTTTTTTTTTAAATCGGTGCTCCTCAACCTTTTCTCACCCAGAGCACACCAAAGCTCTTCCCAGAATTCCGTGGCACACCAAAAGCAAAAATATATAAAAATTAAGTTCTAAAGTCAAGTGAATACACAGAACATAAGAACTAGATGCCGTTTATTTACCTTTAAAACCAAACAAGTGTGCAAAATAAATAACAAATGCACAAACCAAACCAGTGCATTAACAATGATAAATAGACAAACCAAACCAGTGCATTACCAATGATAAATAGACAAACCAAACCAGCCAATTTGCCCATTAGAATGCCAATATTATTTTGCCAATTTGCCTAGTCATATGCAAGTATTATGCTATCATTAATATGCCAATTTGCCCAGTAATATGCCAGTGTTATTTTGCCATTTTTAATATGCCCCAGCCAATTTTCCCAATATTATGCCAGTGTTATTATGCCATTTAATATGCCCCAGCCAATTTGCCCAGTAATATGCCAGTATTATGCTATCATTAATAAGCCAATTTGCCCAATATGCCAGTGTTATTTTGCCATTTAATATGCCCCAGCCAATGTGTCCAATAATATGCCAACCCCCTTCCCCAGTACTCACCTCCTTGTTGCTCAGTGTCCACGGTTCTCTCCTCCGTCCAGTCTTCCCTCCTGCACGTAGGGGGGAAACGCAGAAACCGATTATGACGTACGGTCATATCCGGTGGCAATGTTTTTTTTGTGTGTGTTTTTTTTACTTGACTTTTTTTTTTTTTTTTTTTCGACGGCCGCATCCAGTTGTCCTGAGAAGATGTTGTCTAAGTTAACATCAGGCTCTCCTCTTGGGTGTCTGGCGGCCCACATTCGCTGGATGCGGCACATCTCCCAATTTCCAGTGGCGCACCAGTGTGCTGCGGCACACTCGTTGCATAGCACTGCTTTAAATTCATGTGTATGAAGGGGCATTATGTTGTAGACGGCAATTTTCCTTTTTTGGTAAAATTTGAAAAATGTGCCTTATGTTTACGTGGCTTAATTGTTTTACAGATTTAGAACTGCAATGTAACCTCACATTCTAGTCCCTGTATAGACTCAAAATACTGATTTTAAAAAATATTTATTTTGCCATAATATTGGAACTGTATTTGTTTCCCTAGGGCGGACAGCTCTTTCAACTTCTTTTTCTTCTTCATGATCTTCTTCTGCCAGATTATTATTTACATCATTCAGTCAGTGGGCATCCCTGGCTGGGGAGATAGGTGAGACATTCGTTAACATTACTGTATCACTCATGGTTATTTCTGGCTATTATCTCTTTTCTTGCTCACTCATACTGTGTCTCTATTACAGCGGGTGGATAATGGCTCTCACCATGTTACAAACAAGCATCCCAGTAACTGTCATAATGATGATGGTGGCTTCATTTTTCACAGTTTCCAGCGTGTTATCTCTCATCCTGCTTAAAAAGGTGAGTGCACCCCGACACTTGGCAGGGGCGTTAGAGGAATCTGTCCCTGCCATCTTTCAGACTCATTTTTAATTACTATTTTTTAGCATAATCATATTTATGATCAAAAATGAAGTGGAATGCATGGATTGTAATAATAGGGTACAATATTATAGGGAAAATAGCCATCAAGATAATTCGAATATGATGAATAGTATGTTTGTTTGTTATTTATTTTATGAACATATACAACATTTATGGTAAGTCTTAAAGGGATGCTCCCACCAAAAAACGAAAAGTTTTTTTTTAAAAAAAATATTTTATTTTGCATTGTTTATTTTAGATATGTCTTTTGTTTTTGTTACGTAAGTTTATTTAATAAAATATTTTACTAAACAAGTGTGACTGGGTGCTGCCATTTTGTGAAATATAGTGTTATATGGTGCCACCCCACAGTGACTTTACAGCACGAGTATCTCACTATAGGGTGGGGACACAAAATGCAGTCTATAGAGCATAGATTTGCATTGAATGTACATCACAAGGGGGCAGAGTTGGAGTGATGACGTGTCACGTGACCCGGCGCTATGACGTCAGAGGCGCGCCGGGTCACGAGACCTATCCACACTCACTGCGGGAGCTGAACAGGCAGCATGGTAGGACACCATGCTGCCTGCCACTGGCCACCATGGATCAGATCAGGGTAAGTCCTCGGGTGAGGGGGCATATAATGGGGGTAATGGTGGTATATAATGGGGGTGATGCAGGCATGTGATGAGGTTAATGGAGGCATATAATGGGGGTGATGTGGGTTATGGGGCATATCGTAGGCTTGCAGCGTGGGTAGGTGGGTGCCAGAATTTTGTCTGCCTAGGGCAGCACAAAACAAAGATACACCACTGACCCTACCTAATTCTCCATCTCTATTTATTTGTATTACTAAAATGACTGACAATGTTTTCGCTTTGCATGGTGATAACCTAACTCTTGAGGAAAGCACCCTTCTGTATCCTGAATCTGCTGTTAATACTGCCATGTGGCATTTTATAATCTAGGTGTATATTATCATATTCTAAAATAAAAGAGAGACTCCACAATAGTGTGTTTTTGAATCTGCGTCCATTTTATGTCCATCTTTTTTATTTTTTGATAATGACTGGTTCTTAGAATTGACAATATTCCATGCCCTTCTGAGCATCCATTTTTATGCCTTGTACTAGTGGGTGATGTTTGAGGTCTCTGACTTGTTCAATAAATGTAGTGTTGTCTGAACAATTTACATCTACGGTCCAATATATGTCCTATTTGGACACATGGCTTATATTTGTTTAGGCAGAAGGTAGCTGTTCTGGGTAAATGACATGTATAGGAGTTTGCATAAGGATATACCATTCACTCATCCTATGACTTTTTTTTCTCTCTGCCAGGTTCACTCCTTGTATCGTAGAACAGGTGCCAGCTTCCAGAGAGCGCAGGAGGAATTCTCACAAGGCATCATGTCTAACCGCAATGTCCAAAATGCAGCTGCAGGTGCTGCCACTGCTGCAGCCAGAGGAGCCTTCCAAGCAAACTGAACCTAGCCATTTCCTCCTTTTACCTGTTAACCTCCTCCGTTCTGCACCTTTAAGATCATACCGGAGAGGAAGAGGATTCTCCTGTTTGACCAACCATTCCTCTCATGCCTCTAGTGTCTCCACACTCCACCACATACCCCACCAAGGAACAAGAGACTGTAATAGAAGAATTCTTTATATATATATGTACATATATATGCAACCATGATGAACTAACTTACTTGCTGCACTTTCCTTGACCTGTTATGTGGGGATGAAATGGCAAATATATTTAGTTTTATGTTTTTTTTTTTGTTATTGTGTGTTTCCCCAATCTCTTATTTTCATTATATATATTTTTTTTTTTTTTATTGCAGTGGGGGGGTTCAAGGGGATAAATGAGTTGGGGTGAGATGATTTTAGGGATTTTCATGTGAAAACCAGAGGATTGTGTACAATATGTATTTATGATTTCCCTTCTTGTCTGTGTAGTGATTCAGTATGTTACATTGGCTTTGAGCAATGTAAAGGCCATTTTGGCATTTGTACTGAACTAATGAGTTCATAGATTCAGTTTCACTCTTGTAAATTTAATATACTGTGTCTGCTGGACTCATGAGCTGCAGAATTTTAAAATACCACTTTCTTTTTTTCCTTTATCAATGCCTACTGCAGGAATACATATTTTCAAATAATTTAGATTTTTAAGAAAGCTTAATATTTCCTTGGGTAATGTTTAGATGAAACCTCCTCTTTTTGAAGGCTATATGTTTCAAGACAATGGGCAGAAGCTTATCATGATTACATGTTTGATCAAGAACTCCCATCTTACATAATGAAGTGCATTGTAATAGTGGTCATGTGGTTTCAAAATGGCAGTGTTGATGTAGCCTTCACATGCCTGCAACATCTTTGTTCACTTGGAACCTCGGGGACTGTGACCTTAAGGTGTCTCTCTGTGAGGAAACTAATAATGCCATAATACGTCAAATGCGCCAGCTTTGTATGATTTCACCACCCAGCAGAGCCCAATGAGTGAAGAATAAATCTTTTCTACAACATGTCTGGGTCTTTGTATAGTATAAACCTACTTATATTGTGTATGCTTTAATGACACAAACATTTGCCCAAAATGTAGTATTCAACTGGTAACTCTTATATTGTTCTCAAGCTAAATTTCCCAATGCTACATCTTTTGTCTGGCCATTAGTTCCACAAAAGGTGAGGTGCTATTTATTGCCTATCCCAGAGCTGTTTAAAGACAACAGTAGAAGAGAACCTGCTGCAGTTTACTACAAACTTTCATATATGGAAGTAAAAGATTTTTCTGGTAAAAGTTTGATTTGTTTTTTTAATCTTATAGTAAATTATATGATCATAAGGCTTCCTGTCTACAAAAACACTGCAGAAATGTTAAAATTGCTTCAGTCACCAAGGGGATTAATGTTTTGCTATAATTGTCCTTTCAGAGGACCCTTTGCCATTTGTCACCTTATAGTATCAACCATTTGCCTCATCCCATCACTTCCTTCATTGCTGAGCCTCAAATCTGATATCATCACTCCTGTTTGTTGTGAATATAGAAAATAAAAAATTATTTAAAAACAAACAGTCGGCACACTGAATTGAAGCAAATGCATAAGTTAAGAGAAAATATATATATATGTAGCTCTGGTGTCTCGAGTTTTATTACGTCACCTGTGTACTGATGGGCAAATAAACAACTTTTCAAATGGGAATTCTTGATTTGCATGTCACGCCACAAGCTGATGTCATAAACAGGTGATGCCACAGACCCATTTAAAACCAGTTTCTCTATGTATGCATTTTCATTCAAATCTGTTAATATATATATATATTTTTTTTTTTTTTAACATTACTGAAATGCAAGATGCATGACTATTTTCAGCCAGGCCTCTGGCATTTTGATTGAGTCCAGCTGCTATGATACATATAAGCACAGAGGGTGCAGTCTAGTGCCCTTAGTGAAGTATCTTCTGTATCCACCAGATCACCTGTATCCTCCTCACACCTTATTTAGTCTTTGGCTTCCCTAATAGACCTGGTGTGTTTGTGTAAGGTTGCAGTAAGTGTGGGTTTGCTCCATCCTGCACACTGTTGTTGCCTGCAATAATGTCCTGCCCCAAATGTCTAATTCCTGAAGTAACAGTGGGGATGTAGGGCTGCACTGTCAGAGGTGAGTGTCTGGATTTCACATATCTTCATTATTTCATAGCTGCAAGCAGATAGGATAGCCAGACACCTAATGCACATCAAGGCCATATTTAATAGTCTCCAGTCGTGTAAGGGAAAGTGGGCTTGGCATGCAATAGGAATGGTGACAGGTCGGCAACCTGCCATTCAATATCTGCTCCTCAGTGTCACCTCTGTCCCCAAACAGCTTCCCACTGTCATGTACAGTGTAAGTGCAGAGGCATGAAATCTAACAGCTACCTCTTACAACCGCTTAAATAAAATCCAGGAAAAAAAACAAAGAAAGATGTGGCTTCCCCCAGGTGCGCACCTAGAGCAATTGGCATCCCGGCAGGACTTCTACCCAAGACTGGTAGCACCTCTGCCCGTTGTAGGAGATCACCTCCTTAGCCCCCAAATAAAGCTCAGCATTCATTAGCTCCCAATTAAAGCTCAGCATTCACCCAGAAAGGACCACTAGCAGGTACAGCAAGAATAAATCTTTATTTGTGAAAATAAAGTGTGCCCCCTAGAGGCAGTCAGCAACATTGCAATGTAACAAAAAAAAAAAAAGATTTAATTATCTTAAAACTAGGATTAACGTTAAATTAGCTGTTAGGGTTAAAATTAAATAATTTTTTGCATAAGGGATAGGGTTAAAATTAAAATATATTACGGGATAGCATAAGCGTTAGAGTTGGGGTTAAATTTCGTGTTAGGATTACATTTAGGGTTCGGGTTGGGGTCAAAAGGTCAATATAGGAAAAAACAAAAAAACACTAGTTTTGTTTTTTGCGCCATAACTCACCAAAAAATACAGAAAAATATGGAAACATGCATATTTCTGAACTTGGGACAACATTTAGAAACTATTTGTATGGGGTCTTTTTTTAATGATTGTATTTGTTTAACCCCTTAACGCATATGGACGTATTTATACAACGTATATATAGCAAAGTGTTGTGCTCCTTAGCACAAGGCTACATGCCTGCAGCTATTCTCAGAAGCTGCTTCGGATCCGAAGCAGCCTCTGAGAGTGCTTTCGAACCCCCCGCATACGATCACCGCGAATGTGATCATATGCGCGTTAACACACATAGGCAGTGAAAGCTGATAACTAGAGGCATCATGCAACATCTTCTGTGCCCCCCTGGGCACCATCACCCGGAGGAGCATGCCCAGAGGAGAGCAACGGAAGAGAGAAAAATCTCTTCCGTCGCTCTGAAACCGCTACTTGACTGCCCCTAGAGGCAGTTAGACAGTATTACAGTTAAATACTGTCTAACCCTTGGAAAAAGATAACCCTTGATCTACTAAACCTAGACCTAGGGTTAGGGTCATAAATACGGTTATAATTAAGGTTACAGGGAGGTTCAGGTGAGTACAAGGGTTAGATTAAGGGGTTCGGGTAGATTTAGGGTTAGGGTAAATTTAATGTTGGGGTAAATTTAGGGTTAGGGGTTAAAAGGTCACTGTAGAAGAAAACGGTTAGAAAAAAAACACTAATATTGTTTATTGCCCTATTAGTTGAAATAAAACATAGGCAAACATGGAAACATTGGTATTTCTAAACTCAGGACAAATAGTAAATAAATATATAGACGGGGTGTTTTTTACCATTTGTAATTGTTTCAAAAAAAAAAATCAAGTCAAAGTTAGAAGAAGTTTTTTTTTATGGCATATTTTCATCATATTTTATAGTTTTTTAATAGTAAATTATATCGTATGATGAAAATAATAGTATCAAATGAAAGCCCCATCCGTCCTTTAAAAAATGATATATAATTTGTGTGGGTGGACTGAACACAAAGAAAGAAATTCACAGTTCAGAAAACATGACAAAAATAATGGAATTCTGGTCTTCAAGGTACATCAAATGCAGCATAGCACTCGGTCACTAAGGGGTTAAATTATATTTTAGGTCAAAGTTAGAAAAAGTTTTTTTTTTTTTTCTCATAATATTTAATGATTTTTTTTTTTTAGTAAATTATAATATATGATGAACATAATGGTATCTAATGAAAGCACTTCTTATGACGATAAAAACAGCATATAATTTGTGTGGGTACAGTATGTGAGGAAGAAGAAAATACAGCTAAACACAAACACCCCAGAAATGTCAAAACAGCCATTGTCACCAAGGGAAAGTCACGGTAAAAATGTCTTGTCACTAAGGGGTCAATCTCTTATTTTAACTTGTGAAATAATTTTTTTAAATGAAACTGTTGTTGACATCCTCCACAAGCCTGTAACATAGGTTGCGAAACTTTGAGATAAAGATAATGGTAACACCCTTCAGTTTGCAATGCTAAAAACTAGCATGTTCTAGAGTAATCTTGCCATCAGCACACGGGTTATCGCAAATCCGTGTAATATGTGGACAAACAGGCATTGTCTAGGTAGAATAGAGTAATATGGTTCCTTGTGGAACTATCATGCTCTGGAGACCAGACAAACTCAGGAAAAAGGAATTCATAATAGAATTGGCCAATTATGACACTAAGGGGTGGGCAGGTTTTACCCATCATGCTCAGTCAGTGTTTGGTTGAATGTATAGTTACTGCTTTTCTCCCTTTAATGACCGAGTACGAATGAACTGCCATTAATCGCAGTCTCTCTCTCCCTCACGCCGCTAGTAGCCGTCAGTCGCTGTGTCTTGTTGCACTGTAGTTCTGAGCGTGGACGCTGTCACTTTAACAAAAACACGGAAGTGCTGCACAGTCTGGCAGATTCGTGACAGAATTGGCACAGCTTGGGCACACGGCAATGCCAGCGGTGTGACCCAGCCTGCGAGCTGTTTATATGGCCGAGCACAATGGCTTCAGCAAGCTGGGCCCCCCCTCGGCTGGAAGACTTTATCCTGACAGACAAGCTGGGCAGCGGGACCTATGCCACAGTGTACAAGGCGTACAGGAAGGTAACGCAGCGGGCCTGAGGGATAGACCACATCCATCTCCCAAGTAGCTCTATGTCTGACATGTGAGAATGGGTTGGATCCTGAGGATCATTTCCTAAATGTGTGCTGCTGCCTGCTGGCAATAATCCACAGGAAAAACGTAAATACACATTATGAATGCAATATGCATGCACACATTGGACTCTGTTCAGTAACTTGAGAAATGTATCCTTAATCGTTGAATATATATGCAAATATATATGCAAAGTACATAAGTGAGATAAAAGCAATAGATGATAACTCACTTCATTGAATAGACATCATTATGTAAAAAAAATACCTATAACAACATGCTAAGGACCACCTTCAAGTATCTTAGGGCTGTTGGTGTTTTATGGGCTACACTGCCTCAAAATTCATTGCTATACATATTCTATACTGACCGTGTTGAAGAGAATAGATTTCCCTTTACTTATTTACACTTTAAGATCTCTCCGCCCCAGTCCTTATTTTTTCTGTTGTTTATATTTTTGCTATATTAGCGAAACACACGTGAAGTGGTGGCCATCAAATGCGTCAGCAAGAAGACCCTGAATAAGACTTCAGTGGAAAACCTTCTGACTGAAATTGAGATCCTGAAGACTGTTCATCACCCACACATCCTTGAGCTGAAGGACTTCCAGGTAATTAGTCTAGCCACAGAATAGCAATGTAGGGTCTGCGTGCAGGTAAGATCCTGGGTAGTTGGCAGGTATCATTGTTCTGCATCCCATGATGCTAAGCTAGCTTTTAGCTGGCAGTGCATGACGAGTAATGTAGTTGACAAAGGAAGCGGTGTAAAGATTAGCAATTTATCAAACCAACTATTAGAGTACATTTTCGATGATGGTCAACCAGGCAGAGAATTGCCAAAGTAATCCCTGGAGAAAATGTCGAAAAGATTGTGTGGGGGTTTCAAAGTATCCTGTTCCAGTGACCGCATTCTTATTCTGCCTTATTCTGCAATTGGACAGTACTATGGGAACTGTAGTCCACCACAAATAGCACCAGAGCTCATGCTATTTTTTACCCTGATTAACAAACCATGTTTGGTCAACTGTTGTGGGAATGCGCAGGCATTTGCAGCTCACTGAAAAGTCACTTTTCAACACCACACCCCTGATTCACCAGAGTACATTATGTACTTGGCTATTGGGTGAATGGTAGGGCTCAGTATGTTCCGTTAGGATAACCAGTATGGGAAAGGCTGCAGATATTGGTGTATGTTCTACATTGTTCAACATTGAAATTGATCTATTTATATGTAGAATACACTTATTAGTAATAGTAAATATTAATGCTGCTCAATAATGTAGTTGGAATGTAATGAATGGTATAAACAAAGTGTACAAATGTATACTGGTAAATATGTTGTTTGACAAATTTCAGATTTCTATCTACATTTTTATTTATGATTACACTGATTATGTCACACTACTACTTTTTCTCGTCGCGTGCAGTGGTTAAAGAGGTTATTCATTTTGAGGCAGTCAATGAACAACATACTTTCATTAAGGTCATATGACCGAAACCTTGCTTATATACTGCTGCTGCTGCAATACAAGTTTGCCTTTCACTAACTGAGTGCTGGATATTCTATGATTTTTCACGGAGTTAGTTCAGAAAGTTTGTAAAGTTTTTTCATTAATAAAATATTGTGTGACTTTCGGTTTAAAGAGGGACTTAAACCAAAATACAATTCAGGTCATTAAAAAACTCATCTTGAATGGTGCTCTTAGTATGTACAGTTCAAAAGATATTAGGTGGATGTGTACAAGATGCGCTGATAGAACTGTCTAGAAACTAAAAAAAAGAAAAGAAAAAAGGATGGGCAGTCACCTGTGTATCACAAAGCAACATAGAATGTGTCATAAGATAAGAACCATAAGGCCCAATGTCTGCCCAATTTTCTGAATACTTTCATTAATTCCTGACCTTATCTTGTATCTAGGATAATTGATAAACGTGGGACACCAACCCACAGTGCCAAAAAAAAAAAAACAGTTAAGTTGGTGGACCCGTGGTTCCCACAGCCACTTTAAACTCTGCAAAATTAAAATTACATTGTGGGTTGAAAAAAGAGCACTATAAATATCACTGAGGCTGGAACAATGTTACCTATAAAACATCGATTTAATGAAGCTTAAAATCACAGAAAGAGTTAAAGAAATGTCAAAAGTAGAATGCACATGTAAATGGTACAGACTTCCACTGGGCTTATTCAAAGGCACAACCTCCATCCGAGCTTCTTCGCTTATGACCAAGAAAGGAGGGCAAACACAAAAACATGTGAGAATAATACATTTGATACAATCTACTAGTGAGCCACTATATGTAAAATGTATGGACTGATGACCTCTAGTAGTCAAGTGTTATAAGGGCCTGCAAGGTAAGCGACTCATTCAAAAGCATATATAATATTACATATTGAAAGTTTATATTTTAAATAGAGGTGGTCACACTTGCTGATGATCAATTAATTGAGCACCTTCACCTTTGCCTCTTAATCCCTATGGAAGCAGTAAGGGTGTACCTAGTTTCTAAAATATGGTGTCTCCATTTTGGCTTTATTTTTGTTAAATAATTCATAACACGGTGTATTTTGTCATGTGTGGTTGTTCATCAGAGGTTGTGTTTACCTAATTTTAAGACCTGTGAGGTGTAATTTATGACTGTATAAGGGTGATTGCACCTCTTATATACCTTATCTGCACTTCCTGGGCAGACTAGACAGGTTGAATGCTTCCTGTCTGCTGACACCTTGTATGTTTCTATACATTGCAACACTTTTGTGCCACATCTTGACTTTAGTTTGCAGCACCATTTTGTATTTTGGTTGCACTGCCGCTGAGGGGTAACAGCACAACCTGGATGTCCACATGCACATAGCACTCTCTGGAGTTTGCGTAATACAAAGGCATATAAGTGAGAACAATAAAAGTTGTTGTTTTTTCTTTTTCTGTTTCACAGTGGGACCGGGATTACATATTTGTAATCACAGAGTATTGTCCAGGGGGAGATCTATCTCGCTTTATCAGGACGCGCAGGATTCTTCCTGAAAAGATTGCACAAGTCTTCCTTCAGCAGCTCGGTAGATATACCTATCATACTTTCTTGTTCCCCATACTCTTTCACAAGCTGTAATTGTCTTGGGGATTTTTTTTTTGTTCTGGAGCCATCCATATACATTTTTACAGCATTTTCCTGGCCAAAATCTAAAGTAGCAGACTTCCTAAAATAATTTTATCAGTTTAATGCTCCCATCATTTATTGCTGCCTCTTCCTCTATTTACCTTCATACCGCCTGTCTATTTCATTCAATTATTTATACTATCCCTGCTCCTATATCTAATCTCCCAATATTCCTTCTTGTCTCTATTGTCCTTAGTGTTCCACTAACTTCACACAATGGTGAGTGTTTCTTATGAATGTTACATATTGCCTTTAGCGTCTCATCATAGAGATTTTGTTCCTATCCAATGCTGAGCATGTGTCTCTGGCTTCACACTGGCTCAGTATCACATCTTCTTAGACTAAAATCAGGGAAACACTAAGTGTTCCTCCCTACTTACACAATAACACTTTTATTTAAATTTACACTGGCCTGAATCCTCCACCCATATTTAATATGGTCATTATACCATGGAGTATATAATTCCAAGAAAGGTACTCCAAGGAACTTACAAATTATTTTAGGAACTAGAATAATTTCCCATTATAGACCTAGCCATACCATTAAAAACATATACATTATAAGGTTTTATTTGCATACCAGAATCTGTTTCAGGGAGAAAAGCTATGCTGGAGCCTTTCCTGATGTAATGGCTTTAATAAAAGTTCCTGATCCGTCCGTAATCGAGACTTATGAGCAGGGGAGGGCTGTGACAGAAACAGGGGGGCAAATTACCCCAGGTTGGTTTCTTCACTGTGTCACAGGACTGGCTTACTGTTGTACTTCCTATTGTAGTGAGTTTCTACATTTTACCCCATGGTATACGCTCAGACCTTTGCTTGAAATTTAAGTTTGATTGGAATTTGTAGAATCAGCAGGCCACTCTCCATATGACCCTTCAAATTCTGCCCACTACGCCATTTCTTGTTGCCAGCCCACAAGTACGCCTCCCCACTTCTAAGATAGCTAGCTCCTATATCTTAAACTTCCAGTGTCCTCTCTTCCCATCTGGATCTTCCTAGGTAAGTGTTTATATATGTCTCTCTCTGTTTATCTCCAAATGTGTTCTTATTTATTTCTGTTTCTTGTTGTTGTGGACAACATTGCCCATAGTTCTTAGCCAGCCACATGACTAAGTGCCAAAATAAATCCACCTCAGCTGTAGTGTCAAAAAGTTGCTTTTTCAGACTACATTTCCCACAATGCCTACTCATTCAGGTGACTGACCAAGCATCTTAGAAAATATGGTCCACACCAGCTGGAATGACACGTTTGCCAATACTGGCAAAACTGTTTAAATGTGTAACAAATAGATTATATTTTAATTTATTGTAAGCTAACTAATTCATTCTCATAATTGTAAAAAAAAAAAAAAAAACATAAAATTATCTGTACTGTCACTTATTTTCCTTTCATGTTTTTGCAAACAGAAGTTCAGTAAATGGTCCCATATCTTTAATGTAGTAGATATTCGTAATTCGTAGTAAATATTGCTACTTAATCATTTTACAGACGATAGCATTTCAGCTAAATATTGTGCTTATCAAATTGCTGACGCATAGATAATTGAGAAGTTTGTTTTAACTTTACTGTGCGCCTCTGATCCATAATCCAATATTTGCACACTAATATGTTACAGATAAGAGCTACAACCATGGCTACAAGCTTGTGAATTTCCCCAGTCTTTGGGTTCAGAACAGTACACCAGTGGGCACCTCTCAAGCCCCTATTGAGAACCTATGAGAAACTTAGGGTGCCAAAATTAGTAATGGGACAGGCTTTAGTAACTCAATCTAGAACTGTGGAAATCAACCCAACTCATTTCTCCATTTCAAAATTCTCATGTTCATTATTACTTTTTTACTGATTCATCTTCTATGACTTCTACACCTGTCTTTTTTGTATTTTTGCACCTCTTCCAGATCTCCTCCACACACCCAGAGTGCATCTATTCTGTATCTCATCTTTTCATTTTACCTTTTTTCTTTCTACACTTTTTAATTGATGTGATAAACATTATATCCATCATGGTAAAACTGCCTTGTTTGTTTGTTTGTTTATTTATTTATCTATCTATCTATCCATGAAGCCAATGTGCAATAGTAGGTAGAATATCTCATGGCATGAATATGATGCAATGGAAGAAATTGTCTTTTTGACTGGATTAAATCTTCCTGCATTAACTTGGTTTCTATCTCTCCCACCTTTGTTTATAGCTAGTGCTTTGAAGTTCCTGTATGAAAACAACATTGCCCATTTGGACCTGAAACCTCAGAATATTCTTCTGAACAGCCTGGACAGACCCCATCTTAAATTGGCAGGTGAGCATGTGGAATTGGTTATAGGAGAATACAAGTCAAGAACTTAGACCTTTTCAGATTCCTCATCTCCCCACTAGATTTTGGTTTTGCTCAGCACATGTCATCATGTGATGAACCTCAAGCCCTGAGAGGATCTCCACTTTACATGGCTCCCGAGATGGTCTGCAGCAAACATTATGATGCCAGGGTGGATTTGTGGTCTGTTGGTGTCATTCTGTATGGTGAGTTAGCTTTATTGTTTACAATCAAATTGCTCATTAGCAGATAAATTGTATAGATAATATAATAAATCCAAATGTAAAAACCTTCTTTTGTTAACACCTATTTTGTCCATGCCATACCCTTGGTGACATGGCCTGTTTTAATACTTTCTGTGGTGTTTGTATTTATCTGTAATTTTCCTTTTTCTCTTTTAATATACCTAAAGATATTATTATGTATTGTTGTTATTAGCATAAAAATCTCAACTGTGAATGTAGAGAATCCAATAAAATCCAATATTATATATATATATATATATATATATATATATATATATATATACACGTTATGTTAGCATAATTGCAAGCAAATGCAAAATTTAGTAGAAAATAATGTGTTAAATGTGACTGTGGTGTCTCCTGTTGATGACATCACCTGTAGCTTGATCTGCATATAAACAGCTTTTCAGTAGGAAATTAAGCCACTGGTGAGGTCATGAACAAGAGACACCAAAGACACATTTAACCCTTTCTCAGCACATGACATACTTGGTACGTCATGTCTTAATGACTGTCAGAGTCTCAGGCAATACTGAAATAACCCCTCCAGCCTATATACGATCGCTCCCAGGAGCGATTGCATGCACCATACCAGAAAGGCAGTTGCCTCTCCAATAGGCCACCCCCCATTTGTGGGAAAAAGCTTTGGAAGCGTTAAATAGCCACTCCGTTGCACATCGTAGTTGCTAGATTGCCTATTGCAGCAGTCAGCAACATTACACCAAAAAAATACACCAGTAGTTAGGGTTAAGGTCTAGAATTTGAGTTAGAGAGACAGTTAGGTTTAGCGTTAAGTTGATTGTTGAGGTCAAAAGATCATTGTAGAGAAAAATTGTTAGGAAAAAAACACTATGTTATTGTCCTATAACTTGCAAAAAACAACAGAAAAATATGTAAACATTTGGATTGAATCGCTTAGGAGAGATATCATTTATTCAGATAGCTGAAGTCACGTTCCTAAATCTGCAGCACTGTCAATACACTGAAATCAACTTAGGTGCTAACTCTCTCCACATTAATTTAATAGAGGCTGTTGTCAGTGCAAGCAGGATATAATTACACAAACCATATACTTATACCAGCATCATTTCTTTATTTTCTACAATTTTGTATGTATACATTTAATTACAAGTGAGCTGGAAGTGTTTTCTCTTAGTTTTAAATTTTTCACATGTTGCACTAATTTTCTCACATAGTAAGAACATTTGAACTTTTTTTTTCTGTGTATGTTAATAGTAAATTAATAGAAGTTAGGTTTTATTACAAGGAGAGACCTCCATTCCCCTTATTCTCATTCTTCTGTATTTTCGGGTTATCTCCACTAGAGGTCTCTCGTCCCCTTGTGTATGCATACAGACACATTAGATGAGGTTCAGATCCTTTTTTCTTGAATCTAAGCACAAACACAGCAGAAGTGTAAAAACATACTTGGTCACTAAGGGGTTAAAACATATCTATTAATTTATGCAGTTCTGGCAACACCATATATGAATAATCTTTGACATTTTTTATTCTCTACGTTCATAACACAGTGTCCCTTTCCTTTAAAAACAAGTACAATCATTTACTCCTAAATAGTACTTATTTAGGCACCAATAGAAACGCCCTTGGGTTTAATGTGGCGCAAGCATATTCCTATGACTTCTGACCCATACAGAGATTGTTCAGTGCAGCATTAGAAAATAGAGCCTATTGCTGACCTTAGGAGAAACCCAAATCACACAAATCTATACCCGAGGAATGCCAAACCAGTCCCCCACACCACTCCCCCTCCTTTTTTCCTCTTTTTCTTTCCTTCTTTTTCCTCCTTTCCGCCATCATTCTTGTACATGTATATGCTTTCTTTTTATACAGTCAGAAGTGAAATCACCCACTGCGTTCGGAGTCCTGTACTGTTTCTCCACATCACCCCTCCCTACACCTCCCTCTTTCCCTCTCTCTCCTTTTTGTTCTTTATTCACAACTTTTGAAAATCAATACAAATATAATTACAAAAAAAGAACAGTGCATGGGGAAAAAAGAACAACTAACAACTTAAATTAATAAAACAGACAACATGCAAAAAATAGCATGGAATATCCCTATAGTTCACATTCTGTAAAAAAGACTGTCTAGTTTCAACTGCTGCTGATATTATCCTAGGCCAGAAAATGGAAATTGGACATTTTGTATGCACCTTATGTTTGTTATGCTGTTAAAGTTTGTAATATTGGTGCAACCTGGGGATTGTGTTAGTATTTAAATATAAACACACAAAATGTTTAAGGCCAATGTTTAGGAATAGTTTAGCTATTGTTGTGATTGGCTCCTCATTATACATCTCTGCCATTTTTGTAGAGGCTTTATTTGGAAAGGCACCTTTTGCATCAAAATCTTTTTCCGAACTGGAGGAAAAAATCCGCAGTGACCGGACAATAGAGGTAATAACTTACATAGATGGGAAAGTAAGGCTGGATAGGAAATGAATTAGAGAAAATCATAATACATGAAGACGAAAAATAAAACTGGATAAAGAAATCCACGTGGAAGATAAAAATGGGACAGAGTCAATTTTTTAAAAATGGCAAAAAGAAAGGATAGTGTTTATAAGGAGGAAAGGAAATGTGTGGATTTGAAAAAGTGTGACCATTAGGAGTAAAAGTAACAGTAGTATGTGGGGGGAAATGTATGTGTAAAAATAAAGTGAGTTTGGATAGTAAAATAAATGATGAGGGATAGCAGACTGGATAAGGAGACATTTGGGACTTATAGGCGAGATCGTAAAGCAGGTATTCATGAGCGAACTCGACAACAGTTACTCTAGCTAGGCAATGTACAGTTTTTCAGCCATTATTTATAGTCCTAGCCTATTGTCCACAGCTTCCCACAAGGCCACGGGTATCTCTTGAATGTCGTGATCTGCTGCAGCGACTTTTGAAACGGGACCCCAATGAACGGATTTCATTCCCAGACTTCTTCACTCACCCATTTGTAGACCTGGAACACATGCCATGTGCAGACACTCTTCAAAAAGCCGTATGTAAAGGGAGAGGTTATTTATTTTTGTTTAAATATGATTACTATGTCACTTATGGCCTCTCTTACTTCAATAGATTTTAGTCACGTATTAAAGGGCCTGTTCCACCTACAGTATCAATTTACCAAATTGTTGCTTAATGCCTTGACATCACGGCATTATAACAACAACACCTGAGCATCGCATCCCCCTCTAATTTTAAAGGAGGACGTTCTACGTCCCCTCACCAGGTCCTCAATGACGACATGGAATGTCCTTGTGTTCTGAACGGGTTAAAATCTATTTAGCAGAGGGTTTTTTTTATTAGTCTTTGTAGAGGTATAAAATATTTTTCATGTAAAATTTAGAAAAGTGTTTTTTTTCCTTAAAATTTTAATCTTATAAAAACATTTTTTTATAGGAAATTATATGATATAATCAAAATAATGGTATCTAAAGAAAGTCCTTCTTATTCTGAAAAAAACCCCAATATATAATTTGTAAGGGTACAGTAAATGAGAGAGAGGAAAATTACAGCTAAACACAAACACCACGGAAGTGTAAAAACAGGCTATATCTTGAAATGTACAACATTCCAAAAACAGTGGTGTGCTCAAGGGGATAAAAACATGTGCAACATACAGAAAATAAGTTAGGTGGAACAGCCCCTTTAAATGACTGATCCCCCTCCATCATGTCTCTGTCCCATACCCCACATATAATATTTATAAACCCCTTTCCTCTCCCCTATGTCTTTATTGCCAGGTGTCTCATATCTTTTTTTTGTTGGTCCCACACCTGCAGACTTCCCTGGTGTCTGAAGCTGTGGAAAAAGATGGAGCTGGAGAACATTCTGCTGCCCTCACCTTATACTGTCGAGCCCTTGAGTACTTTATACCCGCACTGCACTGTAAGGACTTATTTAGAATCTCATCAATGTAATGTGTGATTTTTCCAATTCTAGTGATAAACTCTTCAGGTTGAGTTACTCTTTAGGTTGAGAAATTGTAATAACTCATTTGCACTTACATTTCCAGCATGTGCCCACCTCATTATTAGTTGCTATAGGTGCAGCTGTAATAACCATACTGCATGCTTATTTACGCAAGTGTACTTCTTCTATGCTGACCCAGTGGAGCTCCTCTTTTAGTTCCGGTGTATGAATCACAAAGTATGAGCTGCAATGCAAGCCCAACTAGATATTTGCTTCTCCCTCACACTGGATCACTTCTGACACCAGCTGCACAAATAAGGTGTATAAAAAGGTGCTTATGTGGTATGGATCTACTGTCATGCTAACAGTGTATTACAGAGATTCTGTGCCCTCTCATCTTAAGTGCCCGAGGCTGATGCGTCATTCAGCTAGCCCTAGTTACAGTTACTGCTCTGGTTTATTTTTTCAGGTCTCAATTTGATTCAATCTGACTGCATCTTCTCAAATTGCCCCCTGTAGCAATATGCTAAAATGCAAAAAATCAGATCTGCCACATGACCTTAAATTGTCGGAAATTGCCTCCTACTTTGAATCTCTTTGTAAATCTTTCTTGTAAATTAATCCTAGTAGCTTTAATAGAAAATTGCTATTCAATTCTTGATTTATTCTAGGAGAGACAAAGCTCTGACTCCAGAAGAAATCAGGATGGCTTCTAAATATATCCATCTATCTCCTATAGCCACTTGCAGTGTACTTGACTGTAAAAGTTTAGTACTTCTGGAAACACTACTTTCCTTCATCATTTTATTCCGAGTTCTGGATTGGTCTCTTGAGATTGCTTTGGCAATAGTTTATTTTGTCTCAAGGATTTCGAAATAATTGGTTTATAAAAGTAGATCATGAAAGCTAGTGTGTGTGTTTTGTGTCCACTCTGAAGAACATTTTGTTCTAATTTCTGGTTAACACTATCCACTGTATCTGATGGATTCCAGGTGTACAGTTGTCTGCTGGCCAAGTCTTTTGTTAAGCACTCTGTTTAGGCTCCTGTGAAATGCATGTGTGGTGTTTTTAACATACAAATACTATGTGTATTGTAATTTTTATTTGAATCCTAACACTCCTGCTACATACCCAGGATCCACTTTGCTTATACTTAAACCTCAGTATGCGTCAAATTGTATTACTGGGATGAGTACAACAGTGGCACTTTCTGTCATATTTAAACATTTTTACATCTTAGAATTTGTCTTGTAGACGAGACAGATGTCAGAAGAAAGCAAGCTATAAGATCAAAGGTCAGTATGGAACTTTACTTTCATATTAGTATGGATGCTTATCCTTATTTTCAGTGTTTGTCCTGTATTGTATAGTAGGCTTGAGATAGGAGTCATTGTTTGGTATTTGTAATCCATTGTAATCCATTCCCTTTTGTTAGTGGTCTTTTATACGAGTTTTACAATGAGTCTCTAATCTCTGCAGGTATCTCAGTACGTCTCTAGGGCGGAGGAGCTGAAGGTCCTCATCTCTTCCAACAACAAGACGCTTCTCATGCAGGGCAACTCCACACGGGGGCTACTGAAAGGTGAGCAAATTGTAGCCAAAGCACTTACCAGCTTACGATACATACAGGGAGTGCAGAATTATTAGGCAAATGAGTATTTTGACCACATCATCCTCTTTATGCATGTTGTCTTACTCCAAGCTGTATAGGCTCGAAAGCCTACTACCAATTAAGCATATTAGTTGATGTGCATCTCTGTAATGAGAAGGGGTGTGGTCTAATGACATCAACACCCTATATCAGGTGTGCATAATTATTAGGCAACTTCCTTTCCTTTGGCAAAATGGGTCAAAAGAAGGACTTGACAGGCTCAGAAAAGTCAAAAATAGTGAGATATCTTGCAGAGGGATGCAGCACTCTTAAAATTGCAAAGCTTCTGAAGCGTGATCATCGAACAATCAAGCGTTTCATTCAAAATAGTCAACAGGGTCGCAAGAAGCGTGTGGAAAAACCAAGGCGCAAAATAACTGCCCATGAACTGAGAAAAGTCAAGCGTGCAGCTGCCACGATGCCACTTGCCACCAGTTTGGCCATATTTCAGAGCTGCAACATCACTGGAGTGCCCAAAAGCACAAGGTGTGCAATACTCAGAGACATGGCCAAGGTAAGAAAGGCTGAAAGACGACCACCACTGAACAAGACACACAAGCTGAAACGTCAAGACTGGGCCAAGAAATATCTCAAGACTGATTTTTCTAAGGTTTTATGGACTGATGAAATGAGAGTGAGTCTTGATGGGCCAGATGGATGGGCCCGTGGCTGGATTGGTAAAGGGCAGAGAGCTCCAGTACGACTCAGACGCCAGCAAGGTTGAGGTGGAGTACTGGTTTGGGCTGGTATCATCAAAGATGAGCTTGTGGGGCCTTTTCGGGTTGAGGATGGAGTCAAGCTCAACTCCCAGTCCTACTGCCAGTTCCTGGAAGACACCTTCTTCAAGCAGTGGTACAGGAAGAAGTCTGCATCCTTCAAGAAAAACATGATTTTCATGCAGGACAATGCTCCATCACACGCGTCCAAGTACTCCACAGCGTGGCTGGCAAGAAAGGGTATAAAAGAAGAAAATCTAATGACATGGCCTCCTTGTTCACCTGATCTGAACCCCATTGAGAACCTGTGGTCCATCATCAAATGTGAGATTTACAAGGAGGGAAAACAGTACACCTCTCTGAACAGTGTCTGGGAGGCTGTGGTTGCTGCTGCACGCAATGTTGATGGTGAACAGATCAAAACACTGACAGAATCCATGGATGGCAGGCTTTTGAGTGTCCTCGCAAAGAAAGGTGGCTATATTGGTCACTGATTTGTTTTTGTTTTGTTTTTGAATGTCAGAAATGTATATTTGTGAATGTTGAGATGTTATATTGGTTTCACTGGTAAAAATAAATAATTGAAATGGGTATATATTTGTTTTTTGTTAAGTTGCCTAATAATTATGCACAGTAATAGTCACCTGCACACACAGATATCCCCCTAAAATAGCTAAAACTAAAAACAAACTAAAAACTACTTCCAAAAATATTCAGCTTTGATATTAATGAGTTTTTTGGGTTCATTGAGAACATGGTTGTTGTTCAATAATAAAATTAATCCTCAAAAATACAACTTGCCTAATAATTCTGCACTCCCTGTAGTATGTTTCAGTTAAAGTAAAGCAGTGTATGGCAATATACTTTAGACTGTACATGTAATTTACACTTACATTAAACCCCAGAATACATACCTATGTTATTAGATTTTTGAAGCTGCACTATTTTCATAGCGTCATCATGTATGATGCAATCTAAACAAGCTAATACACTTACTGTCTATTTGAGTTCAGAAGCCTCCATTGCAGAGACAGATATGTGATATATTTCTTATCACACGTTCTCCTTTATATCTTCCACATCTATATCCTTTCTGCACAATTAATCATGTTGATGTTACAATGCTCAGAAATGGCACAGGACAAGCCACGTCTGTTTGCTGCTTTGGATGTGGCATCAGCTGCTGTAGCTAAGGTAAGAAGCTGGATAAGGATGGTGACATGGGTTGGATTACAGTGCCATTCACCTGGTTTTTAAAACCTTTCTATTCTTCTGCTCTTCATTTATCCGGTCTCTAGGATGAAGAGGGTATGATGGCTGATGCTCTGGATCTTTACCAGCAGAGTCTGGGAGAGTTGCTGCTAATGTTATCTGGTGCGTTACAATATATACTGTGTATCATGTAACTATCATTATGTCACTATATAGGAGTCATTATACATCTGCAGAAAATACAGGCAGAAACACAGTGCAGGAGAGAGATATTACTAAGAATCTGGATTTCCAGCACTCCAGGAATATTTATTTTGCCTCTTTGTTTTATAACTAGTAATGTATAAATAAATTGAATCTAGCCCCTTTGATCTTGTCCAATCCTATCTACATTTTATACAGGCTGACTATCCTTTCGCCAAAATACTTGGAACCAAAAGTATTTTGGATGTCAGGTCATTTCGGATGATCATCATTTTCACCAACAAGATATATTAAAGCCTCTCAGCACTCATGAAATACAGTAATATCAATGTAAATACTGTATAGAGAAAATGAATCACTTTTACTGTGATGTAGCCGTGATATGAGGCATGGTTAGGAACCCGCCTCATATCACCTGAACACGCACCATTGTATTAGTTTGGGGGGGGGAATCTGAGCATGCATGGAAAGGCTGGACACTAAATAAACTGTTGTGTGCTTGCGTTCTGACGGGTGTGTGTGGAATTTGCAACTTGTGGCAAAATCCCCAATATTTTGGATAATGTATTTCTGGATAAGGGATACGCAACCTGTACAAGATAAATAATACGCTTGGTAAGGTTGAACTATTATAGTGATTTATGGTGTAGAGAGGATATGGAGATATATTATATAGTGACAAACTCCATTGTATAGTCACTTTCTGTGGGCTAGACACATGGTCTTGTAGCACAATAAAGGACAGTACAGCAATATTACTTTGTGATTAATCCTACTTGCCAGACTAAGATAAACAAGGATCTCAAAAAAACAGCTGAACCTTTCTGCCTCGTTACACTTACTGAGTGGAAGGATAATGTCATGTCATATTACATCCACTTAGTATAATATGGGAAATAAAATAGTAGATACAAATAAATTCTCTTATGATTTGTTGCAGCTGAACCAGCTGGCAGGAGGCGAGAGCTTTTGCATGCAGAGGTGAGTATTGGTCAATGTTAAGTAGTTAATGCAGGGCTGTGATCACTACTTACCCCTCTCTGATCCATACATTTACAGATTCAGACACTAATGGGTCGGGCAGAGTTCCTAAAGGAACAGGTAAGAGTGCAAGTATGAAATGCAAAAACATCACTGTTGGTCCACATTAGAATTTACATTACATTAACATTTATTTATATAGCTCTGACAGTTTACATAGCGCTAGGTACATCGCATAGAGGGGGGCTACATACTAAGTCAGATGATGCATGAGGTAGAGAGCGCTGCTCGCAAACATACAATTACATTATACTTTCTGGACAGGATTTAATTTTGGGATCTGGAGTTAGCAGTAGTTAGCTCAGTCCTCCATAGTGGACAGAAAGCAATTCCTGAGCTGTTACTCTGGGGATTGAGCATATTGGGTCCACAAAGAATGTGAGTACACTTGGGTACTTTGATGTCTACAAGAGTAGCTTATTGTATTATTCTGTCTAAGATAAAGACGTGTGATTGGAAATCTGAATCCCTGGACCAGGAAGGACTCTCTGAGTCTGTGCGCAGCTGTAAGTATGTTCCACCCATTATCCCTATTCATATGCAGTTACACAACTCATACCTCTCCTTTCACTCTCACCTGCCATGTCTTCTTATTCCTCTTTGTACAGCTCTGTAGATCTCTCTTGCCTTGCCTAGCTTTCTCTCTCCCATTAATTCCATCTACAAAATTCTCTCCCCTTCATTGACTTTCTCCATGTTCACTGTCAGGTCCAATGAACACCCACTATGTCTTTCTGTAATCATTGCCTCAGACACAAAAACTCTCTCATTGAGTTTCTCCATGAACCTGTCTCTTTAGGCTCTCTATTAACCTTTGTATCTTTTTATTGTTCACAGCATGCTCTCTCCAGTGACCATCGTGTGAAATGCACTTCATTGTGGTCTTACATGTTTGTTTTTTTCTGTATCTATAGTATGGTGATTATATAATTTAAATTAAATTATTTCCACTCTTTGTTTTATTGTATATTTTATGCACCCAGAAAACAATACTTCTATGGGTTACACTAGCAAAGTGAAAAGCAATGCTACTCTGTCATGCACTTACATTCAGGTTTGTTGCTATTGGTTAGTCAACACAAATTAGGGGATGAAGGTATTAAACCAGGGATTTGGCACTGCAGCTTAAACCGGTGATTTATGCACATTATTTCCCATAATGCTCAACAGCCAAATGACTGACTAAACATAAGGGAAATAATAGAAAATAACTGCTGTGGTACAAAAAGGAACCTAGTAATGAATTAAAGCAGGGAAGAGATTAGGACAGTGGCTTGGCACCCAGCTATTTTGGATTACAGTTCCCATAATGATCATAATGGTCTCTCCTCGTGTTCTTCACTATTTCATTTTCTTGCATTACCAGAATTACAGTGTACACTATCCAATTCCTTTTACAGCATCAATGGGGCCCTCTTTCCTCCTTCCAACGGCCATGATCACCACATCCATTTCCCAATACCAGTCATCAGTCTGCACACCTCTTCTCCCCACCATCACTGTCCTCTTACCCCTTTTTACACTAGCATCACTGTTACCACTTCGCTAACTCACTGAGGTCACATTTACCACTTGGCTTTCCCCTGCCATCACAATTACCAATTTTCTTTTCTCACTTGCATCACAGTTACCAATTCACATTCCCCTCTAGCATCACCTCACACTTGGTGCTTCAGCCCCTTTAGCCGGTCTCCAGAGATGTCACTGCTGTATATACTCCCATACATCAGATTACATACCTCTGGTCCTGATGACACATACGCACAGAAATGAACATGTGGCCACAGTCTGCATGTTTTTTAATGATCTTTTCTAAGATGTAAGTAAAATTCCATATACAAAGCAAGCATGGCTGATTTAATTCAATATATAAAATGAACTGTCTCTCTTACACCAATGTTCTTCAATTTATGGGTCCACCAACTTACCACAATAAACACACACTACCGTGAGACACACATGGAATAGTTTGGTGTAATTATAATAAAAATATAACAATCATATTACACCTGTACAGTGCAGGTAATCACACACATGACATATTCAAAGAATTCATTTTAATCACACAGCGTTACAAATTCAGAGTTTTGTAAATAAACATTAATATTACAAAGTGAACAAAATAAAACAGCTCTAATTTGAACTTACTTCCAACTGCACACAGAACTACAACACAGAGCAGAGTTACACGGAGGCTGCCAGAGATAACACGAACAATGCTCTAGAACACGTTTTGAGGAACCTCAGAGGTTTCAATTTCTGACTGTAAAGGTGCAGACTCCTACAGGGGTATTTCTATCAGTTATTATTGTTACATCTTTCTACCATATCAGATGAGATCTCAGCAGAACACCATATGCAGTGTGGGGGTGAATTCAGCATGGCTCTGATCTCTGAAATATAGTCAATAAATAATCTATATCAATGAAATCCTAACATTAAATATTACTGCCTCTGAACCCGTGTTATACCCCAACTGATAGTCTGGAGCTGGTCTTGTCCAGTACTGTTTGGATGGATTTGTGTTTCGCACACACTGTACAATAATGATAGTTTCCTACATGATGTATAAAACAGGGTGTGATCTCCCTGAAAAGCACCACAGTATAAGATCTGATCTCTTACACAGAAGCTACAAAAAAGGACCTTAGCGTTCTACAGTGCTTGTTTACCACTGTATACAATATGGTGTCATACCTCCACCGACCCATAGCGTGCAATTAAAAGTATGGTTTTCATAGAGTGTGCATTACGGCCCAACAGCTGATGGGTCTGTATGTTAATGATATATTTTTTCTGTTAAAAGCACTTGAGATGCTGCATCTGTCCGCTAACAGACTTTGAGGACCTTGTAAGGACTATAGCAACAATAAGATACAGCTGATTTCATGTTATAAAAGGTACTCCTTTTTCCAGACAAGTCTGTGTCTGGAGCAGGTGAGATACCTCTATATTACACTCCCCAAAGACTTTGCCTCTTGGTGATGGAAGACACAACCAGAATTCAACTCCTTTAGTTCAGTGCAGTGTTACACAATCTTATTCTGTGCTAAAATCTAAAAGGCAGGCTGAAAATATGTAAGGATTTTGTTTCCTACTAGAAGTAATGTTACATGGCTTCCGGGACTCAAAAAACTGTCCTAGTTTGTAATGAACCTTGGAGTGGCAGTAGGTTTAAAGTTTGTTGCTTTTTCTCATTAACCTACAGTACCCAGGTTACATTTTAAGACCAACAAGTCCACTAGTACAATCTGATATTGAAGTGATTCCTCGGATTACATGAGTCTGTTTGAAGTACAGTCATATTTTTAGCAATTAGTAGTGGAGTGATTGGAATGCGTATGGTTAGGTTTTGTTAATCGTAGACATGGGTTGTGAAGGATAGTTATAGTATTCCCACCATTACTGTTGGAGCTGATCAATTTGGACACACTAAGGTTCACCAGAGCTAAGTTTGCTACAGGTCATAAGTTACAGTAAGATCATTTCATTGACTATCCGGCAAGTGATGCCAGTTGTTTTGAGTCATGAAAATGGTGCATGGAGGAGTCACATGACTATACACTTCTCTGCTGACTGCTTGAGATCATCCAGCGTGGACTGAGCTTTTCCCTTAATAGAGTCCAGGTCAAGGTTCTGAATACTGCTCAACTGTCCAATAACAGATGACTTTCCCTCCTCTTCCTCGGTATCCTCTTCAATCATCTTGGCCAGCTCCTTTGGCAGCTCCACATCTCCTCCAGCCAGCTGGATCTGTGCATCATCAACGTCATTCTGGGGAGAGAGGTACATTACCATGTTTATTGTATTATATTTGACGCTGTTACTAGCAGAGTTGTTAAGCGTGTATTCTTAAACATTGAAATTCTACATTCTGCTTTTACAACCTTTAATCTATGCAAAAAATGTCCCTATTATTTATTATTATTTGGTCACTTGCTGCTTTGAAGGGCAACTTTTGCAAATGTATTATCACTTTATAGAATAAAATGTGCAAATACATACTGGTGAGTTGGTTCTGTGTGGTCAGTCATTGCAAAGGGAAGACTAAACAAAATGAAATTGGATCAGGAAAGGTGAAAGGGTCTGCTGAAAGGATTGTGTTATTTTTGCACAAAATTGCCAAATCTTTGTAAAAGATGTTGCTTAGAAATTATGAAGATTCATATAAATGATTTATGGAGCCATTCTGTTGAAGGTACATGTCCTATAACAGTTGTGGCACAAGTGCCACTCTTGGCTCTCACAGTTCTGGGAGGTGGCATGCTATAATTTCTGAAAACCTGAATAAACCCGATTCCTAAAGTGGGCGAATATGGAGGAGAGCGGAAAACTCAGACGTGAGTGGTTAAGAATTGGACTAATGTGGAGTAGAAAAGGAACAGACTCAAATGAAGAGTGTTATCCAATACTATGATAGACCGTAAGACATGGCTGTGGGAATCGTCATGTGGAAAAACAAAAATGGAGTAAGCGGGGTATTGAGAAGTATAGCGATAAAGTCTTAACTTGTTTTTTTTTTTGCTAATGATTGGGCTCAAAAACATCCACCATCAGCATCCCATAGATTAAACATTTTTGGTGTTTATATATGGTTCTGTTGACTGTAATGATTGCGTAAAGGCTTTTTTTTGCTGTGTACCGCTGGATTCATATCACTGTCTATATATAGTCTCCATCTATTAAAATCCCTGAAAATCTATTTATCTTTTAGATGTTGATGTTGTACCTTGTTTCAGAAAGCACTTAACTCTAGACATATATGTACAGGTGTATTTGTGTAAATAAGTATATTTTCTCTTTCCAAACACTAGTTTAACTTGTTAATCTTTGACAGCTTAGTCCAGCCCATAAGTGACTGTATTAACATTCAAGGTTTGTAGTAACATTTCCTTTGCTTGCTCTTTTCATTGTTTGATTCATGTTTGTTTATTACTCTCAGATCTGCAGTATGTGTGACTATACATTCTCTCCTAGTAGTAACTCTATCTACGTTACTGGTTGTAAGGAAATGAAAATGCTTGCCTTGGGCAGACGGTACTTGTCCCTGAAGTGGGTTCGGAGTGTGGCTCTCTCAGCTTTTCTCTGCGTGTACACAGCATCCCTTTCCATCCTGGATGCAATGGATAAAGTCAATACATTGTTTCCCAACAGTATTCAAACAAGTGTATTACATTTCCACCATCATGGATCTCTCTGATGGCTGTAGTTCAGAATGCACCTACGTTGAGTATCAAAAGCATTTATCCCCTTTGTGATGCTAGGAAGTTCTATGCCGTCCTATTTTACTGGTCCCAAAAGACCCTAGGATAGAACATCCAGAGTTTAACAGCTCATCACAGCTCCCCTCGATGAGCTGTGCTCAGATCCTGCTGCAGGGACTTGCAGTGGGATCCCATCTGTCAGATGAGGCCACTTTGAGTGGCCTCAGACTGACAGGGAAAATGTAGCCTATGCTCAAAGCGAACACCGGCTACATTTTGCAAAATCGTGCATTGATGTTCGGAGGTCTCGCAATCCTTTGACAGGGGACTATTAAGACCCTGCTCAGGTCTCTGCCATTGTGTTCCTCAAAAGGTCAGTGGCCAGAAACTAAAAGTGGCATTTTGGTGCCTGTAATTTGCATACCATACCACAGGTGATGTCATATGCAGGAGACTCCACAGACTCATTTAAAACACACTTTTCTCCCAATTTATGCATTTGCTTGCAGTTTTGCTAATTCAATGTATAGATAATTTTCAATAATTGTATGCTCTACATTCACAGTAAAAACAATGTTCAGGTGATACAGACCCTTTACATGCTTACTGAACATAGGTGCATACTAAACCACAGCCATCCACTTAATAGAATTTGCCAGATCAGATTGTGCAATGCAGTGAATCCAATCTGTCAGACACCTTACTCATAAAAATAAAGATATGACGGCACGTAATACAGCAGAATTTATTATACTTTCTAATATATTATCCTGAACTTTCATGTTCAAGCTGATTGTCTTCCAGGAGTTTTCTCTTTCCATCTGTTACATGGTCAGTTGGGTTCAGAAAAAAGTTTTAGCCCATCGGTTCCAATTTGTATACAAACTCTTATTTATTGTTCCAGAAGGCAAAAACAAACCTATGACCCTTTTAATTTAACCTCCAATAGGGGAAAAAAAAACATTTCTGTCTCGATACAGTCAAAAATGTCCGCTTCATTATGTCTTTTAATTGTTACAGTCCTGTAAGCATTTAATTACTAGACATGCATCCAACCATTTTGAGTGATTAAAGGGACACTCCCACCAAAAAAGGAAAAGGGCTTATTTTTTTTTAAATTTTGCATTGTTGATTTCAGATATGTCTTTTGTTTTTGTTATGTGAGTTTATCTTATGAAATATTTTACTAAACAAGTGTGACTGAGCACCACCATTTTGGGAAATGGAGTGTTTTTGGGTGCCAAGGCCAGTGACTTTAAAGCACTAGTATCTCTTTTTGGGGCTGGGAACATAGAGTGCAGTCTATAAATCTGAATTCTGACCATTGACTTGCATTGAATGGGAGGGTAATGTAACTATAAATCACAAGGCAGCTGAGTTATGATCCTATTTGATCAGGCCAATCTCCTCTCTTTGTATTGGAAAGCAGGTAGAAAAGTTATACACAGCCACCTAGTCCTGCCCACTAGTGATACACAGGAGCCAGTAAGAGAGAAGGGGTATATCTTATGACATCTTCATGCAGGCTCTGGCCACAACTGTAAAGTGAGACTTGCTGGAAGATTTTGAAGAATGTTGCATCATGGGTAAAATTCTCAAAATGGATCCTTCCACGTCAGGGCCGGCCCAAGACATTGTGCTGCCTGAGGCAAAAAACAAAATGCTGCCCCTCCCCCCTCCAAAAAACAAAATGATAATTCATGATAATTCAAAATAAAATTAAACTTATCAGGAAGTGATCATTTAATGCAAGAGCACCTTTCTATATACAAAATTATATGGCACAATTATTGGCTGGCCATGATTAAAATGTGTACCCTAAATGTGTGATCATTTAAACTTAATTTGAGTCATGTTATAGGTCAGTGGTCACATATTATGTTTAGGGGCATTGCACAGCCTATTTTCATAATAATATTTGTTTTACCATTTCTTTCTTGTCACCTCGTGGGTGAGCTCTTAGAAAAAAATTTTTTATTTTTATTATGCCCACTAAAGCACTTCTTATATACATAATAATATAATTTTTTCAAACAGCTCACCCATAAAGTGAAAAAAGAGTAATGGCAAATCATTATAATGATAATAGGCTGTGCAATTCCCTAAAACATAATGTGACCAGTGACCTATAACAAAATCCAGACATATATAGTCAGTGTCAGAGCAGGTAACCCCTTGGTGGCTAGACAGATATAGGCAGTAGGGTTGCCACCTCTTCTACAAAAAAAAAAATACCGGCCTTGCTGGTGCCTCCATAGACTTAACATTGGCATCAAGCCAATTTTTTTACCGGCCTGCCGGTAAATTACCGACAAGGTGGCAACCCTAATAGGCAGTATCAGAGAAGTAAACCCCTTGGGTGGCTAGACGGATATAGGCTATGTCAGAGGAGTTAACCCCTTTATGCCCACACTTACTCACACACATACACAGACAGTCTGTCACTCATACACACTTTATGCCCACACTTACTCACACACATACACAGACAGTCTGTCACTCATACACACACACACTCACACTGACATATACACACTCTCCCTCACGCTGACATACACACACTCCCTCACACTGACATACACTCACTCTCACACTGTCATACACACACTCACACTGACATACACAAACTCACTTACACTGACATACACACACACACACACACACACACACACACACACACACACTGACATACACCCACACACTCACTCACAGTGACGTACACCCACACCCTCACTCACACTGACGTACACCCACACCCCCCATACACTGACATACACACACAGTGGACACATTGCACAAAGCAGCTGGGGTATATGTATTTTTAGGAAAACTAAGAAGTTGCATAGAGTGTAAGGTAGTAGGGGTGTCGTGTATGATTGTATTTGCAGTGCAGAAATACCCTGTTGGGGTTGGTGTGGCCATCCCACTGTGCCTAACTCGAGTGGAATCTACAGTTGGAGATAACTCTTTATATCCAGTTAGTGGTTCATAACCAGCTGAATCACTGTGGTTATACTGATGCGCTATAATAATACTGGGTTCATTTTCATGTTCCAGTGAGGTCTAAGGAATAGAGTTGATCCAGAAAATCAGAAGTTAAGCAAAAACTAAAAACCCTCGTTCCTATCATAATGCACAGGGAAGCAGAAAACTTTGCTTTCAATGACTTTGATGGTCCTAGTGACTGAGGACTTTGGGCTATATACATCGCAAAAGGATATCTCATAATACAACAGAGCTCTCAGTAATTAAAGCCTGCGCCAGGCAATAGTAATTTCAGCTTCCAATACTTTCTGATAGATGAGAGAATTGTTACCATAGTTCACACTCAAAGGCACTGTATCACCTAAACATTGCTTATCCGTGAATGTAGATAATAAAATATATTGAAAATGGTCTAAACATTGTGTTAGCAAAATTGCAAGCAAATGCCTAAATTATTAGAAAAAGGAGTTTTACATGTGTCTGTGGAGTCTTCTGTTTATATCATCGCCTGTGGCTTGATATGCAAATTAACTGGTTTTCAATGGGAAATGTGTCATTTGCATATCAAGCCTCAGGTGATGTCATAAACAGGAAACTGCAGAGATGCATTTAAAACCATTTTTTTCTTCTAATGTTGGCATTTACTTGCAATGTTGCTAACACAATCATTTCCAAAAATGTAATTATTCCCTACATTGACAGTAAAAAATAATGTTGTGATACAGTCCCTTTAAAACCAAACATGGTTCTGTGTGTGCCCCAATGCAGTATGCTTAAATATGCCATTATACCTTAATTATTAGGGCCTGCAGAGAATGCAGGAGAAAAAAATGAGTTGACCTAGGAAGTAGTGGCACAGTGGGCACAAAGGCATGGGCGTCCGCAGGATTTTGTCCAGGGGCACAGCAAAATAACCAAATGGATGGCTGAGAATCATTAGATGCTTATTCCACATCAGTTGAAGTACCAATGCATAATCATATAATAGCTAACCTTTAGCACTCTAGTTGTTGAGTACTCTCTTTCCTATGATGCTTAACATACTGGCTGAGAGTCATCGGAAATGTAGTCTCAACAACTGGAGTATTTATTTTCAAATCCAGCCCTTTGGTTGGTTTGGCATGAACCATGGCAACATTACATGTACACTATAAGCAGTTCCAGTATTAGGGTGCATTATCCACACAAAGTGTACCTTATAAGGCTTCCTAGGCATAGCCACCAAAACCTCTACCAAACACCATTCTCTTTTCACAGAGAAGATGACACTAATGGCCACTTCCTAAATGGCCCTGTTTTTGAGGGATAGCATAAAGTCTAATGATGCCAAGAAATCTGGAAGAAATATAAATAAAATTAAAAATACGGAGAGGGTTATGACCAGAACAACGAGCTTCGGCGAGAGCAGGCCAATTAAAATGAGTGGTGGGTATTACCCACTGAAGAGACTATCTCGTCCTGAGGTAGAATTGATGAGGAAAACAATAAGTTTCAGATAAAAACCTGATTGTTTTGAAGATGAGGGTGAGGAAAGCACAAGCAAATCTGAAGATTCAGAGAGGGATTCATTGGAAGATCCAAATAATGATTACCACAATGGTAAAAATATGATGATTACGGGAGATCATAGTGGAGATCAATATGTTCTGGATGAACACTTTTTGATCCTGAAGAGTTAGTCAAAGCTAGGTCTGCAGACTGGTCCCCTAGGGATGTTAATAATTATATAGAGCAGAGAGTGAGAAAGGCTATGGACAAACAAACTATGTATAAATTAAAAGCCGAGTGTCCAAGACCAAAGATAAAAGGAAAGGTGTGTGAAACACTGGAAATGGATCCTAAAATTGGCCAATTCTTATCTAAGTATGGGAAGGATCTGAGAAAAGGAATTGATAGACCATTAAAAGCCTGCCAAGATAAATTATTAGAATTTTTGAGATGGCGGTTTATGGTGGTTGATATGGCCTCATCAAAGCCAGAAGCAGATGGTCCGCTATTTGGGGGAAAATGTATTAAAGAAATGAGCAAATTTGTTACAGCTTTTACCACATTAGATAAAGCTCAAACCTCTATGAAGAGGGTAATTCCACAACAGCAACGGCACAGAGCATTGCAGAGATTAAAAACTTAATATCTAAGGAAAGGTCTCAATTACGCAGATCAGATAACCTTGTCCCAAGAGGCCAGAAAATAATTAATTTGGTGGTTAAAGTACTTGGAGGCCTGGAATGGCAGAGCAATTTTTGGGATGGCGCCAGTATTAGTAATAGAATCAGACGCCAGCCTTCTAGGGTGGGAAGCAGGATGTTTGGACAAGACCACTGGGGGAAATGGTCATCAGAGGAGGAGTCCAATCTGCACATAAACTATTTGGCGCTACTAGCAGGGTCTTTTTCTCTAAAGAGTATAGCAAAGGACAAAGTAAACTGTTACATCTTACTCAAGATGGACAATATATCGGCAGTGAGATATATAAACAGCTTGGGAGGAACCAGATCAAAACCCTTGGCAGAGTTAACAAAGAATTGTTGGCATTTTTGTTTAGACAGGGGTATTACACTAAAGGCAGAATACCTTCCACTTCTCTATAATTCAATAGAGGATTGGAATGCCAGATGTCTGACAGACCACAGTGATTGGACTTTGGACAGGGAAATCTTTCTGAAGATCCAATCTCTTTGGGGTCCACTGGAAATGGACCTGTTTTCATCTCAATTGAACAGATACAAACGTTACAGTTGGAGAGCAGATCCATAAGCACAAGGTTTAGATGGTTTTTCTCCAGGACTGTAAAAACGACAGACATTATGTGTTTCCACCAATTGCAATCATTACCATGGTTTTATTACAAGTTAAGGTACAGAAGGCAACATTAGTCTAATCCCACCTCTTTGGCCAACTCAGCCTTGGCTTCCTCAGATTCTAGAGTTAGTAATGGATTACCCCAGATTAATTCCAAATTCCCAATTTCTATTGACCCATCAGGGAATCTACACAAGTTAGTAATTAAGAGCTCGATAATTCACAATCAGCTTTATCATTTATGGCAGAAACATGGGTGTCAGGGACAAGGAAATCATATGCTTCTGCATTGTATTTCTGGTCATGTTGGTGCTTGGGATGGGATTCTTACATGCTGATTTAGGTAACATCATCAATTTGTGTGTAATATATATATATATATATATATATATATCTTAAACGGTCCATTCCTCATGAAGTGTCCTGCGTATTTAGTATAAGGTGCTCTGAAGATCTTTTATAGGTTTCTAAGGGAAGACACATAGCAAGGGTGGTTGGAACAAGAAGTCATTGCTTGAAATGATGGAACTTTCTGTTTCACGTTAATATATTTTCTTTATGAGTGTGTAATTGTGTCTATGTGAGTGTGTAAGTGTGTTATCTGACTGTGTGTGAGGTTGTCTCTTTGTGTCTATGTGAGTGTGTGCGCAAGTATACAGCCCCCCAGCCAGCTATCCAGGCCCCCCAGTCAGCTGTATGGCCCCCCCTAGACATACAAACAGCATTCCCCAGCCATACACCCATACAGTGTATAAATATTAAATAAACCTAATAAATATATATATATATATATATATATATATATATATATATATATATATATATATATATATATGTCATATGGCCATTTTATATAATAATTATATTATGTAAACCAGCCATTTATAGTATATAAATATTATAGAAATCTGAGCCATTTGTTGTTTATATCATATGGCTGGTATATATAATATTCATATGATTAAGTATATATATATCATATGGTTAATATTTGTTATATAAATATTTTGTAAACCAGCTTTTTATATATATATATATATATATATATATATATATATATATATATATATACATATACTCACACACACATACACTTACACATATATGTATTATATATATATATATATATATATATAAAATATAAATATTATGTAAACCAGCCATTTATATATTTTATTAATATTGCATAAAATAGCCATAGATATATATGTATTCTATACATACTCTCTCACCTTATCAGTCATTCCTCTCAAATGTCTGATGGGGATCTGCTTTATATGATAATATGGTTATCCCCATACTGTATAATATTTGCCCTGTGTAATATCAGTGCCATAAATCATTACTTAACATAGCTGTATTTTAATTTTATTACATTTTATACACTGCAATAACAGTGCTCAGTTTTTTTTATTGGCATGTGTTTTTTTGGAGGGGGTATTGGGGTCAAGGGCGTGACTGCATGCCGGGGAGGGCTTTAGGGTCCAGAGCACCCAAGGAAATGATGGCCCTGGGTATATAGAATTAAATAAAAGATTTGTTGCTGCCATTATCTGTCTGACAGGTGTTTTATATGATCTCTATGTTTAGTTAACCTAACCTAAACAGCCTACTGCTTCTTCCTCCCTTGCTGCAGGTCCAATTTCCAGGGGGGAGCAAGTGCCCCCCCCCCCCTTGCCCTCCCCACTCTGGACGCCCATGAACACAGAACGCACCACTGCTAGCAAGTGAGCAGGCAGCCCGATTTGTGTGCGCGGGCGCCCGGTAAAAAAGAAAAAAAAAAGTTAAAAAAAAAAATGCCGGTAGAGGCACTGGCTGGGGGAGATCAAAAGATCCCCCCTCACCAGCCCTCTGCTCGGCATTCTCTGCTTCGTCCGGGGAGGGGGCGGAGCTAACCGGCTCAGCGTTGTAGCTCCGCCCCCACTCCGGGAAGCAGAGCAGAGTCTGCTTCACGGGGAGCCCCGGGCAGCATGAGATAGTGCTGCTCGGCTCCCCATGCCTGCATTAAGCATGGGGAGCCCGAGCAGCACCTTCTCTTGCTGCTCATGGCTCCCCATAATGCAGACTGTGCTCTGCTTCCCGGGGTGGGGGCGGAGCTACACCGCTGTGCCGGTTAGCTCCGCCCCCTCCCTGGATCCACCTTTTCAGGCAAAGGTAAGGGGGGGGGGGAGAGACAGAACAGGGTTTAGGGGGGGAGAGAGACAGACAGAACAGGGGTTAGGGGGGACAGACAGAACAGGGGTTAGGGGGGAGAGAGACAGACAGAACAGGGGGAGGGGAGAGAGAGACAGACAGAACAGGGGGAGGGGAGAGAGAGACAGACATAACAGGGGGAGGGGAGAGAGAGACAGACATAACAGGGGTTAGGGGGGAGAGAGACAGACAGAACAGGGGTTAGGGGGGAGAGACAGAACAGGGGGAGGGGAGAGAGAGACAGACAGAACAGGGGTTAGGGGGGAGAGACAAACAGAACAGGGGGAAGGGAGAGAGAGACAGACAGAACAGGGGTTAGGGGGGAGAGACAGACAGAACAGGGGGAGGGGAGGGGAGAGAGAGAGAGACAGACAGAACAGGGGTTAGGGGGGAGAGACAGACAGAACAGGGGGAGGGGAGAGAGAGACAGACAGAACAGGGGCAGGGGGGAGAGACAGAACAGGGGGAGGGGGAGAGAGAGAGAACAGGGGGAGGGGGAGAGAGAGAGAACAGGGCTAGAGAGAGAGAACAGGGGGAGGGGGGAGAGACAGAACAGGGGAGGAGTGGGAGAGAGACAGACAGAAAAGGGGCAGGGGGTAGAGACAGAACTGGGGGAGAGAGAGAGACAGAACAGGGGACGGGGGAGAGAGACAGAACAGGGGACGGGGGGGGGGGGGAGAGAGACAGAACAGGGGACGGGGGGGAGAGAGCCAGAACAGGGGACAGGGGGGGGGAGAGAGACAGAACAGGGGACGGGGGGGGAGAGAGACAGAACAGGGGACGGGGGGGGAGAGAGACAGAACAGGGGACGGGGGGGGGGGGAGAGACAGAACAGGGGACGGGGGGGGAGAGAGACAGAACAGGGGACGGGGGGGAGAGAGACAGAACAGGGGACGGGGGGGAGAGAGACAGAACAGGGGACGGGGGGGGAGAGACAGAACAGGGGACGGGGGGAAAGAGACAGAACAGAGGGAGAGAGAGAGAGACAGACATGGCAAGGAAGAGGAAAGGGACAAACATGGGAAGGGAGAGATACACAAACATAGGGGGGTGAAAGAGACGGGGGGGGCGCCACGTGGGAAGCCCGCACAGGGCGCCGGAACACTTAAGGCCGGCCCTGCCTGGGGCATATCTTGTGTTTGCAGTCTGGGGTCTCTTACAGAATAAAAATTCTCCCTATCACCCCCCTACCTTCCCAAAGTAATTTCATCCAGGTCTTTGTATTTCATGCCAGTGATTTATATGCACCCCAGGGCATGCCCCATCACCCGCATTGCACATCCAGGACTTACCCCTGCCCCAAAACCCACAATCCACATTCAAGACTTACTCCTGCCCCCAATACATGCCCCCTCACCCACATTGCACATTCAGGGCTTACCCCTTACAGCCAGTTTTCCCATTAAAATGCCACTGTTTTCTCATTAATATGCCACAGATAATATGTCCATTAATCTGCCACCGCCAGTTTGCCCATTAAAATGCTACAGCCATTTTGTCCATTAATATGCCACTGTTTTTCCATTCATTTGCCACAGACAGTATGCCCATTAGTATGCCACAGCCAGTTTGTCCGTTAATATGCCACTGTTTTTCCATTCATTTGCCACAGACAGTATGCCCATTAGTATGCCACAGCCAGTTTGTCCGTTAATATGCCACTGTTTTTCCATTAGTATGCCACAGCCAGTTTTCCCATTAATATGCCACTGTTTTCCCATTAATTTGCAACAGCCAGTTAGTACATTAATAAGCTACTCTTTACCCATTAAAATGACACCTCCTGGTGCACTGATCTGGTTTGAGCACCGGAAGGTCACAGGACCTCTGGTGCGCTGCAGTCAGATCAGTGGATGTTATGATGTCTGTACTGCACAGATACACCATGCTGCCTTCTTGCCGCAGAGATACTTGAGGGGGGATCTTTTAAACTCAAACTTGCCGGCAATCGTTTTTAAAGGGCCGTCGGCCGTGACAGGTGCATCGTCTGGTGTATCCCTGATGGTGGCCCTGCTGGGTGCTTGTGTGTGCAATCTTGGTGCTAGGCAAGTTTTTTGTTTGCAATCTGAGTGCTTGCATGACCATAGTTGCCAACATCAGTCATGTTTCCAGGGACACATATTTGTTCCACATGCTGCAGAAAGACCAAGCAAAGTGCAGCAAGGCAGTTTGTAGGATGGATATACGCACAGAATCCAGTTAATTACTCATGGTAGGTTCTATGAGATCTCCACCCTGATTAATTAATTGGATTCTGTCTGTGCGTATATCTATACTACATACTGCCGGGCTGCACTTTGCTTGGTCTTTCTGCAGCATGTGGAACAAATATGTGTCCCTGGAAACATGGCTGATGTTGGCAACAATGCATGACCTGTGGGTCCTCTGGCAAGACTTGTGTACAATGCATGGGCATACACACATAAAAAACATGTATGTATGCACACACATTATAGGCACTTTGTAGTGCATTATTTGCATTTTTCTGGCACTCTGGTCCCATAACATTTGCTATCATTGACCTAGGACTATCCCAGCCAGGCATGTTAGGACTAACAGGTTAATTGTCACAGATGCATCCTGTTAAATCATTGCATTGCCTGCAGCAACATTTATTCTTTAATCCTGATCTTTCTCCTACTGCTAAATTAATACACCATGTGTGCAGAGGCGTGTTTGGAAAATCTCCTTAAATGTCCGTACAACTAAAAGCAATAATGTTAAAAGAAGGATTAGGCACTGGGCAAAAGGGGATTTTAATATTTAATTTATTTTTAGTGTATTTATTGTACTGTCAGACTAATGGCTCACATTAGACACTTTATTCATATGATCATTATTAACGTTTACATGTCACCATCATGTTTAATAGTTTTGGGAAGAAGATACATGTAAATAATTTCTGATATGATAAATTCAAACATACTGAAAAAGGGGAGTTTCAATGGACTGTGATGTTAACCGTATTTGGTCGAATATAACCCCCAGAATTTTTAATAGTCTCCATTTAGGAAAAAAATAATAGACTATATAAGACTACTCTATAGGAAAAATGGTTGTCAATCTATCCCTCCACACAGTCATTTGCCCCCCCCCCATACTTAGCCAATGCATCCCCCCATACAGCGATCTGCCCCCCCCAGACATAGCAAATGCATCCCCTATAGCCATCGCCCCTCAGACATAGCCCATTTCTGTGTCTTCCCCACAAAGACATCTGCCCCCAGAATTAGTCAATGCAACCCAACACAAAGCCATCTGCCCCCCCAGACTTAGCCAATGAATCCCCCATACAGCGGTCTGCCCCCCCCCCAGACATAGCAAATGCATCCCCCATAGCCATCGCCCCTCAGACATAGCCCATTTCTGTGTCTTCCCCACACAGAGATCTGCCCCCAGACTTAGTCAATGCAACTCCACACACACAATTGCCCCTACAGACTTAGTCAATGCATCCCCCCACAAAGCCATCTGCCCCCCCAGACTTAGCCAATGCATCCCCACACACAGCGGTCTGCCCCCCCAGACATAGCAAATGCATCCCCCATAGCCATCGCCCCTCAGACATAGCCCATTTCTGTGTCTTCCCCACACAGAGATCTGCCCCCAGACTTAGCCAATGCAACCTCCACACAGACATCTGTCCCCCAGAATTACTCAATGCAACCCCCCACATAACCAATTGCCCTCCAGACTTAGCCAATGCAACCCCCACACAACCATCTGCCCCCAAGACTTGACCCTCCCTCTCCCTCAAAGACTCCCCTCTTCATCTCATTGCTCTTCTAGACTCCCTGGTTTCTATGACGGAACAGCGGACAGATATGACCATCTTGCAGACATCCACAGACTGCTTGCGAGGAGGATCCAGGTCCCCTGCAGGGGACCTGGAACCTAGTCTTCTAGTCAGACCTCTATTTGATGTCTGATTATAAGATGAACCTAGAATAAGATAAATGGACTTTTTCAGAGAATTTACCTTGTCTTATATTCAAGCAGATATGGTAATAGGAAAATAAGAAGTAAATATCCATGGGTGTCTGGACAGGCGGGCAGGCCTTTATTCTATACACCCAGTTGCCGTTAACAGTGGTTTGGTCTTCTCTCTTCCTCTCCCTTTAGCTGCTTCTATGACTAAGAGCTTAGAGCACGAAACGCGTCAAGCTTTTTGTTGCTGAGGATTTTTCTCACTATGTGGCTTCTATTTTGTTTAATAAATTTGGATTACCAGCACGGACGTGAGTGCCATTCTTTTTTTTATTTGCTTACATTGTTCCAGTGCCAGTCGAGCACTTTATAAGATGGCACCAGCCCTGCAGGGGTTAACATGCTACAAGCAGTTTGCCCAGCCACAGTAGAAGCCCGAACACTTTCTATATTGCATTGAGTCTCTGCCTTGGCAGAGATACAGGTTGCATGCTGCAGACACAAGCTGCTGGCCTCATAAATAAAAAAAATGCCTACATCACAATATAGTTACCCAGACGCAGACATTATACATTTATACTCCCAGCAACACAGTTAGCCAGACATAGACATTGTACATCATAACTCCCATGGCCTATAATGAATGTTTTACACTATAGCTTCCATCAGTAGATTCCTGAAATTGGGCCAGATCAGGTATTGTAGCAGAATTGCGAAAAAAAATTGTAATTCGGCTACTCAGTATGGCTGATTTCAACCGGAAATCAGCAATTTATGCGTGATTTGAATGTAAAAGTAGTGATGAATAAAATAAAAACTATACTAAATACAAATAAAATAAAAATGATGAATATATTAATGTTATATATAATAAGAATATATATATATCATTGATTTTTTTTTTACATTTTTCTTTAACTTAAATTTACTTAATTTTATTTATTAATAAGTATTTTATTTATATTAAACTTTTTTTTTACTTTATTTTACTTTGACTCATTCTGGGAGGACTTTGGCTATTTCAGCAATAGCAGAAGTCCTTCCATTAACATCTATGCAAGGACTTTGGCGAGTTCTGTATTAGCTGAGATCCTTCCAAAATGGCCCCGGAATAAGCCAAAATACTACTCAGTCTATGGGGAGGACAGAGGCTACCACTGATGTGATCTGACAGAGCTCTGATTTTTCTATGAGACCCTTATATTTATTTGAGTTTTAATCCCTTAGACATAGAGTTTCCCTGGTTTCTATGTGGTCCCACACCTGGTGGTCTGTGGTGCGAGGGAACTGCAAACCTGTTCCCTTGAGATAGGTAGCCCTGTGTGCAGCAGGTGTATGCCGGAAGAGGCAAAGACCTGCTTTTCCCACACTATACTACCATTGATGGTGTTGGGGAGAACTAGCCTACTAGGATACTGGAAAGTATTCCTGTCACTAGTTAAATGTCCCGTTGCCTCCCAGAATGCCTAGTTTGCCTAATGGTAGTGGTAGTTCAATGCACCAAGGGCTTATAAGGGAGCAATGACCACAGTTAGATTAATCCCAGCCAGTCACTGTTAGCTATGCAAGTCCTTTTTGTGGACTATATTGCCTATGTTTAGCCAGCTGAGCATCATTAGTAATGTAGCCCACACAACTGAGATGCCAAAATATTGATGGGGGAATCGCAAAAAAAACTTCTGCACCCGGTTTTCTAATATTGTTCCACCACTGTTGCTCAATATGAAATAACTATCAGAAAACGGTAAAAGATCTTAATATGTAGCTTTGATAAAAGATGAGAGAGAGGGTATAGGAAACTTTTAAGTACATTAAGAAAATTAAGTATATTTAAATGGAGATAAAGTACCAGAGGATATGGTCTTAATTTATAGGGTCAGATTTAAAAGTAACAAGAAAGTATTACTTTACAGAGAAGTTGGTAGATGCATGGAATTAGTTTCCAGCAGAAATGTTAGAGGTTAATACAGTACAGGGGCTTTAGCATTCATGGGATAAACATAAGACTATCCTGAACATCAGATAGCCATGCATAGAATAATGTGGATTTTACAGCAAGTAGAAATATGTTTTTTTTATTTGCTGACATATATACTGTTTCTATAAACAGTAGATATCTGACTTCTTTAAAGAATATAACTTGTACCACACAATCTCCAAGCATATATTTGCTGAATTGCTCTCCCTCCTCTCATGCAATCATTATACGCCTTAACGTTTCTCAGTATTGTTTTCAATCATTAAATGCCTTATTATTACTTAACCACTTCTTCCAAATACTGTATGTTTAGTGTTTATATAACTTGCCATTCCATTACTACACTCCTTCGCTCAGCCATTATATTCCTTGCTTCCCATTGTAAAATGGGAATGTTAGCGCTTTATAAATAAACAGGATAATCTGAAGTACTTTATCACAACATATCTATGCAGTGGGTATAATTTTACTATGACATGTTCTATATAAATATCAATGCTATCTGTTTTTTTTTAAATACACTGCACGCCAGCATTTGGTTACACTGATGTGCGTAGCCTGGCTTGTCCCTCTGGCTGGGGAATGTTTATAGAAACAGTTGTCCCTGCTCACACTGGTCATGACGTGTGATGAACACGTCTGATCTCCTTGTCTGTCTTGTGCATCTAATCCATCAGTCAGTTCAGTCTATGCAGTGTTCTGGGCCTGTTCCCGACAGATGGGAGGATTATGTTTAGGGACATTAACAGACATTAACACGACTGGAGACAATACAATGGAAATGTGCAGTGTTCGGAATTAAGCAGTGTCAATCTCTATGATGCTCAGGAGGGCCTATGTTGACTGGGATTTTGTAGATTAACTCATTTGGTGCCTTTTACAATTTCTCTTTCCATATTATGTTACACAATGAGGGTTATGTATATTGATCAATTATGGGCTAAAGTTCACCATGGAAACCAATAGAATATTCCTGCTGATTAATTTTTTTTTAGAACTTTCCCCCAGAAATGACATTGATACATAACCCTCACTATATATCTGATTACTTTACCCAAGACTCAACATGTGTGGAAAGTAGTCAAGTTCATGAAGTCGTAAACCCTCCTCTGGAGGGATTACCTGATAATCTGTGGCTGTAACAGAAATATGAGGTGACTGTGAACTAATGAACTGCATAGATCCTCAAAATCAGAAGACCAAGTTTTACCCACTGCCTCTGTAAAATGTGGCTTAAATTGGATTTAAATATAATGTATACTCTAAAATGAAAGAAATCTATAGTATTAAACATTTTACAATGGCCCTTGGGTCTTCCACTAGGTCATTAGATTAGAGTCTATGCTAATAAGCCCCTCTACTCTCTACTGCACTTTTTTCTTAATGGCAGAGTTAAGGCTCACATATATTAAAAATTAACAACCCTCTAAGGTAATTATATCTCGGGTCACCTCCAGTGGTTGGGTTTGAGTATGTTTCCTGCAATGGGTAAAGCAATCTGTAGCTGATGTTGGATGTTCTGTATGTGTTATCATTGATCTCCTCATGAGTCTATCTTTTTTCCATTATGCTTAAACTAAAACTGTTAGCAAAAAAAAAGTGCTGTTTAATTGAGAGATTGCATCAAGCATAGAGGCTTTAAATATAAATGTTTTAATGAAAGAATACAAATATCTTCTAGAGCCATCCCTGCTTCTATAGCACTACCAGGGGCACACATCATAGACTGGGTGGGTCAGAGCTTCCTTCCTCTAACCAAAGATTCTCCACAACATGTCTGCCCCCCTGATACAGCTATAAAGAGGGGCTCAGTAAGGTACTGTGTTTGCATTATTCCATCAACGCATTTCTATTTCAAATTCCTACAGTTGATGCAATGTTTTGTAAATTTTGTATTTATTTACTGTATTGTATAGAATCCCTGCCATCTGCATTCCCTTAGTTTATGTAGCTTTGTCTGGACATCTGCCAGCATTCCCAACATTACTTCCATTTTTCATTTTATCAAGGTGATGTCATACACAGGAGACACCATGTACCAAGTGCACCATTTTGTAATGTCTCTAAAACCTACAGAAGGTAGGTACAGAAGAGAGTATATTTAAAAGAAGAAAAACTACCACAACATAGTCTAAAATTAGAGAGGCAACGATTTAAAAGTAATATCAGGAAGTATTACTTTACTGAGAGGGTAGTGGATGTATGGAATAGCCTGCCAGCAGAAGTGGTAGAGGTAAACACAGTCAAAGATTTTAAGCATGCGTGAGATAGGCACAAGGCTATCCTAGAAATAAGATAAGGAACTGGGGACTAATAAAAGTATTTAGAAAATTGGGCAGACTAGATGGACCGAATGGTTCTTATCTGCCGACACATTCTATGTTTCTATGTTACATAAGTATTAAAACTTAAAGTATAGAAATTAGGCTATGGGGTCATTCACCATACATCAAACTTGGAGCCGAATCTCAGCTCCCAGTTACCTTCTCATGTGAATTAGGTGGATGTGTATCTACCTGTATAAGTGCGTCAGTGAATGGCTGACAGGTTTTTCCTACTCATTCCCCCCCTAACTGAAACAACCTCTTTATAATTCATACCCCTTCCCTACTGAACCTCAGTGGAATCATCAAGCAAATGTCCTTTACTCTGAAGCCTCAGAGGTCTAACCTTCTCTAACCATTCACTGACCTTGTTACAGATAGGTATTATTGATGCACGTCTAGAATGCCTCCAATGCTTTATTTTGGGAGAAAATCAATCTCACCAATTTTAGCAGCTATCAAGAGGGATGTAAGAGACACCAGCCCCATAGAATAAGTAATCCCATGACCTGGAAACTAATTTGTGGAATCTGTGGCTTTATATGATTGGGACCTCTTCACCTTTAAAGAAATGTGACCTTTGCATCTTCTCACAGCCCTTGTGCCAGAACCTTGAACAAACTTTCTAATATATATTTAATTGAAATGGGTATTGAAATCATTTAAAGAAAAATTGCATGACAATTTGTTCCTTGGATTGATAGTATTTTTAGTCAAACATTCTGAAAATATATCCTGGCAGGAGCTTGCACTTCCTGCACTAATCCCAAACCTCTGGGCTGCTATGGTGATCTTTGCACCAGTGTAACTCATTTGTAAAACAAAATCCTAAAAGTGGGCCTATAATTCCACTGAAAATCTTGCAATTGCACAATTTCAAAAATGTTATGATGTTCAAAAAATATTTGTAAGATTGTTATACATGCAATCACAGAGATTGCAGCTTAACTTTTCTCCACTGCCTGGATTATAAATATCTCCCCAAATATATGTATTTTCTTGATTTAGTTCACTATATAATAAAGTTCAAATCAGAAAATGTCAAGTTATGATGTAATGACCATGTATGAAATTGCTTTTGTGACAGAATGTTATATATATATATATATATATACATTTAATTATGCATTAAGAAGGGTCTATTCACTAAAAAGTGAATTGCAGATGCGTAGAGGTGAGATGAACATTTCATCTTACCGTTGTAACTATACATTTTGTAGGTACAAACCTGGTGAGATTCCCCCACTAGTCAAACTCACCAGGAATGTCCTGCACAATGTATAGCTAAATAGATGAAATTTAGCGCTGTATTTATCAAGACAAAAAAGGTGGTATTTCAGGAAAACATGCTAAAATAGTAGTAGTAACCATGGAAACGAATGGAAAGTTATGACAGTTTTGCTCCAAATCTAACACTTTTTTTTTTAGAAATAGCACCTGTTCCGCCTGGATAAATTTGGCCCTAAATGTTCATCTCATCTCAACTTGCCTTTTAGTGAACAGACCCCAGTGTGATTCTGGTGTGGTGTGCTCTTCTTTTAGCAGTGTAACACACAATTGCTCTTTAAACACACACCCTTACAGTATTATAACAACCTCTCTTGTTGTTATAGCGCTTTAAAAGCAAATTTCAACTGCTCACAACAGCTTTCAATGCATCTGCCACTGAACTCACAGATGCTAAGGGATGCTAATGATTTCTGTTGGCAAGTCAGGCTGAATTGGTACCATGTGCAAATTAGTGATCACCCAACGTGCTAAGTCTTATTATGACCTCACGGTATATGGGCAAATTAGTCCTTTGAATAGCCTGTACTGTGTATTACGTGGTTTACTGTACAATGCCAATCTTGTTAACCCTCTTGCTATCTTGCATGTAGACCTTTAAAAATACATCATGAGTGTATTATCTTCTAGTAAAAGACTGAGTTGGCACACTGAATAAAAACAGAAGTCTGCAATACATTGATTCCTATGCATTAAATTAAAACATGAGCCATATTCAAAGTGCCAGAGGGGTGGACAATGCATTGTTTAATGAATGGCATTGTACTCAATTTGTTTCTCTTTAGATATATATGAAGATAAGATATGTGTACATTTAAATGAATGTGTAATTAGTGACTTCATTGCAAGGACCTCTTCATGTTTAATTCCCCCAACACTAGTCTTTTTTTTCTTCTAAAAGTAAAATCACTAGATTTTCTATGGACTACTGTAGTTTGTACTTGTAAGTATCTGAAATACACTTTGTGCAACAGTCAGCAATTTACTTTGGATTCACACCACTTATACTTACATACGATACTATATGTGTATGTATAGCAAGTATATCAGCTTGCAGAATATTCTAACTTTCAGGAAGCAATATTTACTTATTAGTCTAGCTCACTGTGTTCACTGCTTATTTCCCAATAATCATGTAGCTATTGTTATAAACAGAAAAAGATGGGCACTCCACGTTCCAGTAAAAATATAAATTCGTTTATTTCATTGTGGATCCGATAAAAAAGTGAAGGCAACTCAGAATATAGAGAGGGAAAGCAGACACGCCTTACTACGCTTAATCTATTGTTATCACTTCACACACAAGGTGTTGTGGAATGCAGTTCCAATGAACTTCAGCCAGCCATTCTGCTAGCTGCTATGTCAAACGCTATCCACAACTATCTTTAAGCATTGAATATTTTGCTGCCACACATTGGGATCTATTTAATTATGTGTGTTATCTCTTATCGTCCTTTTTTAAGTCACTAAAGTCTGTGGTATTCAATGACCTGAGATAAATGAACTAATCATTGAATAGAGCACATTGTGTCATATTGTTTATTATACTTTACTTATATGATCATGCACTATTAGAACTGTGTACAAATAGAAAGTCCATTTGTTTTTGTATATAGATCTACACACGTCCACGTATAAGCTATAAGAGTGCAGGCTTATATGTAACTTAAACATTTGTCTCGTAACACCAAAAATACAGCTTTTCAACGAAAAAACCCCCCAGATATTCAGCAAGTAATGTTCCTGTGTCAGATGGCATTTAGGTTTCAGTGTAGCTAAAATACCATTAAAATAATTTAGAAACGTCCGCTGTTACACAGAGGATGAAATATGACAGCAGACGGGGGCTTTTCTAGCATATATTAATTGAAGGGTTACAACATTTAATAGCTAGCAATTGTAAATCTGATACTAAAAAAAAAACTGTGATATAGCTGTACATAGACGGTCTACATTTAGTAGCATGCATTCATTTACAGAAGCCTACCATAGCACTTACTTCTCTTCCAAAAGCTGTTTTTGGTATTCTTCATATTCTTCCCTAGTCATCCCTTGGGCTTCAGCTGGGGACTTTTCAGTCTCCCCTTTTTCTTCTTTCCCTCCAAGACCTCCTGTAAGGTTCTTCAACTGACCACCAACCATGGTCTTGACCATAAATGCCATGGTAACTGGGTACTGGATAGTATGACACTTTACTCTAAAGAGATGTCTGCGTTAAATGTCTGTCAGGTTCAGTCCTTGTCCTAAAGGTTTAATCTGAGGGTGACCGGCTTCCGTTCAGCCAACACCTTTATTGTGCATTAGACCTCTTCCAAATAGTTCCCTTCTCAGCTATTCCGCATCACTTCTGTATGTGCACCAGATTAATCAGTGGAGTGAGTACCCACAGGCATGTTATCTTGTGACTCTTAACTCTTCACAGCTTATTTAATGAAGGAATGTATTCCACTGTTTCTCCTGCTCTTCTGCGTTGTTTTTGATTCAGCACCACAGTGCTGGACAGCTCCCACTGCCCCTGGCTGCTGAGACTTGGCTGGGTAGAGAGGGGAACACAGGAGCCACAGATAGAAGAGGAACTCACTCCACAATCAGCCCCTTCTGTTGAGTCTGGCTTACAGCATGAATGCTATTGGCTGTAGTAAAGTCACTTAGCATTTCCAATCTGTTCACATAGCTCAGCTGGGTGATCCCACATTTAGGAAACAGACACACATCTACTCCCATTAGCTGTGAATCCTTCAAATCCCCATTATTCTCTCCCTCCCAAATCCCTCTCTTCTTTCTTTTCTAAAGATAGCTTAACTTGTTTACAAGTATAGCGTCAGAAGGCCACATGCTCCATCAGATGTACTGCTGAATGCCTGGTGCTTTTCATCTGTCAGTCAAAGGGTTAAAGCTTTCAGAGTTCTGCACAGTTATACCTTGAGGCTGTAACATTCACGCCTACGATACGGTTTCAGGTGTGAAACATATCAAGGACCTTGGGAAGATGATGCAATTATCACCTTTGGGTGTGTGTCTGTAGGTGTAACAGATATTTTGTGAAGTGTGGTGGAATGTGAAATACCCATTAATAAAAAAAAAAAATTCCATCAGCAGAATCGCAAAATCTCATACAGCTTTTATGTATCTTATATTATATCTTTATACTAAAAATAATTATGTGGTGGGGGTATGGTAGTGTAAGAATTAAACATGAGCCATATTTGAAGAATGTATTATGGTTGTACATTTACCAATGATGATAACCGTCAATATAGCTTTAAATCATTGCTTGTAGGTGTATTAAAAACATGCAGCTTTATTCATTGAAAAGAGATAATTGCAGGGCATTGACATGGGAATTGCATATTCATTGCCAAAGTAGCCGAGTTGGAAAAATTCTCCAATTCATCTGAAAGGAAGATTTCTTCCCGACTCAGCTACTTTTGCCTTAAATGTGCAATTCCCTTTTCAATGCCCTGCAATTTTCTCTTTCATGAACACTAGGGTTGAGCTGCAACAAAAATACTGCCAAATATCATTCAGATCTCTCCGATCCCATAAGTCAGTCCAACATGGACCTGCTTTTACCCATCATTCCTTGAGGCGACAGATCAGTTTGAATGCATCTCTCATCCATTACCATGTGGTTCATCAGATTAGCTTCAGGCAGTAAATACAATGAAATGTGTGTATCATGCTGGAAAAGTAACTAGTAAATGTTTAGATTCAATTATATTGTCTACCAATAGGGATGGGTCTAGGTTTACATAGAAACATAGAATGTGTCGGCAGATAAGAACCATGCGGTCCATCTAGTCGGCCCAATTTTTTTGAATACTTTTATTAGTCCCCCGTTCCTGGTCTTATAGCTAGGATAGCCTTGTGTCTATCCCACGTATGCTTAAAATCCTTGACTGTGTTTACCTCTACCACTTCTGCTGGAAGGCTATTCCATACATCCACTACCCTCTCAGTAAAGTAATACTTCCTGATATTACTTTTAAATCTTTGTCCCTCTAATTTAAGACTATGTCCTCTAGTTGTGGTAGTTTTCCTTTTTTGGGGGCCCTAGGCGAAAAAATCACATAGGCCTGTGTCAAGTATTTGCCCCCTCTTCATAACTGTCTCCTGTCAGTTGTGCTCTAAGCAGGGGTGTAATTCACTTGTACAGTAGCACAACTACTGTTCTCAACTAGTTTCTGCCTATCTGATGACAAGACTGTGATCAACCAAAATACACTCTAGGCTGGGTATTGTGGACACACTCTGTTTTCTAACTGGCATTATTATACTTTGCTTACACCACACAGATAGAAGTAATATGCATGCAATACAAATTAAAACAGTAGCTATACATTTTTACCAGGAATGTGGTAAATCAGTCATTGTTGTTTGTTCTTCATGACTGGTGCACTATAATACATTAGCATATTAAATACATCAGAGTAATTTGAATCTTTTATGCCATGTTATTTTTAACTATTAAAGAGTTCTATATTTTATAGAGTATATACTTTAAACAGAGTGTGTGCATAATAGGTATATTGTCAAATTGGTAAATGGTTGGAAAGGTGTTTTTCTTTAGTTAATATTTAAGTTTTGAGCACAATAGAATTGTAATCATCTAGCACAGCGTGTGTATCTGTAATAAATACACCAGCCTCAGTACATGAAGGGTTACAGTGTAATTTGTCGCTCAGTCTATCAGGGCTGTGCTGCTATTTTCAGAGTATGTGCCGGGAGATTCCCATCTGCGTGAAGTTATCCATCCAAGCATGACACTCACTGTTCTGTTCTTTGCCAGCCACACACACACCACTAGCATATCAGTGCTGCTAGATTGTTAGCTGTGTGTGACAAGCCTCTCCCTCTCAGAATCTATCCTTGTATCCATGTGAATACTTACTAGGTCAACAGGTGTACACTACATTAACACTACATTAGTGGAATGGCATCTACTACATTGAATGTCTTTAACCACCATTGCTATTTATAAAGCCTGCCAGTATAACAACAAATGCCATAAAGGGCAGTAAATAAGCCAGAGTTGAAACTTGCATGGATTTTTCTGCTGCAAAGCACCCGACTCCAGTGATATTAAGGATCCCACTGCAGCCTGCCACTGCACATTGTTTCTCAGTGGTACCACTTGCATGGGGTGGGCTCCAATATGTTAATGGATATGACATCAGACCATGTGGCCCTACCTACAATTAAACACATAGATTATCCTGTAACATAGATCACTGCGCATCTGTAAATTATAAAGTTGCTTGTCATTTAATCAATTGTGTTAAATATGCAGTGGGCCCACCAGCTGACCTCCTGGGAGTCTCACACACAACTGCTTTGTAATAGATAGTGTATTTTCATTGGTATATACTTTTTGAACTTGCTAAGCACACCATTGCAACCCACAGGTTGTTTGATTATTATGCATCAGGTTAAAAAAAACAAAAAACTGAATATTATCCAGTTCCATTTCTCACTTCCAACTAGTTACAGAGAGATCTCCAGCTCTTTGTTTTCACTGTGGGAATAGAAGGGGTAAAAGAGTTTGTTCACTGCATGCACCAAGCATTTCTGTCCTGGGAGCTTCTATTTGTCCACAGGGACTGGCAGTCAGAGTTGGACTCACAGCTGCAAGCCAATGATCTAGTGATGGAAGCTTTACCAAGCTGTAGTAATATGCTCTAATGTTCCCAACCTGACACAAACAGAAGAAGAAAACAGCAAAAGCGAATGAGTTTATCTCCAATAAAGAGCATACTTTCAGAAGCCTCTCCTTTCGTGAACAGAAACGTTTCGACTGGAATGGATTTTTTTGAAGTCTTAAAGGGACTGTATCACCTAAACATTTTTTTACTGTGCATGTAGGGCATAAAAATGATTGAAAATTATCTATACATTGCATAGTTGCCAACATCGGCCATGTTTCCAGGTTCAGATGTCTCTTCCACATGCTGCAGAAAGTGCATGCAAAAGCGCAGCCCGGCAGTGAGTAGGATGCACATCTTGTTTCTTAACCTAAGAATGAAATGTGGTTCAATTAATTCTTGTTTTTACAAGGCATGGGGAAGTTAATCAGCATTTATAAGGCATTTCTTTCACTTGTTGTTCCTTTAGTTACCATTCCTTTGATTCACATTTGCATTAGTTAGAGATTCTGTGGAGTTTCAGATTTCCAGACACACATGTTTTTTCCCCTATGGAAACTGTTAGTGCATTTACATTAGTTTAAAATATTGCTTTGTAATGGTTCTGTTGAACCCACATAGTACTTACCCAGTTCAAAAATAATGCAAAGATTAATTTGGCCTCATTCTGATTTGTTGCAAGAGAATAAAATATAGAAATATAGCCTTTGTTGGTGATGTGAATTATATATTTGTTTAAAAAGTTGTCAAAACAGATTTTATGACATTTAGTTACTTGCACTATGGCTCTAAGCATTAGTAATGTTTAAAATGATTATAACATATATATTTCTGCCTAGACCAAGTAGGCCTATTGCTGCAGCAGAACAAGCACTACAATTGGTGTTGGTACATAAATAAAAAACAAAAAGTGTGTGCCAGCGGAAGATCATCCGGGATTTCCAATAATGCTATCAAAGTAGATGTCCAGGAAAAAACGTAATTTTATTCAAAGTCCAAAAAATATAAAACCATAAACAGAAGGGTGAAAAAAAGCAACAAAGGATTAACTCACGCTTGACGCGTTTCGCACCTGCTGGTGCTTTGTCAAAAGCAGAATGAGACATGGTTGCATAGTACGGTGTATAAAAAGACAAACAAATTAAGATAAAAACACTGACAAAAAAACACTGCCTTGTCCTGCCTGCAGTAGAAAGTGATGTAGGGGCAATCTGGCACTGCTGTAAGGTATGTGGGGGCAATGTAGGTAAAAGGTTATGCGAAGAAGAGGTGCAAATGTTAAATTTTATGTATTAAAATACAGTGCCAAAGTGTTGAAAACATTTTTAAGGCTTATCTTTTATTATCCCCTTACACATTACACACAAAACAAATCTGACTTTATGTTCATCTCCTAGTGTTATCAGCATGTGAGGAGCCTGTTCACACACTGTTAAAAGGTGAAATGTTACACTTATGATTGCATTTGTCTCTTAACGGTTTAAGCATGAGAAATAAGTTATAGTTTAAATCTAATTCCAGTTCATTATTAGAATTAAAAACAGTTTTAAAAGGATGGGGGATTATTCTACTATGTGGTTTTTTTTGTGTCAGACATTATGATTTACACTCGTACTATTTTTTCATCAACACACCACCAACAATTTATAAATATATCTTAATTCTTTTAAATAATTTAAAAGCACCTTTTTTATGTCAAAATGTTGGATATTTAGTCACATATTATGGCCATATTATGCTCAGCACACCAAATGTCAGTGGGTCCTAACTCTATATCTTACTTGTATGGAACTCAGTCTCTGGCTTGCACTACAATTTCTACAAATCTGACTGGACACAACATATGGAGCACCTGAGGGTGGGTTGGTGCTGTGATACACCCCAGAGGCTGGTCAGGCCACATATATATATTCATAGGAAGATGAATAAGCAGTTTAATTGGCTACCTTATGTATACCTGTGGCCTAGCATACCATAGTTTACATCTTTAAGCTTGGAGCATGATGCATATTGTACTGCCTGCTGTAGGGTTTTTTTTGTGTGGATGTGGATTGGTGTTATTTCTGCTCAATTACCCTGGCCCTTCATGCCTCCCAAATCCCAGTTTGTCCCAAGTAATGGTTATACTATGTGCTTATCTACCAGCACTTCACACCACCTTTCTAGCATCCTTAATTTTAAGATGTATTTCTTCATTACCAAAGCCCAACCTCCATATCTAGCATTTCTCACTTAAACATGTTTCCCTTCCCTCCGCCTCCTCTACATTTTGTTTTGCTTATGTTTATCTGTATTAACAACTGTCACTTTATATTGTATTAGCAATATAGCTCTGTACTCCTCGGGGTAAACGCATATTCCAACATTTCAAAAAGAGTCTTACACCAAAAAAAAATATTTAATACAACCCAAGGCTAGGAATGGTATACTTTAAAGTCCAATTCTAAATGTCGTATTACCATGTCTGCATGATGCTATGTCTCTCCACATTACCATGTTGGAAGTAAAAAGGAAAACGTAGTCACCGAATCTCTCTATCTTTTAGATAATTATCACTATTGCTCTTGAATCCACAGTTAATGATCTTTGGATACTTTATATATATTGATTAAGCACAAATGTTTCTTCTTTTCCCATTCATTCTCTACACCAGTGTTCGACAACTTCATGAGGTAAATCAATACAGCCTATAGGCTTTGACCAGGAGAGGGGGTGTACATAAACCATTGAGGGTCATATCTGACAGTTGGACATCAATGCTATAAACCAATTTGGTTGTCAAATTAGTCACTTGCCATAGATCATTATTCCCCCAAATCACTTGCCACAGTGTGATCCTTGATAATCCCTCGAAGTCTAGACAGCAGGCCAACGGTCTGTGCAATCTTTTTGCAGCACATATCCCTCCTCTTGCTGCTTCCATCTTGCACCCTGGGGCTAGTGTTTGTGTGAGGCAGGTGTAGTGCACCGTTGTCACCTGCCTAGAGCTGGCTCTGCTTCTAGAGGTAATAGGGAACAGGTAGAGTTTCCTATATGGAGTTGTTATGTAGAGTAATAAAATGAGTAGTGGGTAAGCTATACAGGATAATAAAGACGCACTAGGCAGAAATATATGGTATAGGAGGGGGTCATCATGCATCATCCCTGCATCATTTATGTTTTAACCTTAACTATATAATTGAGGTATGTAGATATATGAATGATGAAGAGACAAACTGGCATAACTTGAATTTGATATACCCTTTTTTATCTGTTAAATATAATTCATTGTTTGGTATGTTATTGTAAATTGTAAGTGCACATATATGTATTATGTATCTATTTTGTACGTTCATAAATAAAACATTTTTGAAAAAAAAGTTAGAGGTTACATTGCACACCAATGAAAAACCAGGAATGAGTGATTATAATAGACACGTACAGTCAGCATTTTATTTAGGTGATAGTAAAAAGTATAGTTACAAAGGATTAATGCTACAAAGAGTTGCTGCAAATTCACATAGTGTCAGGTTAATTCACAAAATAATATGTTGATGTAGCATGTCAATGGGAGGTGCAAGAAAGACCAAAAATGTAAACAATACATTAAACCTAAATCAGTAAATGTTATGAACATAATATAACAACCAGCATACAATAATTACCAGAACCAAGAGAGGTTATCCATATTAACTGGTATTTTGTAAAATGTAGCCCCAAAATGGGTCCCAGTTTAATTATTTAATTATTATTATGCCATAATTACAGCTCAAGGTTTATTTTTTTTTTAATTCTATAGTTAAACTGAGACCCATTATGAGTCGACAGTTTGCAAAATACCCATTTTTATGGAGAACCTGCAAGAGGATTTGAACAAACTGAGTAATCGGGCAGATAAATGGCAAAAGAGATTCAACATAGACAAATGTAACATTATGCATTGTGGGTATTATGGTAAAAATGCAACTTATAGTTTAAAAAATATTTGGTAGTAATTAAAGATAATAGACTTAGCAGTAGTGCACAGTGCCAGCTGCAAAGGCCAATACGATATTAGTATGTATTAAAATGGGTATTGACTCAAGGGAGAAAGATATTATTTTGACACTTTACAGGTCCATGGTAAGACCCTGCCTTCAAATATGCAGTTCAATTCTGGGCACCTTTTCTAAAATAAAAAATATTATAGAACTATAGAAGGTGAAGAGGATGGCTACAAAATGAATAAGGGGAACGCAAGTTATGAGAGAAAGGCTGTACACACTAGAGAAACGGCGTCTTTGTCACGGACTGAGTAGGATCAGAAGACTGGATCCGCGATGCGAAGACCTGGTATCTACTGCAACAGGTTTGGAGGCAGGACAGTGTCTATTCACCTGAATGGTATTATACCCTACGGTTGAGCCTCAGGTAAATGACCACCCAGGACTTGGAACACTGACTGCAACCGCACACTGAAGCAGGGATACGCAGGAATTACAGGATAAACGGATAGTCAGCAAGCCGGGTCAAACACAACAGGAGCAACGGTACAAGACGGTATGGAGGAGGCAAGGTCAAAAACAGGCAAAAGGATCAGGGCAGGCAGCAAACGGAGAAGTCAGAAGTCACAGCAGGAGTCAAAAACCGAAGAATCAAGAATCAAGAATAAACGCTAGATCAAGCCACAAGGAACTATCTCAGGCAAGGTCTGAGTAGCAACTGAAGGTTTAAATACAATTTGGGCGGTAAAACCCGCCCCTAATAGGTCCCCCAAAAAGTATAAGTATAGCCCTTTAAGGCTATGTTAATTTTCTGTGTGTAGCGGTACTGCGCATGCGCGCAGTTTCGGTTTGCTGCGCGTTCGTCGAGGGGAAGCGGTGAGCGCGTCTGCAGCCCTGGAGGGCTGAGACGCCGAACGGAGCCCTCGCTGTCCGTCCACCCTGCCTGCAGGGGCAGCGGCAGCGGAGGCACGGACCTCGCGGCGGCAGGTAAGTTTCTTTTTTATTACACTACCCCCCTCTTTATGAACGCCGTACCGGCGTTCAGGACCTGGTTTGAGAGGAAATCTACGATGAAATAAGGAAACTTTGGAAGGAGCATGAACATCGGATGCTGGTACCCAAGATCTCTCCTCCGGACCGTAACCTTGCCAATGGACAAAATACTGCAAAAGACCACGGCGCAGCCGAGAATCCAAAATAGATTGTACCAAATACTCCTCATGCCCTTGAACGAGGACAGGTTTGGGAACCGTATGGGCGTCAGAGAAACGATTAGTTACAACTGGTTTGAGGAGGGACACATGGAAGGAGTTGTGGATGCGCATACTGGAAGGGAGGCGTAGGGTATAGGACACATCGTTGATTTTGGACAAGATCACGTAAGGACCGATATATTTGGGACCTAAAGTCCTGGAGGAATGACGAAGTTGGAGATACTTGGTAGAAAGCCATACTTTGTCACCAGGAAGAAGTACGGGGGCAGGAGAACGATGTTTGTCGGCAAATCTTTTCTGCAACACCTTGGCCCTGGATAGTTGCGAAGAAACAGAAGCCCAGTGAGATTTGAGATCCTGGACCTGACGGTCAGCAGCCGGTACTTCCGAAGGCAATCCCAAGTCCGGCCAAAGAGTAGGCTCGTAGCCAAAGGCTGCACAAAACGGGGATTTCTGCAAGGACTCATGAAAGGAACTGTTATATGACAATTCAGCGAGATGGAGGAGAGAAGACCAAGTAGATTGATCCTCATCAACATATAACCGTAGATATTGTTTCAGAACCTGATTGGTCCTCTCCGTCTGACCATTGGTTTGCGGATGATGAGAGGAGGAAAATTTTAGAGAAATACCCAGCTGAGCACAAAGTGATCTCCAGAACCGGGACACAAACTGAGAACCACGGTCAGAAACAATGCTTTGGGGTACCCCATGTAGACGAATGATTTCCTTCATGACAACAGTTGCAAGCTGAGATGCTGAGGGCAGTTTGGGAAGAGCAACAAAATGAGCCTGTTTGGAGAATAGATCGACTACTACAAGTATGGTCGTGAACCCTCGAGACAAGGGAAGATCTGTGACGAAATCCATGGCAATATTCGTCCAAGGTCTCTTAGGGACAGGAAGAGGGCATAACAGGCCTGCAGGGTTACGTTTCGGAGTTTTGTATCTAGCACAGACGGTGCAGGCGCGAACAAAATCCTGAACGTCAGATTGCAAGGAAGGCCACCAAAATTTCCGGTCAATGAGAAACTTAGTGTTGCGTACACCACGGTGACCCGCGACAGAGGAAGCATGAGCCCAGGACAAGACTTGTCTCCGAAGGTTGGATTGAACAAAGTAACGACCGACAGGAGGGCGACAATTGGTGGGTCTAGGGAACTGGGATCTGGTAATTTTCCACAGGAGGGAGGTGGACACCGAGGCAATGATCCGAGAGGCCGGTATAATGGAATCAACCACAGGAGGAGCCGTTTCAATGTCAAAACGTCTAGACAGAGCATCCGCCTTGCCATTTTTCGACCCGGGCCGGTATGTGATGGAAAAATTAAAACGGGTAAAAAATAAGGCCCATCTGGCCTGTCTGGGATTCAATCTCTTAGCTTTTTCTATGTATAACAAATTTTTGTGGTCGGTGAGAATCGTGATGGGAATTTGAGTACCCTCTAAGAGATGACGCCATTCGTCAAGAGCCATCTTGATGGCCAACAATTCGCGGTTGCCTACATCGTAGTTGCGTTCCGCTGAGGTAAACGTCTTAGAGAAATATGAACATGGATGGACTCTGTTGGAGATTTGGTCTCTTTGAGATAAAATAGCCCCAGCGCCAGATTCAGAAGCATCAACCTCCAAAATGAATGGTTGAGCTGGATTGGGTCTGCGAAGAATGGGTGCAGAGATGAAGGCATGTTTCAGGAACTGGAAGGCTTGGAGAGCCTGGGTAGACCATTTAGTCGGATCACTTCCCTTCTTAGTGAGAGCAGAAATGGGTGCAGTGACTTTAGAGAAATTCCTGATAAATCTTCTATAGTAATTAGCAAAGCCCAAAAACCTTTGTATCCCTTTGAGGTTGAGCGGTATTTGCCAGTCTTGGATAGCAGAAACTTTGTCAGGATCCATCTCTAGGCCGTCAGAGGAGATAATATAACCCAGGAATTTGATTTTTGAGCATTCGAATTCACATTTTTCGGCCTTAGCAAAGAGGTGATTTTCTCGAAGACGACGTAATACCTGTTGAACGTGCTTTCTATGGTCGGAGATATTCTTGGAATATATAAGGATATCGTCCAAATAGACCATGACATGAGATAACAACATGTCCCGGAAAACGTCGTTAACAAAACTCTGGAAGACTGCTGGTGCATTACATAATCCGAAAGGCATAACTAGGTATTCGTAATGCCCATATCTGGTATTGAAGGCCGATTTCCACTCATCACCCTCTCGTATGCGGACCAAATTATATGCACCACGTAAGTCTAGTTTGGTGAATATCTTGGCATCTTGGAGTTGGTCGTATAGTTCAGTGATGAGTGGTAGTGGATAACGGTTCTTTATGGTGATTTTGTTCAGTCCCCTGTAGTCTATGCAAGGCCTTAAGGTACCGTCCTTTTTGGCTACAAAAAAGAATCCAGCGCCTGCTGGAGAGGAAGATGGTCGGATGAATCCCCTCTGAAGATTATCCTTTATGTACAAAGCGAGTGCTTGATTCTCAGGTGCCGAGAGAGGATAAGTATGCCCTACCGGAGGGGAGGAACCAGGTAATAGGTCGATGGCGCAATCGTAGCTCCTATGAGGAGGAAGAATCTCGGCCTTGGTCTTAGAGAATACGTCTAGGAAGTTCCAATATAACTGTGGAACCCGGGAACGAGGATCCTCAGGAGGAAGAGTACTAACTGAATTGAGTGTAGGCAGATTGTCATTAAGGTCCTGACCATCTAGACCCCACGAATCAACTTGTCCCAAACACCAGTCAATGGAAGGATTATTCTTTTTCAACCATGGTAGCCCCAATATGATGGAGATGTGGGGACTGGAAAGGACGTCAAAGCTTAATTCTTCGTAATGGTTGTGACCGATCTTTAAACCCAAAGGTATGGTTTCCTTGGAAATTATACCAGTGCCTACAGGGGTACCATCCAAGGCAGACACAGAAATAGGCAGGGCTTTAGACTTCAGAGGAATATTCTGTTGAATTACCCAAGATTGGTCTACGAAATTTCCAGCTGCTCCGGAATCTATGAAGGCTTGGGTGGCCACTTGGTGGCCTGTCCACTGGAGCAAGACCGGTATTAAAAGTCTCTGATTAGAAGGAGAATTAATGATGTTAACGCTCAGTGGGACTCCTTCTTTTTCCACTAAGCGTTGGCGTTTCCCGATTTCTGGGGACATTTCAGAGCAAAATGACCCCTTAGACCACAGTACAGGCATAGATTTAATCTCCTGCGACGAGATTTTTCTTCGTCAGAAAGTCGTAGTATAGGACCAATTTCCATAGGTTCACTAGTTAGATTGGTCTCAGGCTCTGGAGTTTTGGTAGCTTGATAGTATTTAGGTTGGAAGTGTCTTGGGTTCTTATCACGATCCAACCTCCTTTCTTGGCCACGAGCATCGAGTTTAAGACACAATGTAATAAGTGATTCCAGGTCCTCGGGAAGATCTCTATAGGTTAAAGCATCTTTAAGAGTGTCATTAAGACCTCTACGAAATGCCGCCTTTAATGCGCTCTGGTTCCACTCTGTCTCATATGCCAAGGTACGAAACTCTATGGCATACTGACCCACTGATCTTTTGCCTTGTTGCAACTCCATTAGTTGAGTCTCTGCAGACTCCCTTCTTCCTGGAGCATCGAAGACGGATTTGAAGGCTGAAATAAATGCGTCAGCATCTTCTAACAGGGGAGAGTTCTGTTCCAGCAAAGGGGATGCCCAGTTCAAGGCCTCTCCTTTCAGGAGATTAACTATGAACGCCACTTTTGCGGTGGATGAGGAGAAAGCGTCAGGTTGTGTGCGAAAATGTAGTAGACACTGGTTTAGGAACCCTCTACATTCACGTGGAGAACCGGAAAACTTTTCCGGTATGGGCATCTTAGGTGGTCTTGAAGAACTACGAGCCCCCATGACAGAGAACCCTTGATCAGACATGGTAGGAGCGGTCGAGACTGGATTCATATGAGTGGTGAGTGACCGTAATAGTTCGGTAACAGTATCCAGTTTATGTTCAAGGGATTGAAGATGTGAAGCGTGCGTGGTCAGGATCTTGTCATGGCATTCCTGTCTGGCCGAAACTCGGGCCAGGTCCGCGGGATCCATAAATATGGCCTGAGATAATGTCACGGACTGAGTAGGATCAGAAGACTGGATCCGCGATGCGAAGACCTGGTATCTACTGCAACAGGTTTGGAGGCAGGACAGTGTCTATTCACCTGAATGGTATTATACCCTACGGTTGAGCCTCAGGTAAATGACCACCCAGGACTTGGAACACTGACTGCAACCGCACACTGAAGCAGGGATACGCAGGAATTACAGGATAAACGGATAGTCAGCAAGCCGGGTCAAACACAACAGGAGCAACGGTACAAGACGGTATGGAGGAGGCAAGGTCAAAAACAGGCAAAAGGATCAGGGCAGGCAGCAAACGGAGAAGTCAGAAGTCACAGCAGGAGTCAAAAACCGAAGAATCAAGAATCAAGAATAAACGCTAGATCAAGCCACAAGGAACTATCTCAGGCAAGGTCTGAGTAGCAACTGAAGGTTTAAATACAATTTGGGCGGTAAAACCCGCCCCTAATAGGTCCCCCAAAAAGTATAAGTATAGCCCTTTAAGGCTATGTTAATTTTCTGTGTGTAGCGGTACTGCGCATGCGCGCAGTTTCGGTTTGCTGCGCGTTCGTCGAGGGGAAGCGGTGAGCGCGTCTGCAGCCCTGGAGGGCTGAGACGCCGAACGGAGCCCTCGCTGTCCGTCCACCCTGCCTGCAGGGGCAGCGGCAGCGGAGGCACGGACCTCGCGGCGGCAGGTAAGTTTCTTTTTTATTACAGTCTTAGAGTTAATATGATAATGTTATGTAAAAATGTACAGGGACCACAGAACATCACAAAATACAAGAGGTCACCCGCTAAGTCTTGAAGAAAAGAGATTTAGTCTATGACAGTGGAAGGGATTCTTTATGGTAACGGTATGGAATTCACTGCCTGAAGAGGTGGTGCTAGCAAATACATCAGATGCCATTAAAAGTGGCCTGGATACTTTTTTTTAAAGAAGCAGATCATTGTATTGATGCCTATTTTAACAAGTTATGCTAGTATAGGCACTAATATTTATTTAGTGCTTGTTGATCCAAGGGCAAATTTGATTGCCATTCTTGTCAAGAAGGAATATTTTCCCGATTGAAAGCAGAATTAGAAATGACTGAATTAAGGGGGGTGATTTTGCCTTCTTTTGGATCAACAATGGTAAACAAGGAATAGGAAAAGGGTTGAAGTTGATGGACGCAGATCTTTTTTCAACCTAAACTACCACGGAACGTCTCTTGGTTCTGATATATATTCTGTGGTTGCAGTTCATTACATTTACTGATTTTATTAATTAGAGATAATAAATGTTAAGTTTTATGTACAATTTGTATTACTCCTAGCATGAACATAATGAAATATAAGAAACAGTCACCTGCTTTATTTAAGATAGACAAGATATTGCAATAGTGAAGTAGATCATCATTTCCAAAGGCCAAAGTACAGATGTTTCATACATATCCTGTTCATTTTCAGTAGAATTTTTTAGAGGCAGAATCAGCTTTGCTCCTATTAAGAAAAAAACATTTAGAGGTCAAGATCAATTACCTTATTTTCACAATTCTCTGACATTAAAAACCTAACCTGATGTAAGTTGTGATTAAAATGAATGTATGTATAACATATTTCAGCATTAAAAAAAATATAGAAATATAATATAGATGAGTGGTACAACTACCTAGAACCCAGGAATAGTCCAGCACTCTACTAGCACTCTAGCTGTGCAGACAACTCTTATTATGCAAAGCCAGAAACAAAGCTCAAGCAATCGAATCCAATGTGTGACTGATTGTTTCCTCTTCTACCAAGCTCACAGTCCTGATCTCTTCATACAGCATTTCATGCAAACAACATTGTGACAACTCTTCACACCTGAGCTATTTCACGTACTTATGACACCTAGGATTCTTAACACCTGCTAAATTAAGACATTCTCACCAGTGCACTCTCTGCAATGTTTATCCAACTCTTAAGCATCACATTAGATACTCAGGCACAGAAATATGGTAGGGCAATGATAAAGAGGTAGAGATTTATTGCCCAGTCAACCCAATACCATTTCTCCTGGGAAACATGTTCTAAATAGTAAAAATAGAAAGAAATTGGAGTGTTTTGTTTCATAAAAGTACCGTTACCCTATAGGATTTAATTTTATTTAGCAATTAATCTACCAGTATAGACATGAAAAAGGAATATTGTGAATACAGGCTGAAGATCACACAAAGTTTGAATCAATGGATCGAATAGGATGTCAAGTCTTGGAGCCAACAGGATGAGTCTTTACAGCTGCTGAGAATCATGTTCTTAAACGTATAAAGGAAGCAAGGGTTAAATAAAATACTGTGCCCTTGTCTCAAGTGAACCCATCTTTAGAGATGCATACTCTCCGCTCAGTGGTGTATCTTGATTTTGTGCTGCCCTAGGCAGACAAAATCCGGGCACCCCCCTACCCAAGCTGCACACCCACGTTACACACCTAAGACATGCCCCATCATTCAGACTCACATCAAGCTCACACTCCCATCACACTCAGTCACACACTCCTACTCCCATCACACTCAGTCACACACTCCTACTCCCATCACGCACACTCTGACTCCCATCACACTCAGTCACACACACTGTCTCCCATCACACACACTCTGACTCCCATCACACTCAGTCACACACACTGTCTCCCATCACACACACTCTGACTCCCATCACACTCAGTCACACACACTGTCTCCCATCACACACACTCTGACTCCCATCACACTCAGTCACACACACTGTCTCCCATCACACACACTGTCTCCTATCACACACACTCTGACTTCCATCACACTCAGTCACACACAGTCTCCCATCACACACACTCTGACTCCCATCACACTCAGTCACACACAGTCTCCCATCACACACTCTGACTCCCATCACACTCAGTCACACACAGTCTCCCATCACACACACTCTGACTCCCATCACACTCAGTCACACACACACACACACACACACACACACACACACACTGTCTCCCATCACACACACACTGACTCCCATCACACTCAGTCACACACACACACACACACTGTCTCCCATCACACACACTCTGACTCCCATCACACTCAGTCACACACACTGTCTCCCATCACACACACTGTCTCCCATCACACACACTCTGACTCCCATCACACTCAGTCACACACACTGTCTCCTATCACACACACTCTGACTCCCATCACACTCAGTCACACACACTGTCTCCCATCACACACACTCTGACTCCCATCACACTCAGTCACACACACTGTCTCCCATCACACACACTGACTCCCATCACACTCAGTCACACACACTGTCTCCCATCACACACACTGACTCCCATCACACTCAGTCACACACACTGTCTCCGATCACACACACTCTGACTTCCATCACACTCAGTCACACACAGTCTCCCATCACACACACTCTGACTCCCATCACACTCAGTCACACACAGTCTCCCATCACACACTCTGACTCCCATCACACACACACACACAGTCTCCCATCACACACTCTGACTCCCATCACACTCAGTCACACACACTGTCTCCCATCACACACACTCTGACTCCCATCACACTCAGTCACACACACTGTCTCCTATCACACACACTCTGACTCCCATCACACTCAGTCACACACACTGTCTCCCATCACACACACTCTGACTCCCATCACACTCAGTCACACACACGGTCTCCCATCACACACACTGTCTCCTATCACACACACTCTGACTTCCATCACACTCAGTCACACACAGTCTCCCATCACACACACTCTGACTCCCATCACACTCAGTCACACACTGTCTCCCATCACACACACTCTGACTCCCATCACACTCAGTCACACACACACACACACACACACACTGTCTCCCATCACACACACTCTGACTCCCATCACACTCAGTCACATACACTGTCTCCCATCACACACACTCTGACTCCCATCACACTCAGTCTCACACACACACACACACTCTCCCATCAGCACTTACCTTTCCCTGGCAGGCAGGCAGCATGGTCCCTATGACGTCAGCACGCCCGTCACGTGACTGTCGGCACTTCCGTGTCGGCACACTGCATGGGGAGCCGAACAGGCAGCACGGAGGTTTCTCTGTGCTGCCTGTTCAGCTCCCCGTGCAGCCTGGCAGGCAGAGCGATGGTGAGGGGGGAATCTTCCGATCCCTTCTCACCTCCGTCTCTGCCTGCAAGCGCGGTGGGTTTATTTTTTTTTTTAAAGGGCCGGATTTTTTTTTTTTTTTTCTAGTGCTGGGGGGCGCTGCCGCCCCCCAAAATTTGCCGCCATATGATGCCTCGCGGTAAATACAGCACTGTCTCCGCTCTGTTTTACAGCCTAGGCAGAGCCAGTGGGGAGCTGGTAGGTGCTGAATCTGTCAGTGTGTGCAGCCAATCAGAGAGGGGGCTCACCCCGCTTGTCTGATCAGGGTCTGAATTGTGCAGAGAGAGCACAGAGAGAAATCCTCATTTTCATAGTAATATTGATTTTTTTCTAGTCTGGAGGCAATGTAAACCTGTGAATTACACCAGCTTTTTACTATATCAACTTAGGGTTTAGTACTACAGTATATCTTGTTGGACTGTATTGTGGATTGTATTCATCCCTTTAGTAAATCCTGTATTAATTCATTATTTGCTGTTTTTATACTACCCTAATTACTGTCTGATGACTGTTTCTTATAGGTTCAGCCATAAGCTAATATCTTAATGCGTCTTAATATTACAGCATTGTAAATACACAAATAAGATTCAAAATGTGAGTTCCTTCACTTGTGTTGTTCACAACGTGTGTTGTTAATGTAACTTCGTAGATTTATATTGTTGTTTTTTATTACTTGTGTGGAATATTGCTGAGCATAGATTTATTATGTGAACTCAATAAAAATTTTAATAAAACAATAACTATTTAATATTAGTTGGCAGCAAAGAGAACTTTATTACATCTGGACATCCCAAAATTAGACAAGGGAGGCATGACAATTTTGGTACATTTATTGCTGGCAGCGAAAATAACTGTAGTGAGAAACTGGAAAACGGATAAGCTTAGTGATTGGGCTTTGATTAGGACTCAAGCGGTCTACCTTGCTGTCTAGGTGCCAGAGAAATGAGACTCTTGACTTTTGGGGGAATTGATAGACTAACTAATTGCAGAATAGGGGTGGCAGTAGGTAATAGAAAGGGGGATGAAAGAAGAGAAGAAAAAGTCAGCCTGCACCATCTTCCAAATAGAAACACTTAGGGGCAAAACAAAGGTACCTATACCACATCACCCATCCATCCAGATATTTGTATGTGTTTTATGTATTTTCTTGAAAATTGATTATGGAAATAGTTGCGTATTTGGCATAAATGTGTTTTGTATTTATTTTTTGATATTGAACAAATAAAGTAAAGAAAAGAAAAGGTGAAGCACTGATTGACGTAGCCTTGCATATGATTTGCAGAGGAATAGGTGCACAAGCGTGGTGTGTACCTTTGCCACTTCTTAGATTTTGCATGCGAACCTCTAATGCAGATGTGTGTGTTGCACACATATGAATTGAGCATTCCCAGGTATCTCTCTGAGAGACTACCAAGTATTTTTAAGCAGAAGATTATCCCTGGAAGAAATCCTGCAAAAAGTAAGTTAACCCCTTCGTGACGTTAGGAAGTACTATGCCGTCCTGACTTTAAGTGCCTTAAAGTCATTAGGACGGCATAGTACGTCCTGTACTAAACAGCTCATCGCGGCTCCCCGCGATGAGCTGTTTTCGGATCCCGCTGCAGGCACTTGCAGCGGGATCCCACCTGTCAAATGGGGCCACTTTGAGTGGCCTCAGTCTGACAGGGAAAATGTAGCCGGTACTCAAAGCGAGCACCGGCTACATTTTGCTAAATCGCGCTGTGCCCGAACTTCCGGGTTCGGGCACGCCTTCGTGACGTCCGGAGGTCTCGCGATTTTTTGGTAGGGACCCACAGGGTCTATTAAGACCCTGATCGGGTCTCTGCCAGAGTGTTCCTGGCTACTGATCACCTCGTGATCGGTGGCCAGGAACAAATCGTGACGTTTTGGTGCTTGTGTCGTTTGGGACGCAAGCACCATGCGTCACGAAAAGGTTAAGTATTGCAAGAATGAAAATAATGTATAAATTAAACCAATGAATGCATATATCTTTTACTAGTCCAATATCAATATGAATTAAATAGTTTATTAATTACAACAGAGGGACTAAAGTAAAAAAAAAACTGATAGTGGAATTAACCATACCCCTCTACAGATACCCCTTCTTGAATGAAATGTAGAAATTCTATGTATATGTTACGGAAGACCGTTTAGTAAGTAACAATTGTAAATGTCATTGTTTTAGTGTTCTTTATGTATGGAAAAGAAAAGGAAAAAGGAAATAAAATAAAAAAAAATAAAAAAAAATAAAAAATAAATAGTTTATTAATTTATTTTTTTAAAACGTATATGTGCAAAACCCTCATCAAAATCATTTGAAGATGTCAAAAAATGAGGCCTCCTTAGTCTACAAAATATACAAAGTAAGTGAGATCAGCATAAAATGTACTGCAAATATATATATAAAAAATGATTGAAATACTTAGTCACTGTGAAAACCACACTGGTCTTAGATACAACTTATCCACACTGTGTGCAAACAAGAAATAAGTGTTATACTGTTACCAAACTAGGAAACAATACAATGTGAACATCTAAGACCAAGACGTTTTTCTCATTGCTCAGTCCAATGTTTTTTTTATAATAGACTTATACTTGCAGAACATTTTTTTAAGTGCCGAGCTCATTTACTTTTAATTATTTGGCTGGAGTCCTTTAGTATTTCCAGTTAGCGCAGAGAGATGACAATTACAATTACAAATGAATCCCTTATTTTCAAATGAAGAAGGTAGTTGTTTGGTATGCAGTACATGGGTAGGGTAAAACTAACGCCACTTTCACTAAAAGAGGGGTGACAAAGCAACATGCTGAGAAATGCTTTTTAGCAGGCAAAAATTAAGTAGTAAATAAACCTTACTGATTAGTAATTCACAAATATCCCAAAATATCCCATTTATTTTTGTGGACGGGGTTGAAGTTATGGTTATTGGCGGGGCTTTACCGGACATTCTTCAGTGATTTTAGAGCCAATTACTAACTATTTATGTAATTTGATAAGTTATTGAGAACAACAATTTTAGACAAATAAATATAAAACACATTTATTACAGTTTAAAGAGATGCTACCACCAAAAAATTTAAAGATGTAATATTTGTTATTTTGTATTGTTGATTTCAGATATGTCTTTTGTTTTTGTTATGTGAGATTATTTAATAAAATATTTTACTAAACAACTGTGACTGGGCGCCTCCATTTTGTGAAATAGTGTTTTTGGGTGCCACCCCTCCAGTGACTTTACAGCACTAGTAAATAAAAAACAGGTGGCTCAGCACTATACAATTCTGGTGCTGCTTCTACCACATTTATTGATTGAATTTACAGCACTAGTATCTCACTATGGGCCTGGGAACACCAAATGCAGTCTACAAGTCAGAATTATATGACCATAGACTTGCATTGAATGGGAGGATAATGTAACTATTACATCACAAGGGGCAGGGTTAAGATCCTGTTTGATCAGGTCAATCTCCTCTCTCTTCCAGAAAGATGTGCTTTTTGAGTTAAAAGGCAGGCAAAAAAAATAAAAAATTGTACACAGCCACCGAGTCCTGCTCACTACAGGGGCGGATCCAGAGTCTGATCTCGGGAGGGGCACATGTCCGTCTGTCTTTTCCTCTCTCCCATGTCCGTCTGTCTTTTCCTCTCTCCCATGTCCATCTGTCTTTTCCTCTCTACCATGTCCGTCTGTCTTATCCTCTCTCCCATGTCTGTCGCACTCCTCTCACTCCCCATGTCCCTCTGTCTCTCTTCCTTCCATATCCGTTTCTCTCCTCTTCCTTCCCATGTCTGTCTATGTATCCTCTTCTTTCCCATGTCCGTCTGTCTCTCTTCTCATTTCCAATCTCTCTGCCTCTCCTCTCCCATCCCATGTCTGTCTGTCTCTCCTCTACTATCCCATTTATGTCTCTCTCTTCTCCCTTCCCATTTATGTCTCTTTCCTCTCCCTTCCCATGTCTGTCTGTCTCCTCTCCCCTTCCCATATCTGTCTGTCTCTACTCTGCCATCCCATATCTGTCTGTCTCTCCTCTGCCATCCCATGTTTGTCTGTCTCTCCTCTGCCAACCCATGTCTGTCCGTCTCTCCTCTACCATTCCATTTATGTCTCTCTCTTCTCCCTTCCCATTTATGGCTCTCTCAGCCAATTTGTCCAATAATATGCCAGTATTATTTTCCATTTAATATGCCCCTGCCAATTTGCCCAATAATATGCCAGTGTTAGTTGCCATTTAATATGCCCCAGCCAATTTGCCCAATAATATGCCAGTGTTAGTTGCCATTTAATATGCCCCAGCCAATTTGCCCAATAATATGCCAGTGTTAGTTGCCATTTAATATGCTCCAGCCAATTTGCCCAATAATATGCCAGTGTTAGTTGCCATTTAATATGCCCCAGCCAATTTGCCCAATAATATGCCAATTTGTTGCCATTTAATATGCCCCTGCCAATTTGCCCAATGATATGCCAGTGTTATGTGCCATTTAATATGCCACAGCCAATTTGCCCAGTAATATGCCAGTGTTATAACCATTTAATAAGCCCCAGCCAATGTGCCCCCCATCTCCCCAGCACTTACCTTTCCCTGGTGGCTAGTGGTTAGTGTTCCGATCCCTTCTCACCTCTGTCTCTGCCTGCAAGCGTGTTTTTTTTGTTTTTTTTAAAGCGGTTGTTTTTTTGGTTTTTTTTTCCTCTTCCCGTTGCCCCCCCCCCCCCCCTGGATCCGCCACTGGCTCACTAGTGGTACACAGGAGCCAGTAAGATAGAAGTGTATCTCATGACATTAACATGCAGGCTCTGCTCACAGTTCTAAAGTGAGACTTGCTGAAAGATTTTGGAGAATGTTGCATCATGGGTAATATTCACAATATGGATGCAGATGGAAAGCTAATTTTATTTTTACTTTTACATGCAAACAGTGGCATTTATCTTATATATGTGTTTGTTTTAAATGCATAGGTAATTACATCTTATATAAGTGGTAGTGTCCCTTTAATCTCACTTTATTGTTTTATTGCTGTGAACTCTGTGCTCTAACTATACAAACTAAAAATGATGAACTCCCAGAAAAGAGGGACAATATAGATGTAAAGAGGGTACAGGGGGATTTGGGTTCTAAATAGGGACTATCCCTCCTAAATAAGGACACTTGCGAGGTATATATTCTATTTTTAAAGGAAAGGGGAAATGTATTTGGACATTACAGCACCTTTCAACAGCACAAGGACCTTCACTACAAATATCCTGTATATCCTGATAACATTATTCATTTATAACTGTAAGTCTGTGTTGATGACAAAATGGCCTTTCTGGAACAATTTCTCAATAACTGAACTCTATGAAAGGAAAGTGCTAAGATGTGTGTGTAAATTAGATGGGTGAGAAGGAGGGAGGGAGGAGATGCTCTCTACAGATTGAACCCTTAAAATATAACACCATCTGTGACCAGAATATATTAATGTCATTGCTGGCAGGTGTCTATGTTGAACAGTTGCTTATCAGTTGGTACAATTTGTTCATCAACCCAAAAAAGATGCATGATATTGTAGGAAAGCAGAAAACATATCCAGTATCACTGCATGTAATAATTCTCATTGATTTTATTAGTACAGGGAGAGCATCCCAATGTACTGTGGGAAACTAACCACTGTATGTCTGTCAAAGAAGGTCACATAATAGGAGAAGTGCTTGTTTGGTGTCAAGGCCAAAGCAAGCTTTTATCATCTTTGTCTTGTTTTCTGCTTTGTTTTTAGGGATATAAATTATTTTTGCTATTTCGAAATTGAGGAATTGAAGTCTGATATAATCTATAGATAACAGAGACCATGCAGTAAGAATAAAATAGGAAGGTTTATAGGGAATATGAGAGATATGATAGTAGGAAGGGTAAAATATGATCCAGCAAGTTTAGTACGTAAGTGTTCACATATATAACATACATGCAACTATACCTATTAACGATTCAAGGTTTAAATGAAAGGTGAAAGCAGCAGTGAATGGGGGGTGAGCAGTATACAATACTGGGGATATGGGACACTATATTGGTGAGGGGCACACATTCCTATTCTTGCCTCAGGTGCAAAAAGACCTAGTTACAGCTCTGGTCTAATAGAACACTATGCAATGTCTTCTGCACTTTGAATCATCCTATAACAACTTTCATTAATTGAACAGTTTATCCCCCTTGCCACCATTCCTGGCCATTTCAATCCCTCCTATCCACCCAAGGGACCCAGCCCGATCCATAGGAAAATTTTATTTTAATAATGAAATAATTTAAAGCACTTACCAGAAAAACATGTAAATAATACTGCACAAGGTTTGCAAGAGGATGAATGCCAGGAAAATACCACTAGACAAACAAGGAGGTTGTACAGTATATGAGGGACAAGGTAACTGCTGTGCGCTGGCCTGCAAGAGAGTGTTACGTTATATTGACCATCTGACCAAGACTTACATTTTGTAAACATAACATATTCCCCAAATTATTATCTAGCACTTTACTTAAACAGGCTTAGTGTTAATATGTAAGGGCCACAAACTTTTTTTTTTACATTTTTGCTTCTAATATAAGGCACAAGGGAAATGTTTAGTGCCCCTGGAATGATCGACAGAGGAGACCTAATTAGGAACCTCTATTGATCCCATGTAAACACCAATGCCTTTCTCGGCATTTGCAAAGAGAGACAATCTTCGACCAAAAGCTCTTTGAATCTTCCGATGACAGAGAGAGAGAACACCGGACTCGACAGACCCTGGACACATGCTAGAGGCAAGCCCCCGCTCTGACTGGCTGTGCATGCATTGACAATTACAGCTCATAAGTTTACTCTTAGCAGAGTGTAGCTCTAAAGACACATGCTGGACAAGGGAAATTCATATTTGAACCCTTGCTTCCTCTAGTCCTTTTAAGTGTCGGTATGATGTTGACCATGATGAGATAATATCTCAGCCCACAGAACTGAGAGCTTTTGTAGCAATGGAGCAGCAATCCCTTTCCTGTACTTGTTTGAAGAAAATCTTTCCTCTTTGCAGGGTTTGCACATTACTTGAAACACCAGCTATTGGTTTATATTATATAACACTTACGGGAGTTTTGACCAGGCTTTGCAGGCTTCTCTTAATCTTGCTGAATTCTTCTTGGACATAACTAATATTGCTTGGAGTGGATGAAACCTTCCCTGATGATGCAGACAGACCTTTAGCTTTGACACCCATCTTTATAACGTCCTTTCTGTGAATACAGCCGAATTTAAATAACCATAAGTATTTTAATACCGTAGATACAAAATGTATTTTACATCTGAAACTGAATCCAAGATGAGATTATTTGAACAATTTATAACACTGACTTATAGATTACTAAAGTTCTCACATTTTTATACCATACTTCTCCAGATATCTCAAGAATCACTGGAGAATAAAACAGGTATATATATCTAAAATAGAATAATATAATTATACATTTATGCAAACGAACAATATTTCAGTACAGTCTTTTTTTTTTTTATATATAGGAGATTGAAGTGTTGATATCTCAGGCATAGTAGAGGTATTACAATTAATATATATTCCCCTCTGGAACAGCATGTTTGACAGCAATATTTTTAATGCAATGTAAAGTAACTTATATGAGCTTATAACAAGCATTAAGTGGATATCAATTCAAAATGAGTCATGATCCTACCACCTAATATAGCTTGGATCAAGCAGCACTGGAGTCATATATACAGTGTTTATGTTATACTATCTTGAGATTAATACCATGCAGGTAATTATATGCTATTGGCACTGGTGGAAGAATCAGTTTACAGGAAGAGTTAATTTTCAGTTACCAGTAGAAGTTAAATTGTTAAAAAAAAAAAATTCAAACAGGGTAGATTTCTTCAAGGTCAATATCTAAGGTCATTGGTAGATGTGGCTTGAACATTCCTCCCTGGAGCGCTGATAAGCAGCATTGCTAATGAGGAAGAGAGGCAGTAAGAAATGCCTAAGACATGCCTGCTCACAACTAAATAGCACTGGGGCATTTCAGTTAAAACATGCCCAGATAAATCAGCATAATAAAGATGGAATTAATGCCAGGGCCACACATTATATAGCAGAGCACTTTCCAGTGCAGGGACATGAACTTTATTTTGGATCATTTGATAAAACCAGTCATTTGTCCAGAAGGGCGATAAATGTGTATTTAATAACAATAGTGCTTTAATTCAGTGGAGTATTCAGAAAATGGATTAGCAAGGGACACAATTCTATTGACTGGGCCATTTCTGCCCATGCTAACCAATGCTTTCATGTAATTAATAGAAATTGGGGAACAGATTTGTTTCTAAAATCATAAATTGATCCAAAGTTTTTGTGCCCAGTAAGTTTAGTACTCTAGGTACCTGGCCACACAACCTCTAGTCTTTTTATACTGTAATCCTGTTTGTTTGAGTGATTTGAGTGATTGTTATTTATATGATCATGTTTAATAATTATATTTCTAAGAATAAATGTGAAAGTCCATAAGATTTTAGTATACAGTGTGTAAATATAATTTTTTTTACTGGTTTGCAACTGTTCTCTCCACCATTCATATTCTCTCTCTCTCTCTCTCTCTCTCTCTCTCTCTCTCTCTCTCTCTCTCTCTCTCTCTCTCGACAGGATTACATATGATCCTTTATACATCACTGATCTATGGATCATAGTATTCTTTATATGGGGGGTTTTCTTACTCACTTTAGTTCTTGAGCCATCGCAAGAAGATCTGGGATTCCATTCAGCATCTGTTCGAGGTTACTGTGAACCTGCAGCAAAAAGTATCACATGTATCTCTTTGTTACTTACTATTTGTATGTCATTGTTTCTTAGTAATTTCATATGTGAAAAAAATAGTAACCCTGATTTACTTCAAGAACATTAATATTATAGGAAAGTTTATCAGCACATTGGTATTGATTACAAATGGTACAAACTAGCACAAGTACTTGTTTGGCTTTGATTTAGTATTAGTGCTTCTATACTGTCTTACTAGATATCCACGCTTACTAAATACCAAATCTGTCAATGTTTCTGTTCATGCAATAGCAGTGTGTTTAATGTGTTTTTTTTGCACGTATCTTTACAAATCATAGAAAATTATTATACAGTAGGTGAGGCAGAAACCAAGACTTAACCAGCATGTATCTACAAAGATGCATGCCAGCTTTACTTAGGAGACGAGGACACTGTTTTTTTTTAACCCTTGCTCCCTCTGGGGAAAAAGTTGTAGTTTATATCTGGACAATGGCTCCTATGATGCTCACCCAGCCTTCATATGAAGAATGCTACATAGGGGGGTAGGATGCCAGGGTTAGGGTGTGTACTCTTATTTAGTTCCTTCAGCAGTCCCTCCACCTTTATCATGATTTACTAGATAAACTCCACTTCAGCACTCTCTCCAACCTGAACCAATTTGGAGCAGGCCCTTTTCTCTTCTCTTCTGGAATATCTTAATTTCCATATCCTGTCTTGCAACAGTGGGGCCCATCAGAATGTGGTCGGAGCAGTAACAAGAGTGATGCGACTGAGAATCTAACCACAGGGGCACACAACACAGGGGGCTCTGACTAGTCTGATGCTCTCTTATACAATGGTCTCACTGCCTTCTGCCCTGCTTTCAAGTCTTAATTGCATCATGCGCTGAACTCATTTGAATTGAGAGTGACTTATTAAGCCATATCATCCCAGCCCAAGAGACCTACAGCTTCCTCAATGCCACTGATCACAAGGGAAGAGCCCTCAAGTACCAGCAAGGACAAAATAAGCCTCCCAACCAACAGAACACTACAGAAAGGTAGGTTCTAGCAGACACGGGGAAAGGAAGAATTCCCAGCACAGCAATGCAGCAAGGCTTCCATCTATGTGGACCACTCCTCCTAGTGGCCAGGCCTTTACTGGTATACAATTTGAACACGATGATCCTGCTAAACAGAGCACTGCAGATATTGCATGCATGTGCTTGCTGCAATTACTATTGCAATTATTTTACTGTAGAACTCATAATACTTATGGACATAAGACACTGGATGACTTCCTATACTGTCCATGTTCTTAGTCATGCAGCCCTGAAGACTGAAACAGTTTAACCACTTTATTCTCTTAAACCTATTCTTACTCTCTATTTCAGATTTCACATCTCCTGCTCACCTATTTCTTACATATATATTCTTTCATATGTGTCAAGTGTACAGTTTCATGGGTAACTGGTCCTAAACAAACATTATTATATTTAAAATATTTTGAATTTGGCTGAGCATTAACAAACAATATCTGCAAACAGTTGCAGAAAAGCAATTGCATTTTGTAAAATACTTTATCCTGTGCTGGAAAATAAAAACAGGAAACAAAAAACCCATTAAGCTTTTAATCCGTTAAATCCTAAGCGGGTTAAGACCACAGTACACTAAGTAATAAATGAAGTGAATGAAGGAGGGCCTGGGGTAGTCTCTCTCATAAGCTGCAAACAGTAGCCACCTGCATCCTGTCAATGCTTCCACATCTGTACACACAACTAGAGATTTTAAATAAACACTACTAAATAAGGACACATTTTCATCATAAAGAAGCAATAGAACAAAAGGGGGTGATTTGAATTTGTAGGGTAGAAGACTAAGTGGGAAAAGTAGACATTTTTACATAATGTGTAGTTGATACCTTGATTAGCCTCCCAGGAAAAGTTACAAGGACTAACATTATAAAAGGAATTCAGCAATGTGTATGAAGTGTGCAAGGCTTATGTGAATATGTAAAATAAATCAATCTATTTTTCACACAGTGATGGTGCTGCGGCACAGACATCCAGCTGCCTGCTCGTCGCAGAGAGGCTGGTGAGGGGAGCAAGCACTTTTCTTTTTCTTTGATTTTTTTTCCAAAGGGGCTTGGGCCTGCCAGGCAGGTAACAGGTGTCTTAAGTAGGAACCAAACAAAGATGAACACATATTCTTTGGCCAGTGAAGATAGCATCTGGGGGTATATTGGAGACAATAGGTGTCTGAGAATTGAGATTGGATTTTCAAACTTTAGGCCAATGTAGCAGAGTTGGAAAAAGTCTCCACTGCACTTGAATTGGATAATTTTTCCAACTCTACTTCTTTGGCCTTAAGTTTGAAATTCCTCTCTCAATTCCTTGCAATTCTCAACTTATTGAATAGTACATTTAGTAAGTTGAAAGTAAAATTTCCAGCTTTTTTAGAGAGTACATTTTATATGCGTTTTAGGGATTATATATTCAGTAATGCAAAGCATGGAAGGTACAATACAATACAGTGCTGATTACATTGTGCCTTTATTATTGCAATGTAAATCTCTAATATTACATTTTGTAGATGAAGACATCACGGGTTTAGGGGATGGTATTATTAAACAAAATATTTGAGTTATAATTGGACCATTTCACTGACATTGGTTGATGGAGGCAAGACATAGCAAATAAAATGTAACATTTGCTTTCCTACACTTTATGTTTGTTGTATGCTTACACATCCCTTCATCCAGTGCACGTGGATCCCAACCTGTCCTCCGTGTACCATTGGAACATCTTTACTTTACCTGTGACTGTGAGCAAGCTATTCTTTAGTCTCAGAATACACATCTCTCTCTCAGAATATAAGTGGATACTCACATGGTCATTCTTTACAGTTGTGGTCTCATTATCTACCGATCGGCTAAGGGAGTCCTGGTGCCTACGCTGCTCTTCCATTGTCATGTTTAACCTCTTGTTTAGTACTGACAGCTCCTCCAGTATTCGAGCCTGTCCAGCCAGGACCATGTCCAACTCCCACTTACTGTCTGACTCAAACAGGTCCTCATCTGGATGAATTGATAACAGATATGGTTGACACAATGAGAAGATGTAGAGCAGCTACTACAATTTAAGTGCAATTAACAAACATCAGCAAAAATGAAAGACCAGCACTCGGTTGTAAAGTGATGAATTTTTAATCACACATAGGCAACGTTTCAATCCTTGCAGATCTTTCTCAGGCTTGAGAAAGATCTGCAAGGATTGAAACGTTGCCTATGTGTGATTAAAAATTCATCACTTTACAACCGAGTGCTGGTCTTTCATTTTTGCTGCTATTTGAAGATTTGGGAGACATCTTAAAGTCCGTGCACCGGGACTTTATATCTTGTGCGGATCTGGGACTATTTTCTATTTCAATTAACAAACATGTCCATCTCTTGCACATACCATGATTAGTGGTAAGCATCCTTACCATTTTTCTTGAATCCTTATTCTTAGCTTAGAATAAATATCTAATAGTTATTAACTGCTATAGGAAACCATATAATACTAAACCTTGAGCTCAGCTACTCATTTATAGTACTACATGTACTATAGATGATGCACATAGTACCTGACTGTCTGTAAGGACAGTCAAAAATAATCTTATGTTCTTCTTGCATGTTATGCTAGCGAGGAAGACAGATATTGCACAAACTCGTGGATACTAGTGATGGAAAGTTAAGGGGCAATATGTCAACACAAACCCTGTTTTGGATGATTCTTCTGAAACTCGTCCATGTTCTTCTCAAGCTCTTTTTGGAACTGGTCATACTCCTTTAGCAACCTATCTTTTTCATCATCCGAGATCTGTCCTGACAGAGACTAGTGGGGAACAGATATGGATATATAACCACTTTGTCAGCACTACATTACAATGCATTCATTTAAAATATCAGTATTACCTATATGATCCCAATTACCTATTTGTACCACATTTTCAAGTGATGGGAAGGTAATATTTACCTTCATGGAAGATTACTTATTTTATAAGTGAACCTATAAAACCTAAACAGAGTTGAACAGAGTTGAAGTGTGAGATCCTGATGCTCCTGCACTTTGACTTTAAAGGGACACTCCCCCCAAAAAATAAAAAGTTTTTTATTTTGCATTGTTGATTTCAGATATGTTTTTTGTTTTTGTTATGTGAGTTTACTTAATAAAATATTTTACTAAACAAGTGTGACTGGGCATTTCCATTTTGTGAAATATAGTGCTTTTTTTCCCCAACAGGGACTCTACAACACTAGTATCTCACTATGAGGCTGGGGACAGAATCCTGACCATTGACTTGCACTGAATGGGAGGGTAATGTAGCTATTACATCACAAGGGGGCAGAGTTATAATCCTGTTTAAATTATGACATCATCATGAAGGCTCAACAGTTGTAAAGTGAGACTTGCTGAAAGATTTTGGATAATGTTGCATTATCAGTAAAATTCACAAAAATGGATGTAGGAGATAGAAACCTACCTTTATTTTTACTTTTATATGTGATTAGTTCAAACATAGAAAAAACAAAACAGTGGCATATGACTAGGGTTGCCACCTTTTCTTCAAAAAATCGGCCTTGGTACTGTCTCCATAGACTTAACATTGGCCTGATGCCAATTTTTTACCGGCCTGCCGGTAAAATACCGGCCGGGTGGCAACCCTACATATGACTTATATATGTGTTTGTTTTAAATGCACAGATAATTTAGTTACATGTAAATGGTAGTGTCTCACTGTTTTATACACATATCTATCAAGATATCTTAATTCTGATACTAAAATGGTGTAGTGTTACAAGCAGGATAGGATTCCACACAAGACTAGGAAAACATTTAGTTTAGCACTCACAGTAGAACTAGGAGCAATGACATTGTGATACTGACAACTAGAGGAGTGTCAGCATTACTTTGGGTGTTTGCACAAAACATTAAGAAGACAGCATGAAATAAGTCCAAATCTGTAACTTGATCTCAGATATGAGAATATAACGACACACATATAAGTAAACATAATCACCTCCTCCCAGGTCTTGCTCAGACTGTATGTCATAAATGAAGACACATCATAATCATCTGTAAACAAAAAAAAAAAAAAAATGAAGACCACTAGAGATCATACCAGCTCAAAATAGGAACCCGTGATGATTTCACTTTTGTTTTCCTCACAGAATATTACTATGGGTTTGAGGAATACTAACAATGAATGAGTCTAGCAATTATGATTGAGAATTTCTCAATTGTGTTCATACAAGGGTTTCTGACATTTCTCAAGTTGTCAATGGAGTGGTATAGAAAGCAACAATTAAGATAAACCAGTGTTAACCACTAATGTACTTATGTTATGAATTTACCAGTCAGAGTTCCAGTAGCAGCTGATATACCAAAGTATCCAGTGGATGGGACCACCATGTTTGTAACTTGTGCACAGAGTTCATAGTCATCATCACCTGGGGACAGGCCAGTGAATACAGCAACCTTAGGATGAAGCACATTAAACTGTTTATTTAGAGTTCTCACACCCAGACTAATCATAAACCCAGTGTTGTCATTTGGTACTAGATTAAAACTTCCCATTGCTACACAGGTAGCCTTCCATTTCTGTCTAGTTAGGAGACATAAAGCTGCAAGCTTTCCATTTTTAGACTTTAAGGATCTCGTTAGTTCTATAGTGCACATTGTATTTGAGTTAATAAAAAGATAACCTCCAGACTGACAAGTTATAGAAACGTAATGAGAGGAGTGCACACAGGAGCTCATAAAGATGGAGACAAATCTTTCCAATGAAAGAATTCTGAAAACCTAAGGGAGACCTAAAGAGAGACTGAAATAGTTCTGATTACCGAGAGAGACATCAAAGGAACAGACAAAAGATACAATGCTTCACACAGGGATTTTTTTTTTTTGCAGCAGAAACCATTTTCTGTAGGAGCAATGGCAGATCAGGTCACTCACCCTTAAAGTTTTCTGATAATAGGAAATTTTTGCTTTGAATGGGCGAATCGTGTTCCTGTAATGTACCACACAGGAGCCCAGGGCCTGACTTGCCCCATCCCTATAAAAAAGATTAGAGAAATCCTTTATCAAGGAAGAACATATTCCACAGCACTGTATAATATATATATAGACAGGCCGCCTTTCAGGTGTGTGCCAGACTAGAGTAAGGGAAAATGAGGAGGCATCATATGTGGCACACATGGATATAGCTGGAGAAAAACATGATCAGTGCTTCAAAGTTACTGACTTGCTAAGTAATATGTCAGCAATGAAGCCTACAACTGGAGAACCTAACTTTATATCATTGAGATACAGGAAATAATTAAGTTTTATTTTGTCAAAAGAAAATATGTCTTTGTTTCATTCAACAAAATGTGTTCTTGTCAAGAAGCCTGAGGCTTGGCAATGATTAGTTGCTTCAATAAAATGTAGCTCTACTTTCCATTATGGAATAAACATTAATTACCATCCACACAGGGCTTGAATATGCTATTTACTGGTACCCAGATGTGGGCAAATTCCCACAATTCAAGTGAAGATGTGACACAAACCTCAGTCTTACATCTCTCTGAAGTCACAACATGCAGACATGTTACCTTTGCTAATCATTTACATGAATATTCAAAGCAGTAGTCCTATACCTTATAAGTCAAGTTATATCAGCCTATTCAAATTATAGTTCTAGTTAGGTTAGCATAGTAAAGGAGAGTTAGATTGAACAACTGAAGTTGATATCTTTATTTATCATCCCCTTATGTACAGTGCAGGAAGGAATCAAGGTTCACAGAGCTGTAGCTATTTTTTGGGGTGAATGAGGCAGTTGGCGATTGTTACACAACCCACCTTAATAATTATCCCAGAACCCCACTGGCTGTCCCTGACCCTGCGGGTGTAGTGAGCAGGTGGTCTGTACTCTGGTATTCAGGTAGCAGGAATCACCTTCATTGCTCTGTGTGCCACCACATAACGCAGTGCACTGATGCCTGTATTATGTAGTACTTATTGTGGTCAGCTTCCATGGCTCCTGGGATCCCATGGAATTTTCAAGCCCTGAAATAAAGCTAGATGAGAACTGTGATCATCAGGCATTATACTCTCCTCAACAAAAAAATGACAGTGCTCAAATGTGGACCACAGTACATTTAGCCCTAGATTTATGGGCAGCCAGTAATCTACATGCTAAACCATGTCTTAACTCCAGATACATGCTCTCTATTATCAACTCTATGTGAGTTAGTTGCAGGGTTTTCCACTGTATTCCTCTAGCTAGAATACCATACTCAAAGATGGATTTTTCCAAAACTCCCCTCTTTGGTATTAATAACTGCATCTAGAGAGGATGGAAGACATCCTCGGGGATAATCAAATGAATGAGCAATATAGCTATATTACATATCCTGCCTTGAGGCTGTATTTTGTGTGATGAAAACACTGTATCTATATATATTCTATGGTTAATGTACAAACACATTAAGATTTGCACTAATCATTTCTGAAGAAGTCTTTGAAAGAAAGAAAAAAAGTAGTGTGTACATGGACCAGTTTCACAGTTTAATTTCAGAATAATCCTTATTGTATAAATGTGTTTAAAGAATAGAGCTTTTTAACCCTGCATTAATAGCAAGTGATAGGGGGAGTATGTAGAGTGTGCACATATGTGCGTGGGGATATTGTGAGTAGGAGTGTAGGGGAAAGAGGAGGGAGCAGCCATATGGCCTGTGCTTCTCTCTAGGGAGATGACAGGAAGCAAAACAACATAGAATTAATGGCAGAGAACAACCAACTGGCATATCTAGTCTGCTCATGTTCTGTCTAAAATATATTGCTAAAATTACTGATTTCCTCGTCAGCACAGCGATTTGGTTACCCCAACATTTGTAACACCATTACTGGATCAATCCAGATCAGTCCTGTGAAAATAACACACCCTATAGTTGTAAAAAGTATCTCAAGTTTTCTTCGCGGGGGAGTAATTAACAAATTTTAAAAACCAACAATTGCTGACTTAGTTTTAAAATATCTTTCTATCATGTTTTATTTAGAAGATACCACTGATATAATAGGGGATATACTAAGCACTAGGATATTTACTTCCTCGAGTATCTTCTTGTGGGCATGTGCAGGTGTTCCTAGTCTGACAGCATTAGCAAAGGCTTGTCTGTTATTCTACAGGAAGTCCCACTGGACAGGTTATAGGAAGCCACTTGTCTACTGCTTGGTTTCTCTCTTGGATAGCTGTGGCATACTACCTGCTGTAGTGTCCCTTTCCCCCTCCATATTTTCCATTTTTTGTAAACCATATTTTCTATGCCATACAAACAGCATCTGCACTTATGGAAAAACTAGTCCACATTTTCCTCACTTTCATGATTTTGCTGGCTGAGCATCATATGAAAAGTTGTCCATAACAGCTAACATTCGCATGACATGCACACTGTGATGCTTGATGCCTGCAAGCAGAGGCGTCACTAGGATTGGTGTCAACTGGTGCGGTAACTCATGGTGTCACCCACTTGGATTTCCTCCAAAACCATGCCTAACAGATTCCTTAGTATTGCCAGTCAGATGGCACATTAAATATGCCACATACAGGAGCCCCATAACTATGCCATACACAGGAGCCCCATAACTATGACACACACACCAGAGCCTGTGAGGTCTTATCATGCCCATCATCATTTGTGAGTCTTATCATGTCACACACAAACGCCCCATAGTTATGCCACACACAAGTGCCGCATAATTATGGCACACAAAAGAGCCCCTTAATTATGCCACACATGGGGCCCAATAAATATGCCACACATGGGACCGCCATTAATTATGCGACCCCTCAATATACCAGAATTTTGCTATCCTATATTCCAGCATTTAACCCCTCAATATGCCAGTATTTAACCCCTCAATATTCGGGCATTTAACCCCTCCATATGCCAGCATTTAAACAAGCAAGTCCAGCAGTGCGATGCGCTGCAGGATGATGCCAACAGAAGAGTGTCACCCCCGCTGGAGGTGTCACCTGGTGCGGACCACACGCCCCGCACCCCCATTGGGACACCACTGCCTGCAAGCTATTTGTTTTTGATATGCCAAATGGTGCAGCATCCACCTCTCAGTGAGTGAGCGCGAGTGTGTGTATGTCAGTGTGAGTGAGAGTGTGGTTGTCAGTGTGGGTGAGAGTGTGTATGTCAGTGTGAGTGAGAGTGTATATGTCAGTGTGAGTGTGTGTGTGTGTGTGTGTGTGTATGTCAGTGTGAGTGAGTGTGTGTGTATGTCAGTGTAAGTGAGTGTGTGTATGTCAGTGTAAGTGAGAGACTGTCTGTGTATGTGTGTGGATAAAGGGGTTAACGCCTCTGTCACTGCCTTTATTTTTCTAGCCACCCAAGGGGTTAACTCCTCTGACACTGCCTATATCTGTCTAGCCAACCAAGGGTTAACTCCTCTGACACTGCCTAGATCTGTCTAGCCATCCATGGGTTAACTCATCTGATACTGCCTACATATGTTAAGCAATCCAGGGGTTAACTCCTCTGACACTGACTATATCTATCTGGATTTTGTTATAGGTCACTGGTCACATTATGTTTTAGGGAATTGCACAGCCTATTATCATAATAATGTTTTACCATTACTCTCTTTTCACTTTATGGGTGAGCTCTTTAAAAAAAAAAATGTATTATGTATATAAGAAGTGTTTTAGTGGTCTTATACAATTTTTAAAATATGTTCTAGCAGCTCACCCATGAGGTGAAAAGAAAGAAATGATAAAAAAAACATTATGAAAATAGGCTGTGCAAATCCCCAAAACATTGGGGGGGGGGCAGAATTTCATTTTTTCGCCCCAGACAGCACAATGTCTTGGGCCGGCCCTGCTGTTGAGTAATGCATTATATGATCAGGCCCGGATTAGGACATTGTAGGCCCCTGGGCTACAGGTATTGTGAAGCCCCCAGTAAATATAAGATGACCTTACATGAAAAAAAAAGTTTTACTATTAATTAATAATTCACATAAATTCTGATTTTTCCATATTTAATAAAACCTATGATTGAGAAAATGTATTTCTTGTTTTGATTTCCTTTTTTTTCCAATCTTCCCCTCAGACTTGACATTCTGCCCCACAGAAAACAATGTGGCAATATTAGTATGCCACAATTATTATACCGAATGATATGCCACAATTATTATGCCCACTAATATGGCACAATTATTATGCCCACCAATACGCCAAAAGTATTATGCGATCACTCTTTGAGAGCGACAGGGGTCACAAGACAGGCAGCATGGAGACTTGCCTGTGTGTGCCCATGCTCGCGGCCTGCTTGCCAACAGGGAGTTGGCAAGGAGAGATCTTCTGATCTTCCTAGCCAGTGCCTCTGCGGCAACCTTTTTTTTCCTTTTTCCTTTCTTCGGCCGGATTAAGGCACGGGCCTCGAGTTGCAGTCCTCAAGGCCCCTATTTTGCCGTGGCCCCTAGGCTGCAGCACCTAAAGCTCATGCCTTAATCCGGCCCTGCCTATGATGCTCAGTCAGCCCAGAACATGCTGGAAAATATGAAAATCCCCTGCTTTTTGCAAGTCTTTCATGTATGCGGCTTTTAATATAAAGATGAACATTTATTTTCTGCTCATCTGATATATACACTGTCCCTTTTCCAGATATTAGTTAAGTTCCCCTCTGATGATCCTCTTTAACTCTTTAATGACACAACCTTTTGACTTTGTCTTTCCCTTGGTGACAAGGGCTGTTTTGACATTTCTGGAGTGTTTGTGTCTAGCTGTAATTTTCTTGTTTCTCACATACTGTACCCACACAAATTACATGTTGTTGTTAGTCATAAGAAGTGCTTTCATTTGATACCATTATGTTCATCATATCTTATAATTTACTACAAACCAAATCATAAAATATGATGAAAAATTTCTAGAGTTGACCTAAAAAATAACAAATACACAAATACAATCATTAAAAAAAAACCATCTAAATAGTTTCTAAATGTTGTCCCAAGTTAAAAAAAATATGCTGGTTTCCATGTTTTTCTACAGTTTTTTGTAAGTTATATGGCAAAAAAAACAGTTCAGTGAACTTTTGGCCCCAAACTGAACCCTAAATTTAACCTTAACCCTAAACTTAACTCCAGCTCTAACCCTTAATATATTCTTATTTTAATTTAATTGTAACCCTATACCTTATGCTAATCCTAATTTAATAAACCCTAACAATTATTCTAACCCCAAGATTTTAGCTAATTAAGTCTTTTTTTCTATTGCAATGTTGCTGACTGCCTCTAGGGGCAGTCAAACAACAGCATCAGAACAACGGAAGTTTTTTTCACTTCAGACGCTCGACCCACAAGAGGGCAGCAGCCATATTGGACGAGCATGCAGCCAGACACGACCATTGTTGCGAAGGTGTTAAAAACTAGGGTCAACCTGATCGGGCTGCCTGCTTCCCAGAGAAGCTAACTCAATACACAATAGAAAATGGTGACTTTTTTTAACCAAGTCCTGATCACAGAGTGATTGAGAGCCAGGGACATATAGGCAGAGACCCATCTACCATGTGATTAAAGAATAAATAAAACTTCAAGTAATTAATTGACATACACCAAAAATACATACATGAAAAGACTAGCACAAATAAAAAAGTGATTATAAATAGACTTTTAGGTTTTAGTTGCTTGCAAAGTAACAAAAAAAACTAAACGATCCAGTTATTGTATATAATAATAATAATAATAATAATAATAACAAAGCGTTTAAGCAGAAAAGGTACATTCAGATATTCTCTGTTTTCCAAGTACGTCCTGGGGATGTTACTTTTGTCCACCATACAGGGGATGCCACTATCAGTGTTTTTATCAAAGCAATACTTACTGTGAATGGTCATAACTAAGTTTTCCATTATTCCCCACAATTAATATCACTGGGTTATTGCCCTGCAGAAAGGAAAGGAAATCCCTGTTAGCAATAGATATATTAAAACTTTTATAAAGATGGCAACGTTTATTCTTTTTGCCTTGTATTCTTTTCCTACATAGCCAAAAATACAAAACGCTTATGATTCCCTTGAGTGGTATAGAGAGCATTTTACTGATGTTTTCCTCTGTATTATATCCTGCTGTAATACTGGAGTGTAAAGTGACATCTAGAAAACATTATTTATTTATATTACTTTCTTTGTTTTCTCTCTAAGGTTATAGATCAGCACGGTTAGGTAAAGGTGATACCCTGAATAAGCTACCTGATCCGCATTGGATCTGTGAGGCCTTTGTAATCTTGTTACTTGCTCTATACAGGTACCATCTCATCTTTACTACAATTGCTGCATTCAAGATTTTGAAGCATAATTTGGAAAGTGGAGCAGTCACCATGTAAACCTGTGGAATAGCCCTGCTGTGTCGACCACTTTTACAAATTGGCTTTTAAAAATAACTCTCGAAATATTACTTTTAATTATAAAACAAATTCTTTATCAGCTGCCCTTGCTCTTCCGCCTCACCTTAAAATCATTATCGAAGGTGTCGAATATAATCCCCACTCCGTCCCACTGATCCGCAGAACCATAAACTGTACCTGTGCGTCCAGGTTCCCTTGTGTACCAAACAGCCTGGTGACAGAAGATAACAATGTAATTAAATAATGCCCATCATGGTTTTGCCTAATTAAAATAATTATTTATTAGATGTGTTCCTACATGTTGACCTTAATTTAAAAAATATATATACTAATAAGAAATGAAATCTTTACAATATATAGGGGCAATATAAAATACCACAGTTAAAACTGGGGGGCACTAATAATTTCCACCACTAAATCATACCAGTTAGTTAAGCAGCAGCATAGGTATAATCTGTATATACACAGATTATACCTATGCTGCTGTTCCAGATTGCTTTCATATACACAGATTATACCTACGCTGCTGCTCCAGATTGCTTTCATATACATAGATTATACCTATGCTGCTGCTCCAGAATGCCTTCATATACATAGTTTAAACCTATGCTGCTGCTCCAGATTGCTTTCATAAACACAGATTATAACTATGCTGTTTCTCCAGATTGCTTTCATATACACAGATTATACCTATGCTGCTGCTCCAGAATGCCTTCATATACACAGATTATAACTATGCTGTTTCTCCAGATTGCTTTCATATACACAGATTATACATATGCTGCTGCTCCAGAATGCCTTCATATACATAGTTTAAACCTACGCTGCTGCTCCAGATTGCTTTCATATACACAGATTATAACTATGCTGTTTCTCCAGATTGCTTTCATATACACAGATTATACCTATGCTGCTGCTCCAGAATGCCTTCATATACATAGTTTAAACCTATGCTGCTGCTCCAGATTGCTTTCATATACACAGATTATAACTATGCTGTTTCTCCAGATTGCTTTCATATACACAGATTATACATATGCTGCTGCTCCAGAATGCCTTCATATACATAATTTAAACCTACGCTGCTGCTCCAGATTGCTTTCATATACACAGATTATACATATGCTGCTGCTCCAGAATGCCTTCATATACATAGTTTAAACCTATGCTGCTGTTCCAGATTGCTTTCATATACACAGATTATACCTACGCTGCTGCTCCAGATTGCTTTCATATACACAGATTATAACTATGCTGTTTCTCCAGATTGCTTTCATATACACAGATTATACATATGCTGCTACTCCAGAATGCCTTCATATACATAGTTTAAACCTATGCTGCTGCTCCAGATTGCCTTTATATACACAGATTTTACAGCAACAAATGTAACATATTTGGATATGATGGCAATCTGGAGCAGCAGCATAGGCATAATTGTTGTAAATGAATTTAATATACAAAGATTATACCTATGCTGTTGCTCCAGAATGCCTTCTTATACATAGATTATAACTATGCTTCTGCTACATAATGCTTTCATATTCATAGGTTATACCTATGCTGCTGATCTAGATCAACTTAATTATACAGAGATTATACCTATGATGCTTCTCCAGACTGTCTTCATATACAGAGATTGTACCTATGCTGCTGCGACAGAATGCCTTCATATACAGAGATTATACAGCAACATGTGTATAATTTTTGTATATAAAGGCAATCTGGAGCGGCAGCATATGTATAAGACCAGCAGCATAAGTAAAGATCAGAGTCACAAAAATCCCAGATCTCACCAGTCCTTCTGCACCCAGTTGTCCACGCCCCATGATCCTTAGGGACACATTTATCTCCCAGTCTGGGAAAGATGCATTTTGTAAGGTCCATACTGATCCCTTTTGATTTTTCAGAGATGGGACCAGCCGGATCTCATCTGGCCCAGAAATGGCATCTAGAAAAACATAATTATTTTGCGACTAGTTTTTTTGCACATGTAGCATTGCAAAGCTTAGTTCTCTTCTTTTACGAACTATTGCGAGATATTCCATAAGATTTTATTTCCATTAATGCATTCCTTTTTCCTAGCACACTGCGATCTATTCAATAAAAAGTGAACTGACAAGCAAACAGCAAATTAACTTTCTGCAAGAATCTGGAATTAATAGCCAAGTTGGAAAATGTCTCCATCTTACCTAGCTTTACAACCCCACTAGGAATGCAATATATATGGGTCACATAGCTATGATTCATAAAAGTAGACTTTCAGAAGGCGGTTCATTTGGACTAATTTGTGAGTGGAATTATGTATTTGTTTTTATTTTATTAATTTAAATTGGTGCAACTAATTGGGTTCACTTTTTTCCTGCTTGTGTATGTAATCCTATTATTTCCATTTTCCATTGGGGCTTCCCTGATGTTTGCACATTTGCTCTAGTTCAGATCTATGCATACATTTCTCTTCTTTGTCTACATTTATGTTCTATACATTCAATGTATTTGAATCTTAAATGGGAGAGGATCTGCGCTATTATGTTTCCTCTTCTTTCCAGTTGTTATGTCTTAGAGTAAAATCAGAAACCTTGTTAGTTCATCATTTAACTCATTTATCCATAACAAATAGATAAGTGTACATAAAAAAATAACTTTATTTAATTGTATTGCTTAAAGGAACAGTCTAGTCCCCAAACTCACTTTAGTGCAAGTTGAAGATTATTGCTTGTATAGTGCACATGCTTTTTCCCAGTGTAATTTGATACAGGCATTCTGCATAAATCACATTTTTAATATTTTACTCAAGCCCACCTCCAGTGATTACCCTGCATGTATAATACAGGTGCTGCAGCACTGATTTTCTAGACACTGAGGATATAAAGTTTTATTTCATTTAGTCACTTCCTGTGCTACTGGAATAGAATACATTGTGTGGAATGTCATAAACTTGCTTTTTTATACAGTAGGATCTCTTAACAGTGCAACACATTGTCTGATGACATAACTAGAGAGACAGGAAATTCCATTCACTCTAATGAAATTATTCTATTTGGTTCCTGTGTTCTACCACAGAGTTCCCATTGGGTAAACTGCATGTGTGCACGATCACTCAGAGCACACATTCTGTGATCGTGTGCATGGGCAGTAGACTCAATTCACACATCAAGAGAACTTGCGCATGCGCATGATCATAGTGTGTGACCTGAGTAAACGTGCACATGCGCAGTTCACCCAATGGAAATTTCAGAGTTCCGGGACTTTGCAGTAGATCACCTGTAGCAAAATAAAAAAAAAGGAATGACTTGTACTCAGCTATTGTGGGCAGTTCTGGCTTCTTGCAAAATTTTGTAAATTCACAATTTCATACAGCTGTAAGTATTTTATATTTAAAGCAATGAAAATGTAAAACATACATTTTACAGTACTTGCACATTAATAATATTCAGTAACATTTGGAAGATGCATTTTGGGCACTAGACCCTTTAGTTCTAATTTTCCCAATTGCATGATGAGAAATAGGAAACCAGTGCACACTCTAATAACTTTCTATTCCCCATTTAGATTCCACTTTGGTAGTCTACAAAATACAGTAGATTATCTTAAATCCATTTAAAAGATGGTGGAGAATAATCTATTGTGTTGGGTATAAATTTTACCTCATAAGTCTAATTATCTGCACCATTGACCAATATCTGCTCAATATTCTTGGCAAATGAGTTATGGAATGGTCAATGACTGATTTCAGAAATGCCAGAGATTGTAAATAATCCTTAAAACCAGGGGGTGCAATGTTATATATTATTTGACATTTTTGGAAGACAATTAATAAGTGTAAAAGATACATGGGAAGTGCTCTACAGCAGTTTTCATGCTCCCATATAATAAAGTGCTGTCAATGTTTATTACTGTGGAATCAACCTCTTCTGTGGAACTCAGCTGTTTCAAGGCTTGGGAGTGCAAGTCTGACTGGTTTCAGCCAAGTTTCTGTGATCTAACAAAAGAAGGGATTGGCAGGAACGTTGCTATAGCAACAGCAATAACTATTACAACGTATATGTATTTTTAAGGCCATAGTAAGAGTATCAGTTTCTTTTTCTTTACAGGATATAGTTCTTAGTTAAAAAATATATTTTTGTCACAGTGTATGTAGAATTACACCTTTATGCAGAAATATATCTGTTTTTTGGTAGAACAAAAACGAATACACATCATGGTTCTTCTATTACATTTTTTTTACTTTTTCAACTTTGGCTCATTTGTAAATAAGTCATCTGTTCCTATTTCCACAGAAACATCTGCTCTCAGCAGTTGTAAATGTGTCCTTATCTATTAACCACATCCCGCTCTACAGGTTTCAGTAAGGGTTTCGCTTTAGTAAATGTAAATATAACAGATTTGTTTTATTTGTTTTTAATAGTAACTGCAGTTATGTTACAGGAATACAAAGATGTAGCTCCCTTGCCTCCTCTCATAATTTGGAGGACCAGCTTTATCATTTATACTGTATTAGCCACACTGGCAATAATTGAATGTCCATTTAAGACTGGAACAAAAATGGATACTGTTTGCTTTTATATATTTGTAGCCTCATCTCAGACTGGGTGTTATAAATACTAGAATTTTTCACTTCTGGGACTCTGTATCTATGTGCAGGGTACTTTGGATCACATGCACACCACTAGATATCACTATCACTTAATCACTGTTCACAATATACAGACCAACTATTTAGTCTGTTTTATCATTTTCATTAATAAAGATTAGGTTTTATTAATACTGCAATTTCTCTATTCAACACTACTTCAAATAGGGGTTTCATTTCCCATTCATCCAAAACAGAGAATATATGATATAAACTTATTAAACAAATATTAACTACACACCTTTGGTTCCCTTGCCTGGTCTCATCATACCACATACTAATAATCATACATTTCTGGAGTGAACAACAAAACAGAACTGGTCAGCGACTTTAAATCAAGTTGTAAGTGTAGACAATCAGTGAGTTTAAAATTCTACTTTACAAAACAAAATCGATTACAAGATAGGCACCATCTTTACTCCCCACTGAAACGTTTCATTTCACATTACTCCATTTTGCAAGTAATGTATGGGAGTTACATGAGAAAATTGAGCTTCCACAGAGGGAATCTACAGGGCTGAGATTACCTCCATAAAACTCCCAGAAGGGCACTGTTCCATCAGGCAAGGTTACATGAGGTCCCTTGAAACTGTACTTGTATTCAAACCTGCGATGAGCAGGCTCATCCTGCGAATATAAAAATGAGGGGAAAAGGGAGAGAAGCAGCACACAGCTTAGAAAAGACATCTACAGGTTGGTGGAGAGGCTTGATCCAGAGTGGAATTGTGACAATGAAGGACCTCAAGGGAAAGTTGGAGGAGGGGATAAGAGGTAGAAGACCAGGCACCTGCTGATTGGGTGAAGGCCACTGGGCAGTAGTAGAACAGCTGCATATTCCCATGCACTTACACCAATTCATAGACACATCCAACTGTGCTTATATTTACACACAGTATTACACCATCTTGCACGCACTTATAGTCCCTCTGAGGAATATAACATTAAAAAAAAGTAAAAAATCTAGGTGTACAGAACCACTATCAAATCAAGATAAGACAGTGAAGGTTTGTTTAGAGGAAAACTGTATCAAAAACATAAGTAATGTTTACTTCAAAGATCGCATTTAGTGTAGCAATTTTAAATAGAGATGTTTCAATGAAAGAATATATATAATGTACCTTCTTGAGCTCTTTGCTCTCTATAACAGGGAGCGGACATGTTGTTTAGAATCTCAGGACAGTTCACCTTGCTTCAGATGAAGGAAGATCTGACGAAGATTCTAAACAACATGTCTGCCCCCCAAAGAGGGCTCAATAAAGGATATTATTTATATTCTTTCATTAAAGCATTTCTATGCAAACTATCTACATTTGATGCAATCTTTCAAACAAACAGTAGTTATTTTTTTGCTACAGTTGTCTTTTAAGGTAAGGTGAAAAAGTCTCACACAGTAGAGCAATAATTAAATACAGGGATGGACAAGGTAACTTATTCACTTCATAACACTGCCCTAGGGAGTACCATCACATTTTTCTTCAGACCTTTTAATGCTGTCATATAAGCCATGCGTTGTGTGAAGTGTAATATGACACTATTCTTACAGGATTAAAATCCTTCAGTTCTTTGATAGGTGAAGGAAGTGGAAAACGTACTTCATACCAAACATTAAATTATGTTTACATGGTGTGATTGGGGCAATCATGTCCAATGTATTCCTGGTATCTGGGTGTACATTGTACATTGTATTTGGGGAAATTATCATCTTGGATTATATGACCATAGAGTCCTGTAAAATGGCAACTTAATCATGGACATTCTAAATTTCATAACCTAATAATGCCCACAAGATGGCATCTCAAAACACTGTGATGCCTCCATCATTTCGCAAACTATCCAGAGATAGACTCTTGTTAAGTGTCTCTCCATGTCAGTGAGCTTAAATGTGCAACCACTGTTTGTCCACATATGGCAAATGTATTGTGATTAAATACGCATTAAATAGCACAGCTAGTGTGACTTAAACACCTGCAATTCAGGCACTAATTTATGTCTCTGGACTTTCACGTTGCTTTTAAAAACTCACTCATCAAACTGTTATTTATCAATCTTCTGATAGCCGACACATGTACTCCATGGATGGAACCTTAATAGAGTCAGAATGCACAGTTTCCAATAACAAAATAAACAACCTAACACACCTATGCGTGGGACATGTGCATACATAGAATTAATAATCCAGTTAGCTAGTGATGTGTAAATTCTGTAATACAGGCATACCCCACATTAACGCACATAAACGGAAAATGGACTTAAAGGGAAGCATTACCTTTTTTGACTTATCAAGGCATGTACTGCACTGCAATTGTCATATCCAGGCATAAGGGTAATGCTGTTAAGGGTCCCTTCTCGATAAACAAACATACATGAACAGGGGATGGCACTGTATATATGTCCGTAGTCGCGGGTGTCACAACAATTTGTGTAGTGCATACCTGCATCCACTATCCGGTAGAGATGGTATGACCTTTGTGATCTGAAAAGCTTTACAACTTGAGTGTTTCCTTTGAAGCTGAAACTGATGTTACAAGGTGTGAAATGTTACACTGAGTTAGTTGCCAGCAAGTCTATCTAGCATAGGTCTGTATCCCCTCATAGATAGTAGGTTTTTTTGATATGCTAAGTGACTCTTACCAGTTAGAAGTCTTGTCCTGCAAAAGTCATCTCCCAAACATGTATTAATAATAACTCAGAGATTATTAATCATGCCTCCGTTTGGGAATATTTAGACTGGGGAGAGTACACCCTACAAAATGAGTACAAATATGGCTGGTGTAACTTGAGCCATTTGGAAGCTATTGTGAAGTCTGTGGTATAGAGCCATGGCTAGCAAGTGTGACATATCTATGGACTTCATAAATTGCAACAAATTAATAAAGGCAAGAATTATGTATGTAACATGTATGGGAGGGAAATTAGAAACAAGATTCCATATTTTGACTGGGGTAGTTATACCATACGTGAGCGAGGACACTTCTAGGTACATCTTCCCACCTCTGGGCCAGCTTGGAAACCTGAGTTGACCTGACAAGGTATAAATCTAATGATGGAACAATGTCCAGTGTGCTTACTAGGGGCCAAGATCTAATTTTGTGTAAGTTGCTGTCATTTCCTTGCCGCAGTCCCTCGGGCAGAAATTTCTGGTACTTCTAAGTGAGTATCTAGGTTTTCTGTTAATTTCTCCTTTTTATTTTTATCTGTTTTGGTGTAAATAATTTGTCATCTGTTTTATTTTATGAATGCACTGTGACTTTTGTTTTGTTCATAATAAATATTCCTTTATTAAGTTCAGCCTTTGTCTGGTAAAGAGACTCACGTCACCTGATTAGACCAATTTATTGGTAATTTAAATCGCATAGATATTGTGTTAAAGCATATTTTGTGGGTCTAGACTAATTTGCTTGGGGGACCAAGGCACTCCATTTATAAATTGTCTTGGTGGTGGCAGTGTTAGGACATTAGTTATATCAGTATAATTAAGTGTGGGTGGTGTTAAATGGGGGTTTTATCATTATTTCTAGTCTAGGTCAGACAGATAATTAATTTTAACCCTTGCGCCACCATAACCCAGTCACATGCACTCTTGGAGTAGGGTGCATTCGTGACAGCGGGGTGTCCATAAAGTACAGGTTCGTATTGCGGGTAATGCCCTGAGTGTCAGTGCTCCCATGCATGTGCAGTTCCCTGACAGTGTTACTGCACATGCACAGTGTGAATTCCACAGTGCTCCAGACACCAGAGATTGAATTTGGGATCACAGGATTGATCCCAAGCTCTAGCTCTGTCGAAAAAACCAAAGCAGGGGTAGAGTTAGGTGGGACAGCTAGACAGAGTATCAAAAGTGGGACAGTTGGGAGGCATGGACACAATCTGAAATTGGTATTTTGCTGATCAGGTGTCAAGCTTGTCTTTAATTACTGGACAACCGACTATCACAGTAGTCTCATTGTATTCAGTAATGTTGTGCAGCATGTTTCCTTCCACATCCTGTCACTTCTGATGTTATCTTGGTTTGTGGTCCTGCAAGAGATGTTTATTAAAAAATATTAAACATTATGTCATTCTTTTCAGCATAAGTAAAGTTAAAACTGGATACAATATATATCAAAATTGTGATTTATAAAAATCTAACAAGTGCCAAAGAGTCTTCCTCTTGCAACTGCGTTACTAACCGAAGATAACACAATCTGCTTGCACTTGAGGAAACCATATGATGACATTAGAAAAGGTGGGGTCCAGAGATTGCTGATGATCTATACATCATATTAGAAAAAGTGCAAGCAAATGCATTGATTTAGAGAAAAAAGGTGTTTTGCAAATCATCTACTTTTGAAAAAAGGGACTGGGAAATGTGTATTTTGTTTATCAATCAATAGGTGATGTCAAACAGCAGCAGAAACGTTTAAAATACATTTAACTTCTAATGTATGCATTTATGTATAGGCAGAGGCGTCACTAGGGTTGGTGTCACCGGTGAGGAAACTCATGGTGTCACCCCCTGGATTTCCTCCAATACCATGCCAAACAGATTCCTCAGTAATGCCAGTTAGATGGCCTATTAACTATGCCACACACAGGAGCCCCATAACTATGCCACACACCGGAGCCCCATAAATGATGCCACACCAGAGCCCCATAAATTATGCCACACGTCTGCCCAATTAATTATGACACACACACACAGGAGCCCCATAAATTATGCCACACCAGAGCCCCACTATTTATGCCTCACCTCTGCCCAATTAATTATGCCACACACACACAGGTGCCCCATAATTATGCCACAAACACAGAGGTGCCCCATAATTATGCCACACACACAGAGGTGCCCCATAATTATGCCACACAAAAGAGTCCCTTAATTATGCCACACATGGGGCCCAATGAATATGCCACACACAAGCGCTCCATAATTATGCCAGACATGGGACCGCCATTAATAATGCAACACACAGGGGCCCCACGAGGTGACAATTGTACAATTCTAAAACAATACATATCTATACATACAGACATCTCTCTCTCTATAACAACCAATTTGCCCAATTATGTGCCAGTATCATTTTGTCATTAATAAGCCACAGCCAATTTGCCCATTAATATGCCAGTATTATTGTTCCATTCAGATGCCAATACCATTGTGCCATTCCGATGCCAATACCATAGTGCCATTAAGATGCCAGTATTATTGTGCCATTCATATGCCAGTAATATTGTGCCATTCAGATACCAGTAATATTGTGCCATTCAGAGCCCAGTAATATTATTCCATTAAGAGCCCAGTAATATTACGCCATTCAGAGCCCAGTAATATTGTGCGAGTCAGATACCAGTAATATTGGGCCACTCAGAGCCCAGTAATATTGTGCCATTCAGATGCCAGTAATATATTTATCAGGTTTGCATTACCTTAAAAAGGTACTAATTAACTACCATAACTGTAAGACCATATGTGCATATTAGATTCTGTCCTATTGCTTGATTTGAATTACACACATTGTTGTGTTAACTACATAGTATAGAAATGTATTAGCAACTTTTATAAAATTTCGAGGGAACTTTGGCTATAAAACCCACATTCACTGTAAATTCAAGACAAAATCAATCTGTTCTTTAATTTGTGCTTAAGTCGGTGATTTGATCTGTTTTAAATGCCTGGCAATCAGCCTTTTTGCTGCTAGTATCGGAAGTTAGGTTTAAGGCCCTATGGTAGCAACAAAGGTGAGTGCTGTTACTAGAGGGGTGCCAAGAAAAGTGTTGATAAGGGTGAAGATGTCTGCCCAGAAGGTCTTTACAAGTGAGCAATGCCATCATATGTGGCTCATGGTTCCTGCAGTTCATTGGCATCTGCAGATAGCAGCAATGTTGGTTGGTACGAAATAACATCTTTTGAGGACCTTCCTGTCACACTCAAAATAACTGCTACATTTGCTCTGTTCCAGGTTGACACAGGGAATTTCTGCTTCCCATTGGAGAATGTATGATTTTTCTTTTACTACTGCCACTTTACGGATAGTGGCTTTTTGGCTCTCTCCACAAACATTTTGATCTCTTAACTGTGCGGATGGTACTGCTCGGCCTGATGAAAAGGATGGCACAAGTAAAGCAGTATAGGAAAAGATGGCATAGGTAGGCTATTTTGGGAGCACTGAAGTTGCTTGGTGGCAAAGATGGCACAGCTAGTCTGTGTTTTGGGGGTAACAAAGTGGTTTGGTAGCAAGGATGTCACGGGGAGGCTGTTTTGAAGGCCCTGAAGCTGCTTGGTTCAAAGATGGCAGGGGAAGGTTACTTTGTGTGCACTGATGTTGTTTGGGGGCAAAGATGGCATAGGTAGGCATTTTTGTTTGCACTGAGGCTGCTTGGTGGAAAAGATGGCACAGCAGGCTGTTTTTGAGACACTGAAGCAGTTTGTGGAAAGCATGGCACGGGTGGGCTGTTTTGGAGGTTCTGAAGCAGTTTGGGGAAATACATGGCACAGGTAGGCTTCTTTGGGGGGCACTGCATCTGTGTTGTGGCAAAGATTGTACACGTAGGTGGTTTTGGGGGACACAAGGTCCTTGGGGCAAAGATGGCACAGGGAGGCTGTTATGGGGCACTAAACCGGTCTGGTGGCAACGATGGCACAGGCAGACTGGGCACAAAGGTGGCTTATTGGCAAAATATACCAAGCTGATGCAAATACATCCCCTTGGCACGATATACCAAGCTGATGCAGTTACTGCCCATTGGCAGGATATACCAAGCTGATGCAGTTACTGCTCATTGGCAGGATATACAAAGTTTAAGCATTAACAACTGTGAAAGATTGTATCAAGTATATAGGTTTTAAATAGAAATTTTTAATGAAAGAATACAAATATCCACGAATCTGAATTGCTTAATCCAGCTTTATCAGGGGGCGGACATATTGTTTAGAATCTTAGGTCAGATCTTCCTTCAGCTGACTCAAAGTGAATGGAGATCTGACCCAAGATACCATATTTGCTCGAATATAAGACGACCCCTCAAACTTTGGATATTCCTTTAGGAAAAAACTAAAAGCCTGAATATAAGACTACCCTATAGGAAAAAAGTTCAACTTGTATATATTCATATGTAAATTGCTTTTAAATATTTAATAAAAATTATGATATAAAAAATGCATTTCTTGTTTTTATTTCCTTTTATGTGCCAATACTGCCCCCTCCCCCCAGACTTGTCTCTCTCTCTCTCTCCCCCCCTTAGTGTTGTCTCGGTCTCTCCCCCCAGCGTTACCTCCCCCCCCCCCAAACATTTTCTCTCTCCCTCTCCTTGTTTCTCTCTGCCCCTCACCTTGTCTCTCCCTGGTGGCTAGTGGGGCAGCCGAGGGATGTCTGCATGATAAGTGCAGACATCCACTATGCTGCCCGACACTTCCGTCTATTATGACGGACAGCCGGTCCGTCATAATAGATGGAAGTGTCGGGCAGCATGGAGGATGTTGCACGATAAATATCCCTGGTGGCCAATGGAGGTAGCCGGAGGATGTCTGCACGATACGTGCAGACATCCTCCACTGCTGCTCGGCACTTCCGCCGGGACTTTTATGATGAAGCCGGAAGGAGCATCGCGCAGACATCCCCTGGCTGCTTGAGAGCTCTGCGGGGGACTTGGATCCCAGTCTAATAATCTGACCTCGATTTGAGGTCAGATTATAAAACGATCTTGAATATAAAAAACCTTGTCTTATATTCGAGCAAATACGGTAGTAAGCAAAAATGTCTGCATCCTGTTATAGCTATTTAGAGTACAGAGCACTCAATAAGGTAATTTATTTGCATTCTCTCCTATATAAACCATCTACACTTGATGCAATCTTTCAATAAAACAAAAATGATTTTTTTTGCAGCAGTTGTCCTTTAACGTGAGGGCGGAGCAAAACATTTTCCTCCGCCACCACATTTGGCTACACCCCCTTGCATCCCGGTATCTCTAATGCGCAGTCAGAATTTTTCACCAATAACGTCCCTGGACCATATACAGTAGACTTGAATGGAGTCATTGGAGGAAGAGGCAGCTGTAAAATATCTGCTGACCAAAAAAAACAGTAAGTATAGAAATAGAGGGTGCACATGAAACTTATACCGATATTTAAAAGGACATATAAATGCAGTTATCTCTCAACTGGTGTTGATTCTATGATCAAACAGTAGTTGGAGAGACATCTACATCCATAATTGAACCGAAACATGAATCAAGCCCCAGGTACAGGTTAATCAGCAGGTCAATAATGACCATGTTACATGGCCTATAAAAAAATGGACGACACGGTCTAAAAGGGTCACCCATATGGAATGGTTTATTACACTTTTAATCCCACCAAATGCAGCATATACATGTGTTTAAAGCACTGGACAGGAATGAAGAAAGGAAAGGCCTTTGGAAATGAAGACACAAGACAGCATGCACACACTTTCCACACAATTAAAGCCAAGCGAGTCCTCCTTTCCAGAGTGATTGTATCTTTATCCAGACCACACTCCCCAACCCTTTTGTCTTTGTATGCAATAAAAATAAGATTCGTACTTTAGTAAAACATCTCCTTAACGGAAAAGGCAGAGACAGATTAACTTTGTGACTTATAACAAAATATAAAAAAAAAATATGTAAGACAAAAACAGACCCTCCCCACACCCAAACCCATTGCAAAAACAAACTGCAAACAGTATAGTCAAAACACAAGCAATACAAATGAGACAAACTTTGAAGGCTTTTAAAGTTGAGAGGACCACCTGCCAATAGGATGTGCTCATCTCTAAAACACTTTCCCACCTTCCTGCTACTGTCCATGTCAAGGATATCATTGAATGGCACACAAGACTCAAAATAGAAATGAGCCCTTAAAGTGCCACTCCATATGTAGGCATTGGTTTGGTCTCTCATTTTAACATAGAGGTATGTTACGATGTGGCTCAGGTGTTTGTGGAAATTATCAGAAATGCCCACCATAGGTCCGTCAGGAACAAAGTCGCATGCCTTTAAACAGCCGTTACAAATCCACACTGAGATATTGAAGAAGAAATGGCCATCCATGCTGTGTGACAAAGGTGCATTTGAAGCTGTAAAACGAGCTGAGGGCTTTTGAGATGTCAGGTATGATGCCATATCATTTAAAGGCATTTTGCAGCTTTTGGATTCAACCAACCCGTTCCCTGAGCAAAATTCTCCTATGGGTCTTAAAACCAGAAATGGAATAATTTTTTTTCTTAACATAATAGAAAATGGATTGAACTTGATGCTTCACTGACTAGCCAGCTGGTGACATGCTTGGGCTGCCAGTTCTATGATTGCACTTACAAATACTTTTTAAAGAAACGTCCGTGTTAATACTGCCAAAAGACTCTGCCAGTGTGAAATGTCAACACTGGTAATAAAGCACCATGCGTGCCATGTTTTTGTGGCCTTGTTGCTGCCATAAACTATTCTATAATTTCGGTTGGGTCTGAAGAAATATTTGTTTTGACGGTACTGCTGAAATAAATGGCAAGCAACAATTAAATTACTAGCTTAGAGACCCCGCCCCCCACAAACAACAAGAAAAGATACAACCATAAACATTACTAGTTGACACATGTATGTGTGTATGCGCCTCAGAAGATAACGCCACACAGTATAAAGTGATGTTGGACTGTGGTACTTCCACAATAGAACATTGGAGCTTGTCAATCAACTCTGCTGTGGAAACAAAACATCTAATCTTGTTAATGTTATAGAATAAGTGGGAAAAAAATGAAATAAAAGTGGGATTGTCTCAGCTACGCCAGTCTGTAGAAACACACTGTGAGCCAAAGCATAAACCACCTGCAATATGCAGAGAAATGTGTTCATATCTACTCTGGCAGTGAGTAGGTTATCTGAACATAAAACTCAACGATTGGTAGCACGCAGTTCCTGTGAAATGTACAGTTGTGAATCGGAATTCAGTTTGTATTGAAATGTCAGCGTCCATATAGTTTCAGTTGTGGTGTTAATCACAGGAGGAGGTTTGTTTTGGGTGCAGAGGGGGTAGAGCAGAGTATCTGTATTTAACGCAGCAGGTACATTCTTTGGGAGTCATCCCATCCAACTATAGGTCACTCACCACTGTTGGAAAAAAGTAGCATTGTTTGTGAATAGAGGCGGCAGACAACAATCTGAAGATTGAACGCATGAGAAGTCGAGATGTACTGTACCATTTTGTTATAAGGCAGACATTATACCGGAAGAAAATGCCCGGTTTGTAACATGCATTCTTATCTGCATTACTGACAAAAGAACTGAAAATGCTTTCTGAATAGGCCACCTTCTCTCCCAAAGGTGGCCAAGAAAATCTTCTCTTTTAAAGTGTCCACACTCTAGACTTCTCCTCATTGTCTCATGATGATTGTTTAATGCTCTTGTAAAATATACAAGATGTAGGAAGAAAGAGGAGAAATGTTGAGAAGATTTGGCAGCAAAACGTTTAAGGAAACAATCGGTATCCTTCTAAAGTCAGGCATGGCATTTTAGCCTTTCTGGGCACAAGGGTGGTAGGTAGTACAAAGCAGGGGAGTTCCAGAGAGGCCAATATGTATATTGTACACACAGATGTCCTGTAGGTGTCTGCTACCACATTCTCTCTTTGGATCTGTGGACACAACAGACTACCTAGCCTTGCATCTTGGATTTGATATGCTCTAGCTGCTCCCGTAATTTCCTGAAGGAAGGTCGCTGGTTGGAGTCCAAGTGCCAGCACTGTTTCATCACGTCATACACAACCGGAGAGCAACCGTCTGGGGCATCCATCTTATATCCTTTCTCAACCTTAGGTACCACATCTTTAAGGGCCTGGGAAGACAGTACATGGTCAAAAGACACAGAGCATAAGAAACAAGGATACAGAAAATGGCAAAAATGACAAATAGTTAAAACTTACATCCTTTATCCTATCAGATGCTGAATAATATAAATTTGATTATAAATTAAACAAACCTTCCTATGAAAATAAACATGCTAAAGGGACAGTCAGCCAGTTTTAATATATGTAGATATTTATGTATAAATATAAAGATTTACATATGTATAGATCACTATCTAGCTACATATACATTATACAACTGTACACCAATTTTAGTTGCAAATACATCAACTAAACTTACACAAAGAATTACAAAAGTATGTCCACACAGACTAGGCATATGCAATTAGCACAGCTCTTTAATTACACCAAGTTCACTCACTATGGGAATACGCTGTTATACAGGGAGGGGAAAAATGAATACTACACAGTACTAATTCTTAACCATGGCTACAGACACTTACAATGCGTGGGTAAGGCACTCGTCCGAAGGAATATATTTCCCATAGAAGAATTCCAAAACTCCACACATCAGATTTGGTGGAAAAAAGCTGAAATAAAAGAATAACGTCTCAGTTGAGTATTCAGGGTCACATATAGCCGTATCGTCTAGAGATGCCAAACAATATCCTACCCTGATGTGCAGAAAAGTGTAGAGGTTTAAATGGCGCTTGTCCTATTTTACACAAGCTGCAAATCTGTCAGGCAACTACCCCAAGTGCCTTATACATAAAACAATAGTGATACAAAAAGTGACAGTGCGCTAAAGTGTCAAACCAAGGTGCAAAATACAGGATATGTATCAGAAATATGACTCACGTAAATGTGGTCTCACAGATGGTTACAAATGATTTCTTCAAGTTGTATACGTATCTCCAAACAAATAAAACAAATGTTAGAGCATATACAGTACAATTTTAATAAGAAACATAAAATATCTTCTCAATCCTGACAGGAACAATCAAGCCCCAGGAAGGTGAGAAGAAGTAGTGCCAAGCAACGCGTTTCGCCTCTCTAGTGGGCTTCCTCAAGGCTAGCCAATCAGGCATTGTTTGGCACTACTTCTTCTCACCTTCCTGGGGCTTGATTGTTCCTGTCAGGATTGATATCTTGGATCATCTGTTCATGTTTTTAGGTGTAAGATATTTTATGTTTCTTATTATAATTGTACTGTATATGCTCTAACATTTGTTTTATTTGTACAACTTGAAGAAATCATTTGTAACCATCTGTGAGACCACATTTACGTGAGTCATATTTCTGATACATATCCTGTATTTTGCACCTTGGTTTGACACTTTAGCGCACTGTCACTTTTTGTATCAATATCCTACCCTGCCTGAGAGAGTTAATAACATTGATTTCTAATAACTCCTCTCTCCAACACCAGCGCTTACATTAATTATGGTCAGTGTAGATAAACCAGACAGAGTTGGTGATTGATCAGAAATCCCACTTTTTTTTGTTTATTTGAGGTTGAGAGCAGCATGAGACATTACTTAGCATTATATAATCATCTAAATGGCAACAGCCACTCCTTCATAATAACCTATAATTAAAATATCTTATCTATCTGTGTATACCCCAACATATTGGATCCTTATCAATGTATCTTATATTCTTTAGATGTGGACCATCCTTCAGTGAAGTGGATTTATATTCTTTTATTTCACTTTTGAGAACAATATCCTATAACTAATAACAGGTGTGTTGTGTGTTTTTTAAAAAAAATGTTTTTGCCATAATACAAAAGTGAAATGAAAACTTATATATGTGACTATGATTCCGGTTTTACTGTTATGATGTGTAAAACATGCATCATGACCAGACAGTTCAGGCTTGCCTTTTCCCGCAGGGCCTCGGGTGCAGTCCATTTGACAGGCAGTTTGCTACTGTCTTGTATGGCAGACGCCTCCTTGGTAAGACCAAAATCACTAACTTTCGCAATATTATCTTCAGAGACCAGCACATTTCGAGCAGCTAGATCTCTGTGTACAAAATTATTGGCTTCCAGATATTCCATACCTTCTGACACATCTCTGCGGAAATACAGTGAAAGCAAAGACATGAGATATTTAAAATGAATTAATTAACTCATAAAATCGAAGCAAATAGAGGACGTACAGGTAATATTATTGGTTAAGTAGCATATATGGCCTTGGGCCTCAAGCGAGAGCACCAACATTTCCCATTTGTGCAGGAGATGGTTTCAGTACAATCGTATTTAGCTCTTCCAGGCTCTCAGAAAGGAAAACTGGTCATTTCAAAAGTTACGTTAATATAAAAAAAATTTTTTAAATTGATCAGTTTGAAAAAAAGAGCTATAACTGTATCATGGTAAAACATGGTATAAGTAAACAAATAGACATGTATTGTAAATTAGATACAGCAAGCATATGAAAAAACAGGGAAGTAAAAAAAAAAAAAACATTTGTAATGTAGAAACGATGCAATACCAATATCACTTGGTAATAACAATTAACCATCACACTTTAGCAAAAATAAACTATATTTTTAGGCCCCATGACATTTTAAAAAACATCAAAAAATATAAGAAAACTTAATTATTTGGTCTTTTTTGTATAAATATTATTTACTAGAAATATTTTCACATAAAACAAAAAGAGAAGGAATAAAAACACAAAACAAAGATGCACACAGAGACCAGAAGGGAATCTTCCATCATATAATTACTAAATATCCTTAGTTACCAGGCCAGTAAATAAGAATATGTTTTTAAACCCCAATGCTTTCAAGCACCTCAATTCATTCAAAATAATTTGGTCTTTAACGTGAGAGAAAAGCATAAAGTGAAGCTACATTAGAAACAAAGTAGCTCATTATTTAATCGTTTGAGTGTAAATGACAACTGACTGCTTAACCATGTGATCTCCATATAACAATGGTATAGCCCTTTAAATATAGAACGAATTAAAAATTGAAACCATGGAAGGAATTAAAAACATAGATGTTCTGATTTATATTTTTGAGAATAGCAAACATCTATGGCTGTATTTCATTAAAACGGATTCTTATTTATAGTGTTTTCATCCACAACCAGTATTTCTTGAAAGTTATCAAAATGGCCACTAGAGTGCGCTGGAGTAAAAGCTTTGAAAAACGTTTTGTCCGGGTTTTGCTACATTTTGTTGTTTTTATATTTGAAGTATTTTATTAGGAACAATACAATGTAATTTATCTCGCTTATCTCCTGGATGGCAATAAAATGCTACAAAGATTTCAAAATTTGCAAACACTACATATATACAAGTAAGCAGTACTGCTAAATATATAATAAAATACAACCAAATATAAAATACAACCAGGTTGTATCACATTAAAGGGAAGCTAAACTTTTTTAACCCTTGATTTAAAAAGGTTGAAATGTTATGCTCTGTTCTCCACAGTAAATTCAGCTCTGCCTCAGAGTTGAAGCAAAGCCGGCACACAGAGATAATGTCAACGCGCACACAGCCGGAGTGGGAGCTCCCCTGGTGCTTCTGATTGGGGTCTGTCTGATTATGAATGAGAGACCCTCAAGTTGAGGGTCTTAGATAAACATTGATATCCCTCTCATTGCTGACCCCCTGTTAAAACAAGGGTCTATCCTTGCCCTGATGAATGGGGCCCTAAACCTTTCAGTGGTGCTTCTATTATAGAAGAATGAGAACGGAAGCTTTGGGTACGCCACACAACTGGCGGGAGATGCTGTCAAAACTGTACACATTGATTTCTGACAGATCCCTAGGAACAAAACTTACAGTGAGAATTTCAGTAGACATTCACCTCCCAGCACAGACCTTCCACGAGACCTCAGATAATCCACTAAACTGCCCTGGAAGACAAAAAAATTACAAACGTCTGTCTACATAGACTACGCATGCGAACCTATACAAAAAGAATATTTTATACTGTATTAATAGTATAGTTATTTTACTTCCTACTAGTGGTAAATGTGTATTTGTGACTTGATGAGATGTTTCATGAAGCATAATTTTCTACTAGAAATAAGTAATTCTTGAGTTTTTGCAGTTAAAGCTAACCAGTGGTACTCGGGTATGTGAAAGTATAGATGTTACCTTTGCCATGAATTCTGTAACGATAAACAAGCCACTATTGTCTTCAACAATCACTCCCAACAACTGAACCAGATTCTTATGTTGTAGTTGCCTGAAAACAGAGAATTGTGTTAATTTACATTATTGGAATGTACGTTTAAAAGACAATATACTCAATATAGGAAGATTTAATTCATGGATATTTAAAGCAGAGAACATTATATATATATATATATATATATATATATATATATATATATATATATATATATATATATATATATACATATACACACACACATTTATATATTATGTATATAATTTATACATACACAGATTATCATGTTAAAACCTGAATCTCTACATATTAAAGTTGTGTATTGCTAGGGAAAGGCATAAAAGGAATTTGTCATGACCCTTCCTCAACAAAACATTACAGGGTGCATCCAACGTTCAGGTATCTACAGGTAGAATCGCATTACAAAATCTGTTGGGGGTATAGAAATGACAAGGTCTTCCCTTCTCTCGTTATACATAGTGTGGCATCACATGCATGTAATATAGATCTTTATCTAAAAATGTGCTATTTCTATGAAATACCGTAGTTCACATATTCATGATGATTAGTATGTATTTTTAATTTATATGTTTATTGAGAGAGCTTGTCAATGTTAGTAAGAGGAGGCAGTGGTGTCAGAGTATTATGGGAAGGTGAAAGATACATTTGACTGAAGTACCCGTAACAGCAATGAATGCCAGAGTGGTGTGCAATACATTACAATGTTAAATAAATACTCATTCTACTGATACTCAATTTATTAAGAACATCTGAGAAGTACATATCCTTACGTTGGCTTTTATGGACAGACTAAAATGATAAGTTACGTCTCAGAATTAAAATAAAGAAGGATAATGTCAAGATGACGGTGTAATAAGATGAGGATAAAAGTCTTGACGATGTATTAAAAGGTTCCAAATGGTGTGCACTTTGACGTCTGTGTACTAGGGAGCAGAAGAGATAGGTATCACATGTCACATGCAACTGGCAGTGGTTCGTTCTGGTCATGATGTCATAATTAGAATTTGGTGTTCCCATAATAAAGTATAAGGAAAGATAGGAGAGAAACAAAACTAAAAAGGATTGAGAAATGGGTGGGTTTTCATATGTTTGTTTCACTCACGTCATCACTAATGCCTCCGCTACAAATGCCTGTGCTGTAGCATCGTTCTTGATACATTTTACAGCCACCTTTGATCCTCTGTGCTCACCCAGCATAACATCTACAAGGAAAGAAAAAATCCCTGAAAGTCACTTGGAAAATAGGAAGGACAACAGTAGGATTATTATCTGTAAAATGTTTAGATTAAATACAGGGTTAATATATAGGCATAATTGGTGCTAAAAATCCCATTTATTCAGGAATATTCGTTTTGCATAAATGGCGTTGGTTCTTGTTTTCATTTTATTGTACAAATCTATAAACCTAATGCTTTTTAAGGAATGTCCCTGTCCATTCCCTGTAAATGTAACTCTCTCTGTATCATACCTTACTGATCTCCTTTATATTTTAGATGTCTCTCAATTACAGAAGCTGAACAAAGTGGAGTTTTTTTTTAGAATTCTGTAATTCAGTAACAAGCTCCCGCCTGTCTCTTAATTGAAGTCCTGGAACTTAAAGTAGCCAGTGATGTAGTAATATCCATACACATTACCTCCAAATTCTCCTTTTCCAATGATTTGCAAAAGTTTCAGATCTTTGAGCTTGAGGGCCCAGCCACCTAAAACAGACAAGAGTGTCAGATCAAGGTGGAAATCGTGAACAAAAACAACCATAAATCAGAAAGAAATAGGACAGGGGGTGTGGAACATGGGGATCACAGAATGTAGTTTGAGGGAAAGAACCACAGCAATTGGTCTGAAAGCATCATGGGAAATATCCCAAGAAAAGTGATAGGCAATGAAAGCAATGTCAAGGAAAGCGCAAAAGCATGACACAGACGTGTAAAGACAAATAGGAAGAAGGAAACAGAGCAAACATGCATTATTATAAATGGAAAGCACTATTATAGCAGCAGAATTGAGTTGATGGGATGTTTTCCTGACATTCAAAGATTCACTAATATGGTTTTGGGCATGGACAGGCAAAGTGTTGCCATCATTAAATAGTCTGCCACAGACCCCAGGAAATGCCCACCATGAGCAATGTTGGTGCCTACCCCAGGTCTTGGCTATGGCCATAGTCCCCAGTTATTAAAGACCAAACAGAACTGCAAACCTTGCTGTGTATAATACAGAGTCCATAAAAACAGAATTATGGAAACATAGAGAAGACACAACTGACGCCCTAATTCTGCTTAAAGCGAACTCAGGTTTAGTTGTTCTGCAAGATAACTTTATGAACATACCAGTTATTCTAGAATCCTTTACAACACCTGGATCTCATATTATCACAACCCCAAAATGACTGCATAGTATATGTATAAATGCATGACTGTGTGTAAATTGCCTCAGATGTTATTTTTTATGGGTTTCTTTTGAAGTTACATTATATAGATTTCAAAGTCTTCGTATAACGATGTGGCAATAGATTTACTTTACAGAGTAACCAAATATAGTGTCTGTTCACTACTGCAAACATACAGTTCACAACAAAAAAATACTACAATACATGTTATTTTTGTGAAAAACCAGGAGAGATAAAAAGCGAAAGGTACAGAAAATTAAATAAAATGTAAACATAAAAGAAAAACAAGAAAACATAACAATGGATATGACTGTTGCAGAGCTATCTAATTAATGGGATGGGTTGTACACAGAGAGGATTTCTGAGAAGGAAATCTATGTAAGCAATTGTGCATTATAATTGGGGTGCGTTTCTTTTCCTAGACTAGTTAAAAGTGTATACTACAAGAAAAACAGAAGCAGAGAAAAGATAAGGTTGAAGAAATTGAGAAAGAAAAAAAACATAACACGTGATGAGAGGCAAAGTGGAAAGCTTCATGGTAACAAAATGGAGGCCTGAATAAAGTTGACTTACTCCGGGAGAACTCATCCTGGGCAGCCACTGTTCCTTCCATCAGTTTAGGCTTCATCAGGCTGGTACAGAGCCCGTCTGCATCATTGGTGTAGTGCTGTAAAAAAAGAAAACGATGTATAAATTAAAAATATTTTTTCCATCTTCTAGAAGGCTCAAAGATGCACACCAACTGCAGACTAATCCTTGACAAAGGCTGCTCACTACTCCAGTCCATTCAATCTATGAAATGTCTTGCAAACCAGTAATTATTTGTACTTCACTGGAGATTTATGTAACTTAAGTTTGAATTTATTAACTATGTTTTACTCTCCCACTTCCACTGTAGTTATTTATTCATGGCATCCACTGCAAAGGACTGTAGGAGATATAGTCACTTTTTATGTAATCTAATAATAGCAATGTGCAAGTTTTGATTTACCTGTGGCAGAAAGTATATATTTTAGGAAATCTCCTAAACAAGGACAAGGAAATGCACGCATTTAAAAAAAAAAAAAAAAAAAAAAAAAAAAAACTTCCTCTATCATAAATTAAGAGCTGCTACCATTCTTTTTACTAGTAGTTCTTGGTTATTTGTCTGTTATTCTCAACATTTTAAATGGCCAGACAGACACTTTTGTTTTTGGATTATTTTCAGTTGCTTTAGGAGTTATTGGTTACTATTTATGTCATTTGATAAGTCATTTAGAATTAGTATTCTACGTACACACAAAAGTAAAACACACTTATCGCAATTGACATAATTTATTGTGAGATTTATTCAGGGTGGATTTGATTTAAATCTAGTCACCTAGACTATTTAAATGTGAAGAACCAGATGAAGATTTAATATTTAGAATAACCTTTCAGATTAATAAAATGCACAAATCCAAAAAAGGCACGCACTCATGGGACTTGGTTCAGCGTAGTTTTGTCGAAATTTTATTAGATAGATGTAATCTCACATAATGATCCACGCTTTGGTGCGCAACGCAATCCTTTATCAAGATTAGTAAAATAGTTGTATCAGAACTGATTTTAGTTTAATAGGTTAATCACACATATTTGGAGAACTGCTTAAATTATTTAAATAACACTAACATTATATAGGATACATATTTTTGTATTTGCCTAAACATCAATGTTTATTAACTGAAGTGGAAGGTAAGGTGTTCTTTGTTTGTACATAGATTTGCAGACCAATGGGATTAAGGTCTTTTCCTGAACTTTGTCTATTTCATAAAAATTTTACTGTGAAAAAGTGCGTCTTGGCTTGGATAACTTTGATTAATTCCCTCATGTGCATAACATTTGAACTATAAAGTAGCTTAAATAGAAAAGTATAGATTTTCCCTCCAAAAGGCATTTCCAAAAAATAAATTTGATTTAAATGTAAAAAATAAGCCGATTTAAATTTTAAAAAATCAGTTTAACCCCTTCCTGACATAGGACTGCTTAAGTAGTTTTACAAGGTCCGTCTTGTCTGGCAAACCGTTGCAGACCGTTGAAATCTACAGCCCTTGTCACCAAGAGAAAGAAAAGGACAAAAGCTCATATCACTAAGGGGTGAAAAAAAAATATATATATATATACATATACGGTATATATATCTGTGATTTTTAATCCACCTTGGTTGTATTGCTCTGGAGCTTTGAGATAGCTTGACATAAACCAATAATACTAAACTCCCAGAAAAGTACAATAGAAGAGGGACTGAGGGATTTGGGGGAAAATAGGGACACTTGGTATGCTGTTGAAAACCTATCCTCACATTGTTACATCAGCTTCAGACTACATGCTTCAATTCTGCAATTTGAAAAGCAGATGTTTAGTAGCATGAAGTGCATAATGCTGAGCACAGACGCATTTTGTGTGAGCACAGTTTAGCCCACTGCACATTAGATTAGGCTTGCATTGTCATTTCAGCATATCTAAGTTCCTGGCACAGGAAGCTGTGTGATGGGGTTAGTCATGTTCAGGAAGATGTTTGTACCACATGGCTTAGATCTGCAGTGGAGCTCAGATTTGCAAAACAGCTCCCATATTAGCAATTCAATATTTGTCATATAGAAAAGGTTAGTAGTCAATAAAAATTGTACACAGTTGAAATAGTATAAGGATCTCTGTTATTATAACACAGACATGATGTGTTTTCCATTTCTGGTTTCTATGGATATTTCTACAGTTTATATTTGCCTTTCTCATACAATCATACACAACCATTTATTCTGTGTTCTATTGTTAAGTTATGCTTATTGCTAATAAAACCATGGGGTCTACTCAATAAAGAGGATTGCAGGGAATTGAGATGGGAATTTCAAACTTAAAGGGACTGTTTAGTCCCCAAACTCACTTTCGTACAAGATGAAGATTACTGAATGATGCACAGCCTTTTTTCCCAGTGTGATTTGATGCAGTATTCTGCATAAAGCACATTTTTAATATACTTTTTTTATTGAGTCTTTGACATAGACAATGCAAGTAAAATGGTGTAACAATATCTAAACATAAAGATTAAAGAAAATGTCACATGACACACAACAGTAAAGCATAGGTGACTCAAATTATTATGTTTTGTTTGTATAAATAAGCTATATGAGTAAGTCCACAATTGCATGTCAGGTAGAATATGCACCATATAGTAAAATATCAACAAATACAATCAAATTTCAAAATATTTCACATAACTACTAGCATTGTGCAGCTTCGTGGAAAATTGACCAGGCCTTGTAACAAAGTATTTAATGACCCCAGTATAACTAAAATATAACAGGAGTGAGCCCATGACTGCAATGCAAAGAGCAGTCATATGGTTGCCTATTGTATATAATAAGTAGCACAACCACTATCAGAATCTAAACTTTAAGTAAAATAGAAGTTTAAGCCTATGCAGAAAACCGCAGCCGATTATTATAAAAAAAATATAAACAACTATATGGGAAAAGAGTGCACCTGGAAGGCCATGGGTACAAGAGCCTTCAAGAGAGGGACCAGGCGGTGCCTTATTTCTCAGAACTGACATTCAGATACAATGTAAGAAAAATTACATATATACAACGGTTGATATATAGTTAGCTTCCTCTGGTATCAGTTCAACATATTGCATACCAGGCAAACTACCAATGACCGCCTATAATGTAGGTGGCCCCACTATAAGGGAATAACATAAGAAGATTGTGATATATAAAGAGTAAAGCGGGATAAAGGGAGACTGAAAAAGAAAACAAATGAGGGGAAAAATTAGAGGAGGTAGGTGCCCTGAAAGGGGGAGCTGGCAGCGAGGGAGAGCTGCCAAAAGGTGGACTACTGGTCCACATTTGTGGTGCCCAGCCAGAAATAACCTCACTCCAAACAGGGGTGAGGAGTGCCCCCGGGGGATGACTAACACATATAACATCAATTATGGCAGCAAGATGGCAGATAAGGTATAGTCTGTGTGTTAACACAAAATTTAAAAACTAGTCCATGGCAAGAAGAGCTAGCCAATGTCTCCTGTAGTCATCTGAGCCAGAGTTGCAAGAATAGATTGTGGGATCTGAGGGATGTCCAGTCTGCAGGAACATCTGGATGTCTCCAGGGTTTTTGACTGACAGGATCCTATCACCTCTGGATGCGATCAAGAAGTCGGGAAGCCCCCACTAATGCTTAATGTCCTGGGATCTCAGATGAGAATGGGCGCATTATCTGGCGCCAAACCGCTACTGAAGGAAGCAGGTTGTCGAATGAGCGAACAGGTATGCCTTCTTGAGTAAACTGGTTCACTTTGCAGTAAGCGGCCAAAAGTTCCACCTTAGGATTGAGGATGGCAGTTTGCGTATAAAATCTCATGGGGCATTAATGGGAGCCTTCTGAGCTTTGTGCACGCGAAAGAGGTCAAGAGGTCGGGCAGAGGCAGGTGAGTAATTGTACGAGGTAAGGCCGTAGTGAGACGTGCCCAACAATCTCCGGGATTCCTTGCACCCACACATTTGCATGGCGTAATATAGCTTCCAGTATAGCAATTCGTTTAGAAGCATCCCCCATCTGCAGGATCAGTTAATTAGTAAGTTCAGTAGCTTGATGCAGGTGGTGGACTCCAGCTCAGTCAGCCTATTTTCAATTGAAAGATTGTCCGCTCGAAGTCTGTAAGTCCGACCTCCATTTGGCCTGGAAATCTGTGCAGAACTGTTTAATGTCAACCTTTGTAGCAAAAGGAAACGTCAGGCTCGCTAATCTGGGTCGGGGATCGAGGAGCCGATGTAGGATAGTCTGAACCCCGGCAAGGAGGGGTAAATGGAGCAGGCCTGGTCAGCAGCATAACAATATCCGAATTATAAGTTGTAGCTTTTCCATTTTTTGTACACATAGGATCTCTTAAAGGTTTGCAAGAAACCAGGACTGGCCACACTTGTTGATTAAAAGTAATTTCCTCTTTTTCTTTTGCTGAAGGAACCAATGGGAATAATGCCATTCAAATGAATGTAATCTCCTATTTCTCTAGTGATGTCATCAGACAATGTTTGGAGAAGTGTAGTGAGAAGCAGCTTGTGACATAATTATAGCCCACAACTGTCCATTCCAATTTCACGAGGCTGTCCTGCTTGTTTGGCGGGACACTGGCAGTCTCTGCCGTCTGAGACTAAATGCGTACCACACATGCTGAGAGGTAAAACTGCATCGCAGAGTGAGAGATCCGACTCAAGCTAGGAGGCAAGATGGCAGCCACTGCATGTGCAGCAGTTGATGCTAATTGGCAAAAAAAATGGTGTATAGGTTTGTTTGTATGACACAACGTATATATTGAGGCTTATTCATTTCTTTCATACATACATACATTGTGACTAAACCTGATCTAGGCGCTTTTAAAATGATAAAAATAACTAAGATAATATGTTGTATGGTTGCACATTAACTATGTATTTATTGCATTATGTATCAATTCTGGTCACTTCAGTGGTCGTACATATGCCGGTTCTGGGGTGCTGTCCAATTTCTAGTTTTCGTATGTATTCATTTATTTCAGACAGTTACTTATGGCCTAACAGTTGTCCTTTAAACTACCTGTGCTCCAATTCTGCTGTGAGAAGGATTACTGTGTTTGGTGTGGATGATACGTGGTCACAATACACTGTGCCTATATATTTTATAGAAACATTCAGCTGTTTAACTCAGCAGCTTTGTTTCACTTGAATGGTGCCTTATATAGCAATTCGTAATCTCACACATTTTCCCTGAGCAGCTTTGTTTCTGAATGGACCAATAATTTTAACTCACATAACTGCATAAATCATAGGCTATGGCAAGGTCATGTTATTTTTCTTATTCTATTTAAAGTGCAGCCACACCACAGGGTTGGTTGTCTTAACAGAGGTTCCAGGGGAGAACTGAAACATTGAGTCATACACCACTATATGAAGTGCTCTTCTACTATAGTTATGTTCTTTGGTCGTTTTATGAAATATTATTTTATTATAAAACACTTTTAATACTACCCTTGGTTTTTTTATTACCATATGTGCTCGAATATAAGGCAAGTTTTTTTCAGAGTTTATTTGAGCTCACCTCGTAATTGGACCTCAAAGAAAAGGTCTGATTACAAGGATGAGACTGCAGACCTGACTCTTTCTAGAATGATGTCAGAGCACTAAGCTGGCACACAGACATTGTACCCACACCATCACCCCTCCTACGGGGGTCCAGATGTCAGAGCGTTGGGGGTGATGGGACTCTCTGGAGTGCTGAATCCTCACAAGCTCAGGCATTTAGAGAATGTCTATGCACCTGGGCAGCACACAGATAGTCTCACTAGACAGCAGGGCACCTGCCTGTCAAGTCCTGGGGTGAAACATGGGTGCCACATGCAATAGCATATGTGTGCAAAGGCAAGTCAAATGGGTACAATAAATGTGTCCATTGGAAAGTGCTATGGGTGTAGTATGGATGTCTGGGTCTTTTTTTCATTCATTAAGATAGAAAGTTTGGGAGGGTTGCCCTATATTTAAGCAAATACAGTATTGGGTGTGAATGGTTAATAAAGACAAAAATGTATAGGTGTTTTTATCTACTGTGCCTGTAATTTGACATCTTAGAAACATGTAGAATATCAAGTTCTTCTAGATCTACAAATACACGTTCTTTTCAAAAGCTGATCATGAGTAACCTGGCTGTTTCTCAGCATACCATATACAGCCACTCTAAACACACTCGTTTTTTCATTACAATGGTTTTCCACTATAAAATACCCTCTGCAAGTTACATAACATTTAGTGCTACAAGTGGGCATCAGACTGTCTTGCCAACTTCTTTGGAAGGAGAGTGAAATTGTAAAATTAGGTGATTCAGTAAGTGCACTTCCCTTTCTTTTAAAAAGGAAATACAATACAGGGTTCATCATTGCAAGTGCCCAAGCGTCTGTGACAGCATGACATTAGAGAAGGTGTAGTAAGTACTACAGGCTGCAGTGTGACAATATCTCCATAATATGCAGAATATTCCTCTTTCACACAATGCGGCTTCTGATAAAAAAAAAAAAAATAAGTTTAGAAAAAAATTCCTCTCCTATTCCGTCAAATTATCCACTAGTTTAAAATTAATTTTTTTTTTTTTCTGTTATTAGATTACCGCTATCTATATACACTGTACATTTTAAGGTGTTGTTTTCTTTATTTATCGCTAGCAATAATTGTATAACCTCTATGTTCTCTCCCCAACTTTCCTCTATAAATGAGTGAATGTAGGCATGCCTTTTTAAAAAATTATTATTGCTGTAAATAATAAATGCTTTGTAATACCATTCTGGACTGGGTCTCCAGGACATACTACAAAAGAGAAATCTCAGTGTATTCTTCCTGGTAAAACACTTTCTAAATAAATAATGCCCCAGACTACAGGATCCTGTAACTGTTCATATCAAGTGGAGCACATCTAGGGTTGCCATCTGGCCGGTATTTTACCGGCAGGCCGGTAAAAAATTGGCATCAGGCCAATGTTAAGTCTATGGAGACAGTACCAAGACCGGTATTTTTTTGAAGAAAAGGTGGCAACCCTAAGCACATCCCTATAGAATATACTCCATATCTCATTGCATGGGGATACAGATGTCACAATTGACTTTAGGGTTTCTCAGTGAAGCTCTTAGAATACAGATTAAAATTCCAATCACCAAAATTTAAATCTAAAAGGCTAGTTTACTCTAAATTTACAAACGGCTTGTTTTCGTAGATTGCAGCAGGCAAGGAATATTACAACATGGAAGTGCATATACATGCATCTAGAAATAGGGGGGAGCATGTTCTCACCTAATTCATTAACATCACAATACTGATGGATCATGTGTGCAAAATTTCCAAGGAATTAAAATACTTTTATGAAGCCATTTAAGTTCCCATTCTTACAAAGACGCATTAAATGACAGGCTAAAACAAGTGTGTAAAATGAGTGTAATATGAGAATTAAATACATAATGATCCAGAAGCTAAGGTCATGAAGATGCTGCCATTCAGCTAAAAATCTTTTTTTGTTCAGCACTGGTAAGCAGTTCCTTCTCTATGCCACTCAGTATTATACATGCAAACAAGAAAACAAGCCAGCCTATTGACTCTATTGGTGCAGGGAATGTTGAGCAATAATACGAATATAAAATACTTGTCCAAGTAAAAGAATATTACGAATATAAACAAGAGTTTGCATACGTTTGTAAAGGAACTAAATTATAGTATATATAGCTATAATTTGCCTTTTATGAAACATAGGAGGAAGCAAAGGGTTCTTGTTTTTGTTATACACACATACATCATATGAGACTAAGCTCAGGCATCTTTTTAACCAACATGGGGATTTCTAGATGTTAAAGGAAACGTACAAAATCCACGAGTTGGGTGGAGCACGGGTAACATAAAAAGAAACATATGTTTGGAAACAAGAGAAAGCTTACTAGTCCATCTAGCAATATAGATTGTACAGAAATCATTGTACAGTTTTCCTTTTAAGCCTGCATACAGTAAGTGTAGTGCATTTGTTTTCAAACAATAACGCTCTCTTTTCGGCCAGTGCATACAGCGACTGTATAAGTAAAATATTTTTTTTACAGTGAATGTAAAAAATGTTCAAAAGTTATCTATACAAAAAAGAAAAGAAGAAAAAAGTCACAGACGCTGCTGTTTTATAGAGGTAAACAAATTCAAATTATACAATTTAAGGAACTCCTTGGGTTGGAATGGTTACGATCTACAAAAAATGTTTTAAAGCCACAGGGATGTCTGTGATAGCGGTGTTCTTCGTGCAGAGGGACTTGCCATGCATTTCATTTCAGGACTCCCCTGAAGGGTGTGACCAGTCTGATGTGCTAATGGAGAGGTCTCCTCTGTAATGGTGCAAGCGAGAAAAAAAACAAAACAAAACAGTGAGCTTCTTCTGAGTAGGTTCCATCCCATAAGTTGGGCTACTTCAGCTATGTCCATTCTCAGTCTGAGATGACATCCCAGACCCATTTTTGTCAACTTCCAAACTATATCAGATTCCAAATTTCCCAGAGAATTTTAAATATTTGTTATTTTGTTTTATAACATATTGTATATTGTCTTTCAATTATTTATATTTAATGTATGTATTGATTTCATAAGCATGGGACTGCTTTTATACAGATTTGTTATACTGAAATTATTCTCAATTTTCAGAATGAGATAGATTTGCTTTTGGAGCACTAATGAACAGTAGCTCTTATGCAAATAGATTTATTTTTTGACAGAAATCTCACTTACTATCAGATTAAACACTTATAGCTTCAATAATTTGGTGCTTTGTAAAACATAGTAGTTTTAAGAACATGGGTGCACACTTTTTGTGAAGGGGAAAACATGAAGAGATGTGTTGTGGTTCAATTACCTCCACCAACTGCATAAGATTATCAAAGTATGCCTCTTCATCAATGGTCAGCTTGCCAGAGGAGTAGATAATCCTGTAATGCTCCACTTTGCCCTCACAGCTTACACAGAGTGTGTAGTCTCCTGGGTAGTTGGTACTTTCCCGTACAAGAAATAGACCGGTTTCTGGAGGATATAGGAGGCGCTCGGCCTGCTCCCTCGTAATCTTGCCATGAAACCATCTGCAAGACAGTGAGAAAAATATGGTAAGAAGGAAATTAAATATTGCTGTTTAGAAATAAAACCAATGGAAGATTCACACCCTGCAGTGTACTGTCAAGTAAAACAATGTAGCACAACACCACATGTCGCATAAAACTGAAACAATCTTCCTTAAAAGGCAGGTGACCAGGATAAAGTAACATGCGGTTTATTTTACATTCTCTCAAGACCATCCACATACCTGACATGTCTCAACACCTTGTCAGGTTCAGATTGTTCATTTAAAGAGCCACTCCACTCTTCATTCTTACACACACAGTATATGTATAATATCTATCTATATATATATATCTATATATATATATCCACACACACACACATATAGTCTGTGTATATAGTGTATGTGTGTGAAAACAATAGTCTCTCTCTCTGCACTGAGACACAGTTGCCACTTGTCAGACCCCAACAGACAAGTGGCAAGCAATGGCCCCAATTGGCAGAGGGTGCACTTTACTGGCAGTCCCATGGTTCACTGCAATGTAAAAAAGGAGACTTCCTTTTTCATTAATACAGATAAAAAAAAAACCTATTCTTCACACCGTTACTTCATACATCGAAGGTGCCACACAGATAAAGCATTAACCCGCAAATTATCTATCATTTCATTATTTATGTCAACAGCTTTAAACCATATAGAAAAATGTTTTACCTTGCTATTTAACTTTCACCCTGTCCGTGTTCACTCCTTGTAACTCAGGGAAAATATAAATTTAGAAAATGTTATATAATTAAACTGTTCATGTCAGCCACTAATAGTAATAGGGATGGGGCTCCTAGTGCTATCATTTTTTTGTTTAAATCATTTTCATCAATACTTCTAATAATATACTAAGCTACAAAAAATACTATACTCAGCACAGCAAGAGGAAATTATTACGAATACTACTGTCAACAAATTGAGTACATGTTATAATTACCCAACTTAATGGCAAGTGTTTCCCCGACCTCAGAGGAAATGAAAGGATCTGTGGACTAACCAGGAGTCACAATTTGTCTCTTAATTTCTGCATTTGCTTGCAATTCTGCTAACACAATATCTAGATTGATTTTTATATATTTTTTTTGTTCTGTTCAGTGTTTAGGCAGCAGAATCCCTTTAATGAAGGGAAGGATTTAGATCTAAAAGTCAATGGCAAAAATAGCACTAGAAGGATAAATTACAACGGAAATGGATCTCTGATCTGAAAATATGTCCAACAATTTATCAATGAATATGACGACAAAATTAAACTTACATACATGGTGAGCGACTGAAACAGTGCCGGGTCTCAATGACAAAACAAAGACATTCAAGCATAGCATGTTTTGAAGGAAATGGGACTGACAAAACAACGAGGATGTGAAATCTAACATTAAAAGCCTTAGTGCAATTTTTTGCAAAGGCTAGACACATGGAAAAGTCTTGTAGTACAATTTTACAGTGTTTACATAACAAAAGCTACCAAAAAAGTAACTTTCTGGTGATCTTGCATATTCATCACTCTGAAAACTACCTCTCTTTTTCATGCATATTGGAGCTCAATAATTATAAAAAATGTATGTATTTATTAAAACGTAAATGTCTGTGACCTAAAGCTATTTCCTCAGAAATATCATCCATACTTCTAATGCTATCCCACTGATCTCTCAGCATGATGGTTGATGATTGATTAGGGCACAAGTAATATAAATTCACTGGGAAAACATTATTTGGAGTGAACTTTTAAACTACCATTCTTGCCACACAAAAAAAGAAAGAAATTAGTTAAAGGGACACCAAAAAAATGAAAGTTTTTTTTATTTTGTATTGACTGTATTTAATAAAATATGTAACTAAACAAGTGAGACTGGGCACTGCCATTTTGTGAAATATAGTGTTTTTGGGTGCCACCCCCTAGTGACTTTACAGCACAAATGTCTCACTTGCAATCTATAAGTGAGAATTTTGATCATAGACTTGCATTGAATGGGAGGGTAATGTAATGATTACATCAAAAGGGGGCAGAGTTATGATCCTGAATGATCAGGGTAATCTCCTCTCTTTGTGTTGGAAGGTAGGTAAACAAGGATGTACACAGCCATCTAGTCCTGCCCACTATGATACACAGGAGCCAGTAAGATAGCAGTATCTTATGACATCATCATGTAGGCTTTGGCCACAGTTGTATATTGAGACTGGCTGGAAGATTTTGGACGATGATGCATCATGGGAAATATTCACAAAATGGAGCCAGAAGATAAACACATAATTTTATTTTTCCTTTTGTATGCAATGCTGACATTTTAAAAATAATTGTGCAATACTTTGTGACCAGACTTTTTGGCTGCACCATACCCTTCTATTTTAACTTTGTCTAACCAGGGAGCAGAGTGTCAATTGTATTGTAGGCACAATGTTTAAGAATGTACATATAACTGAACATGCAAAAATAATAATAGTGCATGCTTAGTAGCGATGCTCCATCACATAAAGGGAAATAAAAAAGCACTTTAAATGGTTTTAAAACACTTTTTAATGGATAAAAACTTGTCCTTACTTGCTAGTCAAATTGTTATATCAGAGATGTGGCTTTTTATTATCAGTTATAATATTAGGTGGTGCTCTAAAGGGCAGGGATACTTAAAGGAGATATGTTTTACAATACATATAACGCTTATGGAAAGTTACAACATGATACATATGGCACTGTTTTCAGTGCGTTACACCGCTCAGCCCTACGGCACTTTAAATGTTAGGTTTTTTTAATTGTGAGTTAAGTTTCCGCCATAAGTATCTGTACTGATTGACGCCCCACAGACTTCAACCCTAGTAAATTATTTGGCTATTTATATTTTTATTTGATTGTATGTTTAGAATGCATGTATTTTTTAATCTCTTAACTTTGATACATTGTGTGAAAATCATGAATAATCAAAACAACATAGTGAAAAGAAATAACTTGAAATTGCACCTTTTAGTAAATATTACCACTAGAACAATTGTGTATACACAATACTATTTGCAAAAGGTAGGAGGATACCTACACTGTGTGAGCATGCAACCCGGAACAGATAGTTAGTCGGTCAAGTTGGCCACAGGGTAGAAAGTCTGACATTCCAGCAAAAAAAAAATAAAAAATCTAAGTAGGGCTTGGTCACAAAGATTGTCAAATGAGCACTACACCACAAGCATTGTGCAGTAATATGGGCATATTTTCTTTAAACATGTTGTGTTTAAAAAATTAATTTCCAAATGTGTTTAAAAAAAGTTATGCAACTTGCAAGCCATGGGTAAGCATGAGATGACAGACACAAGAAACGAAGAGAAGTTATTTTTCTGATACATGGATATTGTAGGATGTAAGTTGGAAAGCAAACCGTTTGCTTGTGTGGTCTTCGGAGATAAAGCAGCACAGAAGTAATCAGGATAATTAAGGAACAAAATACATAGGGGCATATGTCCATGTTAATGAAAGCACAACATGTCTCCTGACCTGTATATGCTTAGACTTTATGTAAAGAGTTTTTGTATTGAACACATCTACTGCCTGCATATAGAGAGTTACATATACAGCTGTGTCATTCCCACTGCTTCCTCCCCTGCTGTGTACAAATCCGGTAAATATGCCATGTCTGTCATTCTCACAGATGGAACTCACTGGGGTTAATTAATAAGCCATGAAAAAACAGTCCACTCGTTGATAATGACCCCATATAGCCTGTTGGCCTATGGAATTATTTCATGGATAAACAGAGTTCTGCTAACTCTAGACAGGCTCAACAGAAAAACATAAGGACAGATTACTTCATCTAACTAGGGTTGCCACAGCCGGTAATAGCCGGTGCCAGTATTAGTGAAACATCAGCAATGCAAAAGCCGGGTTTTTTCCAGAATGGCAAGGCAGTCGAGACTCACGTAACGAGTATACACTATTACAAAACCTGTAATGTGGAAATTGTAATTCCCACTGAAGTGCGCCTGTATGGTGCATGCGCTGTGCAGTGCGCATGTCACATGTGCCACTGTCACTGGCAACAGCATCGAGGGAGGGCCTGAAGTCTGAACACAATGCTGTGCTGGCTGCCCTACCTGGCCGTGCGTGCGTGTGGAAGTCAGGAAGAAGAGAGACTGACTCAGACTGAGGCATTGAACCCGATCCATGCTACTTCACATCACATGCTGTGACAGATACCTCCTTCAGTTACAGACATAGTAAGTTACTAGGTATGTTGAACATGATTTTAAGGATTCAAACAGTAAGCCAATTGTAAAATATATACTTGCAAGCACATTAGCCGGGTGCAGGATATGATATTGAGACAGTATGGGGAGTAATTCAGCCACTGGATACAGAATTATTTAATTTAGTGCAAAAAAAGACAGAACTCAATTATTTAGCTTCTATAAATTGGCGACTGGCACCCTTGTTTTTGATTGGGATCAGCAGGGGATCATCTTAACATAGTCAAGCCCCCACTCTGATCAGCTTTGCATGCGATGACACCGCCAATGTGCGACAGCCTGGAACTGCTGTGTCTCAGCAGTGACGAGGTTACAGCATGGCTGGTATTTTATTTATTTTTTTGCTTCATTCCTGAATGGGAATAAATAGGAATATTTCTGCTCCATGGGTACAGGAAGGTCTCTAATAATAATAAATAAAAAGTATACCAATTTAGGAAAATACGTAATTTAATCTCTACACAGAGAACGACAATAAGTTGCAGCAAGTGTGGAACACAAATGGCAAAGGCTGTCAGAAAATGGCAAATATAACAAATCTTTTAGGAAAAGAACAAACACTACAGAAAAAGAGAGAACATCTTTCTTGGGAAAGCAAACCAAAATGATAACTTATTGGACTCTTGATGGTCATTTAAGGTTTGCAGTTTGTGAGATAGATTACACAAGTATAATCGATGAATAGCCATTTTAAAAGAACATATATTTTAATATGTCCAAGCTTACCTGTTTAAACAGACCTGCTTGGAAGGAGGCATAGGATGTGCGGGATCTTGACAGACACACAGTTACTGTATTACAGCTGAGAGACTGTGTCCTGCACCAGGAAGTTCCACAGTAAAATTACATACAGCATGTTATGTAAATGAACTCAGAATAGTAGAATAATGAGGAGGAGGTGGAAAGTCCAGCAAAGGAGGAGGTGAAAGCAAGCTAGACTCAATCAGCAGGAGGAAATAAAATGAGTAAAATGCAGTGTAACGATTTAAAGAGAGGAAAATGCAAGATAAGACAGAAAAAAAGAAAGAAAAAGATCTGATCTAATCAGTTGTAATTAATGCCACTTCTGCCTGGTCCAAATTGCCTTTTTAACAGTGCTCCTTTTGTGCAATGTTCAAATTATAGTCAAAGTTAGTGTTTATACATCAGGGAGGTGCCATGTAGCAAACTGGAAACTAAGGACACTGGATAAGAGCCCCTAAATGCATGTAAAATAATGTGATATATTTCACAAAAAACAAAATTACATTTTATATAAAAAATACTTTCCAAATAGAGCATTAAGAATTAATTAATCTATGCCTTTAAGTCAGAAATATGTGTTTGTTTAATGCCATTGTGTGCATTTTCTGTTTCAGTCTCTGAGGCAGCGGGTGTGAGCAGGTCAAGCAGCATTCTCTCTCAGTTATTGGTTTGTCGGTGTGTCAGTCGTGATGCACACAACCAATCAGCATCTCCTCCAAGAAAGAAAAATGCTCGGCATGTGATACAGCTGCTGCAACATGGCAGCTATTAGACTGCATTAGACTCATCAAGAAACTACATTTCTTTTGCATGGTGCTGGCTCCACATCTCAGAACGATAATGAAAGCCCCAATAAACACTGCTAAACAAATTCAACGGTTACATGAACACCATGATGAAGTCAAAACACCTTCCATAGTCTCCTCCAATTGCCACACTTAAATGTCATTACACATTTATGGGGAATTATGGAGCTTAGAATAAAATGCAGGGTTTTCATTAACCCTTTAAGGACCAGGGATTTTCCTGGGCCAAGGACCAGAGCGTTTTTCAATTTTTAATACGCGGTTTTTGAAACATAATTTTCCTCTCTCTCATTTAACGTACACATACAAGTTATATGTTGTTTTTTAAAGGACAGTTAGAGCTTTCTTTTGATACCCTATACATAAAAATGATTTACATTTTAGTATTAAAAAATTAATATAAAAGAGGAAATGTTTGAGGAAAAAAAAGTTTTTCCCCATTATTTTCACAGTAATAACCTACATAACTAGTGCAACACTAACCCACTTATCCCCCCTAATTAACTAACTAATAAAAAAGAAAAATATTGGTTCCCAAACCCCCCATAACAAAAAAGACAGAAAAAAACTCTGAAGAGTGCGATGTCAGATCAGTAAAAATCATGCAACAGGCATGCAGGGGTTAAATTTTATTAAATAAATATATTAAAATTACCTTTATTTATTAAAAAAAACTTTATAAATTGTAAAAATAAAAAAAATCTGTTAAAAAAAAACTAAATGAGGGCCATAAAGTGGAAGGAAACTGATCACAGTTAAAAACTGTGATCAGCAATGAAAGGGTTAATTTTTTTAAAACATTTTTTTTTACCTTTGTATTTAATTAATTTATTTTTACTTACAGGTCACTCTCTGTGCTTCACTATAAGATTGTGAAGCACAGAGAGTGAATTAGAGGCAAAGTCAGTGTGTGAACACACTGACTTTGCCATCTAATTTGCATGTGATCGCGGTGATCACTCAATCACCGCGATCACATGCCCGGAAATGCACCGATCGGGTCCAGGAGCTTTGCCTCGGGTGTGAGGCTTAGTCCTGGACCCGTTGCAGACTAGCTGGCGGTGCCCACGGAGCGCACCGCCGGCTAGACTGCATGACGAGTTAACTCGTCATAAGGTCGCTAACGCGGCGGCTCTTATGATGAGTTAACTCGTCATAAGGACGGGAAGGGGTTAAATTAGGTGACATTGAGAGTTTATGGAAACAGATTAGAGCAGGTAAACATTTGCAGGAACCAGCAGAAATGTTTGCCAGCAATGATGTGCCTCTAAACTGCCAATACTTCCCTAAAATGGTCTTATGTACCAGTCTCCATCCAGCTAGCACTGTGTTTTACAGGTAAACAGATATGTGTGGGTGCTACCCTGCTGTATCTGTATACAGAGTCCCTGAAAGTAACACTCATGAGAGTTCTTAATATGGTGAATAAAGCTTATTACAAGGGCATGACAGTCTGACATGTCATTCATCATGATATCTTCATTTCATTTATTAATCTTATTTCAAAGTCCTGTGACTACTCATGTGAGTGAGCTTGTGTGTGTTATTGAAGCCAAATAATTGAGTTTGGACCACCAATACTGGAGTACATTGACGTAGTGGTGGGCTAAGCATAATATGGTCGTATACATTTTCCTAGATGTCTAATTTTATCATATCAGATGTGTGTTTTTAAGTAGCTTTAAGAGAGTTTGTAACCTGTTTGTTGAGTCTGCTGTGATCTCTGTGTTTATTTCGGATAATAGATCATTTTCACCAAGAAGATATATAAAAGCCTCTCAGCACTCATGAAATACAGTAGTATCAATGCAAATACTGTATAGAGTAAATCAGTCCATTTTACTATGATGTAAGGCATGAATCTTGCTGTTGGCGAATCAGGCCTCCACGCATGGCATTGTATTACCCTTTGTGGGTGTGGGGGAATCTAAGCATGGAAAGGCTTCAGGGGGCTGGACACTGTATTCTGACAGGTGTGTGTGCAATTTGAAACTCATGGCAGAATACATAAAATATTTGGGATAATTTATTTTTGGATAAGGCATACTCAACATGTGAGTATATATCAGGGCTTGACAAACTTTACTGAGTTTTAGGAACCAGCTAAAAAAAATCTAGGAGCCAGACAACGGCACATGCACACAAACACGCGCAGTCAGATACAGACACACACACGTCACATACGGTCAGTCAGACATATGTAAGACATGCGTTTTTTTTTAATCTTAAAAAAAAAAAAAAATTCTGATCACATACACACAAATACCGTCAGTCACTCACATACACACAAATAGTCAATCACATGCACACAGTCAGTCATACGCACAAATAAATACTATAATAAAAAAAAAAAAAAAAAAAAACTTTGAACGCAAGAGGGTTTTTCCTCTCCAGTCAGGTCCATGCCTGTCACACAGGCACAGACCGTCTGCACGCTACTGTTGAGCTGTGGGAAGTCACGTGACACCCGCCGCTCCGACACTATACCGCGAGGGCGCGGATCAGGAAGCGCACCTCAAGCTGCGATGGTAAAATGCTTTTTTTTTTTGGTTTTAAACTGAGCTCAGGTTGAGGACTCCATGTGCTGATGATCCTACCTGGGAGCCAAGTACAATTTCCTAGTCACCATGGCGACCGGGCTTTGTCGAGCCCTGCGTTACAATATACTACACCGGTCCATCTGATTCTGGGTAGTTGAGAAGCATTATATATTACACATTTGTGCTCCTCTTCACAGGGTGAAATTTGATTTTACTGAACCAAATTGATCTCATGATCACACAAATCATTTAAACTACATATGAGCTTTGGCATTCTCAAGAAGTCAGGCGTACACAGAGCAAGCAATACGCAGGAATAATATACAAGTTTGTATGTAACTCACGGCATTAAGCTGAGTTTCGTCCCAGATTTCACCCCTTCTCTCTTCTGAACATAGTTGGCTGGGATGAATCCTACTCGTCCAAGCTTATTTTTTGCCTTATACCAGTTAGGATCCTGAAATCAAATGGAGACAGGAGACATGGTTAAAGGACAACTGAACTTCTTTTCACTTGTGCTCCTAATAAAAAAAAAAAGCACAAGTGTAAATTGAGTGCTCCTAGTATGAGGATAAACTGGCATATACTTTAGATAGCACTGACCAGCAGCTACCAAGCCGGCTCCCTCTGTTGAACCAGCAGAGAGAGAAAACCAGAACGAACAGACAGAGGGGAGAGCCCCTGCTCTGATTGGCTGTGCGCTATTGATCTCCATTTGAAAACGAGTTTCTCGCTCTACCAGCAGAGAGAACACCGGACCCGTCAGAGTGAGCAGGCAGAGCCTACAGTATACCTGCATATATCTGTAAAGATGTTGCATTTACTCTGGACAAAGGAGCCTAACATTTTAACCCTTGTTTCCTCCAAGGGGAAAAAAAATGTTTGGGTTTCCTTTAAGTTAATTAAAGGTAAAATTAGGTGTTCCCATTGAGAAAAGTACCATATAAAACTTATTTATTTTTATTATACAGGAATCCATGGCTCATTTCATCCAGATATATCAATGCACACATTGTATACATGTAAAATTACCTTACCTGCTTGCAAGTAATATTTAAGCTTGCCTTGTCCCATAAAACCAGACACAACTCGTAATACAAATCTGCACTGGGCAGGAAATAAAGAATGGACATTGCATTCATCCTAAGCATAAAAGGTTTTGCATGCAGGTAAATGGGCATTAATAAAAACACACTGTCCACCTGTATCAATGAGTATGTATGATATCAAAAACTGATCAGCAAAAATCATTACTCAACCTAATAATTCATGTGTACTGTTTTGCACTAATTTGTAGAGACATTTCTCAGGCATGTGGCATCACCATGCTGAAGCTCATGGTACTGTATTCTGTTTACACATAGTTACCTTGGTCACTGCAACAATGGTCAAAACTTCCCCTTTATTAAATGGAAGGTCCTGGTCGGCTTTTCCCTGGAAGTCATAGTTAGCGATGCATTCTGTGCCCGTCTGCCAGGGAGCCTGGGTCGGAGAGCAAGATAATGGGAGAGACTGAGAGAGAGAGAGGGAGGACTTAGCCAAATGTGGATGATAAAGTAATGAGTGAATGCAAGAGAAAGAAAACTTGGATTTTAATGTGCTTATACTGTGAAAACACCACCACTGAACACAAAAAAAAAAAATGCTGATTTTCGCAAAAAATATTATAGGTACAAGCAAATAGAGCATTAAAAGAGTGTTGGAATTATGCAAAAGAGGAAAGTATGAATAGCAACAAGATATATTGTGTGGTGATATGAGGGTGTGGCTCACCTGCATCACAGACATGTTGGGAAGGGAGATCAGGAAAGATGTCTCAGAGTGATATTAATCTGCAGAGTGTCATCAGACCTATAACAAAGGGAAAGTACAACATTAAGAATGCAGCAAAGCACAGACACATTAACATAGCTAACATGACAGGCTGTGAAAATCCTAATAACCAAAATTAAGCTTTAAAAAAAAAAAAAAGAAAAAGACAAACAACTAATTTAGTAGAATGTGATGAATTAATACAGTGCTGAAAAAAACATCCAGTTTAATTAATTTAGCTGACTAAACCACTTGGACTTGCCAACTAATCCATAGCATACTTCCAAAGCTGTTCTCCTTCAGAGGAACAGCTCAAGATAGCATCGTTCCTCTTTAGTTTTTGATTGTCCCTATTTTGTAGAAGTTCAGTGTTTGATGTGTAGTCTGAGCGATATGCATGGTTAAATGGCAGTAAAAGTGTATTGTATTCAAACAGACTTGCAAGCAAATGCATTGTTTAAGATAAAATATCCAGTAAATCTATGGTGTCTCCTGTTTATGGCACGCACTCAGTCACATGCACACACATGTGCGCACTCAGTCACATGCAGACATGAATGCACGCAGTCCGTTGCATGCAGGTGATGCGCGTGCAAGACTGCATGTGACTGACAACATGTCATAGACAAGAGACGCCATTGATAGATTTAATGTACATTTTCTCTTACGCATTTGCTTTTCACTTTACACACAACATAAAAGGACTTATAAATAAAAACATTTTAAAGAAATCAAAGTTATCTGCGTGTCTCATCGTGACAAACTCTGAGAATGCAGAAATTCTGTGAGTTTTGGTATTATATACACAATAAAACAAAAGAGAGGCAGCAGTCCCATCCAAAACAGTCACTATGGTAAAAAGTCTCATTATACTACTGCAACAAAATGTTAATTTCACTGATTTGTAAAAGGTTTGTTTTTTTTCTCGTCACTCTTAATAAATGAGCTTCTATCTTCCACCTGCTATCCAATTTTCTCCACTTTATATTTATTTCCCTCTTGCCAATCTGTGCTACTGAAGACAATGCAACATATGACCTCTATTTCATCTAAATTCAACATTGCGGTCACAAATCTAAATAAGCATTTAACACGAAAAGTAGTACATGCTGTATATAGACACATTCCTTGCATTGTTTTTCTGCAGGTTCCAACACCTTACAATACAGCCAGACGGATCTTCTACAATGATACTGACATACCAGATGATGCAGATGTTATGATTTTGTTTAAATGGAATTATTCCCTTCTATGGACAAAAATAAGACCTTTTATTGGAAAAAGGGCTTACACATTAAAAATAGTTTTGGCATAGTGTTTTATTTTTTATTGTAATCATGTTATCTGCCATATTTGATTACAAACCACATTAACCTAATTTTCTTGAATCTTCTTCTCATCAGATAATTTCCTTTCCTGAGAAACAAAATTTCCACTCCCATTTATTACTATGAAACAAGACAATAATGGCTTGAACATAAATACAAAAGAAATACACTTTGGAGTGAATATCATGCAGTGATAGAAAAGTACAAACGAGCACTGGCTTGGAGAGATGATAGCAGTTGCAGCTACACCAGCAGCCTTTTCATGCATAGTGCTATGCTTATTTTAGAGATCTATAAATTACCAGCTGCGGCACAGGAAGTAGGTTAGTTCTGCAGAGTGATGCTTCAGTAACACCCACATAGGGTGAGGAAGAGGATAGTTTGATTGCACATTTTGTGGCTTGGAATAGTACAAGCCCTTAATCGCAGGAATAGAATGCATATAAAGATAAAGCTCCCTCTATTTTAAGGTTTGTTTCCTTTTAAATATCCTGTACTGTACAACTGAACTCCAGAATATGCCATGTTGCTGGCTGTTTTACTGCTGTAAAGTTTAGACTGGCCAGCAGTGGAGAATAACTGAGGTGCAATAAAAACTGTGTATGCCCATGCATCTCCACAGAGACAGGCACACTGGGTATGCCCATGCAGACGGGCTCACTGGATATGCCCATGCAGACGAGCTCACCGGGTATGTCCATGCATCTCCGCAGAGACAAGCAAACTGGGTATGCCCATGCATCTCCGCAGAGACAAGCTCACTGGGTATGCCCATGCATCTCCGCAGAGACAAGCTCACTGGGTATGCCCATGCATCTCCGCAGAGACAAGCTCACTGAGTATGCCCATGTATCTCCGCGGAGAGAAGCTCACTTTGTATGCCCATGTATCTCCGCGGAGAGGAGCTCACTTTGTATGCCCATGCATCTCCTCAGAGACAGGCTCATTGGGTATGCCCATGCATCTCCTCAGAGACAGGCTCATTGGGTATGCCCAAGCATTTCAACAGAGAAAGGCTCATTGGGTATGACCATGTATCCCTATAGATCCCTGTAAATGGATTGCACGAGATGAAAGGTATGCCAGTTTTTAATGAGTGTGGGAGGTGTGATCCCTGTAAGCTTCAAGGCTATGTTTGAAGCTTTGTGAAAAAGGGTAATTCCAGTATTAAAAAAAGCACATATAAATGAACATGAAAGACGACACTTACAAAATGCATTGATTGAATATCCTTTTTGCGAGCTTTTCCGAAACTTACCATGAAAACTTATCTTGTGCCAGTCCAAAAAATGGGCATCTCCAGCAACTCCTGGGAGCCAATCATAGGGCTACCATAGAGTTGTGTGAGGTTTCCCACTGCACATGTGCAGGACGACAGTGATGTTGCACAACCTTCCTGCTACACAGTCACTGGTGTAAAGTAAAGAATAAAGGGGGAAGGTAAGTGAGCAGCTTCTGAATGAAGTTGGTCACTTGTCCTTCACACCTTGGGGTTAAACATTCATCGTTGCTTTAAAGTGGCACAAACGTTTGTTGCTTTCTCTTATTAATAGAAGCAGATGTTTTGCTATTTGAATTGAGTACATCTGGGGTGTACAAGCGGGATTACAGTCAGCTATGCTGTGCTTGCGAGGTCCGTGTACAGACCTACTTAACAACATTCTCAGTTGCCTCATGTAGTCAGCTGTGCGAATGAACGGGGGGAATAAATATGGCTCTTTTTCCAATAGATGCCAAGTAGGACAGATGCTAGCTCTCATTTCTTGCTGCTAATGAACTGGCTGAAGGGATGTAAACGAATTCAAGAGAACACCACTCCACAAACATGTAAAAAAAAACACTATGTTTAATAGCCTTTTGATCAACAGGGGGATTATTACTACTTGCATTTTTGTATGGCACTTGGGTGTTGTGGGGGATAAATGCAGGGCTACCCATTTATTGCACTCTGTAGTAAAAATGAACCCGTATGCTTAACCACACTTTGATTAAACATAGGATGAGGAAGAGACATAGAAACTTCCAGCATGTGGTATTAACTGCTTTACTGTTAAAGCTACTGTTGAAAACAGCATCCATTTCCCACTCAGTCAATGTGGGTGTACACAGGCTGCTCATAGAATCATTTGATTAGTTAACAGCCTGGATAAACCCACATTGATAAAGCAGATATTAATTTGCATGTCTGCCAAAACTTTGCAGCAGACCGTGTATATTCTGAAATATAATTTGGCTACTTAGCCAAGATCTTTTAGATGATACAATCTTTACCCATCCTTCACTAATAGGGACACTCCAGGAACCAAAGTAATTATATTAAAACTGGGAGCGTATCGCCTGTGCAAAACGTGAGGCAGAGATCCACTAAGAATCCCTTTTCAAAGACTTGTCTCTAGTCCCGACCATGCTGCTATTTACATGCAAGAGGACCAGTTTGTCTAAATAAATCCTCTTGCAGTAAAAAGTATCACACATGTACCTATTTCCCATTTTGGATATGTGGTCACACATGATGTCACACACATAGACGCATGCCTGAGTTTACGAGGATGACCTAGGAAGGTGGGAAATCATGCACCTACCCACATATGAGTTGCATTCTACTGAATGTGAATAAATCAAATGCGGCTGTTTGGAACAAATAAAGTGTTCCTAGGGAACTGAAGAAAATTATGATGTTTAATTAACCATGTTATTCAAATTTCAAAAAGTAAATAAAATGTATATTGATGTACTGATATTACACTAGGGTTAGTAAACGCTATTTTTGTGTATAGTACATCCTTCCTAGTCAGGGATGATATCCAGAAATAAACTGTAGCAGATTGGTGCCTTGTTAACATCATTTGTTCAAGCCCTGAAGCTTTTTGATTGTGATCGCAATCAAAAAATGACAAAACCGGACACAAGATTAAAATACAAAAATAGAAAACATTTTTCTCTTAACACATGAATCTGCTTGAAATGATGCTGACACAGCAGATTGTTGGACAAGAAGGCCTGGCTAGCAATCTCTGTTCCAGTTCAGCCCAAAGGTGTTTGATGGGGTTGAGGTCAGGGCTCTGGGAAGGCCAGTCAAGTTCCTCCACCCCAAACTCATCCTACCATGTCTTTATGGGCCTTGCTTTGTGTACTGGGGCACAGTCATGCTCAAATAGAAAAGGTCCTTCCCCAAACTGTTGCCATGAAGTTGGAAGCATAGCATTGTCCAAAATGTCTTGGTATGCTGAAGCATTAAGATTTCTCTAGTTCTGGAAGCAGAAGATTGTCTCCTTCTAGCAGCACAGCTCTGTATTTGTATTTGTATATTGTATTCCATTGCTTTATGTGGAACGGCAGATTTTCCATTCTCTAGTGAACTATTTGGTTAAAAAAAAAAAAAGGAACTGTAGAGAAATGTTTAACTATTGTCACCACTAATCAGCACACTTTACAATCAGGTGCACGGACAATTAAATCGGTGTATTCCATTAATTTAGGAACCTTGGTGAAAACATGTAGATGATTAAAAGAGTGGGAATTTTATTCTCCATCACCACTGAACCACATGACAGTAAATACCAAATATTATAGGGTAGTTTCACTTATTTTTACATTAAAACAATTGAATATTAAGTAGCATCCAATAAGGAGGGACCGGAGAGACAGACATGACTATTACTATGGCAATATTAATAAATCTTTATTTGCAGTTTTTAGGGAACAGGAAATGTTAATGACTTTTTTTTTTAAACTTTTTTTTGTTTTTACATGAGGCAGCTGGAACTGACTTTTTAAAGTTACAGAACAAGAATGACCGTTTTTCATGACCTTAGTTATTTTAATGGGGACATCAACCGCAGTGCTTCCAACCTGGGGGGCATAATGAGTGTTGGATGATATATTTAATACACTTTATAGTTTCAATGACATGCTCACAAACATAATGAAATAAGTACAGGGAAAGGATAGAATAGATGTGACAAGGGACTCCAGATAAGGAAAGGAGCAGTGGCGGATGCTCCATATGTGCTAGGTGTGCGTTCTCAGCACAAAACCCCTGGTAATACACGAGATACATGGTGCCTCCGTGTGACAGGCGTGCTCCGGCCCAGCATCACGCCTGTCACTCGGGCACGATACGCCCCTGGAAGGGAGTGGGGTATGACTGCTGAAAACTGGAAGGGTAGAGTGATCTCAAAGAGGTGGGAAACACCTCATTTACAGGATTTTGTACATTCATGTTTGATTTGTGAATAATGTCAGCACTAGGTTTTGTGGTGATGAGTTCCCATTTTAGTTTCATCAACACAAAAAGGAGAGAAAATATTGAAATTGTACGACTTCCCAGGCCCTTATTCATTTTATCACTCACTGAACATTCAGTCACCAATGGTGGTATTGCTAATTAGTGCATACCAGGTAATATTTATATATGGTATCAGAGCTGTATCAATTAGCACTCAGCTAACCGTGCTAGGTACAGACTTGGTCAAAGAGGAATGGTGGCAAGGGGGTAGAGATAGTATTCCTTCTAAGGTAAGACACAACAGTATGCTATGGAGGATAGAGTTCAACTGCAGCAGAAGTATGGAGGGGGAGAATTATTCCTCCCACAGCCTGGACAAACATTAAGAGGGCAAAATGAAATATTTAGGAATCCCAGCTGTCTATGGCTATTTTAGGTAATGCTGCGAGGAAGCTGAAAGTGGAACGAAAATGAGTGGGTAAGAAAAAAATGCATGAGAAGCTCTGTCAGGCAAGGGATATGGGAGGCAGGATGCAGTGGGGGGTAGGGGTTTCAGAGAAAAAACAACAAATTAAGAATACAGGAAGTGATAAAATAACAAGAGAGAGCAATGCGTAGACCCTATGACCTTGACTATAAATATTCCATGAATGTAGTAAGACAGCTTCTGCACTGCCATTAACAAGATGGAAAAGTTACTGTGAATTAGTATAATGAACAGGCTGCTACCACACACAGTATCACTCCATTTTCACACAAGTAAATTACATTCTTCTTTTAATGGCATGTTCAAAAATCAGACAACAGACAAAAGGAAATAAAGATTGTGGAAATAGATTATGTCACAGGACCACCACACCAGAACTGTGACAGGGTTTCCTCACTTCAGCAAAGGGGGGCACCACGGCCCACTAACCTTTTCTGCATACATAATAAAAGTTAAACCATTATAAAAATGTATTCATGTATTGACGTTGGAATACCTGTATTCTAAATATATTTAATGTGCTCACAAATATCAGGTTTGCAGCTTCTACAGACCCTGCCACTCAGCTGTCCTCATTTGGCTAGGATTGAAAAAAAGCTACATTCTGAAGTATTTCAAACTTGAAAAAGAAGCAAAGACTGCCATATGAGAACTATAATTATAAATATTCTGCACAGGAACTTTGCAAAGAACACATCTGCACGTTTTTTCCTTGAGGATTATAGCTAGGATGGGCAGGTCAGCCACTGTTTTGCTGGATGCATAATTTTTACCCTGCAGTATGTAGAATGCAAGTGTGTTCATAACAAACCTATTACTTAAAGAACAAAAGCAAAATGTGAACTTATGTTTAATTGATAGTCTGTATCAAGTGTCAATGATGTATAAAGAAATTCTCGAATAAAAGAATGCAAATATAGTACTTTATTGAGCCTTCTTTACTTCATATAGTTCTCTCAGGTGGCACTCTGCTTGGTTCTGATGAAGAAAGATCTGACCAAAGATTCTAAACAAAATGTCTGCCTCCTGCTAGAGATATTTGGAGCAAAGAGAGCCCAATAAGGTACTTTAATTGTATTCTTTCATTAAAGCATATATAAAATGCTTACACTTGATACAATCTTTCAATTAAACATCATTTTTTGCTTCAGTTAATAAAAGGAGTTGCCTTGATTAACTAACAGATTTCTCTTTCAGCACATATGTACTAAAAATTCTGCCTGACAAAAAAGTTATGTCTTCCTTCAAAAATATGAAGTATTCATGCATGCATGGAACTGTTCAGTTTAGTAGCAAGAAAACAGCAGCAATTCAGAAAGTGTGATTGAGAGTAATAGCTGCAAAGGGTACAGGTAACAAAAAAAGTGTAAAAATATTTTTGGTTTGGAGCGAGCATTTAAGGTGCAGTGTTTGATATTGGGAAGGAATGTTTTCCATTCTCCTGCTCAAGTAGACATCAGAGTGCTGCATATTATAGACACAGACAAGTTAAGTCTTTTCAACAGTGATGGCTGCTATGTTTTCTGTTTGCTGTGAGGGACACTGTGAATCTTACAAAAATCTCAATTTAATAATAATGTTTATGTGGATCGGTCATCAAAATAGTGTTTCATCTTTTTATGCAGTAGACATACAACACTACACTTCTATATATCCAGGTACCTTCTGTTTAATGCATTTGTAAATCAGTGTGGTGTGAATACTTTTTGACCATTAGCACAAACCACTTTTCCAAAGCTAGATCGCATATGTAAACCAAAGTTTTGCAAGAAATACCTAGTGTATTTTGGGTCTCTTGCTAGTAAACTTTTCATGCAATTTGTTGCAGGCATCAACATTGTTCAGCAAATCGAGCATATCTCCCTTAGTGTTGCTCAAATACATGCTACAAAGGGCTAACGGGTCACGTAGTAGAGGCCGATACTCCCCATTCCTGGCATTCCTATAGCTGTCCAAGTAGATGCAAATCTGTATTTTGGGAATTAAATGCCAGTAAAATGAGCATATCAGAGTACAGCAGACTATTGACTGCTTCAACTCACTCATAACATTTTTTGATAAGATTTGATACAATCAATACTACTATTTCTCCAAATAAACAAGTTTGTACAAAGTACAGCTCTAGACTATATTTCATTGGTGAGAGAAGCTGGAGGCAATACTCCATTCAGCAGATGAAGTTTTCATGGACTAGTCCGTCAACTATGGTATAGTAACACAGTAGTGACATTTCTGCCATGATCACAGTTGCCAAATAATTTTTTTTTTAAAACAGTTAAAAAGCCAACCATTTATGAAAATAGACAGACATAGGTTTTTAAGTTTTGTTGTCCTCTGGTACTCAAGAAAAAAAAATCAACACAATGTTTGCTACATAGATACTTTACTAAAATGTGAACCAACATGTCTATTTTTTCACTGCTGTTAATGTCTGATTTTTTAAATGACAAAACATGTTTATGCATTGTTTCCTGGTTCCTAAACAATTATGCTGGTACCTGTTTGAATGCTGCTTAAGTTTGTCCATGGCTATACTAAAACCACATAGAAGGATGAAGTAATGCATTACTCTAAACAGTGAACTTAGAAATCGTTAGAAAAAAGTTCAGCTATTCCAATTCCTTTCTTCGATAAACACAGTTTTTATGAGATCCTTGCAGAACACAATTCCAATATGCATTATATATATATATATATATATATATAATTGTTTATTGAAGCATAAAGACAGAGTGCTTGCAGTCACTAGTAAACATGGCTCTAAGGTTGTCAGGGATATGCAGATTCAGCAGGGGATTTGACTAAAGAGGACACCTGGGGCTAGTGAAAGGGACAGAGCATTCTGTTTAAACAAAAACAAAAACAAAAGGAATGTTGCTTTTAAAAGACGGGCAATTGGGAGCACACCTGGCAGGTATGCACTGACCAAGCCAAAATGTGTCAGAGTTTGGAATCTGTCTGTAAATAAACTGCACATCATTTAGTATCAGCTGCATCTTATTGATTATAAACGGCAGTCTGAATACATTCAGGGGAAATAAGCCAAGTAGCACAGGACTAAAGGCTATACATGAAAGTCACATCAAAAAGGAGACAGAGAAGGAGAAAGTCAAGAGACTGCTGGAAAGGTCATTTTATTAGTGAAGGTGCATGTTCACATTTAGTGTCCACTTAGACTATATTGTAGAGGTCTCACTTTTCTTTTAAGAGTCAGAAGTAATTCAATTATAGGCTCCTTATTCTGCAAACAAATACTAAAGGCTTGGAGAATGGTTTCCTTGGTTCTGTCAGTTTTCCCCCATTTGAGCAAAGTTTGCTCAAGCACTGCTGACTTCATCCCACAGCTTTGTTGGATCCTTATCTTGTAGAGGGTTAATGCAAGTTTTACAGAACAAGTACTGGCTTTAGAAAAGGTTCAATTTAAGGATTAATACTATGGCTACATGAATGAGCTCTTTTCATTGATGTAAAAATACAGGGGGACAAAAATACTGCTAGTGCGAAAGAGTAAGGTACCAGTCCATAAAAGCAAGCTATATAAAGAGATATCGACATAGTTCTCTGCTAGATATTTTAATTAGTTACAGAAGAGAGGGGATTTCCTGCAACCTTTTATGTTGTATGTAACTCAGTCTTCTGATACCCTAGTCTCTCACCACCCTTACCAGCAGTCATCAGTTCCAACACCGCCTCTCAGCCCCTATTAGTACAAAATGTCTTTTATGCACAGAATGCCATAACAATTAGAGTCTTTTATGCCAACCGAGTGATAGGAGGAAGGTCATTTTAGTTGGAGGAAAGGACAAGTTTAACCTCTCTACTTCTGGGCTGGGTAGGGAGAGAGTGAGGCTTGCCTGTGAGTGTGCCAGTAGCTGGTAACCATATAAGCTAGTAACCTGTGGCTTCCATAATGTGCTGAGGTAGACATATGTGCAGCAACTTCTTCCATGCATCATAGGTATGGTATCACAAATGCAAGTTTTACATTAATGAATAATGTTTAATAAAGATAAGGCATAATTGTGAATTATCTAATCTCATACAAGTTTAATAGTGTTGTCCCTACATCCTGCATTAGTTTTCGGTCTAGGTTGATTATCTGTTAAATTCACTCAGGCTGCAGACTTAGAGGACAAAAATCAAAGTGTCTCAAAAGATAACTGTACAGTGGATTGCACTGAGGAATTTGTACACTCAGGTTTGTTAACTAGGTGTACAGCTGTACAGCTGAAATTCTTCAGATAGACCGTGGGTGGAGCTAATTTAGGCTTTATGTAACTTAAGAGCCAGAAACTTGTAGAGATCTAGAAAATAAGGTTGAGAGCGATAGCTGCTTAAAAAAAAATAATGGAGGGGAGGGAAAATAGATTTGGTCGGAGTGGAAATTTAATTATCAAACTTATTTGGTATGGTGAGGGTTTACATGCTCCAAAATAAATAATTTTATTTAATATACCGTATTTGCTCGATTATAAGACAAGGTTTTTTTCAGAGCAAATACTCTGAAAAATCCTCCTCGTCTTATAATCGAGGTCGTCTTATAATCTGACCAAAAATTTAGGTCAGACTATAAGACAGGGATCCAGGTCCCCAGCAGAGCTGCAGGGGACCTGGATCCCCCTCTCTAACAGCAGGGGATGTCTGCGCGATGAGCGCAGACTCCCCTGCTTCCGCCCGGCACGACCGCCGGGGCTTCTATGAAGAAGCCGGGTACTTCCGCTTTCGTCACAGAAGTCCCGGCGATCGTGCCGGGCGGCAGCAGGGGAGGTCTGCGCTCATCGCGCAGACATCCTCTGCTGCCCCACTAGCCACCAGGGAAAAGCGGGCAGCCGGGGGATGTCTGCACGATACGTGCAGACATTCTCCGTGCTGCCCGACACGGCAGTCTATTATGACGGACCAGCTGTCCGTCATAATAGACTGCCGTGTCGGGCAGCATGGAGGATGTCTGCAAGTATCGTGCAGATATCCCCCGGCTGCCTCCACTAGCCACCAGGGATCGAGGTAAGGGGGAGGGAGGGTGTCAGAGAGACAGGGTGGGACAGAGACAAGGGGAGGGGGGGAAGAGACAGAGCAACAAGGGGAGGGGGGGGACAGAGCAGGAAGGGGGGAAGAGACAGAGGGAGGGGGGACAGAGCAACAAAGGGAGGGAGGGGGCAGAGAAACATGTGGGGGGGGAAGAGACAGGCGAGGGGGGAGTCAAAGGGAGGGGGAGTAGGACAAAGCTGGGGGCAAGGGAAAGAGAGAGGCAGCACTGGCACATAAAAGGAAATAAACACAAGAAATTCATTTTTTTAATATAATATTTTATTAAAAAAGCAATTTACATGTGAATATATACAAGTTTAACTTTTTTCCTATAGGGTAGTCTTATATTCAGGCTTTTAGTTTTTTTCCTACAGGAATATCCAAAGTTTGGGGGGTCGTCTTATAATCGAGCAAATACGGTATGTCCCCATTTAATTTACATTGGTGTTGCTGGTTGTATATAAACAAAATGTTTGAAAAAGGACTAAATAGAAAATTATTTGCTAAAATTTGTAAACCTTTTCAAAGACATGCAAATGTGAGCTCACTTTTCTATATTGGAAAACTATTGTGTTCTGTTTTAGCTGATTAAATGCAAATGATTTTTCCTTCCGTCTTTTGTGTTCTCGTCTCCAGGTGGCTGTTGAATGGATGTTGCAGAATGACTTAAAATAAGAGGCAATAAAGCTAATTTGAGAAAAAAATTAAAGTGGAAGAAAGCATGTGCATGTATAGTGTATGCATTTAATTTGCTCCTTTCCCTTTCCTAAAGGTCACATAGTTGGAAATTGATGGTATAAATGAAAGTTGATTTTTTTGTAATGCAAAGTTTTGGGGGGTCGTCTTATAATCAGTGTTGTCTTATTTTCGAGCATATACGGTACTTTACGGAGAGGGTAGTGGATGTATGGAATAGCCTTCCATTTAATCCTTAAATTAAACCGTTTCTAAAGCCAGCACTGTAAAACATGTATTAACCGTCTACAAGATAAGGATCCAATAAAGCTGTGGGATGAAGTCAGCTCTGCTTGAGAAAACTTTGGTTGAACAGTAATTATAAATGGGGGAAAACTGACAGAACCAAGGAAAACATTCTCCAAGCCTTTAGTATCTGTTTGCAGAATAAGGAGCCTATAATTCAAGGATTACAGTCAAGGATATTAAGCATGCGTGGGATAGGCACAAGGCTATCCTACATATAAGATAGGGAACTGTGGACTACTAAAAGTATTTAGAAATTGGGCAGACTAGATGGACCGAATGGTTCTTATCTACCGACACATTCTATGTTTCACTGATTTTTACTAAGTCAGTGGAGGGGTTGTACGGCATTGCTTTCCAAATAGAAGCCTTTCCCCGACTTTTAGTTTCAATATCAATATGTAGTGGATTACCTATTTCAACCTGAGGTTTGCTAGTCTGATTTTGCCTCATTTTGGAATTGCAGTATAAATAATAGAATAAGATACATTATTGTACGATTTTAATAAATATTGACAAATAACTAAAAATACTAACATTTTAACAAGTCAAATTAAAAAAAGTAACTTGGTTTGTAAAAAAGACAAAAGTACAACAAGGCCCTAATTATTTAAATTAAAATCTGGTGATTCGGATGATATAAATCAACTGATAAATATCATGATATATATCGGTTGATATGTATCATTCAACCCTGGTTCAAAGAATTATATAATGTACATTAAACCTTCCAATGTATCATTGGGTGACGCATGGCAAACCAATTGTGCATGTACAATGCGCTTCCCACGTTAGTTATAATGGGGACCACGGCGCATGCTCTTTTAAGAGTTGTCAGCTGTATGCTTGAATGCATACAGAAAAGCTTGTGCAGTAGGAATGTAAGTGGCATATCAACAGTTAATTTGTTTCCTGCCACAGCTACTTTCGCTTGCAGACCCCTGAACTGGACAGGTGGGTCTCATTATTTTGCTATAGGAGCTAGTAAACAGAATAAAAACTTCTGGGAAGAGACTGAGACGACTGATGCTGTAGGAAATATTCCAAAACACAAAAGGAACTGAAGCTTGGCTATAACTCATAGCAGTACTACAGAATGAGCACAGTGGCTGGAGCAGCCATGTATGTAGGCTCCAGGACCCATCAAGCTAAAGCCCATCAGTTAAGGAATACGACTAGTGTCCCACAACCACAGGGAAGAGATTGCAGTACTGTAGGAAGAGACGAGGTAGCCGCTGAGAACTTTGTTTTTCAGAAGTAAATGGAAATCAGGGTGTACACACTTTAGCTCCCAGGACCTTAGGAAGGAACACCAAGTGTTCCAACAGGTAAATGTGCTCTGGAGAAGTGATCCCAAAACACAGCTGACAGGTGCTTCATTACTCATTTTTACTTCATACTGTATGGAAGACTGTGTAGAGGCCCATTAAATCAAAATAAGTCAAACTCAAATTCACAATGAAAACATGGTTTGAGAGGGAAACCACTGGGCTAAAATGGTTAATTCTATAAAGTAATGTGCTTATTATTCTCAGCTTCAACTCCATGTTGTTAAACTGGTTAATATAACAAAACAAGGCAAAGCCCATCTCAACGCCAAGGGTAAGGGCACCTGGGTCCTTCCCTCCTGGCATGCCCCCACACAGTTGGCGCAGTAATTTCTTCCTCTTATTTACAGTCTAGTAATTCTTAGTTAGTCTTCACTTAGTAAGCTAGTTCATTTTAGGTTTAAACTGTCTCTTTATAGTCTTTGGATATATTTTTATATATTGTGATTTGTATAATGGGAAAATTGATTTTATCAAGTTTTCAACTTGATTCTGTGACCGGTGTGCAGACAAACATTTTGTGTGTATGTGAAGTGCATGCAAGGCTAATCCTTTTCAGTGTGAGGCACCAGGTAAGAAACCACCAAGTCTGTTCTTGCTAATAATTTGTTTGGATTGAGCTGGCTTTTCTTTATTGATTTCAGTAAAAGATCAAATAATTTACGCTATCTGGAAACTGGGTCACTAGTGGTTATTGCTCACAACAGTGCACAAGCATCTGACTCTGGCACACCAGTTGCTGTGATCATTAAGCTCAGGCAGCATTTTGGCCAATCATAAAGGGACGTTTAACTGTGGTTTGATTCATCCTGCTATAACACTAAAGATAAGGCTTTTGAAGGGAAGTAATTTGTATGTGTATTTTTGTATATATAAGTATATCTGCATGTGTTTTTGTGTACATGTGTGAGTATCTATTAGTGCAGGGCTCGACAAACCCCGGGCGCCAGGTCGCCATGGCGACCAGGAAATCAGACCTGGCGCCCGGGTATCGTGAGCCCCGCGTGGTGCCCTCGGCAATAGGATCGCTTTTCCCCTTCTCTCCAGCAGAGGTGCGCGAGGGAGCAGAGTGAGTGCACCGGCTGCACAGACTTCCTGCTCTGCCCCCTCGCGCACCGATATAGTGCTGATCGGGGAGCTCAGCAGGAAAGTTGGTCTCTGCCACCAGGCTGAAACGCCCCCCTCCCCCTCCCTTTATTGAGGCTTGAACGCGCCCCCCCCCCCCCCCCCCCCCCTTCTGGTGTTATAGCAGGGAGGGGGGACATTGATAGGTGAACATTTTTTTCCTTTAAAAAAAACCTTCTGGTGTGTGTGTGTGTATATATGTGTCTGACTGGATGTGTATGTGTGTGTGTATATATGTGTCTGGATGTGTTTGTGTATGTATATATGTGTATATATATATATATATATATATGTGTGTGTGTCTGGCTGGATGTGTTTGTGTGTATATATGTGTCTGACTGGATGGGTTTGTGTGTATATATGTGTGACTGGATGGGTTTGTGTGTATATATGTGTGACTGGATGGGTTTGTGTGTATATATGTGTGACTGGATGGGTTTGTGTGTATATATGTGTCTGACTGGATGGGTTTGTGTGTATATATGTGTCTGACTGGATGTGTTTGTGTGTATATATGTGTCTGACTGGATGTGTTTGTGTGTATATATGTGTCTGACTGGATGTGTTTGTGTATATGTGTGTGTGTGTGTGTGTGTGTGTGTATGTATGTGACTGACTGGATGTGTGTGTGTGTGTATATATGTGTCTGACTGGATGTGTTTGTGTGTATATATGTGTCTGACTGGATGTGTTTGTGCGTATATATGTGTCTGACTGGATGTGTTTGTGTGTATATATGTGTCTGACTGGATGTGTTTGTGTGTATATATGTGTCTGACTGGATGTGTTTGTGTGTATAGATGTGACTGACTGGATGTGTGTGTGTGTGTGTGTGTATATATGTGACTGACTGGATGTGTGTGTGTGTGTGTGTGTATGTATGTATGTGACTGACTGGATGTGTGTGTGTGTGTGTGTGTGTGTGTGTGTGTGTGTGTGTGTGTGTGTATATATAGGAAAACAAGGTGTAGCGGGTTTCACTATGTGTGTCTGTCTGTGACTGCGTGTTTATGTGCTGTTGTCTGGCTCCTAGATATTTTAGCTGGCTCCTAAAACTCGGATACATTTGTCAAGCCCTGTATTAGTGTATGTGTGAAAATAGATTTAGATCTGAATGGGTTTTTTGAGGGCACCCGGGGCCTTTCAGTTTCTACTTGAGCTACTCACATGTATACACATACATAGAATGTGTCGGCAGATAAGAGCCATTCAAACCCCTCTAGTTTTCCCAAATTCTGACAAATAAAATACTTTCACTAGCCCCTGGTCTTATCCTCTATCTAGGATGGCCTTATGCTTAAACTTCTTCACTGTATTAACCTCTACCACTTCTGCTGGAATGCAATTCCATTTAACCACTAACTTCTCAGTTCTCAGTTTTCAATTAGAGGGGCAAGGTTTAAGAGAGTGTCCTAATGTATGTGTATATATGTGAGAAACCTAAAACATAAATACATAGGTAATGTGTGTGTATAAATATATATTTACACACACACACACACATATATATATATATATATACATACAACAACCGCACATACATGTGTATAAAAACTGTGCACGTGCATGAATGGTACTTTGAAGTCCATTACTTGCATCTTGTTGTAAGTTTGGGTACTCAGGTCCAGAAATGTTTGGCATCACTGACCTATGTTATAAAATAGTTTTTGGAGCAATACAGGCAATGCAATTTTAATGACAAATTAGTTATTAACAGACAAAGGCTGTTTTTACACTTCTGCAGTGTCTGTGTTTAGCAGTTATACCTGTTATACTGTTTTTATCAGAAAAGGTTTACTTTAGATACCATTATTCTCATCGAATAATTTACTGTTCAGAATATGATATACACAACAAAATACTTTTTCTAAATTTTACATGAAAAATCTTTTACACATCTTCAAAACAAATGATCCAAAAATAGGATACACCATCGCATAACACAAAAAGTACTATGGCGTTTGGTGGGGGTATAACTGCACTCACAAATTGACAGATTCAGTCAGTCTCATAACAAATATCTTTATTCTTCAAAAGCGCTTTGTTTCACAGTAACATTTTCAGTTTGAAATTCAACCAAGTAGTGTAATAATATCTTCCAAATATTAATGTATATTAATGTGCTTTCAAAGTACTTTAAAATGCATGTTTTACATTTTAAATTGCTTAAAATATAAAATACTATAGTTAGATGAAACTGTGAAATTACAGAAGTTTGCAAGAAACCAGGACTGCCCACACTAGCTGAGTAAAAGTAATTTACCTTTTTTCTGCAGGAACCCATGAGAATAATTTCATTCAAATGAATGGCATTTCCCATCTTCTCTAGTGATGTCATCAGACAATGTGTTAAGAGATCCTACTGTGTACAAGAGCAAGGTCACTCCGAGTCCACATAATGTATTCAATTCGAGGAGCACTAAAAGTGACTAAATGAAACAAATCTTTATATACTCAGTGTCTATATAATCAGTGCTGCCACACCTGCAGTACACATGCAGAGTAATCACTTGGGGACGGCTTAAGTCAAACATGTGATTTATGCAGAATGCCTGCATCAAATCACACTGGAAAAAGCCTGTGCACTATAAAAGCACAGGATCTTAATCATGCACCAAAGTGAGTTTAGGGACTAGACTGTCTCTTAAGGGTTTTAATTTACATTTTGTCATGGTAGCTAAAACTGTTTCACAATCTTTTGTAGACAATCCTAAAAGTTGAACAGGGCTTTTTTAATAAAAATTGAGATTCTTAAAGGCACCTATGGAAATAAAGTCTGGGTATGTAACTTTGATTTAAAGAGTTCCAAACAATCATTGATAAGTAATGCCTGGTTCTCAGACTAGGCTTTGGGGGAACGACAAGAAAAAAAATTGGGGTTGGGGAGTTGGGGTGTTCACCATCAAGGTCATCTTACTGGTATTACATTACCTAGCCTTTCTAACATACCTATAACATGCCTTTTTTAAATAATTTGTGATATAACCTTAATATCATTGGATTACCTGCATTCATGCTTAACATTGTTAGCTGGGACTTATCCAGCATTTCCCCTGTTTATCCTTTTTTTTTTTTTTTTTTTTTAAATGTATTTCATATATATTCAGTGCAAAACAATATCAATATGTATTCTGTATTATCAGTGACTCTATATTTTCAATAAAACCTTGAATTACGAAAAAAAGTAAAACACCCTAGAGATACTGAGGTTACATTATTCTTGACCTTGCGCTTGTGACTGAACATCACAAGGGAGTCACATATTTAGATTGTGTGGTTTGGTGACCATCACCACAAAACTACCACAACAAGATGGCATAGTCTTAAATTAGACCAGCAAGGGTTGAAAGGTAGTATTAGGAAGAAGGTAGTGGATGGATTAGTCCTCCAACAGAAGTGGTAGAGGTTAATACAGTGAAGGAGTTTAAGCATGCATGGGATAGGCATACGGCTATCTTAGATAGGACATACAACCAGGGACTAATGAAAGTATTAAGATTTCATTTTAGTTATTTTAGATAGGTAGGAATTGGGCCAAATGGTTCTTAACTGCCGACACGTTCTATTTTTTGATCTCCAGCTGTCATGATGCCGGACAAAAAAAATGTATATGTTATGCTATAGCAGCAACAACTATCAGAAAAGCAAATACATAGCAACTAATACAGACATCAAAGGGATAATAGACATTTTATTAGATTAGGGCATCTAGTAATCCATGGAAAGAATATGTAGATCATTATAGTTAGATGAGAAGACTGAATATACCATGCATTAGTATTATCTTTCCGAGATGCTTGCATTGCACCTTAATTGATTCTTCCTTCAGTGGCTTTGAAATCCTGTAATACTCATGCCAACACTTCAACCTTCTTCTGACCCTTGCCAATTTCTTTCTTCTAGGTTATGTAAATGTTGCAGTAGAGGAATAGTCAAAGACTATTTTTAACCACACAGCGCCATGAAAAAGAACTGCTAACGCAACCGAAATAAAGACATATTACTATAAAACTAGTTCCTCTTCTAGATAAAATTTGACACACTTCCACCTTGCTTCCATTAATGTAAGTTGTGTTTGCAGCGTTTAATGCTAAATTATTTCCCAATATAAAATGTAGTGCTAGTGGCACTCTTTGAAAACCAGCATTACACTGCCAGGGCATGATTTTCAAATGATAGCTTTAAAGATCTCAGACACCCTCACAGACCTCCATACATTCATCCAGAGAAGCAACGATACACTCTAATGTCAGTGTAAGAGATGGAGCATAGCAAAAGGGGAAGTGACTCAAATAAGATTGCCTTACCACAGCGAAAAGGTTTATTTTTTCCACAGATGCAGCAAAAATACCTGTTAAAATGGTTTACTATTTGGGAATCTACATAAACTGTAGTGTTTGCTTTAGAGAAAGCACATTCCCAATCCACTTTACACAAAAAATAAATTTTTGAAAGGAAAATAAATAAATTAAACAAATGCTTGGTTTTAATATGCAACACTAGTACTCGGAGACTCATGGTTAGCATTCTGCTAGAACAGATATTTACAACATGTAGTAACATTCTGTATTCTGAATTTACTGGTCATTTTAACCCCTTGGCGACACAGGACGGACTAGGTCCGTCCTGTGTGCCGAGGCGTTAGTGACACAGAGTTTTTCCGCTTTCAGTGCTCTAAGGGCATTGTAACGATGCTTCCGTGTGGAAGCATCGTACAATACTGAAAAAAATGCCCGTCGGCATTTCGATCGCTCCGGAGAGCGATCGAAATGCCGGTTTTAAAGGCACAGAGCCTTTAAAATGCGGGCATTTAAAAAACGAGGATAGGAAGCGAATCTTTCGCTTCCTATGCTCAGAAAGTGTTTCTGATTGCCTCGCAAGTCGAGGCAATCAGGAACACAAAAAAAAAATGTACGATCTTGGTCACTAAGTGACCAAGATGGTGCTGCCCTTCTAAGGGCAAGAGCACAGGAGGCAGGAAGTACCTGCTTCCTGTGCTCTCTGGCTGTCACACGATTGCCTCTTCACAGAGGCAATCAGTGACTGCCAGGCACACTGACAGGCAGTGGGGATGCTCTCCTGAACATCCCCACTGACTGGTCAGATCAATATTAACTCTATATTGATCTGACCAGTTATGATCTGTCTCCCTCTCCTCACATTTTTTTTAGTGAGGGAGAGAGACAGATCAAAGTTCTAAAAGTAAGTAAAAGTAAAAAAAAACAATAAATACACAACACACAAATAATAAAACAATAAAAAAAATTTATTAAAGCAATTCCCTGCGTTTAACCCCTTCCCTGCCACTGATCTTGCATAAGCAGTGATCGTGCACATCAGCGCATTTATTTTTGCTGTTTGTGCATTTTTTAGGGGTTAATTTTTTTTGTACTGTAATTTATTACAGTACTAAAAAGGCTCTTCTAAGAGTTATTAACCCCTTATTTGCCGTCGATCACTGCTTACGCAATGATATTGACGCCAAAGCAATTTTTATCTGGCTGCATATTTTGTTTTTTGTTTTTTTACACATACCCGCTAGGGGATTACATGTAAAGTAAAAATATTTGAGTTTTTTTTTTAAGCTGCCTGAGCACATAGCGATCAGTAACAGCGAATTAGTGGCAAAGGCGGTTTGGGGATTTCTCAATTAAGCTCACCATTCGCCCTGGTCAGATCAAAATTAATCGGATCAATATTCACAAATATTGATCTGCCTCCCTCTCCTCACTTACATTTTTGTGACGGAAAGAGACAGATCAGTATTAGTGATATAAAATAACATTTTATAAAATTGGCAGGTTTTATGAAAGTCTTTCACTGTGTATTAACCCCTTCCCTGCCATTCATCACTGTGTAAGCAGTAATCCTGCACAGCAACAGTATGTTTTGCTGTCTGCACTGTTTTATGGATTAATTTCTTTGTACTGTAATGTATTACAGTACTAGATAGGCTCTTCTAAGAGCTATTAACCCCTTCTTTGCTCGAGATCACTGCTTACGCACTGATTCTGAGGCCGCGGACTCAGGGTTCGATTTTGACCCTATTCAGCTTTCTGATACATCATCTAGCGATGTATCGGTGGCTGCTGAGCCCTTGCCACAAGTAGTGATGGGGGTCTACCGATAAAAAAATATATGGTTTGGTGGGGGTAAATTACATTGGCTGGCTTCAAAGATATATCCCATAAAGGACACGGACGCAGGTTGACTACATGTCAAAATTCCAAGTTGGAATTTTGAGATGCGCATCTCACAAATGTTGCCTTCTAGCCAAAAACAAACCAACAAACCTATGCATGGGTGCTATCCCTGTACTCGGGAGATGTTGCTGAACACATATTGGGTTGTTGTTTGGCAGTGACATATACCAGAATCTGTGAATTCATGCCTGAAGTACAATGCATGTGGAAAAAAAACTCCCAAAAAAGTACTACCACAAACTTTTACAAAGGCTGGTGGTAGAATTAGTACCTATACAGTATTAAAATACCACCATTTGAAATACCTTAGGATGTCTATTTTCCAAAAATATATGGTTTGATGGGGTAAAATTCATTGGACGGCTTCAAAAATGTTCCAAATGGAACATGGGCGCAGGCTGACTACATGTCAAAATTCCAGGTTGGAATTGCGCACCCCCTAAATGTGGAATTTTAGACCCAATACAAACCAACAAACCTATGCATGGGGGGTATCCCTGTACTCAGGAGATGTTGCTGAACACATATTGAGGTGTTGGTTGGCAGTGGCAAATACCAGAATCTGAAAATTCCTGCCTGAACTACAATGTGTGTGGGGAAAAAATGACAACCCAACCCTTTGACATAGGTTGGTGGTAGAATTAGCACTTGGAAAGTGTTAAAATACCACAATTTTAAATACCCTAGGATGTCTAGTTTTCCAAAATCTATGGTTTTATGGGGTAAAATACTTTGACAGGCTTCAAAAGTGTCCCAAATGGAACATGGGCGCAGGCTGACTACATGTCAAAATTCCAAGTTGGAAATGCACCCCCCCCTAAACGTGGACTTTTAGCCCCCAAATAATCTAACTAACCTACACATGGGTGGTATCCCTGTACTCAGGAGATGTTGCTGAACACATATTAAGGTGTTGTTTGGCACTGACACATAATAGGATCTGTGAATTCATGCCCGATGTACAATGAATGTGAAAAACAAATTACTATCCATAACATTGACATAGGCTGGTGGTAGAATTAGTGCATGAAAAGTGTTAAAATACTACCATTTGAAATACCCTAGGGTGTCTAGTTTTCAAAAATATATGGTTTTGTGGGGTAGAATACACTTTTTGGCTTCAAAAATGTCCCAAATGGGACATGGGCGCAGGTTTTCTGCACGTCAGAATTCCGAGTTGGAAAACCAAAAAGCGCACCTCTCAAATGTGGCCTTGTAACCCCCAAATAACCTAACCAACCTATACATGGGGGGTATCCCTGTACTCAGGAGATGTTGCTGAACACATATTGAGGTGTTGTTTGGCACTGACATATAACAGGATCTGTGACTTCATGCCCAAAGTACAATGTATGTGAAAAAAAAATGACTACCCAAAACATTGACATAGGCTGGTAGTATAATTAGTGCATGGAAAGTGTTAAAATACTACCATTTGAAATACCCTAGGGTGTCTAGTTTAAAAAAAATATATGGTTTTGTTGGGGTAGAATACACTTTCTGGCTTCAAAAATGTCCCAAATGGGACATGGGCGCAGGTTTTCTGCACGTCAGAATTCCAAGTTGGAAAACCAAAAAGCGCACCTCTCAAATGTGGCCTTTTAACCCCCAAATAACCTAACCAACCTCTACATGGGGGGTATCCCTGTACTCTGGAGATGTTGCTGAACACATATTGAGGTGTTGTTTGGCACTGACATATAACAGGATCTGTGAATTCATGCCCAAAGTACAATGTATGTGAAAAAAATGACTACCCAAAACATTGACATAGGCTGGTAGTATAATTAGTGCATGGAAAGTGTTAAAAAACTACCATTTGAAATACCCTAGGGTGTCTAGTTTAAAAAAATATATGGTTTTGTGGGGTAGAATACACTTTCTGGCTTCAAAAATGTCCCAAATGGGACATGGGCACAAGTTTTCTGCATGTCATAATTCCAAGTTGGAAAACCAAAATGAGCACCCCCTAAATGTGGCCTTTTAGCCCCAAAACAAACCAACAAACCTATGCATGGGTGGTATCCCTGTACTCAGGAGATGTTGCTGAACACATATTGAGGTGTTATTTGGAAATACCCCTTCACATTTTAAGGTAATGTTTACCTAAATTGCAATATATGTGAAAAATTTAAAAAAAAAGATTTTTTGCTGCAAACTTTGGCATAGATTGGTGGTAAAATGGCTACATGAAATGTGTCAAAATACCCCAAGTTAAATGCCCTGAGTTGTCTAGTTTTCAAAAATATTTACATGTTGGGGGTCATTCATGGATTTAGTACAGAAATCAGTGTTACAATGTCACTATCGCTAATTTTGAAAGAAAGGATTTTAAAAAAGCTTTGCACCACTTATAGTTTTGGCCCTGTAACATGAATAAAAAAGCACAAAAACATAAAAACATGGGCTATTTCTGAACTCAGGACATATATTAGAAACTTTTTAGCAGTGTTTTTTTGTTGTCTTGTACATGAGTATACGATTTTTCAAATAAAAGTCATAAAAAAATTATTTTTTAAATTTTTTTGCCATATTTTATTATTTTTTTTACATCAAATTATATGCTATTATCAAAATAATGGTATCAAAAGAAAGCCCTTCTTATAACGATAAAAACGATATATAGTTTGTGCGGGTACACTAAATGAGACAGAAATAAATTACAGCAAAACACAAACACCTCAGAAATGTTAAAACAGCCCATGTCACCAAGCGTCGGACAAGCCAAAAAAGTCATGTTAAAAAGAGCAATAAAATAATAATATTTGTAAAACTTACCTTTTAAATATCATATTTTTTTCACTTGTGCATCTAGTATGTGGCACTAATAGGAGGATAAACTGGTACATACTTTTAATGTACATGCCAGTTTATCCTCTGACCTGCAAGCAAAATGATGCAACATGGCTGCGGATGTCACCGACAGTCTCTGTTTCCTTAACTCATACCCCCCAAACTTTGCCCTGCGGCGATTCGGAACAACAGGGGGTCAGAGTCTGGGGAGGGGGGTGACAGTGCTACCGCTCATGTGCTGTAACACTGTCACCCATTTTTGATCCTGGCTTCTGAAGCCAGGATCACTACTGCGCACGGGCACAATGCTGTGCATGCCCAGTAAGCATTCTCTGGTGCAAATAAGACTGCGGGACTGCGGTCCTGAGTCCTGCCGCGCTCTACCTCTGTCCCGAAAAGCAGGACAGAGGTAGAGCGAGGGAGGACAGCGGGACATGGCTCGCAAAGCGGTACAGTTGGGAGGTATGTTAACTAGGTGCCCACTGTGTTGGTAGCATTGGTGAATGGTCTGCCAGCACAGAGAGACTATGAGCCCTGAATGACCATATCAGACGGAATCCAGCTGAGCTCTGCCTGTGGTCCTTTAAATGTTCAGAACATCATTTCTTTTTTGAGTTTCACAGTATTTTCTCCAGCCAGTTGGCCATTAATCTGCACCCTTTGATAATTTCATCCTTTAATTTTAGCATATTTAGGATGCATTTATTTATTGAAGGAATTGTATCATGTAAAAATGATTTTACTGCAGAAAAGAACAAGGACAGAACTTTCCAAAACTATTTAGTACCCTACCATCTAATACAACAACCTCAGCTCTCAAACCACAGGTATTGTCATGTGTATTAAGCTTTATGCGCGGCTCAAAGTTATATGAAAATAAATCCCTTTCATATTGTAGTTTAAAAATGAGTGGAGGAGACAATATTGTCCCATTACCACTTGCAGTACAGTTAATATGTCTGCCTTCTTCTGGTCGACAGAGCAGAACACAGTGTGTCATTGTCACAGCTCAGTAATAGAAAAGGCATTTGTGAGATTGTCAAGAGACATTGTCTGCTCAGCATCCTGTGCCACAAGAGTACATTTACAAATGTGTCCTACAAATATAGGAGAGATACAATACAGGAAATGTGTATCTATTATTGATTAAGTATTAATGAAAGCTCTATTACTGATAAAGTGTCTGCATGTGAGACACAGAAGTGTAAAGTACTATAGGCCCTATCAATGTTCCAGCTATAAGAGGTAATGGGCATTGCATCAGTCTATTCAAGCCCAAGGTCATGCATATGTCAGCATAATGTGTGAAATACTACTATATCACAGAGCGCATTGCAGATTTACAGTACAGAGCTTAAGCACTGCATCTAAAACACAGCAGGGGATATTAAACTTTCAGACAGACAGATTCGGTGAGGTCTACCATTGAACTAATCAAGATAGAGGATTGCATAGGACTTGGCATTTTAAATGGGTTGACTTTTCACACACTGGTTTTGTAAAGTTCAAGCTCCAGATAGCTTCACGTGAAGAATAATACTCACATGCAGAAATGATGAAGAGGTGATGGTGATGTAGCTTCTGATGAGGGGTGTAGGAGGAAGTAGGGTTGAATGGCTGCTGTCTTCTAATGCAAAATCTTAGCAGAAAGAAGAAGTTCTGCTGCAGGAAATTTGCATACGAGGAAAATGATGCCTCCAAAAATAACCGCTTGGTTGGATGATCGAAGTGGAGCCCAGACTACTTTACAGAACAGCTACTATAATGACGTAATGGTGAAAGCATTAAAAAAATAGGAAGGATGGGCAGGTCTTCAAGAAATTGTGTGTGACCCTCTGGTATTAGATCAGTAGCTCAGTTTACAAAAAAGTATGATACGGCTATTATAATTAATAAGAGGAAGTTATAGTCCAGGTCTCTGCAATGTAAGCTCATTTAAGTAGGGCTACCTCACTTTATATTTAAATATGTCTTTCTGGCATATCACCAACTAGTTCTATAAAGAGTATGGAATAATTTTCCAATGTATATCTCTGCCGGGTAATTATAAGCCAGTGAGCTTGACATCTGTAGTGGGGAAATTATTTGAAGGAATGCTAAAGCTATACACTCAAGAATACATCTTGAATTAGAATATAATTAGTAAACGTCAAGTCTTGTCAAACAAACGTAATAACATTCTATGAAGTAGCCAGTAAAAATATAGTTCTAGGTATGGCAGTTGATGTGATCTATTTGATACAGTTCCACACAAAATGCTACTCTCCAAATTGAGAGAAATAGGTTTGGCAAATGTATGTATTTGAATTGAAAATTGGCTAAAAGATAGAATGTAGAGGGTTGTTGTAAATGGAAAATCCTCAAATTGGACAAGGGTATTAAGCGAAGTCAAAGGGGTCTCTTATGGGGCGCTCTTCTTTTTAATTTGTTTATTAATGATCTCCCAAGTTGTTCAATATAGACAAATGTAAAGTTATGCATTATGGGAAAAATAATAAAGCAACATATACTTTAAATGGTATTTCCCTGGGAAAAACTACTAATGAAAAGGATTTAGGAATAATTGTAGATAACAGACTTGGCAACAGTGCTCAATGCCACTCAGCAGCTGCAAGGGCCAATAAGACATTTGCATGTATAAAACAAGGTACAGATTCACGGGGGGAGGATATCATCTTGCCTCATTACAAGTCAATGGTAATACCTCACCTTGAATATGCAGTAAAATTCTGGGCATAATATCCTTATATTATGGAACTAGAAAAAGTGCAAAGGAGGGTTACAAAATTATTAAGGGGATTGGAGGATCTTAGTTATGAAGAGAGACTTAAAAAATTGCATTTATATACGTTAGAAAAAAGGCGTCTCAGAGGGGATATGATAACATTATATAAATATCTGCAGGGCCAATATAAAGAACTCTCCAGTGACCTGTTCATTAATAGAAATGGACAAAGAACAAGAGGTCACCCCCTAAGACTGGAAGAGCAAATATTTCATAGACCGCAAAGGAAGGGATTATTTACGGTAAGGACAGTAAATTTGTGGAACTCACTGCTTAGAGAAGTAGTGCTATAAAATACAATAGATGCATTTAAAAATGGTCTGGATGTTTATTTTTTATTTTTTTACAAAAGCAGAACATACAGGGCTACTAATAATAGAATAAGCATTAATAATAGAGCTTCTGGATCCAAGGAGAAATCGGATTGCCCTTAGGAGTCAAGAAGGAACTTTTCCCCCTAGGAGGCAAAATTCAAAACAGCTTCCATAGGTGTTATTTGCCTTCTTTTGAATCAAAAGCGGTAATGTTAGGTAAAAGGGTTGAACTTGATGGACTTGTGTATTTTTTCAACCTAAATTACTATGTTAATATGTATATAGTTTAAAAATAATGGTGACAGGACAGCTCAACAATTGTTCCCTCTAACTGAGCAGTTTGAGGCTAAAATGTTATTTCTACTTATTAACAGGAGGTAATATTCTACCAAGAATAATGTAATTATTCCCACGACTAGACAAATGTATGTCGAGTTTAGAGGTCGATTATCTTAGATGCCAAGAATATCTGCAAATATGCAACTCTACAGATAGACATACAACAACAACAAAAAAAATGTAAAAAGTTAGGCATTAAGAGTAAAATTGTAAATTATAAACATGGCTACCTGGCTCCCAGGATTTATCCATCTTTGATTATTACAGGTTTTAATAATTTGGAACCGGATGGTCGGATTCACCATAAGGGAACACAGAACAAGTTAAACCTGTGATGGCTAACCTTGGCACTGCAGATCTTTGAGAACTACATAGCCCATGATTCTCAATCAATCCTAAGACTAACTGAGGATAATCGGATATGCAGTTACAGAGTTAGCCATCCGTGCTCTAATCTATGGCATCTTTTTTTTTTTTTTTTTTTTTACTTAATAAGCTTGAATTTTAAATGCTACCCCTGACCAATCCCAGCCTAAAACAACCCCTTGCCCTGTGATTTTACTATGTGTGCCATCATATTTTTATAACCGCTATGGGGGTGCAAAACACCCCTATGATCAATTCCTCCACCAGTGGTAGACAACAGTAAAAAGAGAGATATTGTTAGCTAGGGCAGAGAGTTTTTGCACAATGTCCTATCTTACCAAAAATGTGCACCTATCTTTATCTACAGCTACCTGAATACAAGGCACCATTCATAAAATGCTCTGGGGGAATGTTGGAGTAAAAAAAGAATACTGGGCTACTAACTCACAGATCTGAAAAAAAGGTCAAGGAGCATGTAACTATTACTATAATGCTTACTCCAGAACTCTCTGCCATCTTGTTCACATCACCACAGACTAAAACTGGAGCAATTCTAATATAAGTGTTCAATTACTGTATTTCAATGTTGCAGAATCACTCAATGTTTGTGTTTAATAAATAGAGTATATATTAGTGAGTGCATTAGAAATTTACATGAAAAGGGGCCTTGAACTGTGAATTTTCAGCACCGGTATACTAATTTACTTAGCTGCTACACAATAGAAGAATAAAAAATGATGTACTGGGGAAAAGCATTTCCTGAAAAGCCTGTATATTTGCAGGTGTTATTATTAATAGCAGCATGGCAGAAAATGAGTGTACACAACTACTGTGAGTGTACAAAAGCATGAGCACTGCATACATAAGACAGCCTTAATACACAATACTGCTAGGCAAGGGATAGGTTAAAAGTTATGAATAATTTCCTCTGAGAAACAGACTGAAGGGGGGGCGGGGGACTACATTGCTCCTTTGTTACTGTGCCTTCTCTCAGTCTAGAATTTGGCTGCTCTTATTTCGGGACTTCTGTAATATTATTCACACAGTTTCTAGCTTCCAGATAAAATAGGGGCTACTCATAAAGCAAATCTGTAATAGTGATGCAACCACCATATAAACCAACAGAAAGTCCTTGGTGATTATTCCACTTTTTGATCATTGTCCAAAAGTTGACCTTTAAAAAAAAGAGTGGGGTAAAGTCGGAAAAGTATAGCAATCAATGTGAAAACTAAGGAGGGAATTTATTTTTGTCGAAGTAATAGAGTGTGATAGTAGATAAAAATCTACTGGCAAATCCAGTCAGTCCATGATTAACCGTTAAATCTGTTTTTTTTAATGTTATTAGGAATACACTTGACTGAGCTTATTTAACTCTAGAAGCCAGACCTGACCTCTAGCTTCTCACACATCCATCACTTACAGCCCTATCCGCTACCCATGAGCGTGACAAATGTCTACACACTTTAGGAGTCAGTCTGGTTATTGTCTAGGAGCCAGGGAATTGGAATTGTCATGTTGATCTACGTAAAACAATCAAAATAGTTAGAAATCAGCAGTAAGGATTTCTGGCTGCCTGGATTTGTCAACCCCTGAGCTAACCCAACAATGTGGGTGAGGGAAGGGGTAAGGGACATTGTGGGTGAGGGATGGGGGGTAAGGGACATTTTGAGGGAGGAAGGGCGTAAGTGGAATAGCGAGGGAGGGGGACAAAGTGAATTTTGAGGGTAGGGAGGTAAGGGGCTAGTGCATTTTGAGCGAAAAAGGTTCTAAGGGATGAAAGGATTGAAAAAAAATTGACACTGTACCCAGAGAACTTTCTTTGTTCCCTTATGTCTAGTGGAGGCAGCTGGGAGGTGTCTATGAGCTGCTTCTGAGCAAGAACACCACAGGAGGACACATGACCCCAGTAATTTCCGCTCAAAAGACCAGCCGGAAGTGTCGGGCAGCTTTGGAGCATGTCTGTGCAGAAAGACATCCTCCAGCTGCGGGCACCCCAGGGCAGCCGTACCTTTTACTGGGGGTATCAGCGGTATTCCCCCGAAGGTAGACCTGTCTGGCTCCCTCTGGATGTGGAACCCTTTGCAGTTGCACACTCAAAGGTCAGGTGAGACAGTGACGGAGGTTACTTTATATCCTAGCACCATGACAACATGGTATTCATGAAGAAGTGCTTATGTATATCCATAGCATTCTTTCAGCACTGGCCTTTACCACTCCACTAAAAGAACATTACAGATATCTCCTACACATTCTGTAAAATAATACTTGGTCACAAAACACTTATTTTTTGTTCAGTAAATCTCCCATAATATGCATGCTTTGTCTATAGTGGCATTCTCCCCCTTTCCACACCAACCATAAGACTTTCACTAATGTTCGAAGTTGGTATTTCCGAAATTCACAATTTTTTAGCGGGGAAATTAGTTGACAGATAGATGAGAGTTATAGTCCAAACTACAAAACAGAGCAGTATGCATACCCACATAACAAAAAAAACAGATCAGTTGTGTTTGTGGAATCCACAATAAAAATAAGTGTTGATGATGTCCACTGTTTTGAAGAATGTGGGTTAAATGTAAATCTTCTGTCAGGAAAGTTCTCAACACTACTTAGGCCAGGGCTTGACAATCCCCGGGCGCCAGGGCAGGATCATCTCCACATGGCCCCTCGCCCTGCGATAATTTCTATTTTTTAATATATATTTTTATTTTTTGTATCACAGTGCAAGGGAGCAGAGTGTGCGCAGACACTTCCTGCTCCACCCCCCCCCCCCCCCCCATTTCACTGTAGAGTCTGACGTCACGTGACATTGCGCTGCTCACCAGTAGCGTGTAGACAGTCTGTGCCTCTATGACAGGCATGGACCATGCTGCAGCAGAATTCCCCCATTCCCGTCCAAAAGAGGTAAAGCAGCAGGGAGGAGGGCGTTAGTGATAGAATTACCCTGATTTTAGAAATGTAAAATGTCCTCATAAAAAAAAACTGCTGTTCTGTGTGTGTGTATGTATGTGTGCAACTGTCTCTCTCTCTCTGTGTGTGTGTGTGTGTGTGTGTGTGTGTGTGACTGTGTGTCTCTCTCTCTCTCTCTGCGTGACTGTCTCTCTGTGTGTGACTGTCTCTCTCTCTCTCTCTCTCTGTGTGTGTGATTGTCAGTGAGTGTGTCTGTCTCTCTGTGTGTGTTGTGTGAATGTGCTGTTTTCTGACTCCTAGATATTTGTGCAGGCTCCTAAAACTAAACTGAATTTGGCAAGCAAAGACTTCAGGACCAGCACAAACTACACACATTTGTCAGGAGTGTGCTTTATACATAGGCACATAAGCGGATATTCCCAGTGTCTATGTTTTACTAGAGAATTTAGTTTCTGGCCCTGGTAGAACTTTATTCTATTTCGTATGTCTTATGAGATGTGAAACTTTTTTTTTAAAAACTTTTCATTTGTAAATAATTGCATGATAACTACATTGAAATCATGGAATATAAATACAAAGCCTCATATAAAGCATAACGTATTCAAAACTGTAAATAAACATACATTTGACAATTAAATGAGGGTCCTGTGAGTTAACGTTCTACGTCATAGCCTTGAGTTGGTAAAAGATGGTGAACTTATAAGTAATGTACAGTACAGCACGGATAGGACAGGAACCTTCTACTTGCTACATTAACACAGGTATTTTAAACAGCTATTACTAGTAAGCAATGGAAGGAAACTTCCACTCAAAGTAACATTACAAGAACGGAGCAAGAAATTAGCTTACTAATGTGGTATTCTGTACATTTATTATTTATTTATCTGGAATAAAACTTAAAAACCTAGTGGCATGTCCTGTGTAAACCCTACCTCCGTCTTCACAGAGATGCACACAGATTTACATTTATCTCTGCCTCTTGATGTTCAAGACTTCAGATGCACTAGCAAGGAGAGAGATCAGTTTGAGCTGCAAGCTCTAAAGTGAGCCTTACACTAGCCATTCCAAAGCCGCTAAATATCTGCGTCCAATAAAATGGGCAAAAACAATTAAAGGAATAAAGATTTTGAAATTCTCCGATGGATATACGGCACATTATCTATGCATTTTGCACTGTGCCCGGGTTAAAAATGTAACTGATAATAAAATGCTCCCCCCATGTGCAGATGGTACAAGTCTCTGTGGCATGATGCTCTATATGAAATGCAAATAGGGTTTTTTTTTTTTTTGCCTAAATAAAAAGTTTTGCTGTAGTTATACATTTTAAAAGGGATACAGATTTAAAAATGTATGCTCAATTTTACCAGAAAACAAAATGTTCTCACTACTAATTCTACCCGTTCAGACATGCAAAACACTCAAACTTGCAGTGGCAGAGTCTCACTTAATGTATAGTGCAGATCATTATTAAATGTAAATCTTAACAGCACATAATGATTTATGTAGCAGTCAAGGAAAATACAGAATGTAATAAAGAAAATGGGGCCAATGGTACATTGGTGGAGAATAGTTGCATATTAAAACATCATGTCTCGTATTCACTATTATCATGACGTTAAATATCTACTTTATTTTAGCCCATTAAAAAGTGAAATAATGGTGTTTGCTAGCATGGAATATACTGCTTATTTACCAGTAATTCTATCACTAAATAAGCCAAGCATTCTATGTTGGAGTTGGACTTAAACACCAGACTGTCATATATCAGTGAGGGGTTAAATTTAGGTTTTTGTTTCGCAGGTTTATAAAAAACATAATTCTTCACTACACCATATTAGGGTCACCCAAATGTACACAAGTTAGAATGACAATGTCACAGGACCTACTTGTTTTTTGCTCTTTTTATATCTAAATGAAGAGATACAGATCTTTTGAGATCACGCCCCTCTTCCAACCCTTTAGGGTTTCAAGCGCTATTGGCTTTTAATAATCAATTACTTAAACTTTAGATGTATACCTGAAATAGAGGAGTGTTGCACAATAAAAAAAAACAGGTACTTATCCCAATAATATGGAACAGCTGATAATCTCAGGCACATAGAAAAAAACTTTAATACAAACAAATAATGTGAATGTCTGTAAACACAATAGTAAGTAGTTATCCAGACCCCCCTGGGAATAAACTCACTCAGACTAGAGTCCTTATATTGACTGCAATTAATGCGTGTTATGGGACTATAATCTCCACCATCCGTCAGGGTGCAGCCCCAGATAGTAGTTTTCAGTTGCAGGGCTAGCAGGCAGGATTTACACACAAACTTCAACATATATAAATGGTCAGGATATGCTGTGGAAGGGATGGGAGAAGCAGACCATAGTGTACCAGAAAATAGAAAAGTATATATTGGCCCCCAACTGGTTAGGCTTACATAAAAACACACAAAAAAATCTTTAAAAGCAAACAGCAGCAGATGACTTGCATGGCTGGAAGTGATACGCCGTCCTGTATAAACCGAGTCCTCCGTATAGTCTAACCACAAGCAGGATCAGCTGCCCTTCCAGTGACAAAACAACCAATTTTAAATCCATTTAGCCACAAATGTTTGTTAACCATCAGGGCTATTTCAACTAATTATGCCAACAATTTTCATTAGATGAAATACAAATATCTATTTATATTAAACTTACAAGCCACTTTTTGAACATCAATGTTCAATAAGTCTTACATTTTCAATTATGTGCCACACAATCTCCTCATTGTCAAACTACAACCCTACATTTCCTACATCTCACTAGACACGACAACAGTGCAATGCTCACACCTTGTTTGCTGTCAGTTTACCCGTATACATTAACCTGTATATATGTTTATGACTTTTCAATTTTACAAAACCTGGCTAAATGTACCATTGCATTCATGCTTGCTTGTTTTTTTGATATCTTAAAGGACAACTGAACTTTTTGTTTGACTCAGTGTTTTATAACACAAAGCCATTAATTAAGTTAATTGTACTTATTGGGGGGGGGGGGGGGGGCAGACTTACTTTTCATATGAAGAGTCCCTAGCCCGTCCTTTTATTCCTGACCACTTGGCTGTGTCTGGCAGGGGCATAGCAAGGATGGGGACTCTAAATGAAATAAAGTTAAAAATCCCTCCCGCCTCCTCCAAAAAAAACAAGTCCAATTAAGTAAATGACTCAGTGTTATAAAACACTATGTCAAAAAAACAAAAGTTCAGATGTTCTTTAAGGCTCGAAGATCTCCAATATTCTTGCGAAAATCAAACCAATTCGCTGGTCTCAGATTACCCTGAACTTGAGGGCTCCTCGGATCACAGATTTTCGTGCGGACAATTTGGTGGTCAAACTAGTTCTATGAGAGGACCTTGGTTATTGCGGAAATAGCAGAAGTTGTCCCATATAAGTCAATAGGAGGACTTTGGCCATAGTGGAAAAAACCAAAGTCCTCCCGAAATAGCCAGAAATGTATTTTTAAAAGAAAGAAAAAAACTGACCGTCATTCAATATGTAAAAATAAATAAAATTATAAAATAGTTTATTAAAATGTAAAAATACTATAACAACATTAATGTATTATGGTATATAAATATTTGTGTTTGAGCTATGCTTACTTTAATTATCCTACACTTTTCTGTTCAATTCTCAAGCTTAAATCTGGAGAATATAACTGCCTTAATTTTGGCAATTTCTGCAGATTTCGGGCAACTTGGGGGGGGGGGGGCCTTTGGGGGGATTTGATCCTTGTGAAGTAAGCGAAACCGATAAGATATCACTGTCCAGTCCCCCGTCCCCTAACTGAATGTGGTCAAAAACCAGCACAAAATTGGCAGAAATTGATGATCTTGTGCCAAATGTCTCTCAACTTACTGAACTATTTACTGCTATGTAAGTTTTATATGTAATAACCCTGACATATATCCGTTTTGACTAGAAGCCTGTTTGAGCAGCATCTTCCTGATCTTTTGTTTTAGCATGTCTTACTTGTTGTTCCCTCTAAAATAAGTATTTTCATTTAACTAAATTATACAGTGCTGAGCATGCACATAATTTTTTTTCTAATTATATCATTATTTTTATTAACATAGGATATGTTCATTTGGGACCCTAGGAACAGGTCAAACATAATGTTCTATTATGTAAAAAGGAAGAGATATTCTGAAAGTATTTTTATTCGTTCGATGAAGTGATTGTTATTACAGCCGTCTGTAAATAAGAAAGTGTAGGTACAGTTTTCTTTTAGCTCTTTAAAATTATAAATCATTTAATTTATTAGGAAATTAATAAATAACTTGTCACTCAGGTACAAGAATGGTTTACACCAAAAGGCTGAAGAAAAAAGCACTATTGTTTCAGAAAACTTTTAAAGTTTAACTTTTGACAAATACTTTAATATTCGAAAGTATTTTAGTAAGGAAACATGATGATATGTACACGCTTCACAAAAAAATGCTAAACTGGACCCTTGTCTAGGGGGTTAAGAGGTTTTGTAGGGGATTCCTTTACTCTGTATATTGGAAATTAACATATTAGCTTGTTCCTGTTTGAATTTTTCTCTCAATTTCTCTCCAAAGCTCACAAATAGGGCAATGTCATTACTTCCTCTTACATGTTCTTCCGCTCTCTCACTGCTATGCTGACCCACAGATTGAGCTCTGTTTAAATGTGTAGTTAGGTGGAATATAATGTTGGTTGTAATTTTACATAACAGTTATAATGAAACCGAAGCAGTTCATTGGTACATTTAAATTATTATTCTATGTTGATTTGATTTCAATGTTTGTATCATAAAATCAGTACAATGAGAGTTTTTTTTTTGTTGTTTTTTTTTGGGGGGGGGGGGGTTGCAGTGCAGGAGGGAGGGAGTATAAGAGACAAAAACATCAATTGGAGTAAAAATAACCTAGAAATAAGACAGGCCATCCATAGAGTATTTCAGTCCTGGCCACACTGGACAGCTGGAATAGCACAGGCTACCAAACTCATTCCATTATCTGACATGGATCCCAAGGGAGTGCCTACACTGTACACCCCTCCTTAGTAAATCCACTGACCTCCCCCAGCCATGCTATTGTTTACTATCATTTCCACACAGAAAGGTAAACTGGTGTGTAAAGCAATGATAGCTGGAGCTCTGGACCATAACAGACAACACATTACAAAAAGCCTTGATATAATGATTATATATTAACAGAATAAATTCTGCAACAAACAGGAATCAGCACATAGAATGGCACAGGTGACCTGTACAACAAACATATTTAAACATGTAAAAATGGATTGTAGGCATGAAACAGAATCAAATGGAAACAAATTAAAACCAAAATACAAATTAACCAGCTGAAGATAACATATCCATTTCCTTACTAAAGTTATATAGAATTACATCCATTTATAGCTATTTAAGCAAAAAATATACTCTATGTGTCAATAATACGGAATTTGAGACAAAAAACTTGACTAATACCAAAATACCAGTGGCATTAGTTATATTTTACTTCAATTGTTTCAATCTACTCATGTCTGTTAGGCAAATTACACAAATGAGGGTACCAGAGGTGGCCATTTGCTTGTTTGAAAATGGCTTGGAAAGTAATCTACGATTTGGGAGATTGATGATAACACTCAGATCTCTGTTTATACAATAGAAGTAATTCTATTGCTAACCAAATTAATTATTGTCTCAATAACATCAAATGTACAGCAGCTGTAAGCCTGCTAGAAAAGTAACAACGACTGCACCTAGAAATCTAATTTAACTGGTTTCATTTAATATACGCACATCTTTGAAGCCTGTAACTGAATACATTAAATGGGCAGGTGGGTGGTAGGAGATCACACACTATAAAGGTTATCACAGTCACCTTAAACGTTGGGTACTATATTTAGCATTCAAAAGTAATGCTGGTAAATTGAAAACCCCGTTAAAGCTTGGTATAGGGTTTACAAAATATGATAGCTGCATTTTTTTGTTCACTAAAGAAACAGTAAAGGGATGGAGTGCAAACAGCACAAATATCGGCATGCAAAGGAAGATGATGGGTCACTCTAGATAGATACAAAAGTGAAGCTTACAGTGTGCGCAAGGGTACAACAGAGAAACATTGAAGTAGGTGGCCTAGACACACTGGAATCCAAAAGGAGAGATAAAGGAAGTTATTTATAAACTTAAATACTGAACAAAGCTCTTAACGTGTTGTAAAGAGTAGGAACATTCCATTCACAGCTCCACTTTTAGAAATCTGCCTAAAATTACATTTTATAAATAAACATCACCGTGTCAGCTGTACTATCAATATCCAATTAACATGGCAAGATATGACTAGCCAGTTGGAAGGCAAATTTGGGAATGACAGTGGACAGGAAATTAATTGGGGTGAAGCGGGTATAGATGGCAAAATTGGAAAGACTTACAAATAAAACAGATTTACATTCAGGGGAGAGCTGGCAACTTGTTAGTTGCCCTTGCTGCCACTTCATAATCACACCTCATATCAGAGATAGACACACAAACATGAAAGACATTTGCTGACATATAAGATACAGATATTGATAAGCAATTGGATAGAAAGATCAAAAGTGTTATTAACTGGGGCATTTAAAAATGGAAAGAGGTGCAGCCCCAGCCTATTGAGAGAGATTAGAGAGCACCACTCCGGGCAATTGCCCTCTGCTGTTTACATCCAGACATGACCCTCTATACACATAAACACCTAAATATGTAAGATCATTGCTATCACAATATCAACAGCCATATGTATATTCCCATGGTTTGTCTGCATACCAGTGTTAGACTTCTAATATTAAGCACAAGGAGAGTTTCCACACAGAACCTTCCAATCTAATAATTATTCAATGGACAGAAGGGTCCAACCTTCCATGAACAGCAACACCCATACTAGTGTAGCCCACTGTAGAGATTGGCTATAGAATAGACTTTGGATACTAATAAAGCTTAGTTTAGGTTAAACCTTCTACAAATAAGTGGCACAGAAGTTAACTCTGCCTCATCTTTACAATGAAATATTTTCAAACTGTGCAAATTTTCATACATAATGAAAACTAATTCTGCAATTAATCTTCAAATGTATATTAATAGTTAACGGTGGTTCCACATTTCAAAATGAACGACCTGTACATTACAATAGTGGCAATAATTGGAGGTTAGTAGGGAACTATTCATTGGCGAATGTCACATCATGCATAGCCACACGTGTGAATGTATACAACATTTTGTGCATTCAGTTTAATGTTGAAAGACAACTCACTAACAGTGTAACATGAACACAGCCAATATCTCACCTGAAGGCGGAGATGTCCAGGGTCTTCCATTAAAAACAGGGCTACTGAAAGGGTGTAGAGCACAATCGTAATTAAAATCCAACCGGGGGATGGGGCAGCAACAAAATATGGGGGCCTGTGTTGCAGAGGAGGGTGAACAGGAGAATGGAAAGCGTCTGATAAAATAGGCAGATAACTGATCTATGATATGGTGATAGGGGAAGCAGATTAGTTGCTAGCGTGAATATTCAGAGGGGTGTGTGCATAACAATAATATTGCGGTGAGCGGAGCAATGATGGAGGATTGCACACTTGTGATGTACAGGGGTAAGTATAAGGTAGTAGGGTTAATAATAAGGATGGGAAAGCAGGACTGGAGCATTGAGTATAGCGTTACTCCAGTTCACGGGTCTGTGTGACGTGCGGGACCAGGCACTATTGCCCCGGAGTGGCTGGATTTGGCTCCCGTGCCCGATCTCTGTTATCCAGAAGGCCTCCGTTCAGTGTCTCCTCAAACGCGGCCCTGACAGAGGAAACGGGATGAGATCCGCCCGCTGCAATGCGCATGTCTGGCAAGCAAGGGTGCAGGGCGTCAACTGCACCGCCCCCTTCCCGCCATCTTGGGAATGGCTGCAGCGGACAAATGACATGTCAATACTTGGTTGGCACAGATATTGTAACCACAACGTGTCTTTTTGAACAAATAAAATAGTAAACAAAAAACAATATATTTATGATGAATAATTATGTTTAGTAGTTGAAATGATTAAAGCTTGCAAATAAATGAGCATTCTATACTTTAAGACCACAGTTCAGTGATGTATCTGGGGGACATCAATATGCCAGGCAAAGTATAGATGTATAAATTCAATATACTTGTTCCAGTAACAGGATCACAAAGAAAGAACAGAAACACGGACAGCGGACCCCCCCAACTGTACCGCTTTCCACACAACAGTCCCAATTTTCAGTACAGAGGTAGAGTTCGTCGGAATTAAGAAACGCAACCTCCAGAGGTTCTCTAGTTAAGCTTAGGACTAAGTGCTTTAAGCTCAAATACGTCAATGGTTGCGTTTTCCAATTGCCTGCCTCTGCATGCAGCTGTTCTGCATTCACATTTATTGGACATGAATTAAAAAACTGATTCATCTCTAAACTTCGAGTGCCGTTCCAGTTTTTTTTTAATTTTGCGATAGTTAAGGCCCCTTATGCTGATCCCATGCTATCTCTCTCTGTCCTAGCCATTTGTTCACCAGACCGGGCTGTCTGCTTTCCCTTGAAGCATGGCAACTCACGGTCAGAGGATGAACTAACATTTACTGTCAAAAGTACATATGGCCGGTGCCGCCTATGGCGCATTTTTGCAAAGGACACCCGCGCACTCCTGTTTTTCTGCCACAAACCCACAATGCGGCATTTCGAGAGGGAGGTGGACCTCACTGAGGCCAAGGTGAAGTTCCAACCCCTCCTTCTGTAGCACCACTTTTTTTTTTTTACTGGGGAGCAGCGGGCAGTACTAGCTCTGTGTATTAAACCCACTCCCTGTGCAGAGTGATGATGCAGAGCATCGGAGGAAAGACCACAGGCATGTGGGGGACAGACAGGGGGGGAGGATAGACCTGGGAGGGTGGAGGAAAGATATGGGTGCAGAGAAAAGAGAGAGACAGGCATGGGAGAGGAGAGAGAGAGACAGACATGGGAAAGGAGATAGAGACAATCATGGGAAGGAAGAGAGGACAGAGAGACAAGCATGGGAAGGGAGAGGAGAGAGACCGACATGGGAAGGGAGAGGAAAGGGACAAACATGAGGAAGAAGAGGAAAGGACAGACATGACGAGGGAGAGGAAAGGACAGACATGCAGTGCCGTCTTTCCGTATGGGCACTGCCGATTGCCCAGGGGCCCCTGACTTCTAGGGGGCCCCGTGAGATTATTTTTTTTAAAAATTACTTTTTTTTTTTTTCGGCAGCCGCATCCACTACTTCCTGTCATTGCCACTGGATTTGACAGCAAGTCATATCCGGTGGCGTTGTTTCCCTCCTCTGTGCAAGAGGGAAGAAGACCGCATGGAGGAGATGGAAGGCGACAGGAAGCACCAAGGAGGTGGTAAGTACTTACCTCCTTGTTGCTCTGTCTCCAGTCGTCTCCTTCGTGCATCGTGAAACTTCGGTCGTCACGTTTTTTTTTAAACTTTATTGAGGCCACGCGGCTTCAATAAAGCTGGGGGAAAAAACCCGCGACCGGAGTTTCCTTCCTCCGTGCAGGAGGGAAGATGCACGAAGGAGACGACCGGAGACAGAGCAACAAGGAGGTAAGTAGTGGGGAAGGAGGAGGAAGGTGACATTAAACAAGCAAATCCTGGCATAGTGTGGCAAAATCCTAAACCGATTGCCATAAACAAAATTTGACACCACTATTTATGCAGACAAAAGCAGATCTTGTGAAATGGTCGAAAATAGAACTGTCCTGGCTAGGCAGGATCAAAACTCTGAAAATGAGGATAGTGCCGAAATTTTTATATTTAATGCGTATCCTTACAAAAGCACTCCCTAAATGGACCAATGAGTGTCCCAGGTTATCCTTGAAAAATCTTCAACTAACACAGAGAGGAGGAGGTCTGGCTGTTCCGAACGTAACAAGCTACTACCTAGCTACACTAACTAGCCAAGCTCTATGAATCGGAATGCCTCCATTCGACGCAACTTGGGCTTGAATGGAAAAGGGCTCACCAAGCTGCACTGCCCTCTTGAACACACGATGGGCTCCACATTCCACCTCGACATCCATGAAAACCCTTCCTGAAAAACAATACAGAGTTTCTACCAATCCATTTTTAATCTCATCAAAACAACTGTCTCTGCTACGCTAGCCACCGCGCTTGAATACGGCCTCTTCCTCATTATCCCCAACTCATTGCATACCCACTCCAAAAATGAAACACATTCTAATTGCCTGCCAAGCCAATATCGCAAAAGCATGGAAACAAACTACAGCACCATATATTGCAGAAATCATTCAACCAATCCACACCAGATTGGTGTGGATTGGTTGGCAGACTATGAATATATGTCGGCAGTCCAGGAAAATAAACTGGCACTCTGGTCGAAAACTTGGACCCCATGGAAACCCCACACATACAGGGAGGCAATTTTCCATCGCCATAGAGAGCCCTGCAGCCTGATACCACCTAATCGTATTTAGTCCACACCAGAAGATCCCTGATGTTGCCACCCTTCCGTGCCCACTTCCCCATCTCTTATCCTCCCCCCCTTTAAAAAAAAAAAATATATATATATATATATATATTTATATGTATATATATATATACACACCCAACCGCTCACACTCATCAATTTAACATGTACTGTACTATATCGACAATATAATACATTTATCCTGCCTGTTGAGCTATGGTAATGTATTTCCTGTGAATTACAAATAAAATCAAAAAATCAACATACTCCTTAATGGACAACTAAGCTTTTTTTTTTACTCAAGCCTACAATTAACTTAAATACACTTATTTATTTATTAATTTATTTTGAGGGGACTTATTTTATACTCAATTTGATTCATATATGTGTCTATTCACTAAAATGTAAATTTGGAGTTCAACTTTCAGTTTGACTTAGAAAAATAACCTGGGTTGTAATCTTCCCCATTAAAACTAGTGGGAGACAACATTTTGGAGAGTAAGTCAAATTAGGAACCTGATTTGCCCCCGATGCCAGATTTGCACTCAGGAGCTGCCCTGGAAACCAACTTTGCACCCAGGAGCTGCCCATGCAAGCAAATCTACACCCAGAAGCTGTCCCAGAAGCCAGATTTGCACCCAAGAGCTGCCCCAGCAAAGTGGTCATGTGGTCAGAATGGGTGGAGACTAATATTACTCATGTGGTTAGAATGGGTGGAGACTAATAGTAGTCACATGGTCAGAATGGGTGGAGGCTAATAGTAGTCATGTGGTCAGAATGGGTGGAGATCAACAATAGTAGTCATATGGTCAGAATGGGTGGAGACAATTGTAGTCGCTTGGTCAGAATGGGTAGAGACTAAAAGTAGTCATGTGGTCAGAATGGGTGGAGACTAATATTACTCATGTGGTCAGAATCGGTGGAGACTAATAGTAGACACGTGGTCAGAATGGGTGGAGACTAATAGTAGTCATGTGGTCAGAATGGGTGGAGATCAACAATAGTAGTCATGTGGTCAGAATGGGTGGAGACAATTGTAGTCGCTTGGTCAGAATAGGTAGAGACTAAAAGTAGTCATGTGATCAGAATGGGTGGAGACCAATAGTAGTCATACGATCAGAATGAGTGGAGACTAATAGTAGTCACATGGTCAGAATGGGTGGAGACTAATAGTAGTCATGTGGTCAGAAGCTCTTCTCATTGGTCCCTGAGTTAAAATGCTAGACAACGGATGTAATCCCACCTCCCTGCACTGATTGGTTGCTCTCTTCCTCTTCCCCCTGATTGGTCTTCAACTAGTTTGGCGCCAGATTTAATTATCGCCTTGTATTCTATGGTGAGTTAATCTGTTTACGGTTCTATTGTTTAATCAATGTTATCTTCTGTGCATTATGCTTTAATAAAGGTTCTTAGTTTTCTGCTGTACTTGAGACCTATGTTCATGTGATTATTGGGACATAGAGCAGAGGGGACAGTAACTTTTATTTGGGACTTGCTGGCTTTCCTTACAAGCTAAAGGGGGTGACTACCCATCCTAGGATACGTCTCCTTACAGAGTATTTGGAGAGTAATTATATGGTTCTCACGAGTGACAATTAGGGATGCAGGGCAGTGGACCTAGAGCCCCAATCAGTAGGCCCAATATAATCTCCTCAAACAAGTCAAACTATCTCCAGGGGAAAGTGCCTGCTCAGTGGAGACCTTCTCTGGGTAGGCAAAGGTGTAATGTTTGGTCAGTGGGAACCCTCTGTGACCAGACAGAGGGTTTAGGTCCTGCTCAGTTGGGACCTTCTCCAGCCAGACAGAGGGTTTAGGTCCTGCTCAGTGGGCAACTTCTCGAGCCAGACAGAGGGATTAGGTCCTGCTGAGTGAGGATTCTCTCCAGCTAGACAGGGGGTTTAGGCAGTGGCGTCCCGAGGGGGGGGGTGAGGACCTCACCGGGTAACACTCATAGCGGGGTAACACCCGTGCTGGCGGCATCCCCCTGCAGTGAATTGCGCTGCTAAACTTTTTTTTTTCTGGCAGCTGCAGCCGCTGGATTCGGCTGCCGAAAATGTTTTTTTTTTAAATCACTGCGACCGGATGTGACGTTACGTCACATCAGGTGGCTGTGTTTCCCTCCTCCGTGCAGGAGGAAAGACTGCTGGGGACACGGAGCAGCAAATAAGGTAAGTACTGGGGAAGGGGGAAGGAGGTTGGTATAAAACAAGCAAAATACTGACATATTGAGGGGTTAAATGCTGGCATATTGAGAGGTTAAATGCTGGCATATTGAATGGCTAAATAATGGCATATTGAGGGGTTAAATGCTGCAATATTGAATGGCAAAATAATGGCATATTGAGGGTTTGAATGCTGGAATATTGAATGGCAAATTAATGGCATATTGAGGGGTTAAATGCTGTAAAATTCTGGCATATTGAGGGGTCAAATGCTAAAATATTGAATTGCAAAATTCTGGCATATTGAGGGGTTAAATGCGGCAAAATTGAATGGCAAAATTGTGGCTTATTGAGGGGTAAATGCTGCAATATTGAATGGCAAAATTCTGGCATATTGAGGGATTAAATGCTGCAATACTGAATGGCAAAATAAGGGCATATTGAGGTGTTAAATGCTGCAAAATTCTGCATATTGGGGGGTTAAATGCTGCAATATTGAATGTCAAAATTCTGGCATACTCAGGACAAATATTAGAAACTATTTAGCAGTATTTGTTTGTTGTCTCTTGTAGATGAGTATTCGATTTTTCAAATAAAAATCCCAATTTTTTTGCCATTTTTTTGTATATCAAATTATATGCTATTATCAAAATAATGGTATCAGAAGAAAGCCCTTCTAATGACGATAAAAACGATATATAGTTTGTGTGGGTACACTAAATGAGACAGAAAAAAACACAAACACCTCAGAAATGTTAAAACAGCCAATGTCACCAAGCATCGGACAAGCCAAAAAAAGTAATGTCTCTAAGGGGTTAATATAAAATTATATAACCCTGGAAGTAGTAACTGACAGACCAGCATGTTACACTAGCTGGGTGGTAAACTATAACCATTATTACCCCAGTCTACAATTCCTATGGTAATGTATGTCATGGGAGCTGCAGTCAGCAACAAAAAAGTTAGTGTAACAATCCCAGTCTGTAACTACAAATCCAATAAAGTTATGGTAGTAATCGTGCTGATTGAATATTATTGTAGTTAGTGTTTGTAATGTAGATTTACTGTAACCCACCCCCCTTGCACAGCCCCATCCACAGTAAGCAACTAGCAATGTTACTGGCTCGACATCATGGGAGTTGCAGTCAACAAAAGTTAATGATGTGTTGTGTAGTGCAGCTCTGTGGTGCACTGTAAACACTGTGAAGTATTACAAAAAGGGCATTTAGAGGCAATAAAAAGGGACATAAAGGCCTGGTCCCAAAATAGGACACTTAGTAGTTATGCAGCAGTGGTAGCAACTACAGGTGCTGTTATTACATGGATCATGATGTTCAGCCAACCAAATGGATGGCTGACGATCATGAATTGTGCATTCCAGAGCAGTACCAATCCATAATCATATAATACCTAACCTTTGGCACTCTAGTTGCTGAGAACTCTCCTTCCCATGATGCTTAACACACTGTCAGAGTCATGGGAAAAGTAGTCTGAGCAGCTGGAGTATTAACTCCATTTTTATTTTATAATGCAGCCCTCTGGTTGGTTTGGCATCAACTATGTTAACATTGTATTTACACTGTATTGTGTGATACGTTATCCAGTATCCACCAAATGTATACACATGAGGAGGGAGAGAAGAGGGACAGGCATGAGGAGGGAGAGCAAAAATACTTGCACCAGCCTTGAAAGTACATGCCAGATTATCCTCAGACTTGAGACAACTAATTTTTCACTTGTGCTTCTTGAGTATCAAAACTTCACTAGGTGCAATAAACACACGTTTTTCATGCAGTGCTGTGCATCCTTGTTTTCGTTCTCAGTGTTCTATAAAACACCATTACCACCTTCCTCTGTTCATTTATGCCTTTCCCTATGCTACTTAGCATCCTGCTTGCATTTCCTGTTTCTTTGTTATCTTGGCTGCCTACCTTTTTAAGTTATACCAACACTGATTAAAGTAATTTAAGTGCTATTTTCAGTTCCTGTAAAGTAGTTACTTCTCTATTCAGGTTTATTTTTCTCTTGAAATCTTAATGGGTGTAGACTTTCCATAACCTTTAAATCATTCAAAGAATAAGTGATACAAAACAGAGGAATCAGTTGGACACTTACATCTATAGTACCAAATCATGTACAGACCTATAACTGCATGCCAACTACTACTTAATTATTATAAGAAATGCTGAATTAAAGATAGGGAACGTGGCTTAGATATTGGACCCTATAACAACTAGCAAAGTCACTGTCCTGGTGCCTCACTTGGTTCATCAGGAGCAGATTAAAGACAATGCCCTTCCACCGGAACCAGTCGTGTACATTTATCATTTCACATAGTGATTGGGTGCCAGGAAGACATAATCAGAGACCAAATTAGGTTCTCTACAGACCCTGTGGTTCCCTGCCGAAAAGGTGCGATACTTTATGACGTCATTTACTAAATATTATTCATGAGGATAATCAACTGTAAATACATGATCCTGATGGCATATACTCTTTTCTGAGTGATTTGGGCATCCTGTCTCCACCTAGGCATCAAGTTGTTCCCACCGACCCAGGACTAGAGGTCTCCAATGTCACACAAGCAGAATAATGGACCACAGAAATGATACCCTTGCATAGTATTTGTTCTTGCATTGCAGTTTGTGTGCGCCGGATTCCGTAACACATGAAGTTAAAAAATATCTGAAAACTGTTTTTTCCATTTGCTGGCTCCGTGGATTACCTACTCCCGTGGATGATGGGCTAGCGGGTGCTCCAAATCGCTAAGTGAGCGGAGGTAATCGGGAAAACAAATGATGGGCAATCCACACTCCATATGATAAGTTGCTTTTTATTGAACACACAGTGGCCTATCATACGCCTATGATTAAGCGTAGCAATCCGCGAAAACGCGTAAGGCGAGGTCTCTTTTTCATGCACACTGTGTGTATGGTTGTTGGATTTGCATTCAATTAAAAGTAACTTATTAACATATGAAGTGTGGAGTGCCCATCCTTTGTTTTCCTATACAGAAGTTTGATTATCGTTGATGTTCCAAAGTCATGAGAGGGCGTTTTGAACTCATGGCAAACTGCTTGTTTGAGATTAACCACCTGTAGGAATATAGTGATAAAGCACTGATAGCTTGTTTTGCATTTACTATTGTCAGTTCCTTATAAAACCACAAAATGAATCCATTCTGATACATGTACCCTAAGCATACTGATGCTTCCTGTTTACATGTATTGTAAAAAGAGGCGCTTCTGTCACAAATGTAATTTTTATGTATGTGACTCAATAAAACTTTAATTATAAAAAAAAGTGATAAACAAAACCAATTTCAAGTCAAATGAATTCACCAATGGGTATCCATAAGAACATATGTTTTGGGTGACAACTTGTTAGCAATAAAGTACTGGCTGCTGTAGCTTTCCTGTAGCTTTCAGTGGAAACTAAGCCCGTGTCGACGTCTCCTGAAAGAGACAGATCCAAAAACTGTATAGTCTTTTCGTCACACAGGTACATTTTAGATTCAACTGATTATAATTTATATGAGTCCAAAAATAGTTTAGTTATTGCTTACTGCCTGACCTCATTATAAGTAAGTAATTGATATAACAACCATTCCATATCACTTTGTCTCAATGGGAGTTGCTGTAACGGTCGTGTTCAGGAGATGGACCACAAGTGTAGATGAGGCTATAGGGACACTCACTAAGTACCGTAGGTAGCAAGTATTGGTCTTCACCTTAATGACTACACACCCTTGGTTGAGCCGCCGGTGGTATGTCACCAAGGATTTTGCTGGAACACTTACTACCGGATACTCAGCAAGTGGAGCCCGTATAGGATCGTACAGGAATACAGGCAAACGGAGAGTCAGGAGACAGGCCGGGTCACGGACAGGAGAGATACGGATAAACAGGTCACTAGCAGAAATCGAGGCAGGCGGCGGACGGAGAATAGTCAGGAACAGCAGGGTCATACACAGAATAATCAGGAATGCAGGAACAAACGGATGGAGAATATAGGGACGAACCGGGTCAGCAACAGATAAACGGAGTCAATCAGGAGTCAAAACGCTAGTGAGATACACAAGGCACTATCACAGGCAAAGGTAACCTGTGAAATGACCGTTTAAATACACTACCAATTGATCAGGACACACCTCTGATCAATTGGCAAGGGAGGGGTTAATTTAATAAATAGCCCTTTAACTGGGCTCATGAATATTCATGAAACACCCGTTCGCGCATGCGTTCACGGTGCGTGACGTCACTGAGCGCGCGTCTTACTGGACGCGCGTCTCAGCATCAAGGGAAGCTGGGGCTCTCACTCTGAGCCCCAGCCGACGGGATGGCGTCCTCCTGATCCGCGATGGCGGCGGATCAGGAGGTAAATCAAGGTAGGTGACACTACCCCTCCCCCGACGGGAGACATACTGGCTACCAAGACCCGGCTTGAGAGGAAACTTGGAATGAAAAGATCGGAGTTTCACAGGAGCATGAACATCCCTAGCCGGTACCCAGGAATTCTCCTCAGGACCATAACCCTTCCATCTAATTAGATATTGCAAGGAGCCCTGCTGGAACCGAGAATCCAAGATAGACTGAACTTCGTATTCTTCATCCCCCTGGAATAAAACGGATTCGGGAACTTTGAGCATATGAGAGTATTTGTTAGTAATGGCAGGTTTCAATAAGGACACATGGAAAGAGTTGTTAATGCGTAACGATTTGGGAAGACACAAAGAGAAAGAAACGTCGTTGAGTCGAGATTGAATCTTATAGGGTCCTATATACTTTGGCCCCAATGTTTTGGCAGCTTGACGAAGGCGGAGATGTTTTGTAGACAGCCAGACCAGTGTACCAGGTGTAAGGACAGGACCCACCGACCTGTGTTTATCTGCGGCTGTCTTCTGTTTGACCTTGGCTTGACGCAAAATATTGGCCAGGCGAGACCAATGGTCTCGGATAGATAAAACTTGGAGGTCAGCGGCAGGAACCTCAGTGAGAATGCGATCCTGAGGCCATAAGGTGGGTTCATATCCATGAACGGCCTTGAAAGGGGACATCCGGAGAGATTCATGGTAAGAGCTGTTATAGGACCACTCGGCTAGGTATAAAAGATCAGACCAGTCAGATTGGTCGGCAGACACATACATTCTCAGATATTGTTTAAGAGCTTGGTTTGTACGTTCAGCCTGACCGTTGGATTGAGGGTGGTGAGAAGAAGAAAAATGAAGTTCGATATGTAGAAGTTTGCATAACGCCCTCCAAAATTTTGAGACGAACTGAGGACCTCTGTCAGAGACAATCGATTGCGGAACTCCGTGCAGACGAATGATTTCTTTAAGAAAAATATTAGCAAGCGTGCTGGAGTTGGGTAACTTGGGGAGTGCGATAATATGAGCCTGTTTGCTAAATAAGTCGACGATGACCAGGACAGTAGTGTACCCATGAGATATAGGTAAATCGGTAATAAAGTCCATGGCTATATTAGTCCACGGTCTGTCGGGTACAGGTAAAGGGTGTAGTAATCCAGAAGGACAAGTACGAGGAATTTTGTAACGAGCACAAACAGGACACGAGTGGATGAAAAGAGAAATATCCTTCAACATTGAGGGCCACCAAAAATATCTCTGAAGTAAGAATCGTACATTCTGTTTGCCCCTATGACCTGCCACAGGGGATTTATGACCCCAGGATAGTACTCTTTTTCTGAAGCGGAGCGGAACGAATAATCTGCCAGGAGGTGATTGACAGTTCTTTGGTTTATTTCCTTGTGACTTGGATATCCACCATATTAAGGAACTTTGTACAGTAGCTACCATCTTGGACGAGGGTATGATGGTTTCTACAGGATGCTCGGTTAACGGAGTCTCAAATTGTCTGGATAAGGCATCTGCCTTAGTATTTTTTGAACCAGGACGGAAAGAAATTATGAAGTTAAAACGAGTAAAAAATAGAGCCCATCTAGCTTGACGTGGGTTTAATCTTTTGGCCTTTTCAATATAAAGCAAATTCTTATGATCAGTGAGGATGGTGATGGGGATTTCTGTACCTTCAAGTAAGTGACGCCATTCCTCCAAAGCTAATTTAATGGCTAACAATTCCCGATTACCTACATCATAGTTCCTCTCTGCGGAAGAAAAAGACCTTGAAAAATAGGAACAAGGGTGGAGTTTATTGGTTTTCTGATCCCTTTGTGACAATATAGCGCCTGCTGCAATTTCCGAAGCATCGACTTCCAATACAAATGGTTGGTTGGTTTCTGGTCGTTTAAGTATGGGTGCAGAGGTAAAAGCCAATTTCAATTTTTTGAAGGCGGCAGTAGCTTCGGGTGTCCAATGTTTGGGGTTGGCTCCCTTTTTGGTTAGTGCAATGATGGGGGCTATGACACGAGAGAAGTTATGGATAAATCGTCTGTAGTAATTGGCAAAACCTACGAATCTTTGTACTCCTTTGAGGTCAGTGGGATCCTTCCAATCATTAATAGCTGAAAGCTTGTCTGGATCCATCTCTAATTGACCAGCAGAGATAATGTAGCCTAAAAATTTTATTCGGTTGGATTCAAATTCGCATTTCTCTGCCTTGGCGAAAAGGGAGTGATCCCTAAGACGTTGCAACACTTGTCTGACATGACTGCGATGTTCTTCAAGGTTTTTGGAATATATTAAAATGTCATCCAAATAAATCATTACGTGGGACAGAAGTAAGTCCCTGAAGATATCATTCATGAACGTTTGGAATACAGCTGGCGCATTACACAACCCAAACGGCATTACCAGGTACTCATAGTGGCCGTATCGGGTATTAAATGCCGTCTTCCATTCATCCCCTTCCTTGATGCGGATCAAGTTATAGGCCCCCCGAAGATCTAATTTAGTGAAAATCGTGGCATCCCTTAATTGATCATACAGTTCAGTGATGAGCGGTAGAGGGTATTTGTTCTTGACTGTGATCTTGTTAAGTCCCCTGTAATCAATACAGGGACGGAGGGATCCCTCTTTTTTAGCCACAAAGAAAAAACCTGCTCCTGCTGGGGATGCTGAGGGTCTGATAAATCCTTTATTTAGATTTTCTTCTATGTATTGGGCTAAGGCCTGATTTTCTGGACTTGATAAAGGATAAGTATGACCTGTGGGAGGACTGGATCCACATAATAATTCAATAGCACAGTCATATGCCCGATGTGGAGGTAAGGACTCTGCTTTCTTTTTAGAAAATACATCTAAGAAATCCCAATATGGAGATGGTACAATTTTCCGGGGATCTTCGGTAGGTAAATCAAGAACAAGATTGACTTTATGGAGGGTTATACAACAGGATGTTTTACACCGATTGCTCCAGGAAGTAATTTGTTTGTTTTCCCAATCAATACAAGGATTATGGAGTTGTAACCATGGCATCCCTAAAATGATAGGTATGTGAGGACTCTGCAATATATCAAAATGTAATTCTTCAGTATGACATATTCCTACTACAACTCCCAGAGGTTCAGTCTGTAAAGAAATGATTCCTGTACCCAGCGGAGTCCCATCTAATGTGGCGACAGCTGTCTTTTGGGTTTTGTTATTAAGATGGATCCCTTGACGAAGAGCCCATGTCTCATCAATAAAATTCCCAGCGGCCCCTGAATCTATGAAGGCTTGTGTGGCCATTTGGTGGCCTCTCCACTGGAGAGTAATGGGTACATACATTCTTTGGTTGTCTGGAGGCATGATCATAGAAACGCTCAGTGGAGAACCTCCTGACTCCACCAAGCTTAGGCATTTCCCGATTTTTTAGGACAGAGAGCTACCAAGTGACCTTTTTGGCCACAATACATACACAACCCTAGAGATCGTCGGCGTTGTTTTTCTTCTGGAGTTAACCGAAGAACTGGACCTATCTCCATAGGTTCTGCACCGGGAACGTTACTTTCGGTTGTGGGTTTGGGGTAAGGTGAACGAAATGGACGAGAAGGTTTTCTCTCTCTGTCTCTATCTTTCTCCAATCTTCTTTCTTGATCTCTAGCTTCTAATCTTAGGCATAAGGCAATCAGGTTTTCTAGATCGTGTGGTATATCTCTATATGTGAGAGCATCTTTGATGGATTCATTTAAACCTCTGCGAAATGCAGCCCGTAAAGCGCTAGCATTCCAGTCGGTCTCGTAGGCCAAAGTGCGGAACTCCACTGCATATTGAGCTACAGTTCTTCTCCCTTGGAGAAGTTCCATCAGATTTGATTCTGCAGCTTTACGTCGACCAGGGGCGTCAAATACCGAGCGAAAAGCAGCTGTAAATTCATCTGCATCTTCCAGAAGTATAGAGTTCTGTTCCATAAGTGGGGTGGCCCAGGCAAGAGCTTCTCCCTTTAACAGGTTGATAATAAAGGAAACTCTGTTGAAGTGTGAAGAAAAGGTCTGTGGTTGTGTCCGAAAATGTAAAGAACATTGATTTAGAAAACCCCGACATAATTGAGGTTCACCAGAATACTTCTCAGGAAGTGGCATTTTTGGTGGTTTCACCAAGGAAGCAGAATGAGTAGCGGTCTCGGCCATGGTTCTGGAGGACGTAGACGGACCAGTCATTTCACGTAGAAGATCTGCAACTTCATCCACTTTCCTCTCAAGAGACTGGAGATGTGTAGCATGGGTCATCAGGACTTGATCATGCGTGTCCTGTCTGGACGAAATCCTCGCCATATCTACGGGATCCATATTTAAGGCCTGTGATAAATGTAACGGTCGTGTTCAGGAGATGGACCACAAGTGTAGATGAGGCTATAGGGACACTCACTAAGTACCGTAGGTAGCAAGTATTGGTCTTCACCTTAATGACTACACACCCTTGGTTGAGCCGCCGGTGGTATGTCACCAAGGATTTTGCTGGAACACTTACTACCGGATACTCAGCAAGTGGAGCCCGTATAGGATCGTACAGGAATACAGGCAAACGGAGAGTCAGGAGACAGGCCGGGTCACGGACAGGAGAGATACGGATAAACAGGTCACTAGCAGAAATCGAGGCAGGCGGCGGACGGAGAATAGTCAGGAACAGCAGGGTCATACACAGAATAATCAGGAATGCAGGAACAAACGGATGGAGAATATAGGGATGAACCGGGTCAGCAACAGATAAACGGAGTCAATCAGGAGTCAAAACGCTAGTGAGATACACAAGGCACTATCACAGGCAAAGGTAACCTGTGAAATGACCGTTTAAATACACTACCAATTGATCAGGACACACCTCTGATCAATTGGCAAGGGAGGGGTTAATTTAATAAATAGCCCTTTAACTGGGCTCATGAATATTCATGAAACACCCGTTCGCGCATGCGCGAACGGGTGCGTGACGTCACTGAGCGCGCTTCTTACTGGACGCGCGTCTCAGCATCAAGGGAAGCTGGGGCTCTCACTCTGAGCCCCAGCCGATGGGATGGCGTCCTCCTGATCCGCGATGGCGGCGGATCAGGAGGTAAATCAAGGTAGGTGACAGTTGCAGCCTCCAAACACAGAGCCTCTCTCCCACCAACCCATACGCGGGTTGGCATCTGATGGTGCAAATCTGGCCCCTATTGCCGTCCCCTGTCTTTGGAGTAGAATAGCTCAAGAAATTTTTAATAAAAAACCTCATGTACTAAATACATGCATTCTAAAAGATAGAAGAATATAATGCACTAATTTCCAGGGAAACCGACATATAACCATTTTTCCACTTTAATGGAAACATTTATTGAAGTGTATGTTTTGTGCTTCAACCCTTAGTCCGCTGTCCTTTTTCCTGTACACCACCTCTCTGGGACAACTCATCAGCTCTTTTGGCTTCCAATACCACCTGTTTGCGGACAATACTTAGTGCTACCTCTCCTCCCCTGACCTCACTCCATCTGTCATGTCACGTGAATTTAATTGGCTGTTGGTCATCTCCATTTGGATGTTTGATGGTTACCTGAAACTTAATCTTTCCAAAAACAGATCTTCCCTCCTTCAAACTCCATCCTTACACCTGGCTTCACAGTCACAGTTGAAAATGCTTCAAAGCACAGCTGCCAGACTCATCTTTCCAGCTCGTCAGTCCGATTCGGTGGCTCCTCTCTGCAACGCCCTCCACTGGCACCACAGTCTGCTGTAGGATAAAATTCTATCTTTAACGTACAAGAGAGCCTCCCTCGTTAACCAATACTTCCTTGCATAATCTCTGTGCTCCTCAAAGGGATTAAAGCTCTCCTCCCACTTCCTCACCTCTTCCAACTCATGCCTTCAAGATTTTGCATGAGCTCTAACTGGAACTTCCTTCCTTCTCAAACTTTAAAAAGTCCCTCAAAACTCATCTCTTTAAAGAAGCTTACTACACGTCCCACTAGAATACCAGTTAATTTACCTTTAGCTAATCCCACCTCGCTGTCCTCAAACACTGTTAGTATCAGGTAGTTTACAATAATCCAGATAGAACACACACAATTAATCTTTGGCCAAATCCACCTAGTGCCACCCACAGTGGTGTATCTTGATTTTGTGCTGCCCTAGGCAGACAAAATCCGGGCACCCCCCTACCCAAGCTGCACACCCACGTTACACACCTAAGACATGCCCCATCATTCAGACTCACATCAAGCTTACACTCCCATCACACTCAGTCACACACTCCTACTCCCATCACACTCAGTCACACACACTGTCTCCTATCACACACACTCTGACTCCCATCACACTCGGTCACACACACTGTCTCCTATCACACACACTCTGACTCCCATCACACTCAGTCACACACACTGTCTCCTATCACACACACTCTGACTCCCATCACACTCAGTCACACACACTGTCTCCTATCACACACACTCTGACTCCCATCACACTCAGTCACACACACTGTCTCCCATCACACACACTCTGACTCCCATCACACTCAGTCACACACAGTCTCCCATCACACACACTCTGACTCCCATCACACTCAGTCACACACACTGTCTCCCATCACACACACTCTGACTCCCATCACACTCAGTCACACACACTGTCTCCCATCACACACACTCTGACTCCCATCACACTCAGTCACACACACTGTCTCCCATCACACACACTCTGACTCCCATCACACTCAGTCACACACACTGTCTCCCATCACACACACTCTGACTCCCATCACACTCACACACACTGTCTCCCATCACACACACTCTGACTCCCATCACACTCAGTCACACACACACACACACACATACACACACACACACACACACAGTCTCCCATCAGCACTTACCTTTCCCTGGCAGGCAGGCAGCATGGTCGGCTTCCTGGCGATTGTGCCGACAGGTCACGTGACCGGGCGCGCGTATGACGTCAGTGCGCCCGTCACGTGACTGTCGGCACTTCCGTGTCGGCACACTGCACGGGGAGCCGAACATGCAGCACGGAGGTTTCTCTGTGCTGCCTGTTCGGCTCCCCGTGCAGCCTGGCAGGCAGAGCGATGGTGAGGGGGGATCTTCCGATCCCTTCTCACCTCCGTCTCTGCCTGCAAGCGCGGTGGGGTTTTTTTTTTTTTTAAAGGGACAGATTTTTTTTTTTTTTTAATTTTTTTTTTCCAGTGCTGGGGGGCGCTGCCGCCCCCAAAAATTTGCCGCCATAGGCATCCGCCTAGGATGCCTCGCGGTAAATACAGCACTGGCCACCCATCCACATTACTGTTACTACAACTACCTTCCCTCTGAGCTCTTCACACCCTTATGTGTTTCATGTGCCCCAGTCCCTCTAGATTGTAAGTTTGTGAGCAGGGTTCTCTACTTCATGTACCAGTCTGTTCTAGTATGTCTAATTTAGTATGTAGTTCCCTTCTATGCTCTGTACCTAGCGCTATGTAAATTGTTGGAGCTATATAAATAAATGGTTGTGTAATGTAATGTTTTGTGCCTCTTACAAACCCTTCACCTTTACTACCAGAGACTGTAAATGAGCATCTACCCATTCCGATAGACCTTCCCCCAAAGAATCTATTCCTGCCATGATTGGATGACCTGGTGGGAGCCTGACCATGATGAACCAATGCTTTTAAAGTGTCTCGGAACTGGTGAGTGGGATCCCCAAACAAACTAATCAGGGGATTAAAGGAAGATTTCGTTTTAAGGCTAGTATTTATGTTTTAGGAACCTGAACTAATAATTGGCATTTGTACCAACAATAATTCCTCCAAATCTACACCATCACTTAAATAAAGGAAGAAGTTTTTCTGAGCATGTACTCCCTGTTCTGTCTAATTCTTGGGTACCTGTTCCTCATTAATATTTCCAGTAGGAATATGCAATGTAAATTCTATATCAGAAATATGACCACGCAATGTAAATTCTATATCAGAAATATGACCACGGTTTTAGACACCATTCTATGGACTGAAGCCACTGCCCACTGGATGTGGGTTCCGCATCATAGACACGCCACATAAACACACCATTCAGCGCTGCCAGATCATAGAGAGCCATCTCCATGAGATTGCAGCCTGGTAGTCTGTGTATGACATCAAACATACATTAAAATTGCTTCTGAATGGTGCTTCATTTAATCATGATCAAATTAAAACATTACTAGAAGGGTTTAGTCCTTCTTTAAACTTGCTGGTATCTCATAAAACGCTTAGCCCAGGGATGTACACATGCAAGCCCTCCAAAAAATGTTTGTAGTGCATAACAAGATGAAAATCTCATTGCAACTTTGTCCCCCCATTAAGTCTAAAGTTTGACTCCTTTGCACATTTCCTTGTATGTTAATCACATAAATGAAGATCACTCCTCATACACTTTGTTCAGTTTAATTTTACTCATACATTGTATATCTTTGCAAATTATAGTATTGTATTTGAAGTGGAGGAATATGATATCCCATCTTGTAATTAGAAGCTTTTTAGAACTACATTTTGAAAACTCCAAATCACCTGCATCCAGTGTCTCATAGTTAAAGCTAAAGATACATATGGTTTTTTCTTGTTCTTTTCATAGAATGTAATCTTTCTGACACTCCCCTTTAAGGATTTCAGCCCTACAGAAGTATGTGTCATTCTGGTTCTGATATATCAGTTTCAGGATCATTGAGCCACATGAGTCAGAGACCAGGAGGTTTCTTAAAAGCCAGTGTAAAAATCAGAGAGATGGTGACTCTGGAACAGCTGATATCCACACCCTCTGCATTTCATAGAGCAGGGGAAATAACCAGCCAGGGAGCAGGTCAATTAGTGCAATCCAATGTGACATGTCAGTGAGTCAGTCTCAGTGAGTTTCTTTCAAAAAGAAAAAGTCACAAAAGTAACTGCTGGATTTCGCGATGGTTTCCATGTTTAGTATCAAAGCCTGAGCCCTACCAAATCAATTTCTACTATTTATCAGACCGTATACATGCCGTCAATTCTGTTGCAGATTCTGTTAGATCACTTTATGGACTTCAATTCTCCGCCGTTTCTAATCTGGTGTTATCTGCACGAAAAGTCACAAAGCAACAAGCATATTGAGACTAAAAAGTCACATATTGAGAGTCACAGTTTTGCAACCCCCCCCTTTTTTTTTCCCCCCACTGTATATAAAACCTATTCTGACAGTCTTACACATACCATACAGGAGCAGGAGCAAATACGTAACCTCCATTATCGTTTGTTTTAAAGTTTGTTTGTTTTTGTCTGTACACAATGCTTTATACAGTTTTCTTTAAAATTAATAGATCATATTCTTCTCAACATATACATGCCATAGCTTATGCAGGCACTTGCAAAATTGCTTCTTTTGCTATTTTGTCCAATGACGCGCCCCATCTAACCTTGACCATTCATCCCCCACAAACTGGTTAAAAAGAACCATCATGTCGCACCCTTCAGTCGGCACACAGCTGATTCTTGAAATGAGTACAGCTGAAGTTGACAGAGACAATGTAGCATTTTACAATATATATGATCATGTTTATGTAGCTGACACCCTGAAGATATAGGAATCCAGGACACACTACTTCAGTAAAGTAACCATATGGTTCTGAATGTTTCAGTTTGTCTGCAATACTTTTGTCTTAATTATAAACTCTTCCAGCAAATGAATACGCGGCAAAAGGCTAAAGCGCTCCTAGCGTCCATTAATCTCTGCACCACAAAGGCAGGTTGGGTCATCTGTAAACCCTCTGTTTAGCATAACACATAAAGAACCTAATACACTGGATAGTGGGCAAAACCCTGAGATTTATGGGAAATATCGAAACCTTGCTGGTGTGACCTCTAACATCGCCTGTCAGTCAAAGAGCTTCATACCAAGGCTACCATCATTATCATTACACAGTGTGAAAGGTAAAGCATTACTCAAACTCATATTCAATGGTAACAGAACGCATCACAGCAAAATAACAAACCGTTTACCAGAGTGATAAGTATCTATAGCATCTATCCTAGGAATACCAGCTAGTTTGGAGGGTCTATCCCAGGGGTCCTCAAACTTTTTAAACAGGGGGCCAGTTCACTGTCCCTCAGACCGTTGGCAGGGGGCCAGTTCACTGTCCCTCAGACCGTTGGAGGGCCGGACTATAGTAAAAACAAAAACTATGAACAAATTCCTATGCACACTGCATATATCTTATTTTGAAGTGAAGAAACAAAACGGGAACAAATACAATATTTAAAATGAAGTAAAGTTAAATCAACAAACTTACCAGTATTTCAATGGGAATATTGTGCCAGTCAGATGCCCAGGGATATTATGCCAGTCAGAGTCCAGTAATATTATGCCATTCAGAGCCCAGTAATATTATGCCAGTCAGAGCCCAGTAATATTGTGCCAGTCAGAGCCCAGGAATATTATGCCAGTTAGATTCCCAGGAATATTATGCCAGTCAGATGCCCAGGAATATTATGCCAGTCAGATGCCCAGGAATATTATGCCAGTCAGAGCCCAGGAATAGTGTGCCTGTCAGATGCCCAGGAATATTATGCCATTCAGATGCCCAGGAATATTATGCCATTCAGATGCCCAGGAATAGTGTGCCAGTCAGATGCCCAGGAATAGTGTGCCAGTCAGATGCCCACGAATATTATGCCAGTCAGATGCTCAGGAATAGTGTGCCTGTCAGATGCCCAGGAATATTATGCCATTCAGATGCCCAGGAATAGTGTGCCAGTCAGATGCCCAGGAATAGTGTGCCAGTCAGATGCCCAGGAATATTATGCCAGTCAGATGCCCAGGAATAGTGTGCCTGTCAGATGCCCAGGAATATTATGCCATTCAGATGCCCAGGAATAGTGTGCCAGTCAGATGCCAAGGAATTTTATGCCATTCATATGCCCAGGAATAGTGTGCCAGTCAGAGCCCAGGAATAGTGTGTCAGACAGATGCCCAGGAATATTATGCCAGTCAGATGCCCAGGAATATTATGCCATTCAGATGCCCAGGAAAAGTGTGCCAGTCAGAGCCCCGGAATAGTGTGCCAGTCAGATGCCCAGGAATAGTGTGCCAGTCAGATGCCTAGGAATAGTGTGCCTGTCAGATGCCCAGGAATATTATGCCATTCAGATGCCCAGGAATAGTGTGCCAGTCAGATGCCCAGGAATATTATGCCAGTCACAGCCCAAGAAAATTATGCCAGTCAGATGCCCAGGAATATAATGCCAGTCACAGCCCAAGAAAATTATGCCAGTCAGATGCCCAGGAATATAATGCCAGTCAGAGCCCAAGAAAATTATGCCAGTCAGATGCCCAGGAATATTATGCCAGTCACAGCCCAAGAAAATTATGCCAGTCAGATGCCCAGGAATAGAGTGCCAGTAAGAGCCCAGTAATATTATGCCAGTCAGATGCCCAGGAATATAATGCCAGTCAGAGCCCAAGAAAATTATGCCAGTCAGATGCCCAGGAATAGTAGAGTGCTCGTTATACCTCCCTCCTCCCCCTCCTTCCCCATCACTTACCTCCAGCTGCTGTGTCCCCGGGCCGGACGTCTCGAGCAGTGTTCCCTCCTCCCTGCACGGAGGAGGGAAACAGTTACCGGGTCCAGATGTGACGAAACGTCACATCCGGTCGCGGTGATTTTTTTTTTTTTTCCGTTTTCCGCGGCTGCAAGAAAAAAAAAAGGTAAACAGCGGGGGTCTGATGCACTGATATAACAGCTGTTGATAAAGAACAATGCAAGTCATTTCATGTCAGCTCTATGCTGGCATCACATTACTGGATTTTCATCTCCAGCAACAACTGTTATGATATGTGTACCACCACCATTCATGTAATGTGTAGTAATGAACCATTTCACTTTCAAAGTGCAGATGCCAACATTGATGCACAATACAACATGCCACATATTTTTTATTCATTTCAATTTGAATGCTTTATTTGTTAACAAGTCCAGGGCAGGGAGGGCCAGTGAGAGGGCTGAGGGATGTTTTCCGCAAAGGAGTACAACTGGTTGATTCAATGGTAAGTAACCAAGTGTTCCAAGGCCACGAATAATAGGCAAGAGTGTGATTTACTCATCGTCATAACCATCTAGAAATGTCAATATCATCGTCCTACTCACCAGACTTATTTCCAATCACCTCTGCTGACAGAAGGCGGTTATGTGTAGCAGTTGCCTCTGGAGCAGCAGTACACTCTAACTTTGCACAATTTAGGGCTCCAGACCAGGGGCGTATTGTGCTCCTGAGTAAAGTCCAGAGCACACCTGTCACTCAGGAGCACAATGTACCTCGTTTATTTCCAGAGGTTTGTGTGCGAACAACCAGCACACAAACTCCCGGAAAAACACGAGATACATCCGTGGGGGCGACGGGAGCTGTGAATTCTGCAACAGAGTCACTCACTATGTTGCCAATTTGACCAGCACTAGACGTAAACTAATTTCCTGTTACGGAGCACACAAACCCCAGAAATACACCGTGCGGCTGCACCGTGCTACGTGTGTGGCGCATACCCACATTTAGAGCATCCGCGCCTGCTCTAGACTGGCTCCCATCTGCTCCAGATTTGCAACTCTCACAACTAAGGAACTGAACTCATGCCTCTCCATTATCTTTTCACAGAACTAATCCTGATTACTCACCATCATGCTCAGTTGCTGGTTCATCATCCTTGATGTCCTGCTGGATACCAACAACTTCACCATGCACAGCAGTCATGAGTGTCCCCACCCATGGCACAAAAAGACGCCCACTCTGTTTTTTCTTTCGTTTTTTTCATTTTAAGTACACCTGCTTGGTTTTTGCCGGTAAACTGGAAAGCATTTTGGGGACAAGGATGGCCCTGTAAGGCTGTTTTGGTGGCTTTGTGGAGCTCTTTTGTCCACAAAACTTGCACAGGGAATGCATTATTTTGGCCTTAATGTGGCACTGGAAAGGTGTTTGTGCACAGTTAAAGCTGGGAAGGTGGTTGGGCACAGGGATGGCACTGGGAAGGTAACAAAAATCAAATTTGGGATAGACCCCATACAAAAAAAAGTCTATTAATATAGCACTTGAAGGAATAAGGAATTGGAGGACTACAATAAGTACAAAAATAGAAACAATATGTATTATAAGAATAAGGTAAACTAGACTGGCACATGAAGCAGGAAATGTGCCTTGGCTAGTGGTCTCCACCTATTCTTGTTCGGATATTTTCGTCTCCCCAGCACTCCCGCCGGGCAGAGACATTTCGACATTTCTAGACATAGGCATCTTTTCCACCAGGTGAGGGCTCTGTACTCCATGCTGTATATTATACTTATGGATTAAACCCATTCAAAGGATTACCATCATTCAGTTGCCTTATTACATAAGCCATTTTCATCTCACTTCATTTTTCTTTGTAGAAAACTTGACTGCTGTCACTCCAATAATCCACACACCTCAATTATATCAAACAATAAATAATACATAACATATCCAAAAACATAAAGAAAATCCCCCAATTACTCTGCAGGATTCTGCTGCAAACCATAAATCAGGATATGAAGTTCAGCTGCCAAAATATAGGCCAAACTCAACCCCACAACCTAATCAAAAGTAAGATAAATATAAATGGAACTCTGAGAAGTAAAACGGATCCCAGGAGAAAGTCCTCACAGCAACTTATACATCTGCAGCAGAAAGAGATTTAAAGCGGCACATCCATCATTCCCTTTCACTCCGCAAAGTAATAGAGCATAAAAATCCTCCTAGGTGAAAATTGAGCCTTTGCTCATGTTGATCACATATGGCTGTAGTCCAGTAAATTGAATAGACAGTGTACATATAACACGTAACGCGATTTATTTCCACTCTTTGCCTTGCTGCCTTTACTTTCTGTATTTTTGGATTACCTACTAATAAATCACGACTTTATTTTTTGAATTGGGAGTGCAGACATCATTTGGAGTGGAGCCGGTATTTGAAGGAGACCTCCCTGTCTCCTTCTTTCTCTTTTTACATTGTGTCCATATAATGCTGTCCTCAGTTAGTTACAAGATCACACCCCATCCAGACGCTTGTAGTTAACGTCATGAAGACAGTACACCTCAATCCACCAGTAGCGTTAAGGTGAAATTAGAGCAGACATAACAGCCATGCCATAATCTCCAAATGCTCCAAATGCACTTCGGTACTCGGAGTTTTATAAAAAGGCACACTCTCCGTTTGTTATGTATAACGGCGATGGAGCTTTTTTAGAATTCCCGACACATTGAAGTGCGGGAGAGGACCTCCACCAAACAGTGTGTGGCAGAGGTTCCCTGACACAACTCAGACGCTTTTTGGTACCTGATATTTTTATATCAGCTGCACCCGCTCTGGCGCAGCGAGCACCGACATAACCTAAATCTAAGCATACGGAGTGGATAACACACTTCTGAAATCTGTTGGGAGCCTGCTTTATACATTGGCGCACACACCAATTGCACCAATATGTGGTGAAATCTGTGTGTGCAGTATGTGTATACATACCCCCAAAGTCCTAAGTCGGACCACACACACCAAAGTTTTTTTTTATTTGTTATGTGTTATTTATTGTTTGATGGAATTGAGGTGTGTGAGTTATTGCAGTGACTACAGTCCAGTTTACCTTATTTTTCTAATAAATATTTTTCTATTTTTTGTATGGTATTTTTGAGTGCTGTATTACCATTGGCCTAAGAGTAAGCAGAACATTGAACAAGCTAGACGGGTTCTTACAGCCATCAAAATCTAAATTTGTAGCCTGCCCATCGCTTCCTCTTTCTATATATCTCATTTTAGAGCCTGTAGATACCGGTGGCATGTTTTATAACAGGTGCAAGATAGATCAATTTACAACTACAGTTAATATGATACTTTTACTTGCTAACTGAGAATTAGATTGCAAGCTTTTAAGCTTGAAAATAAATGCACACCCAGCACTCAGTGATGGTGGATGTTTATTCAAATGAAAGCAATATTTCAACCCTTGTGCAAAGTTTTCTACAAGCCTAACATTATGAGTTCAATGTAATCTTTATATATATAACACAAGTGTAAATTAAGGGGCAAGGTTAACTATCCAAATCAAGTGAAAAGGACTGCAATCAGAAAATGTGGGGGCCATGACAAACCAAATGGTCTGGCCAACCCCACTTCCCTCACTCCATTTCTCCTTTTGTTATTGCCCCCACATTACTTGCGATACCACCACCTTGCTTACTCAGGACATGCCAAAGCACAAACATTGTGCACCCAGGACTTATCCCAGCCAGCACCCACTTTGCATTCACAGGTTATGCCCCATCACCCATATCGCACACCCAGTACATATCCCAGCACCCCAGGACTTGTTCTATCAACACACTGCTCTTCCAGGGCTTACCATAGAACACCAGGATTTGTTCCGTCACCACACTGCCCTGAACTTACCCACAGCACATCAGGGGCGTATCATGCCCCTGAGCAGGGTCGCCACCAGGAATTTCAGGGCCCCTTACTGAACAAATAAAGTTATGTTGTATTTTCTTATTACAGGAACATCTGTGACAGAATACCCCCTGAAATGACAGAAATGATTACATTTATTTACAAAGAAATAATAAAATTCATTTGAAAAAATATATAAATGGGATCAGAATAATTGGACATTATAAATATGCCACCAAATCCAATTTCCTATTTAATCCACTGAGATGAATACTCTCCAATACAAATATCCACCAGGCCACACGCTTCTTTTTCCTGTCCTCAGCCCTTCTAAGTTTAGGAGCCCAATCTATGATCTGAGTGTAAATCTGGCAATACATGAGCCATGGAAATGGCTGGGGGACTGGTAGTTTAGCTTTTCCAGTCCATATAGTACACTTGTGTTTAGAGAAACTTATCTTTATTTTTTTAGGTGGTCTCCCCTACATAAATTAATATGAATATCTCAGCAAATATATTACAAATGATGAGTAGCAAATGAAATAGAAAATCCTCCTTTTTGGTACTCAAAAATGTGGTCTATTCAGAGCATCTTCAAAAATATATTCTGTCTGCATAAGGTTATTTCTCTTTTCAACTGCAGAGTGGTTTTCAGGATTGATTTCCCTTTAAGAAGACTTTGTCTTTTCCATCAAAGTTGTTTTCTGTGTTTTCATGGCTAACACAGTACTATTTCTTTATTTAGTTTAGATCAGTGGCCCAAATACCACTTGCATAATATGTTTTATAAAAGGCGAAAATCGATGATTAAAAATGTCAAGAAATGTTTACTGTGCATGTTACTATCCCTAAACTAATGGGGCCATCTTGTGGCTGTTGTGGAAACTGAAGGAAAGACTAGTAGATGTCTAGAAACTTTAATCTTATGCATTGTGGTTTTAACAGATTAAAATAACGCAAATATAGAATTTAAAAATCCATCCTGTTTGTCAGAAGTTGCAACTAAGTCAAAAGGACTAAACATTGTTTATTTTGCAAATGTTGAGGAAAAAAAATATTTAAAAAATGAGCTATACATTCAGTTAGCAGCATTGAAAGCAGGGCCGGTCTTAGGGGTAGGGCGCAACACCTCAGGGGGCGACCGCCCGCTTAAAAAAAAAAGTTTAAAAAAAAAAGGAGAGAGAGACAGAACTGGGGGGGAGGAGAGAGAGACAGAACAGGGGGGGAGGAGAGAGAGACAGAACGGGGGGGGGGGAGGGACAGAACGGGGGAGGAGAGAGAGAGACAGAACATGGGGGAGAGAGTGATAGAGACAGAACAGGGGGAGAGAGAGTGAGAGAGACAGAACAGTGGGAGGAGAGAGAGACAGAATGGGGGGGGGGGGGGGGAGAGAGACAGAACGGGGGGGAGAGAGAGAGACAGAACAGGGGGGGGGGATTGAGACAGAACAGGGGGAGGGGGGGAGAGAGACAGAACAGGGGGGGGGCAGAGAGACAGAACAGGGGGAGGGGGGAGAGAGAGAGAGAACAGAGGGAGAGAGAGAGAAAACAGGTATGGGGGAGTTAGAGAGAGACAGACATGGCAAGGAAGAGGAAAAGAACACATACATGGGGGGGGGGTGAAAGAGACGGGGGGTGACAAAGACGGGGGGGTGAAAGACGGGGGGGGGGGCATGGGGGAAGCCCGCACAGGGCGCCGGAACACTTAAGGCCAGCCCTGATTGTACACTCCAATTAAGGCATAAGAGATCATTGCCTCCTGTTTTGTATAACATGCAACTGCTGAGGAGACAACATTTTCTGATGTGGTTGTGGATGGCATTCGGAGGAGTCCAGAGGTCAGGATGGGGTTAACAGCCACATACTTTACTGTAAGTTGACAACCCATGTTGTGTACACATATCATACAGCTACCAATTGATTATTCCCAATGAACCCTTCATTCACAGAACGCACCCTGAAAACGATATCTGCCCGGTTGTTCCTTCTGGCACACATTCCCCTTCTGTATATGAGGTAGGCAAAGTTTTATTTCCCAATTGCCTGATAGTTGCATGTTTGTCACCTGTTGATGTCTTTGCTCTTCTCCTGTTGTTGTCTTCCCTTGAGCACTTCTAATGTATGCGCCTTTGTCAGGTTGGCAGAAGGAGGGCAGCCCTTCAGTTAGCCTGGCAGCAGGAGGGCACCCCTTCAGTTAGCCTGGCAGCAGGAGAGCACCTCTTCAGTCAGCCTGGCAGAAGGAGGGCACCCCTTCAGTCAGCCTGGCAACTGGGCAGCCCTTTCAGTCCACCTGGCAGGTGGTCACCGAGCACTTCCACTGCTAGCAGTGAGACAGGAGTTACTTGGAAGTGTGGCCCGGATGAGAGCACTGTGGAAAGTTCTGTGTGTGCTGTGGCACATTCTGTAGATGCAATATGCTAATGTGGGTGCTGTGGTAAGTTCTGACGGTGCTTATATGGTGAAATATGGATGCTGTGGGCTGTGGCTAGTACCATAGGTGCAATTTGAAATGTCAGATGATATGGGAGCAATAATGAAAGGAGTGCAGACGAACTTAAATTAAGGGGGACAGAGGAAAGAAATAAAAACCAAAAAAGGCATTAAAAAAAAAAAAAGTGTTATTCTCTGATTAGTATAATTTACCACTGGCAGACTGTTACAATGGGGGTTATACAAAAAGAGCAATTATGGGGCAAAGCTCTAAGTGTAGTCTAATCACCATATCAACCAATGGATTATTCTTGTTGATTGCTCCCTTTTTAACACTTTGGACCAGCATTTGCTTTTTACATATAAAGCGATAACGTCTGTGAAGTTGGAAACATCTAGGGACTTTCCTCACACAAGTGCATTGCTTTAGTGTCGGCATGATGAGTTCAAAATACAGAGCTTTCTATCCTAACCTATTAATCTCAGCCGGTGTGGATACAACAGCATGTTCTGGGGGTGCAATGGACATTTTTTTGTATCCCCCTCCGTTTCTGCCCTGCCTCCCCACCCCATACACCCCCCCTGTCTCAAAATGACCCTTAAAGATTAAATGTCTATAATAAACCAATGAATTAATGAATCAATAATTATCCATGACTTTATTTTTTTTTAATTTTTATAAAGTTTCATTATGTTCCACAGCTCTTTACAATGGAACAAACAAAACATACCGATAATGGTAATTAGACAGACTAGAAAAAAAGGTGAAGGGCATGGCTTGATTCTCCTTTCACTTACTGGATCATATAATTACATTTAATCCTTTACAGACTTATACAGGCAAAGCTAAACAATACCTGCATACACTGATGCATGTGGATGCATGTAAAAGGATAACTCACACACAATGACTTTACTCTTCAAGATCAGATTCAGCTCTATCAGCATTAAACTTTCACTGTAAATCTATTTCCAAGCCTACATTGCACTTAGTGCTATCTTTTTAGACTGTAAACCCGTTTGGTAGGGCTCTCTTCACCTTCCCTATTACATGTATACTTTTTCATCACTTTGTACAATGCTAAATAATTATGATAGGGCTTTATAAATAAATAATTAGGTTTTTGGTTTTCCATACCTGAATGTTGTAACTTTAACTTGCATGTTATTATTAGCAGCAACAAAATAAAAAAAAGAATTGAAAAATTACCACTAGGTGGAGCTCTTTAGGTTACATTGAATCTGACCTCCAAAGTCACTGAAATGTAATTCCTTGACTTTGCCTGTAACGTGCAACAGATTATAGTCCAGTCACTGCAGCGTTCCTTTGGCTGCAGTCTAAGGCATGTTCCCAGTTTCAGCCAGTAGAGGGCACTCTTATACACTCAGTGGATCAAAATTCAGACCAGTGCACTGGGGAACAAAATAGGTGAATTAGCTAATATGTTGGGTTTTCTGTACGCATGTCTTCCGTGTACTTTCTATATTTTTCTGGTTGTGGTAATACATTGTGACATATTTTTGTGCACGCTAAAGAATTTTGAGAATGTTTTGTGAAAATTAATACTAATTCTGCATGTGAAAATGACACCAGCTTTTACCAAGTGCTGATAAAAAAAATGCAAAAATGTATTTACTTTCTTATTGTTCGCAATTTGCTCATATTTACTATTTAAGGGTTAAACATAGTGCATTACAAAAGTGGCAAAGAGTAAAAATAGTCTTGCATGTAAAATGTATTTGCTTTTTCTTAGCACATGCCACCATCAGAGTGTGCATTGTGTTCAACATTCTTGCTCCAGCAGAGTAATAGTACTGAATACCACTGACATATTCAGTCAATAACTATGCTGCTTTATTTCCACTGAGTTATTGATTCTTTTATTGGCATAAGCAGAATGAAAAACAGAGGTACATAGGTGTATTATCCGGCATTTACATTTAAAAAAAGGCAGATTTATATAGGAATAATATTAATATAACAAGTTCCTTAACATGTACTATACCATATTTAAAATGTATGGAAAAATAATGATAAGATATCCAACATAGATATGTCAAAAATCTGAAATCTGAAAGATGTGGTGGTACTCCGGGAAGGGAATGTTGGGTAGTAAAACCAGAGTTAAACAACTGGGCAGGAATAAAAAGTCTTATGGTCCATAGATCCTCGTCCCATGCAGTTTTAATCCCACCAAGACAGAACATTTAAGAGGATCCCAACTGTGAGGATGTTCAAACCAGGGTCGAAAATAATCATCCAGCTGCCCTGAAGATCCATTAAAAAGCCAAAGAGGGTGAGTCAACCCATTGACTCTCAGTCTGTTGAGATGCCTCTTGGGCACCATTGGTGTGAAATAATGTAGTTGGCATAGGGAAATTAAGACTGTGAAGAAAGGTGGGTATTTCCGTAATGTCTGTGATCTTCAATTGCTTGTCATCTTTCGTTATGGTTAGGTTCTGCTGCAGGTTACATCTACATTTGACCTGTAAAGTGTTGAGGTACGAGGTCAGCCGTGTCATGGAGCGTCTCCATTGCAGAGCAGTAGGCGAAAGATCTTCATAGATTTGTATCTTCATGTCCTCGTATATAGTATTTTTTCACTGCTTAGGAGCAGTAGATAATATTGCAAACTTATCGGTAACATTCTGAGAATGACATCTCACTGGGCGCCCAGCCACTTTTTGGTCCAGCGTGTGGATTTCCGTGCAGATTGTCACTGCCTCTGACTTCCACATGACTTGTAAGTCCTGCAGTAGGTCCTGCAAAAGAACCCTTATTACCCCATTAGTAATTGGGATCTCATCCAGGGCAATGGCCCCTATATAAAAATATAGTACATGACAAATCACACTTGTCTTAGAAAATTATCGAACATAGTATGGGCCATTTACTAAAACTGAACTGTCTTTCCAGCCCAGTTTTTAATTTCTGATCTTTGCAATTCACCTGCAGTTCACTTGTCCCTTCACATCTAGTGACTAGCTTCTTATTGCTATACTTTCTAACCTCTAAACACTACTAAATATGTAAGTGGCAGTGGTGTTGAATTCCTTCTCTTTTTACAATAACATGTTGACGAGGAGAACGTTTTGGAGCTAGGCATGTTTCTTAGCCATTTACCTTCCAGCGGGTTAAGAAAAGCCCTTTAGAAACCAATGTGTTGCACTCCCGTTCATGTGAATTCTCTAATGCTAATATGAGTGCAGCTATCTGGAATTTCCTTCTAGCACACTTACACAAGCAACATTATAGAACAAAAATACAAAGCTTCATGGCCATACCACAAAGTATGTCAGTAGCAATTTAATCAAGAATAAAACAGTTACTTCAGGGATATAATAGACTGTTAAACCCATAGGTACAGCAGTCATTCATTGTATTCTGATTACAGGTAACGTTTACAGTAGGTTCAGTCATAACATTGACATTTATTAACTACGATAAGTTGGTTTGTGGGGAAACTAATTTGATAGAAATATACTTTGAGCTCAGCTGCTAAATTGAAACCTCATTAATATTAATGGAGACTTGCATGAACTCTCAGAGGTGCTGAGCAGATTGGGGGCTATTCGCTAAAAGTAGAATTGCAGGAGAGTTGAGGTGAGATAAACATTTAATCTGATCAATTTACTATGCATAAACCTGGCCTAGTGGGGGAAACTCACCAGATTTGTCCCTGCACAATATACAGTTAAATTGGCGAGATTAAATATTTATCTCACCTGAACTCACCTTTTAGTGAATAGCCCCAATAGTGAGTTTAATCAAGATCTCAGACTGAGTTGCCAGGAATCAACCCTGCATACACTTAGCTTTAAAGGGACACTCCCACCAAAAAATGAAAAAGATTTTTTTTTTTTATTTTGCATTGTCTTTTGGGTGCCACCCCCCAGAGCCCTTACAGCACAAATGCCTCACTTTGGGGCTGGGGACACAGAATGCCGTCTATAAGTCAGAACTCTGATCATAGACTTGCATTGAATGGCAGGGTTATGTAACTATTACATCACAAGGGGGCGGAGTTATGATCCTGTTTAAATTTTTGTTAGGCACACATTTTTTTTTCATTATAGAAGCATAGCCAGAAGACTTCCAGCAAGTAAGACCCTCTCCCCCAGCCTCTCGTGTGCAGCAGGTTAGTTCATTGTGACCTGCCGCATGTGTAGCCCCTGTAATGATGTCTGGTGTGAGGTGCTCCCTCACACTGTTAGTAATAATCCCCTTCCCCGTCAAGCGTTATTGTTGCTGTAAGTAAATGCACCTACTAAAAACTGGTTTCCCTATCACACAGCTTAATTTGGTCTCCCCTCTCTTTCAAAACTCTATGTCTTGTGTTATTTCATTCATTTCATAAAACACTTGCTGCTGTGGCAATAAAAAGGTGAGCCCCATTTTAAAGCCAGCCCTAAATAAGGAGCGACTCTAGCACCTCTGCTGACTCCTGTCAAGCATTGGTTTTAGCCTTCATTACTTTCCTGTGAGTGAAGCCTGTGATTGGCTCCCTCATGCTATGTTTAGTAATGCCCACCCCCTCTCCAGCACTTGGTGCCACCCCCTCTCCAGCACCTGGGCGCCCTCCCCCTCTCCAGCATCGTGCGCCTGCCCCCCTCTACAGCACCGGGTGACACCCCTCCTCCCGCTCTCCAGCATCACACACATACACCCCCTCCAGTACCAGTGAGTGGATGCTGGCTGAGTGTGTCTGAGTGAGTGTGTGCTGGCTGAGTGTGCCTGTGAGTGGATGGATGCTGGCTGAGTGTGCCTGTGAGTGGATGGATGCTGGCTGAGTGTGTGCCTGTGAGTGGATGGATACTGGCTGAGAGTGTCTGTGAGTGAGTGGGTGTTGGCTGAGTGTGCCTGTGAGTGGATGGATGCTGGCTGAGTGTGCCTGTGAGTGGGTGGATGCTGGCTGAGTGTGTGGCTGTGAGTGGATGGATGCTGGCTGAGTGTGTGGCTGTGAGTGGATGGATGCTGGCTGAGTGTGTGCCTGTGAGTGGATGGATGCTGATTGAGTGTGTGGCTGTGAGTGGATTGATGCTGGCTGAGTGTGTGCCTGTGAGTGGATGGATGCTGGCTGAGTGTGTCTGAGTTGATGGGTGCTGACTGAGTGTGTCTGTGAGCAAGTGTGCACTGGCTGAGTGTGTCTGTGACTGAGTGGATGCTGGCTGAGTGTGTCTGAGTGAGTGGATGCTGGCTAAGGGTGTCTGTGAGTGGATGGATGCTGGCTAAGTGTGTCTGTGAGTGGATGGATGCTGGCTGAGTGTGTCTGTGAGTGACTGAGTGTCTGCTGGCTGATTGTGCCTGTCAGTGGCTGAGTGAGTGTTGGCCATAACATTGGAAGGCAGTCTCATTCATAACCAGATGGTCTCATTCATAATTCACCTGAGCTATAACATGACACCTACAATAACAAGCAGTGTCAGTTATAGCACTGTCACATTTATAAAAAAAAAAAGCACTCTAAATTTGAGTGGTACTAAAACTGGCCTGCTGACCTTCCAATGCCATATTCCATCTTGCTTACTTTGGTCATCCAATGAATCCCTCCTGTCATTGCCCAGAATAAAGACATAGCCAGGTTCCTGGGAATTCATCCAGGCTGCCCCCACATTCTGTAACTTTACCTTGCTCCATCAGTGACGCTCCATCTTTACAGACTTTAAAAAAAATTTAAAAAAAAGCTAAAGTCCCACCTCTTTTATCAGGAAATCAGTCAGCTCATCTGATCATCAGAAACTATCAACTTGTATGTCTGTTTACATATTTGTTAAGTGTTTTGAGTCTCACAGTGAGCAAAGTGCTATAGTAATTACAAACTATTATTATTATTTCTAAAGGATGTTAGTAGCAATGTAATCAAGTATTAAAAAAAAGTTTCTTCATGGAAATAACAATTAAATCCCTAGGTATAGCAGTCATTCTTTGGGTTCTCTTCTGATTACATGTCAGGGGTTCAGTAGTTTCAGTCATAACATAGATTCACTAGACTGAGTTGCTTCGAGGGGAAACTTGTCACCGCTGCTAGTAGTGGCAACTAGTGATATTTTATTGCACCTCAGTCAAATCAGTGATCCTTGCACAAGCTGGTGAGTCCAATAACCTTACACATCTTATACTTGATAGGGACAAGTTTCAATATGCATTTTATTTGTTAAAATAAATGGGACTTGAATTAGACTAAATTTAGACTAAAATCTCCACTGGCATTTTTGGGACTGATGTGATCATTGATCATTCTGAGCATTTCAATATACTGAGTTACTTTTCCCTGGGACACAAAACCATGCGTGCAGAATACAGCCTTTAATATAAATTCTCTCAGCCTCTGGGTGTGTAAGTGATTTACAGCTCAATTACATGCGAGCTAGAGGAAGAGGAAAGGTATGGAGAGGGGACAAGTACAACTCTTTGATTTAGCCTAAAGGCTCCACCTAGGAGGTTTGCGTGCAGGGAAGGGTTATCTCTCTATCTGCACAATAATCCTTCTCCTCTTAACCCCAGGACAGACTCCACACAATGCACAACCTGTTCTTTGCACTTATCCCTTTTGGGAGCATTTTTGCCTTGAGTTTTGGAGTGTGGTGACTGAGAGAGGAAATGTGAGATATTGATAGACTGCCTCTTTATGACAAAGTAGGATAATCAGTGCTCCATATATTATATACACTGACTTTTATTCCTACGTTTCACTCCAAATATATACGTATATTCAATTTATCAATGTATAATGTATAATGTTCAATGTATTAACCATCCTAATGCTTCTTTTATATATATGTATTATACAATAGGAAGGCCTTTTGGTCCCTGGTAAGTAATACATATAAAGAGATTAAGCCCCATAAGCAACAGTATTTAATGTTAGGACCCACCAATATTGGAGTACTTTGACGTAGTGGTGGGCTTAGCATAATATGGCCATATATGTGACTAAATCTCCAATTTTGTTATCTTAGTAAGACAGGTGTTTTTAAGTAGCTTTAATGAAACCTATAGCTTTAAGAGTTTTTCTCCTACCTGCTTTGAGGTGAGTGCACTGATCTTTGGATTTTGTGTGTGTGTATATATATATATAATTACCAGGAAGATTTTTCAAGTATGTGCTGGGTACATGAGCACTACATTGTTACAATAGGTTACAAAATAATATTACACATACAAAATAATATTAAAATACAAATAAACAAATTTAACACAGAACACGAGCATGAAATATAATCAGTTATGATTACAGGTGCATTCTGTATTGAGGTATATTGACAAAGATCTCTTAAGGGATTTTACAAAAGGGCTAGAAGACGTGATGTTGTCAGTGAGGTTATTGCACAGTTGCCGTGCCCCGTAGCAAACTGAGGATCAAGCCACTTTCTTTTTGTATTGTGGTATAGTATATAAAGTGGGGAGAGCATTTTACTCTGGTAGGGTGGGATCTTTCCAGAAATACAAGAAATACTTAAATACAAGCCTGGAAAGGTGAAGGTGTGCGTCTATATTCCAGCGCTAGTTACTTTAACTCTTCTAACATGTCACAGTGGTTGGTCAAAGCAGCAGAATGAGTTGAACAAAGCGGTACATTTATGAAGGTGAGTTTGTGGTGCAGGTGCATACGCCACATCCCCATAATCAATGATTAGCATTTGTTTTACAATCTGTTTCCTTACAGTGCAGCTTAGGCAGTATTTATTTCTGTACAAGGCAGCTAGCTTTGGATAAAGTTTTGATGAGAGATTTTCAATGTAGAGGCCAAAAGATGGATTGGGATCTAGCCACATACCTAAATATTTTAAAGGTTAGACTGCGGTCATTCTATTATTTGATTTTGTCCTGATGCATAGATGTATATTTTAGCAGCTGGGAACCGTTTTGCTGGTTCCCAGTCCCATTTATTGTTAATATGGCTAAGGCTCTTAATATTAATGTCTGTCGGGGGAGATTAATTGCGTTAGCTCCAAAACCTTAAACATCATTAATAAAATTATTTTTTTATTTTTAGAATTCAGCCAATCAATATTGAAAGCTGCAAAAACCAACAGTTCGCTTTTCTGGATTTGAGCTATGGTTTTAAAACTCTAAAGAGTTGTGTTATGTCAAAAAGGGAATGCACTGGAGAGCAAGGTGGGAACGATTCTAGCAACAATGATGTATTTACTGAACGGGATCTCAACTGTACCATAAAGGAAAACAGGGGAGCTATAGTTTTATAAAGGGGTGAACTTTATAGCATCATACTGTAACTTCATAGATTACATCATAGAACCTCTTCAGTGGTGGAACACTGGTGCAGGAACAATTTTGGACCCCAATTCTCTTAATTGTACAATAAGAAAAATACTGTCTCATGGAAGGGGGCACTTGGCTGACTGAATAAAACGGTATACAGAAAGAAATGGGAGCACAGATACATGAAAAGAAGAAAACCAATATATATAGTGAAATACAATTGGAACAATGAATTAGTCACACGTACTCAATGCACTCATCAGAGGTTCATCATATATAGCAACCATCAAAATAGATGAAAACTAGATCCTCACTCACAGGAGACTGTACAAAAAATCTTACATGGTCAGGTGCTCTCACTCCCACAAAAGATGGCTACGAAAAGATATCTACAGCAAACTCAACGCGCCTTGCTGGAAACTTCCAGCTTCCTCAGGAGACTAGAAAGCAGAGTATCCAAGTGCATCCAAAAGTGGACTTAGCATTTTTGTATGCACTTGGACACTTTGATTTCTTGCCTCCTGAGGAAGCTGGATGTTTGTTTCTGCATTGCATGCAACTAGTACCAGAGGAGTAAGTTTTTAGGAAGCTGTAATAATTGTTATTCACTGTTTACATGTGAAGTGTTTGTCACTGGCTCCCTTAACCACTTCACGACGTACTATGTCGTCCTGATTTTAAGTGCCTAAAAGACTTTAGGACGGCATAGTACGTCCTGTGTTAAACAGTTCATCGTAGCTCCCCACGATGAGCTGTACTCGGATCCTGCTACAGGCACTTGCAGCGGGATCCCACCTGTCAGATGAGGCCACTTTGAGTGGCCTCAGTCTGACAGGGGAAATGTAGCCGGTGCTCAAAGCAAGAACCAGATACATTTCACTAAATCACGCCGTGCACGAGTTTCTGGGTTCGGTCACCCCATCTGTGACATCACATGTGACATCTGGAGGTCTCAAGATTTTTTGGCCGGGACCCACAGGGTCTGTTAAGACTCTAATCAGGTCTCTGCCATAGTGTTCCTAGCCACGTGGCCAGGAACAAATTGTGACGTTTTGGTGCGTCGTTTGGGACGCAAGCACCATGCTTCACAAAGGGGTTAATAGGATAGTCCTTGTTGCATTGAACCTGCTGTACCCCTTATTTCTACTCCAATTGCTCCACATTAGCTACCTTGTTACTCCGTGTAACACCTACAGTTTTTCTCCCCTGTGCGTGTGTGCAGTGCTAGGACAGTGAGCTTGTTTAGTTAATAAGTTAATGAACTATGGAGTGTCCTTGCAGATAGACTAAATGATTAAAGGATTTCAGAAGGATAGCGTGCAGGCTCGGGGTCGCGAGCATACTGTTAACGTGGCAAACCTTCACCTACAGACTGAGGATAATGGGGAAAAATGATAGAGGACAGTCAGTAAATTAATTTGTGATTTGGAGTACTGCAATTGTGAAATAGAATTGTGAAATAGAAAGATGTATTTTTTTATTAGCATTTGCATAGTGACAAATATATATACACATATCCACAAACTTTTAAATGTTTACAAAATAAATAACTGAGCACTATCAAAGCACATAATATAAAATGAAGTGCATCTTTAGACATTAAAAGAAAAACATATGTATGGGAAATGTTCTTGGCAATATATGCAATTACTTGGGGCATAAGGGACTTCTGATACTGTTCTCATATGCTAGGACCTTACGCTATAGTTAAACAACGAGTATTTAGGGTAAGAAGGGTGAGAACCACATATTGTCTGCAAGGCGAACAAAAACTAGAATCTTACAATTTTAGCATAACATCTGAGACATAGTAAAAATTGAAGGCACAATAATCTGGACTAACGAGAAAAAAAGGTGAACAACATAAAAAAAATAGAGCAATGTTACATGAGGCAATGTACCTGTACATATATACAAAAAAATGAGCAGGTTAACTGTTTGTGACTTATTTGGTATAAAACTCCTTCAAGTGGACATAACCCTAACAATTCCAGTATATTATGATCAGTGAAAGATAGAAAAGTAACAGAAGAAGCGAAACTAAACATATGGAAAAGGAATAAAAGGCAAACAAGAAAGTAATGATAGATAGAATCAATAGGGAACAGAGAGTAAAAGGACAACCCAAGAGAGGGGATACCACACTAAGTGGCAAAAATTACCATCTTTCCCAGAGATGCCAACGGGGATGCCCTGGGGGGATTGACATCAGTAACTTTCATAAATTGAGGAATACCTGCCAAGCAAGGTGTGAAAAGAAAAAACTCATAAAATTGTGTTTTAACAGTTCGGTACTGACTCTGAAACTCCCGGCACTGGATCTTCTGTATTCCCTGTTTTAGCCTGACGTCTCTATGGGGGATAATCCGAGACATCAGGAAAGCGTAAATTTCAGATGAATCTTCGATCATTAGCATCTTGTCATCCCTGGAAACCGTGATGTAGGAGAACTCCAGCGGTATTTCAAAGCGAGTTCACATAGGTGATCCTTGAGTGTCGACATCGTGCGCCTCCTAATCAGCACTTCCTGACACTTTGTAGCACTACCATTTTTTCAGCAGCGCCCTTATAATAACAGATTTATTATAATGTCTCGCGGGGCAGAAGATGGAGCTTTTCGCGCTTCCTCGAAAGCATTCATGGAGGTTGTGTGTGATGGAGTCAGCCTCCGGTCGCAGGTGCTTTAACAATCCAGAAAGATATATTTGGAGGGTGGTGGGCCCTACCGCCTCTGGTACGCCTCTCACACATAAGTTAGCACTTCCCGCTTTCAGATCTTGAGCTAGGATCGGTCTACGAAGATCTTTAACATGCATAGTCAACGTGATCACCTGCCGCTTGGTTTCAGAATTTTACAAAGTAGAAGTTTTTAGCGCTTTTTCCAGTGTCACAGTTTGTGTGTCCAGGGAGAACATTGCCTTACGGATGGCCGCCATCTCAGCTTGCATCATGGACTGTATGACCATAAATAGTTTCCTGATGTCTCCTTTGGTCGGTGGAGTTTTATCCTGAGTCTTGTCAGGCAGCGTTTTGGGTCTATTAGGACGGTGATTAATTACCATGTCTTCCCAGATTGCATTACGTGTACTCAATAAAAAATACATGCTTTAATGAAAAAATACAAATAAGGTAACACGTTGAGCCCTCTCTGCTCTGTATAGCTCTACCATGTAGCTCTCACCTAAAATATCAGCTCCCTACTAGAGCTACACAAGTAGTGAGCTCTCAATCAAGTACTTTTTTTGTATTCTTTCATTAAAGCATTTCTATTTAAAATGCCTACACTTGATACTTTCAACTTTCAATAAAACACAACTTAATTTTTGCTGACAGCTGTCCTTGAAGAGTAAGAAAACCTTACAAACATGTATAGAGGATAATGCTTATGCATCATAACATTGGGGTCACTAAAAAAAAAAAAAAGCAAACTGTGGTGAACTGACAACTGCCTGGGAATCCATAATTAAGGTTTCCAGGTTTTGACAGATTTACATGGGTGGGTTTAGGTTTTGGGGAACCCTAAGCAAAAAAATCAGTCAGCTAGTTATCCACATTCCATAACTGTCTCCCCTCAGTGAGGTGCTGTGGGGGCTATCCACAGCTCATTCATTTGCTTGAATGGGAGCACCATCACTGTATGCTTGAAGGAGTTGTATTTCATTATATAAAATGCTGCATTGAAGAGAAGGTTCTTACTGGAGATAGTATGCAGTTATGCAGAGTAAGAGATGATGACATTAACAGATATATAGAGCTGGCACTTAAACAACACAACACAATTACATGCATAGGTGTGGGGTGAAGTACCATTTCTTGAAAGAGGTAAATAGATCGAAACACTAGCAATTTGTAAAGAAAATCACATATATAAATTTCCAATATATCTATGTTGCACTAAAATGATTTCACAATACCTGCGTTAAATTAAATTATGCTTGTAGTGTAATAAGATAATAATACAATGGTAGAATCTTTTTTTATTTTTAAGAATCGTGTTGGTCTAGAAATCCCCAAAACTTACTCCTCTGGTACTAGTTACACAGCATATTGATGCCTGCACATTCTGCTCTATACTATTGCGTACAAGAGTGTACATTTGTGTAATTATATCACAGTGCCATAGCATGTAATAATAACTGGTTGTATTATAGTATTGTGTCATTTTATTGCTGTATGCTAATAGGTCAGTGTGAATCATTACAGCACCGAGCAATTCATTACGTTCTTACAGTAAAAGAGTTAATGCTGCTTGGAGCCTTAATAATTCACAAGCTCTCCATGTAGCACGCGTGTGACCTCTCACACCTCTGCAGGTCTTTCCTGTGCACCTGTATGTATGTGTGTATCTGTACGTGTGTGTGTGTGTGTGTGACAGGCATAGCGTGCGAGTGTGTGGAGAGCACATGCCGTGAGAAGGGACCAAAGCTCATTAGAGCAGCCGGCACCAGTCACATATCAAAGAATCTGCAACGAGAAAAAAAAAGGGTGGAGCGAGGTTTAGGGAAATATGATCTTGGCCGAGTTACACCCTGAGAAGCAGCTTTCTGTCAGTCACAGCTCCTTGCATGCGAAGAGGGACGCTAAGATAAACAGCTGGGAAATCACACACTTCCGACAGGCCCCAGCTCACGCAGCTTCTGTGAAAAGGTGTCATGATCACGCACAGCACTACCTTCTGTAAACCATTTATCAGTTGCAAGGTCTGCCTGGCATCATGGGGCTGAGGTCATGAGCCTTTTTTTTCCTTTGGAAATGTGAGCTTAATAGATATAAATGGGTAACACTTGTAAAAATGAACACTGTGTTTGCCCTTGCACGAAATGTAACATTTGAACCAATTTTGAAATAAATGCTCCAATGTTCTTGATGTGCACAGACACACAGCTGTGCTCCATGCTATAAAACATGATTTGAAGCTACACTTTTGTCCTATTCTCATAGAATGTATAAAGTGGAAGGTAATGGAAATCACACGCAAAGAATGCATGAAAAGTAGATCCAGCAATACCAATTACATTTTATTTAACATTGTTTGTATTGTGGATGTAGAGACTAATAAGTTTTTTTTTTGAAAGGTGGTTTATGAGGTCACCTTCTGGCCCAATTTGCAAATGATATATTTCACATTTTCATATTAAGTCACAAGGTGATGACACTACAGATATATGTGTCACCAGGGGTCAAGTCCTGGGGAAAAAAAGTGTGGGAACTCACCCAAGATCCACTACCGCCCCCCCCCCCCCCCCCCAAAAAAAACAACTTATATTTCGCAGACAATTCAGTGCAACATTTATTGCACAGGGACTTGCAGCGGGATCTTTTGCACAGCTACTCCAGCTTCACTTCACCTTCAAACCACGAACTGTCCACATTGATTGGCCAGCGTTGTGAATTTTGCCTCTATATGCCAGGATTCTACCACTCTACTCTTTGCCCCTCTATATGCCAGGATTTTGCCCCTCTATGCCAGGATTCTGCCCCTCTATATGCCAGGATTTTGCCCCTCTATGACAGGATTCTGCCCCTCTATATGCCAGGATTTTCCCCCTCTTTGCCAGGATTCTGCCACTCTATATGCCAGAATTTTGCCCCTCTATATGCCAGGATTTTGCCCCTCTATATGCCAGGATTTTGCCCCTCTATGTCAGTATTTTGCCCCTCTATATGCCAGGATTTTGCCCCTCTATGTCAGGATTTTGCCCCTCTATGTCAGGATTTTGCCCCTCTATATGCCAGGATTTTGCCCCTCTATGTCAGGATTTTGCCCCTCTATGCCAGGATTTTGCCCCTCTATGCCAGGATTCTGCCACTCAAAAGACCAGGATTTGCTCATTTAATGCCACCCTCCTCCCCCTTCCCCAGACAGTACTTACCTCCAGTCGTCTCCTTCGTGCATCTTGCACCCTGCACAGAGGAAGGAAGCTCCAGTCGTCACGTTTTTCCCCCCCAACTTTATTGAGGTTGAGCGACTTCAATAAAGTTTAAAAAAACAGAACGTGACGACCGGAGCTTCCTTCCTCTGTGCAGGGGGGAAGATGCACGGAGGAGACGACCGGAGACAGAGAGTAACAAGGAGGTAAGTACTCACCATCTACTTGGTGCTCCCTGTCTCCGTCCAGCTCCTCCGTGCAGTCTTCTTCCCTCCTGCACGGAGGAGGGAAACAACGCCACCGGATATGACTTGCTGTCAAATCCGGTGGCAGTGACAGGAAGTTTTTTTTTCTCGGACCGCATCTAGTAAATGCGGCTGCTGAAAAAAAAAAAAAAAGGAGGCAGCTGCCCTGGTCCTGCAGGAGCAAAGGGAACGGCGTTCCTGCCATGAAAAAAGTGCAGGAACGCCGTTCCCACGCGTTCCTGCAAGACTCGAGCCCTGTATGTCACACACATTTTGCAATTGATCTATATGTTTGATTGCAATTAGATAACCTAAGGCTTTTTTTAGAGGTACACATAACGTTTAAGGATTTATTAATGAAAGCGGCAATTGCAAACCTAAGGCAAAGGTAGCCGAGTTAGGAAAATTCTCAAGTACAGTTGAATTGGAGAATTTTTCCAACTTGGCTACATTGATCTTAAAGTGACTATCACCTAAAATCTGTGCATGGAGAGGATAAAATTACCTATACATTGTGTTAGCACAATTGCCTAAATTTGGAGGAAAAATGTGTTTTAAATGTGTCATAAACCTGGAGACTCCATAGACACATTTAAAACACATTTTTCTCCTAATTTAGGCATTTACTTTTGCAATTTTGTCTTTAGTTATTTGAGGTGACATTGGTGGATGTATATGTATGTCATGAAGTGTGTAGATGTGCGCACGTAACACAAGGCACCACAGCAGTAAAACTCACAATCATTATGCTGCTGTAAATACATGCAAATACCTGTTAATCTATATGAACACTGATTACATCTGGTACTTTTAACCAGTGGCTTGGTTGGTGTATATTAAGTGATCTGACTTATTACCCATTTTAAATATAGCAATATTTTAACCTGAATGTTATAAAATGGTTTTCAAATACTATGGCTCCCCTCTGTAACTTGCAGACCACTACATTGGAAAAAAACACTTATGAGGAACGAGGAGAAGATCTACAGAAAATAAAGCCAGGAATGTAACCATATAGATCTAGAGTGTTAACTAAACTGGAAATTACATTTCCCTTAATGCTTTGGTAGCCAAAAATGGTTGTTTGGCATAATAGGAACAGTACTTCAACAGCAGCTGGAAACCTGGATTTCACTCAGCTAGGATTTTACCCCTATATTTCTACACCTATACCCCATGGACTTGTGTGCCATATGCAACTGGACCCATATTGCTTTAATAAACAGTTGTGTCCAGTGAACGTGTTTGCTGAAGGCCCAGTGGCAGATGTTGTTTTCTTCTGGTTTGTCTAAATTCTCTCACTCTTATTACATCATTGTGTGTAATGTAATCTGGCCCACCCACATTTGAATCTTAAAATAAACCACAGTGATTACGAAATATTAATTCTAGAAAATAGCTGTTAGTTTGGTGAGAGGCATGAACATGGCTCTTTAAAAGCTTGGATTTCAGATCAGTGAAATAAAACATTTTATTACAAAACCCTACAACACCTTTTCACATATCCTGCATTGGGGATTATTTATACATTAGTAACAATCCAGCTAAAGCTGTCCCAGCCTGCATTTGTGTGAGCAGAACCTCTTTCAAGAAGAAAACCTATTAAAATGTCATATTGTTTTTAATGATTTTTTGTCTTTAAGATTAAAGCATTTAGACTACTAGGTTCAAAGATAGAAACTTATTATTTTTTGTAATACTCTGGAAATAGTAAAAGTGTTAGCATTAGAGGCAACAGAACATGGCAAGACTACAGCTTTATGTGAACCACAGCTATCACCTTGTGTAACCTTCTGTCTATCCGGCAGAGTGCTACAACTTGGATGCAGAGGTATGTTCTGGTTTTTCCAGGAGCATGTTAAGGATTCACAGACTATCATTGCTGTGGCATGGTGACTGATTAAAGACGGTTGTAAGTGAATTGTGACATGAATATTTGTCAAAATGTTATAAAGGGACAGTTAGTGGTCTCTCTGTAACCTGTAGTTTACCTTCTTTGTTCTTGTGGCCTAAATGAATGAATTCTATGATTTTCAGAGGACTGCACTGTGAGCAATCTGTGCCACTGGGAATCCAACAAAGTTCCTGGGTTAAAAGTAAAAGAGTTGAGAAAGATATCCACTATCAATGTAGCAGGGAGAACAATGGAAATTATCTAGTGTACTTTTCCAGAGAGTGAGGCCTGTCACGTATCCTTTGCCTGTGCATGATACTATTAAGGGCAGGAGTATGAGAAGCACTATGGGTAAAGGACAGTACAAAACATTGTCTTCAGGATGATGTTAAGTCAATGGAGATAATAGCAACAATGGTATTATTTTGAAGAAAAGGTGTAAACCCTAGTTGCGTGTATACTGACCGCATGGCGTGACTAGGGTTACCACACAGCCGGTATTTTACCGGCAGGCCGGTAAAAAATGGCTTGCTGCCAATGTTAAGTCTATGGAGGCAGTAGCAAGGCCGGTATTTTTTTGTGGGAAGACATATGATTGGAGGAGCATTATTTTTGTCCCAGTGATCCAGTAACTAGAGAAAAGTATACAGATTCCATTCCAGAATCACAAGTCAGACTGTAGGCCTCATTCATCTGCACCTTCCAAGTATATACTGGGCAAGCTCAAAAATAAAGGGTCACATTTTTGATTAGCATTGGTACTTTATGGGGCTACATAAAGGGAGATACGGGTGTTTTTATAATGCAAGGGTGCTGCTGACCTAGTTATATATATATTTTTTAAAAGTAATTGAAGAACTCACACGAGGTTTGTGCTTAAGGGGAAACCGTGTTGTTGTGCTTAAAATGATGTGCCCTGGAGCAGAAATCTTTCACTCTAAATATAAATATAATTTCAGATTATTAAAATATCACATTATTCGATGAATCACAGACTCACTCTGGAATATATGCAGCTGTGGTGTGATATTAACTAGTGGTAATCTGGCGTGGCATGTGTGGTATGGAGTGCTGTTATATAAGGCAGGAATACAATATTTAGAACCAGCATTGAGTACAGTGAGCTCACCTTGCTGCACTCAATTACAAATTCTTATGTCACCTGAGCTTTCAGTTTCCTGATAACTGCCTCATAAAAAATAGACCATTCCCAGTGAGTTGCAGAGAATGGCGTCAGCTATATTAGCAAGATGTTGGCACGGTAGTGGAACAGGCTGAAGCATCACAGGTAAGTTGTTTGCGCCAACATTCAGGGCCTCAATCATGGGGTGACAGGAGCTCTCAGAGCCCCCTTAAAAAAAGCTTGCCAGCTGAGGTGCTGATCATTTGATCTTTCCAGCCAGAGCCTCTGCCGGCAAGCTTTTGTTCTTGCCTCACCAGCGTCTCTGCAACGAGCAGGCAGTATGGAGTCTGTGTGCTGCACTGGCACACATACATGCCACCTTGTTGCCTCTCATGCCCCATCACCCACATTTGACACCCAGGACTTACCCCATACAGCACCCAGAGGACATGCCCCATTATCCACATTGCACACCCAGGATATGCCCCGCATCCTAACCTCTATAAATCAATGCGGAGAATGGATAGTTAACTTTTATTTCCAACAAAATGTGTCAGGTGATATTCATTTTACAGCTGAGGTTGGCATGCTGCTAGGGTTGCCACCTGGCCGGTATTTTACCGGAAGACCAGTAAAAACAGTGGTTTACTGCCAATGTTGTCTATGGAGACATTAGCAAGGCTGGTATTTTTTTGTGGAAAAGGTGGCAACCCTACATGCTGCTGCTCAAATCTCTTTATGTTTGTTTGTATTATGGATGATTTTAAACAATGGAAATAAAAGTTAAGAATTAGTTGTTTTAACACAGTCGCGAGGATTCTCTGCACTGATTTGTAGAGGTTTGGATGCAAGGCATTTTTGTTGAGGAGGAGAGGTGATTTTTGTTAAATATTAGAGGAACCCTCTAATATGGCAATATTTTTAGGGTTTAAATCCTCTTCAATGGGTAACTGTTGCCAAAAAAGTTATGCTCAGTTGAAAGATGGCCACTAGTATAAGCATTTTAAATAAAAATGCTTTAATGAAGAATACAAATAAAGTATTTTTTGAGGCCTCTTTGCTCTGTAGAGTAAGTAAGAACAGGTATGAAAGGAATGTCTGATATCATGAATGCCAATTAATTTGAAACTGACAAATGTTAGATTGGGGTTTTTTAAGAGACGGCTGTCAGCAAAGAAATGCAAAAAATGACTACTTGCCCCAGCATGGTGGTAAAATGACTGCTTGAAAAGTGAAAAATACTCCGAAGTTGAATAATTTAAAAAAAAAAATGGTTTTGAAACAGCTATGTGGTACTTGGATTTATTGCCCTATAACATGCAAAAAAAGCATGTAAATGTTGGGTATTTCTGAACTCAGGACAAATATTAGAATTGATTTAGACGTTTTTTTCATTAGCTTTTGTAGATTAGTAAAATATTTTACCAATACAAGTCAGGAAAAGTGTTGCTTTTTTATTTTTCACCATATTTTGGATTACACTAAATGGGTTGCTAAAAATAATGGTATCAAACTTGCGTACAGCAAATGTCAAAGAAGGAAATAACAGCTAAACACTAACACTGCAGATTTGTTAAAACAGCCACGGTAATTAACGTACAACATTCCAAAAATAATCCAGTCATGTAACTGTACAATTTCATCAAGTTTAGGCAATTTACATAGAATCTAAATAAAACACCTCACTGAGGCCTCTTTGCTGGTATAGCTCTATCCGTGGGCAGACATCTTGGGTCAGTTAGGTCAAGTCTTCCTTCATTTGACCCAAAATGTCAGTCCTCTGACAGAGCTGCCTCCGTAAAGGTACTTTATTTGTATTATTCCAATAAAGAATTTATTTTTAAAATGCCTACACTTGATGCAATCAGTTGTCATTTTATTAATGACAAACCACACATTGCATTTATTATTGTCATACAGTCACCAATGTACAATCACAATGCAACCATTGCAATATCCAGCTGACGAGGAAGCATCACACTGACACCCAAGGTCATTGGATACCCACTGCATTTGCACAGACCCTAAAGGGATCTATGTAAAAATGATGTGGTATAGATATATTATTTCATTTACATGACGCTTTACACATATCTATTACATTTTGCTTTCCTACATACTAACTCATAAAGATACAGTAGAACAATTTTCAACATTGCAAGTTTTTGGTTATACTGATCCAAACTTTTTTCAGTGAAGAGGAAAACTGGTTTTCTAAAATCACTGTTGGCTATTTATGGCGCCATAACGTGGTTCATTCACACAGGCGATACAGTTGACTGTCTACTGAAACCAGAGGTAGGAGTTTCGTGCTCTCAGGCCAAGAAACTGTTGCTGGCGGTTTCCATGGAGATGTGTAAATGATGTGTTGCCGATTGTCAATCACTTCATCCAAACTCCAGCCATCAATTGTCGCTGTAACAAAAGCATTGTCAGTGTGGGGATTTACAGCCTTGGGAAGTATGTAGCATGAAACTACTGTATTCTACAAGCTATTTACACCTCTGCCTCTCTAAAACAGCATACCTCCCAACATTTCAAAAGGCCTAAGAGGGACATTTTCATTTTTTTGGGAGTGGCTTAAGGTGTGTCTACAGGCGGGGCATTACCAGAACATTTTCAATGACTCTCTGGCCAATTGATAACTGTGTAATTTGGTAACTTGTGTACATAAAAAAATTGTATTTTATAAATTAATATATAAACACATTTACTAACCGCACTTTATTGTGAGTTTTATTGCTCTGGAGCTCTTTTGATACACTTATACAAACCAGATACAGAGGGGTTGGGGGGCTATGCCTCTTAAACTGAACTCTTGGAAGGTATGATATAGCAACATTCACATCACTTACATTTGTACAACTGCTCACAATGAAAGTAAGCACAATGAAACATGAAAGCCATGTGTTGTTCTGGAAAAGGTTTAAGCCAAAAGCTCATTGCTACTCCTGAGTTCGTACCGAACATTACGGTTTTTGGACCCCGAACACGAACATTTCACTGTATGTTCGGGTTGGAGTTTGGGGTTCGGCGATTTAATGGCGCATTTTGAAAGGCTGCAGGGCAGCCAATCAGAAAGCCCATAGCATTACATACATATACATTGCATGTAATGCTATGGGCTTTCTATAAACTGAAAGTCTATAAACCGAATCTCTTTCGGTTTATAGATTTTCGTTTTATAGAATGCATGTAATGCTAGTGGTATTCTATAAACCGAAAGTCTATAAACCGAAAGAGATTCGGTTTATAGAAAGCCAATAGCATTACATGTATTCCATAAATCGAAAGTCTATAAACCGAATGTCTTTCTGTTTATAGACTTTCGGTTTATGGAATACATGTAATGCTATTGGCTTTCTATAAACCGAAATAGAGTCCCCATTCATACGAATAGGTCAATTGACCTATTTGTATGAATGGGGACTCTATTTCAGTTTATTGAATAGCAACCGACTCTCTTTCGGTTTATAGACTTTCGGTTTATGGAATGCATGGAATGCTATGAATGAACGAACGAATGGTTAATAAACAAAAATCATTCGTCCATTCGTGCTATTGGCTTTCTATAAACCGAAATAGAGTCAGTTTATAGAATACCAATAGCATTACATGCATTCCTGCACTTCATATCTGAGAGTCAAATAGAACCGTCAAATACTGTGCTTACAGCGCACTTTGAAAAATTCTAATAATTTTGGGTGGTAAATAGTATATTTGCGTCTTGCGGTGCACTTCATATCTGAGAGTCAAATAGAACAGTCCAATACTGTGCTTACAGCGCACTTTGAAAAATTCTGGCTACCTCCTCCTCCAGCGCCGCTTCCACCTACACCGCCACGGTCACCGCCTCCTCAACCTATGGGTCACTTAGTATAAACTGAAAGAGAATACCCTGCACTCCAACCCTCTCTCAAATGGATAAATCTGTTGATCCTCCTGGCAGCCATGCTTTAGATTTAAATTTATGTTCTTCCAAAGCTAAAATCAAAGATTCCATCTAGTGCTATTTTATGGCTCAGCTGTATTTGTAATTTGTATGTATTTTATGTTATTTTAAGTTATTTCCCTATCCACATTTGCTTGCAGGGCACTTGTCCTACTCTTACCCACATTTTACTTCATTTTGCAGCCCTCTAGCCCTTTCCAGGTCTTTTTTAGAGGCATTTTAGTGGCCAAAAGTATGTGTCCCTATTGACTTCAATGGGGATCGGGGTCAAGTTCGAGCACGGACCGAACCTGCCGAGCCCGAACATCCAGGTGTCCGCTCAACTCTACTCCTGAGTACCTGGGGTTATCACTTCCACGACAAACATTGTAAATGTGGAATCACCTTAGAAACCAATGGAATGCTCTTGCTAATTACACAACGTTTTGAACTTTGCCTAAATAACTTTGCAAAAATGATTAACACCACATATTATTTTTTTATTTATTTATTTTTAATATGTTTTACTATGAAAGTAAAAATCAAAAATACGTACAGACATACTAACAAGATGAATCTAAAAACATACTATAAATTCATTGTTAAGAAAAGTATGTAGCACAATCACAGGACAATCTTAAATCATTTTTTTTTTCAAAGATTACTTCCACTTCCTTCATTACATCGTTCTTATCAGTATAACATGACAATTACAAAATAATAATGGTCAGGTGTTTCTGGGAGGTTTGACAACAGATAATTGTCATGGACTTCCTGATTCTTACTTAACTTTTACCAGGATGTGGAATAGATTTATTTATTATGTTATTTTGAATGTCAGAATGAGCTAAGGACTATTATTTTATTTTTTTACATGTGTTTTCTTTGCATTTTTTATTTCTCCTGCTCCCTCTTCCTTCTCCCCCACTCTCAGCTGGTAAAATGTTATTAATTTCAAAAAACTCCAACCAATTATACAAATAGATAATTTATTTTTTTATTCTGATGGTTTAGTCATTCAATGCTTCTTTCCATTTGACACTGATGGATGATTTAAGATTTTATTTTGGGCCAAATAAATAAGTTGTTTGTTTTCCATTTCCAATTTCTGGCTAATTCAAGCTTGATTGCTGTTAAAATATAAAAACAACAATCTTATATTTATTTTTCTATTCAGGAAACTTTACATGTAAAAGAGCTTTCTCTTGAGTTAGGATCCATTCTCGACCAAATATCTCACTTAGCCTTTGTGAAACATTCAGCCAAAGGCTGTTATTCATTGTGCATCCCCACCATATATGCACGAAATCCCCTCCACACTGTCCACATCTCCAGCATGTATCCAGCGTGTTAAGATACATCGGGGAGCTTTGTGGGGACCAAATACCATCTGTTCGCCAACTTAAACTGTCTCATTAAGATTAAGACAGTGGACCGCAATGTAAAAATTTTTTAGGGCTTTGCACAATTCTTCCTCTTCTATCTCCATTTGTAAATCCTTTTCCCATTTTTTTATTGCTATAATTAGAGCTTTTTTGTTGCTTCTTTGATTAGCTGTAGGAAATTAGATACCATTTTTTTTTTTATATAATGTTTTTGTTTTAGCATTCTAATTACTAATTCTAATGGTTTTAGCTCTTGGATTAAATATAGATTCTGAACAAGAAATCTTTTTATTTTTAGATATTTAAATATTTCAGAACTTGATAAATAATACTGATCTCGTAATACAGTGAACGATTTGATCACACGAATTACACAACATTTTGAACCTTGCCTGAATAACTCTTATAAAGCCCAAAATAATTAACACCACATATTCTAAACAAGTGCAGTGGAATAAAAAAAAAAATAGGTAAAACATGAATAAGGAGCAATTTGCGAATATTTGTAACATTTTCGTTTTGTGCCTCTTCTGTTTATTTTCGTCTAACGTACATTTTCCAGGTTGAAGTAATATATTGGGATTACATTTGTTCTAAAGAATTTGCGAATATTTTGTGAAAAATAATTTTTGCTGTGAACATTACACTAGCTTTTAGGAGGAGCTGACAAAAAAAAAGAATGGAAAAAATATATGCCAATATTTTGCCCCTCAATATGCCATGCTTTTGCCATTTAATATGCCACTATTTTGCCCCTCAACATGTCATTCTTTTGCCATTTACTATGCCCCTATTTTGCCCCTCAATATGCCATTCTTTTGCCATTTAATATGCCAGTATTTTGCCCCTCAATATGCTATTATTTTGCCATTTAATATGTACTTTAATTTAAAAGTACTTTAAATGCATGTCTTACATTTTACATTACTTGAAATATAAAATACTTACAGTTAGAATAAATTGTGAAATTACAGCAGTTTTCAAGAAACAAGGTCATTACCTTTTTTTTTGGCTTCAGGAACCAATGAGAATAAGGACATTCAAATGCATTGAATATCCTGTCTCTCTAGGGATGTCATTAGATAATGTGTTTCACTGTAAAGAGATCCTACTGTGTACAAGAGCAAGGTCACTCAGAGGCAACATAATAGATTTAATTTGAGGAGGACAGGAAGTGACTAAATGAAACAAAACTTTATATGCTCAGTGTCTATATAATCAGTGCTGCACCTGCAGTAAACACACAGTAGAGTAATCACTGGGGAAGGCTTGAGTCAAATATTAAAAATGGGATTTATGCAGAATGCCTGCATCAAATCGCACTGGAAAAAAGCCTGTGCATTATACAAGCAGTGATCTTCATCTTGCACCAAAGTGAGTTTGGGGACTAGACTGTCCCTTTAAGATAGAAATAATTCTAGAATAAATTATGTAAAATACATTTTGGTTTTTCTTGATGACGTCATTTGAATCAGAGAAACATTGGTCAGTTATTATTTTCTCAGTTTAAATTCTGGGAAGTAAATAAACAAAGAGTGTATCTAGAGAGGGAGATTAATTGAGAGTCTTTCATGTCAAGTACTAGTTCAATGCAAAGATCACTCTAAGCTGCTGAGTACCACTAAACATAATGGAAGCTTACAATCATTGAGATTGAGCAGGATACATTATGCATTTCACAAGGCTGAGTTTCTATTGAAGACCATGAGGAACCAAGGCGCAAACTGAACTCAACAGATCCACTACTTGGCCCCACCAAAAAAAGGTTTTGTTTCTACTGTTAGGAATGAGTTCTGCCAAATGTATTTATTTTTATTTATTTAGAAAGAGTTTTACCAGGAAGAATACATTGAGATTTCTCTAATTTTCAAGTGTGTCCTGGGGACCCAATCCAGAATAGAATTACACAGAGTTACACATTTAACAGGAGCTGTTTTTTTTTTAGTACCTTTCTAAGTAAGTAAAACTTGTTTTTTTACTTATTTATTTTTTTGTTATCCTTTTTTTGTTATCTTTTGTATCTGACCAGTCATTACTATATATATATATGTAAAAATGTAAATACTAAATGAAACAGCAAAGCTAGAAAGTATAGGTGGGAAGTATATGTTCAATTATAAAGAAGAACGGCCCTGCACTTAGAATCCACTTTGCAATTATTTATTGAAAGTGCATAATGTTCAATGACAATCCCATGGGAAAGTGACAGCAAAGACTTAAGGTGTCTTGTGTTTTAACCAGCAGTTAATCATGGTTGAAACGTCAAGCGTGTTAGGTCGCCGAGCCATGGAATTGTTCTTGCACATGATGCACTTTCAATAAGCGATTGCTAGGAGGGTCCTGCTTGGAGAGACTTTCTAATTTATAATCGGATAATTGTGTCTGAAATTGTCAGAAAATGCTGGCTGTATTGCCTCTAGAATATCTTTTTGGCATGGTAAGCCTATATCCTTCATCATTTACCACGGTATAGCCTTACAGAGCCTGGCATCCAGTATGTACTATGTAAATGTGGTAAAAAAAAAAAAAGAAAGTAAGGGGAACCAGATCATTCCGGCACAGGAGTCAGAACTGATCTCAGCATAGAAGTGGAGCATATCGGCTATTTTTATTTATTTATTTATAATTGTAATGCTTATGGTTTTGTCTAAACATGTTTAGGATGCAACATTTTTTCCAAGTAGTAAGTTTATTTCTTGGAAAATGAAATGCAACACATTATAAGAAATATGAATAAATAGCATCAGATCCACCTCTTACGTAATCTGACACAAATAGAATATGTAAAGTTCAAAAATTGTTAAACCAATTCATTGTTATTCAAATTGTCATCGTATGTTTATACACCGATCAGACATAAAATTATGAAGCCACACCAGCCCTGAACCCTCATGACATGGACTCCACTAGACATCTGAAGGTGTGCTGTGGTATCTGGCACAAAGACGTTAGCAGCAGATCTTTTAAGTCCTGTAAGTTGCGAGGTGGTGTCTCCATGGATTGGACTTGTTTTTCTAGCACATCCCACAGATGCGATTGGATTGAGATCTGGGGAATTTAGAGGCAAAGTCAACACCTTGAACTTGTTGTTGCGTTCCTCAAACCCTTCCTGAACCATTTTTGTTTTGTGACAGTGTGCATTATCCTGCTTAAAGAGGCTAAAGCCATCAGGGAATACCATTTCCATGAATGGAGTACATTGTCTGCAACAATGCTTAGGCAGTTGGTATGTGTCAATGTAACATCCATGTATATGGCAGGCAGGGCTGCAACCAGGAATTTCAGTTGGTCGTCTCCTCCGTGCAGTCTTCCCTTCTGCATAGAGGAGGGAAACTCCGGTCACATTTTTTGAAAAAAACTGTATTGAAGCCCCGTGGCTGGAGGGGAGCGCAGAATGCTTCCCTCACAGCCGTGGCCCAGCTAAACAGAGGGAAATGTATTTTTCTGGCGTGAGCTGGGCCCGCAGGGCCAAGGACGCCAGTATTGCCCGTCACCCCCTGACCCAAGGTTTCCCAGCAGAATATTACCCAAAGTATCACACTGCCTTTGCCTGCTTGCCACCTATCACTGGTCATAATTTTATGGCTGATCGATGTAGGTATAATATATATATATATATATATATATATATATATATATATATATATATATATATATATACTGATAATATATATCCTTTTTAATTATATATCAAACTTGCATACAAAAAAAAAATCAGTAGGAGTATCCCCCATTTATCATAGCCAGCTCTATATATATTAATAACTGCAGGGAAAGTCCCAGTTCTGTGTTCCTCTCACGCACATCTTAAATAAATCTCCGTCCCCTGTGGCTCTCCCCTATATGATATTTTGGAGGTGTGTCACCATAGCCCATAGAAACCAGTAAAGCCAGTTTGAGTTCTGTGCATCTTGTCAATGGCTAAACTCCAGAGAGGACAAGATCAGTCAGTGGATGGAGAGAAATATTACAGTTTATGGTATTGTATCTGTCAGAACATAAATCTCTGTGTAAACAATGGGAAATATTCTAACAGTGTTTCTACTGTTTTTGAGATCTGAAAGATCACACCAGCCATATGATACCTTTATGGTTACTAAAATCAATCTCTTACATGACAAACAGCAGATTGACCAAGGGTCCCAATGACTGCTGTGTGCCACTGGTACTGTGGGAGGAGGGCATTATGATTATGGAACACAACATCACAGTACACAGAATCAAGAGAAGGACAATGTCAAGGTTTAGGGATAGTTGCAAAAATCAGAGAGGCAGAAAAGTTATCCATAGCATGGTAAAAGGCAACAGCCATCAAGCAACATTGAGAAGAAAGTGTCCTATGATAGTTTGCAGCTGAAAAACAACCCATTCATTACTGGACTGTTTTGTAAATGTTTACCCTTAGTAACAATGGCTGTTTTGACACTTCTACAGTGTTTCAATTTAGTAATTGTGCTCTTTCACGTTAACTGTGCCCAAACAAATTTGTCAGGGTTCTGGGTCCAGGTGACACAAGATTTGATAGATATATGGTATACAGGAGTTCATGTGCAGAAACAGAATCACAGGGCCTGGTGCAGGGTAAACACCCCCGAGTTTGGTGCGGGCATGTACCAGGGCCCTGAGGTGGCAGCTGCTGTCCAGTATAAGACAATACAGGATTTGGAGATACTCTGCAGACACCTTGGAACAGACATAATAGCACTGCAGAGTAATATACAGGATGCTGCAGGAATAACAATACAATAGAGTACTGAGCTACAGGGCACAAACTGAAACAGGGCAAATGCAATGACAGGACTAAGGCAAGACCAGGAACAGGAGTAAAAGCAGGACTGTGGCAAAATTAGGACAGGAGGTGTAGGCAAGGACTGGAAAGGCAGACAAGCAGAACTGAAACAGACAAAAGCAGTGCAAAGCAGAAACCAAACTGAGATAATGACAAGAACTAGAGGGCAGATACAAACTAGACTGGGAGTGCTTGGGAGATATGGGCAAGCTGCCCATACTGAAATTAGACTCTCCCAGCCCCACGACTGCCGTTTGGCAGGGAGAGACTAAAGCTGGCTTTGACAGCTAAAAACATTTGATCGTTGTGATTGCCTGTCACAGTGATCGGATGTGTTGGGGAAGAAGGAGCTCCACAGGCATGTCTAGAGTGCCTTGATCCTGAGGCACTTCAGCCATGTCAGTTTTACCCTGATCCCAGCATGCCAGCAGGCATACTGTGATCAAAATGGCAGGATGTCCTTGGTCACTAAAGGGAGCTTTTCACGTGACGTGCCTGCCACTTCCATTGTTATTAGGAAGTTAATGTTTTTAAAGTTTGTTCATTGCTATATCACTTTTGTGGAGTCTATTCACTAAAACCAAAACAAATAAATGAACTGCAAAAATCTGGCATTAGCAACTGAATTGTAAACCATTTCCAAAGTGCCTATCTTTCCAACTATGATAATATCTGCAAGTTATATTTATAAAGAGCAGTTATGGGGTAACATTCTAAAAGAGATGCAGTCACCATGGTAACCAGTGGGATCTTCAAGCAAATGGCTTACATATATATGAATGTAATAATAATAACAATAAATTATATCTCACTTCTGTTGTACTTCCTTCTAGATATTAAAAAAGCTAGTATAACTGGACTTTTGAACTATATAGTACCCCTAATGATTATCTTCAAATCCCCAACCACAGTAAACTAGCATTAGACACTCAAGAATAAAACAGAGTTTTGAGCCTTCACAGAAGTGGATTAGCAGTGAATGTCGACCTATAAAAAACAATGGCTAGGAGAGGATTACAGACTCCAGCTTCCTGTCTCCATGGTCTCGGGCTGTGTCTCATGGAGCTGCTGTCTTAGGTACTGAAACTATTTGATGTTTGGGAATCATTGATGAAAGGACTTCAAAGGGGGATTAAAGGCATTTGCTTTTTGGCTTATTTAATGATATAAATATTAACAGATGTACATTTTCATATTTATTTCTTTTCAACACAAGCATGTATTGTGTAGTGTAACATTTAGGTTCTTATAAATGTAAGGTTGTATAATTATATATATTCAAAACATTTCCCTCCCCACTTACCAGACATTCTGCATCCTCCTATCCACTTCTTTTGTGTGGTTTTAACAATATTGCTCTATCATTGTATATTATGTAATTTAAGGTACCAAACGATTCAGCGCAGTTCTGATTTTGTCTATGTGACATTCTGCATCACCTGCTACTGGCCGTGGACCATAGCAATCTACAAGTTATGGACTGCCACCTAATACGGAAGGCCAACAAGGCACCCGTGGATGCTCCACGGGATATAATCGTGCACCTGAAATCGATGATGGTGAAATCATCTATCTTATCGGGCACACAGAAGAAGCAACCAGTCCGCTATAAAAATGCCCTGCTGAAATTCTACGAGGAGTTTATGGCCAAAATGATCCACTGGAGCAGATCCATGGCAATCCTGACAGCGCACCTGCGAACCGACAGGATGAAATACCGCTGGGGAATGCCTGACTTCCTCACCATTAACAATTACGGCAAATCTATCACCATCATGGATTTCTCTGAAGCTCCTGGCCTTCTGCGTGACCTTAACCTGCCTCTGATGCCCTCTTCTCTGCCTGTACCACTCACGACCATAGATGGACAGTGGGTTTATACAGATCTGGACTTACATGTCGTCTTCTTTTTGTGCCCCAATCTTTCCGTGGGTACTCTCCAACTGCCCACGATATCACTCACACGAACTGACCTCCCCCCCCTTACTATTTTGGAGGCAGAAGTAGGGATTATTTACTTATCTAAGTATTTTCTTTTTATATCTATGTTTCGCCCACCCTGAATCTATACGTTTTCTTTTTTCCTCTCTTCTTTCTTTCTTTCTTTCTTTCTTTCTTTCTTTCTTTCTTTCTTTCTTTCTTTCTTTCTTTCTTTCTTTCTTTCTTTCCCTCCTACCTAATCCTTCCTCCTTATTTCTTCCCTTTTGGTTCTCTTGCTAATTACTTTACGACGCCACCATATATATTTCTACAAGCTACTCACATTCCAAAAAGTTATCCGAGGTTAATAATCTACTGTCTTTATTAATGTTTTTTATTGGATTCTCACTATATCTACCCACAAGAGATCACTGCTATGCTTTTTTGCTAGTAGCAAATCACTATAGCTACTGTTCTTTCATGGGTTAGGTTATATGAGATATGCACTTTTTGAGTTAAATGTTATTGTATTCGATAATGCTATATTACTTTTATGACCATACTTCTTTAGTGCCTGGTTACACGCATATAGATATTGTGTCCTATTTCCAGAACACATTTGTGCAGTGGTTTGATTTTATATAGAATAAATTTACTATGGTGATTTTGACGTTTGTGCTGCCCTTTCCCTGCCATTACTTTGCATTCCTTTTTACTATAAAAAAATAGAGTCATCATATCTCATGCTGTTTACTAATGTCCTACATGTTGCCACTTGGCACTTTATATCTTTCTTGTTCTCATATATGACGTGTCGTTGCACACTGACTCAATAAAATTATAATAAATAAAAAATGCAAATTAGATGGCAAAGTCAATTCACTCCCCGTGCTTCACGAGCGTGACCGGTAAGTAAAAAATAAATAAATAAAGAACATTTCCTTTAAAAAAACTTGCTGGCCACACTTTTTTTTTTACTGTGATCAGTTTCCTTCCTCTTTATGGCCGGTCGGTGCCTATAGACCTGGTCATATAATATTATATAATAAGGCAGCTAAGAGTGAGCTAGACCATAAATATGGCCTATTTACATTGGCACTCATAAGACATAAGAACTGCACATAATTTTCAAAAAGTAGAAAAATTATTAATTTATTCAGGTCCATAACAGAAAGGCCGTGAGGTCAATACATCAAATACATGCAATACTACAAAAAATACATAAAAAAGACAATAATGGAAAAGTCCTGCAGGAATAACTTATCATAGACTACTTTGGAGCAACACCCAGTAACCAATAAGGCCCATGCTTTACTCCAGAATACCTCAACAAGCAAACCATATACTGTGCATCCACCATGCAAACCTATAGAGGAAAAAGGCCTCAAGTTGGGATAAAACAATGCATACAATGTAAATAGCAATGACCTAATGCAAAAAAGAAGATTAAGCTTGCAAAGAACTAAAAATCCATATTCCTGGGTATACGAAGATAAACAGCTGAAAAGAGGGAGTAAATGTAAAAAGATTGCTATAATGTTATAAGCTCCCAAATTGAGGTGGCTTGCTAGAAGATTATCCTGTACATAGCGCTGATTAAGCCATGGTTACTGGGTGTTGGTACACACAGGTACATGCTACACCCAAACACTTTATATTTTTTTTTGCCAACTCCTTCTTGCTTACGTTTTCCACACTAAAGTTTGGGTGGCACTCCTGGTGGTCCGGAGGTAGCTATGAATGTGTCTGCACTCTTTGTGCACAGATATTCTCCCTCGGAGCCATGCAGTCCCTCACTTCTGCAGGAGTCAGATTCAAAGAGAAACAGTGGAGGTTAATACTTTCTTGCCACAAAACTTGACAAAGAAAAGGTATTTTGGTAATTATAATGCAGTTTTTAATGTAAACAGTTATCATTTTTCTGCTAGGAGTCACATTATAGCCAATGAATCAACAGCACCCTTTCCCATCTCAGTTCTCCTTATGTACCATACTATTCTTTGCATTTTGTAAGGGTAAGCAGTCTTGAATGTATCTGTAAACTCCTAATACCCAAGCATCAGCACATAACTGCTAGAGGATTATGGGAATTCTAGACAACATCAGAGAGGTTGCCTATCTCTGACCTTCCACCTCCTCCTTTAAGGGAGTGGAATCAGTTTCCGAGATCCCACACCTTGGAATCTGACATCACAGGTTAGCAGGGCTGCATTGTTCCTTTGCACGCTAGCCCAGCAATACTGTTGATACTAAAAGAGCAGCAAATCATCTGGGTTGCTGGATGGAGTCCTTCTAAGCTTCCAGCTGCTGATGGACTACATCTCCCATAATGCCCTTTCAGCTAAGATGCTGGCAAAGAAGTATGGAACATGTAGTTATGCAACATCTAGAGATTATTCACTCTACCAAGACATCCCACACACCTCTGTATAATAATGTAATGATAGCACTAAAGGAAATTGTTACTTATAATATGCTGTAACTTTGGTTTCTATACATGTACCATATATACAACAATGCATCAAAACACTAAAGGATTTATTCTGTAACCTTGCATAGCACTGATAAATTGCATGCAGGTATAAGTCTAAACCTAGAACAGTGTTAGCCTAATCCAAACAATTTTCCTCCCACCATTTTATTACTTATATCATAAGCAGCTATCTCTCTCAACCACACTCTCTTAATTGCTTAGTTATTTCTTGATGCTAAAGGGACAGTCTAATCACCATATTGACTTTGGTGCAAGTTGTAGGTGCCAAAGATGTAAGTAGACTGTAATTTCCATAAAATACTTTTTTATTGATATGCTCCCCTAGTGGTAGGAGTTATGAAACACAGGTAGTGCGCCCAGACTCCTGTGGAAGCAAACTGCAAAGTGCCTGATTAGTGATGGGAAACCTCAGAGGTCCCATTCAGCACAACAAAATGTCGGGATTTTATACATGACCCCCTACACCAATCAGCCATAACATTAAACCCACTGGGAGAGCTTGTGTCCTGCCATTCATGTGGATGTTGCTTTGACACATACCACCTACCTAAGCATTGCTGCAGACCATATACCTCCTTTCATGGAAACGGTATTCCCTCATGGCATTGGCCTCCTTAAGCAGGATAATGCCCTGCCATAAAGTGAAAATGGTTAAGGAATGGTTTGAGGCACACAACAACAAGATCAAGGTGTTGACTTGGCCTCCAAATTCCTGAGATCTCAATCCAGTCGAGCACCTGTGGGATGTGTTGGAGAAACAAGTCCGATCCATGGGGGACCCACTCCGCAAAGATCTTTTGCTAACATCTTGGTGCCAGATAACACAGCACACCTTCACAGGCCTAGTGGAGTCCATGCCTCGACGGGTCAGGGATGTTTTGGCGTTCAAAGAAGACTAACAAACTCCTCTTTGGTTTATTAATTAATATTGAAAAAAGCCTGCGGGGGGAAAAACACAAAGATCAGTCAGCTGACATTCTTGATCACACGTGCATGAAATATAAACATAAACATCTCTGTATAGCACAAAGTGGATCCAGCCAGTTGTCTAGGAACTAGTTCATAGTAACATAGTAATTTAGGTTGAAAGAAGACTTCAGTCCAAAAAGTTCAACCCTTCTACCTATCATTCCTGCTTTCGATCCAAAAGAAGGCATAAAAAAACCCCTAAGGAATCTATTTAGAATTTTGCCATTAAGGGGGGAAAATTCCTTCTTGACTCCAAAAGGCAATCTGATTTCTCATTGGATCAAGAAGCTCTATTATCAATGCTTGATTTAATATTAATGGCCCTGTATGTCCTGCTTTTCTTAAAAAAAATATCCAGACCTTGTTGAATGTATCTAATGTATTTGATAGCACCACCTCTCTTGGCAGTGAGTTCCATATCGTCATTGTAATTACTGTAAAGAATCCCTTCCTTTGCTGTCTCCAGTTTCAGGGGGTGACCTCTTGTTCTTGGTACATTTCTGTTAATAAACAGGTCACTGGAGAGCTCTTTATATTGGCCCTGCACTTATTTTTTATAATGTTATCATATATCACATTATTTAATAATGATACAGGTAACAACTCACATCATTCAATAATGATATGGGTAACAACTTACATCATTTAATAATGGTACAGGTTACAACTAACATTGTTCAGTAATAATATCGGTAGCAACTGAAATTGTTCATTAATGATACCAGTGACAACTCATAATTTAATATTGATACAAGTAACAACTCACATCATGTAATAATGATACTAGTAAAAACTTGCACATTTCAATAATGATGCAGGTAATAACTCACATCATTCAATAATGCTACTGGTAACAACTCACATAATTTAATAATTATAAGGGTAACAAGTCACATCATTCAATAATGGTACAGGTTAAATCTCACATCGTTCAATAATGATGCAGGTAATAACTCACATCATTCAATAATGCTACCATAATAACTCACATCATTCAATAATGCTAATGGTAACAACTCACATCATTTAAGAATTATAAAGGTAACAAGTCACATCATTTAATAATGACACGTGATTTCAATAATGGATACAGATAACAATAAATATGTCACAGTTAATGTTGTTTAAGTTTTCTCCCAAAACAAACTATATATTAAATAATCATTTTATTTTGTACTAGAAAAGAAATTAGAGTGGAGGTCAACATGATATGTGAAATTTAGGATATGGATGCCTACATGCACTACAAGCAGCACAACTCTTCTAGTTAGTTTGTGTTCCAAAAATGGGTCGACACAGTGAAAGGTAAAAAATGGCATGCATAGCTGATTGGGAAACATCAACTTCAAGCAAGTCTGAGCTATTAATGTTTTGTAGACTTGGGCAATACCTAATTTTTTGTTTTATCTGAACTCATTTTGACAGGGCCAAATTTCATACATTGACGCTTTTGGTTTTGGACAAAAATACTATTTTCATTTCATGAACTACATTCAGACAAATTGAATTGTACCAGAATAAGTCAAACAAGGTTACGTTATAGAATTTGGCATTCAAGCAAATAGTTAAAAGATATGAATTTAGTACAAACACAAATTTGTTTAAAAAGGAATGCTCAAGTCTAGTTAGAGATTAGGGCTAGGGACTAGGAGGAGTTAGGGTTTAGGGGTCAGAGTTTTGGGGTTAGGTTATGTGTGAGAGTGTGTTTGTGTGCATTAATGAGTTTCATGTGTGAGAGTGTTTATTTTGGGTTTAATAGCTATATAAGCCATATCCCAAACAGCACAAAACCAAATAGTGATAACCTGTATTATGGGTAAGGGAGGATGTACCAACATTGGTATCCGCAGAATTTCTTTCAAGCGGGGGGGGGGGGGGGGGGGGGGGGCATATTTTTTTACTGTCACTATATGCCAGGATTTAGCCATTTAATATGCCAGGATTTAACCCCTCAATATCCCCGGATTTATCCATTTAATATGCCAGGATTTAGCCATTTAATACGCCAGGATTTAACCCCTCAATATGCCAGGATTTAGCCATTTAATATGCCAAGATTTAACCCCTGAATATGCCAGGATTTTGTAATTTAATATTCCAGGATTTAGCCATTTAATATGCCAGAATTTAACCCCTCAATATGCCAGGATTTAGCTATTTAATATGCCATGATTTAGCCATTTAATATGTCAGGATTTAACCCCTCAATATGCCAGGATTTAGCCATTTAATATGCCAGGATTTAACCCCTCAATATGCCAGGATTTAACCACTCAATATGCCAGGATTTAGCCATTTAATATGCCAGGATTTGGCCATTTAATATGCCAGGATTTAACCCTTTAATATGCCAGGATTTAGCCATTTAATATGCCAAGATTTAACCCCTCAATGTGCCAGGATTTATCCATTTAATATGCATGGATTTACCCATCTAATATGCCAGGATTTAACCCCTCAATATGGCAAGGTTTAGCCATTTAATATGCATGGGATAGGTATAAGGCTATACTAGATATAAGATAAGGCCAGGGACTAATGAAAGGATTACTTTACTGAGAGGGTAGTGGATGTATGGAACAGCCTTCCAGCAGAAGTGGTAGAGGTTAATAGAGTGAAGGAGTTTAAGCATGCATGTTTAGGTATAAGGCTATCCTAGATATAAGATAAGGCCAGGGACTAATGAAAGGATTACTTTACTGATAGGGTAGTGGATGTATGGAATAGCCTTCCAGCAGAAGTGGTAGAGGTTAATACAGTGAAGGAGTTTAAGCATGCGTGAGATGGATATAAGGCTATCCTAGATATAAGATAAGGCCAGGGATTAATGAAAGTATTACTTTACTGACAGGGTAGTGGATGTATGGAATAGTCTTCCAGTAGAAGTGGTAGCGGTTAATACAGTGAATCCTGGCATATTGAGGGGCAAAATCCTGGCATAGAGTGGCAAAATGATGGCATATTGAGGGGCAAAATCCTGGCATATTGAGTGGCTAAATCCTGGCATACTGAGGGGCAAAATCCTGGCATATTAAATGGCTAAATCCTGGCATATTAAGTGGCTAAATCCTGGCATAGAGTGGCAAAATCCTGGCATATTGAGTGGCTAAATCCTGGCATATTAAAAGGCTAAATCCCAGTGCATCCGGTGCTGTGAGGAAGAACAAAGTGCCATGCCTCCAGCACAACGTGGTCTGTGAGACCACTTTCAACACTGAGCACCTTTCCTTCTGGCTGAGTGTTTCTGTTAGTATGTGAGTGTGTATGTATGTATGTATGTATGTATGTATGTATGTATGTATGCATGTATGTGACTGACTACCTGAGTGAGTGTGACTATGTGTGGTTTAGTGTAGTCTAGATTTTTTTGCTGGTTCCTTAAACTCTGTTAAGTTTGTCAAGCCCTGTTAAGTTTGTCAAGCCCTGTTAAGTCCTTTAGGTGCAATGTGGGTGCAGAGGAATGGAAAAAACCAAGAAATGCAATTTTTCAATAACTTTTTTATTACATATGAAAATAGTTGAATATTAAAAAAATCATAATCAAATAAGTATAAATGCAACTAATTGTATTAATAGATATCATATATCGAGAGAGAGAGATATGTCTGCGTGTATAGATAGGCTTGTGATTTGTGTGTAAATATATATTTTCTTTGTTTCATAATTGTACTATAGATAAATGTGGCCTTCAGTCACCTCACGGGGCTCCCATGTGTGGCATAATTAAAGAGCTCTGGTCTGTGGCATATTTAATGGCCCTGTGTGTGACATAATTTTAGGTCTCTTCTCAGTGTGGCATAGCTAATGGGGCTCCTGGTAGTGGATGTATGAAATAGCCTTCCAGCAGAAGTGATAGAGGTTAATACAGTGAAGGAGTTTAAGCATGCATGGGATAGGCATACGATTATCTTAGATATAAGATAAGGCCAGGGACTAATGAAAGGATTACTTTACTGAGAGGGTAGTGGATATATGGAATAGTCTTCCAGCAGAAGTGGTAGAGGTTAATACAGTGAAGGAGTTTAAGCATGCCTGAGATAGGTATAAGGCTATCCTAGGTATAAGATAAGGCCAGGTATTAATGAAAGGATTACTGTACTGAGAGGGTAGTTGATGTATGGAATAGCCTTCCAGCAGAAGTGGTAGGGGTTAATATAGTGAAGGAATTTAAGCATGCATGGGATAGGCATACGATTATCTTAGATATAAGATAAGGCCAGGGACTAATGAAAGGATTACTTTACTGAGAGGGTAGTGGATATATGGAATAGTCTTCCAGCAGAAGTGCTAGAGGTTAATAGAGTGAAGGAATTTAAGCATGCATGGGATAGGTATAAGTCTATCCTAGATATAAGATAAGGCCAGGGACTAATGAAAGGATTACTTTACTGAGAGGGTAGTGGATGTATGGAACAGCCTTCCAGCCAGGGGCATCTGCAGAAAGTTTTTCGGGGGGGGGGCATATTTTTACCGTCATTATATACCAGGATTTAGCCATTTAATATGCCAGGATTTAACCCCTCAATATCACAGGATTGAGCCATTTAATATGCGAGGATTTATCCATTTAACATGCGAGGATTTAGCCATTTAATATGCAAGGATTTAACCCCTCAATATGCCAGGATTTAACCCCTCAATATGCCTGGACTTAGCCATTTAATATGCCAGGATTAAGCCATTTAAAATGCCAGGATTTAGCCATTTAATATGCCAGGATTCAACCCATTTAATATGCCATGATTTGGCCATTTACTATGCCAGGATTTAACCCCTCAAGATGCCAGGATGTAACCCCTCAATATGTCAGGATTTAGCCCCTCAATATGCCAGGATTTTGGCTCGTTATCCATCCCCCCCCCCCCAGCACTTACCTTACTTGCTGTTCTTTCTCCCGCTCGTCTCCTCCGTGTAGACTTCCCTCCTGCACGGAGGAGGGAAACACAGACACCGGGTGTGATGTAACGTCATATCCGGTATCAATGTTTTTTTTTTACTAAATTTTTTTCGGCACCCACATCCAGAGGATGTGGACTGCTGGCTGCTGTCCGCATGACTGTCTCCGTGTGAGACAGTCATGTGGGCATCGGCGGGGGGCACTTTTTTCCCCTAAAAAATCCAGCCACCCCTTGCCCCCCCTGCAGACCCCCATGTGTAGCAATGATGTGTAATTAAATTGCATGTAGTAATCTCTTAGACTTCACTCAATCTGCCGCAACACACAATAGAAAACAAAAAACTATTTAAGGAAATCAAATAGTGCTTTCTGCAATCTTATCCTGCCATTTAAAGTAGATTGTTAGAGCCAAATACTGCATTCTATGGTGTTGCACTAAATTCAAATATCATTGTTTCTGATTGTAAATTTAACCTGTACACATCATTATCTGCAAAAAAATAAGAATAATTCAATTAATTGAGTTAAGGGTTGACTGAGGTAGCAAGAAAACAAAGGAGCAAAAAATACCCCAAGAGGTAAGCCGGCTCCGCTGGTAGGTGTTTAGAAATCTCCCCGTGGATGTCAGATTGTGAGTGCTTCGTCTTTTAGCTGTAGCGGCAGCAATGTAGCATGAAGGAGAAAGAGAGAACAAACGCCTGCTCTCCAGATACCCAGTATAAAATATATCAAAATTTATTAGTAGGATACTGATCCAAAAATAATAAAACTGTAAAACAACACAGGTAACAAAATAACAACACAGAGAAGGGGAACTTGTCTTACGCGTTTCATGTGTGAGAACCACGCTTAATCATAGGCTAGACTGAGGTAGCTTAATCATAGGCTAGACTGAGATAGCTCCATTACATGCCCCCATCCTCCCTCACCCCAGGACTTTTCCTGGTGACTAGTGGCAGACAGCATGGTGTCCTACCATGCTGCCTGTTCAGCTCCTCACGTGGTGAGTGCAGATAGGTCATGCCCTTTCTACTGAGGGTGGAATAATAACATTCAAAATATTTGACAGCAATCCGAACAATTCTGACCATGTCCGGACTACCCCTGGGCATGACCACCAGATATATAGCAACGAGCCTTGTTCCCTACCACATCTCCAGCATTGGTCCGATGCTTCCAGGCTGAACTTTGTTAACCTCAACGGTATATTATTTTATATTGAAGTGTAATCATATTTAAACAATGAGTGATTCTACTAACATTCTTCAAACTATGAAACCATAGCTTTTGATTAACGTTTGTGTCCAAATCTTTCCGCCAGGTATTCAAGGCTGCAATTTTAGGAGGGGGATCTAGTAGTTCAAAAAGATCATATGTTTTCCTAATTGCTTTTTTTCCCATCTTATTAGTAGTGAACATGTCCACGATCTTCCATGATACAGTATCCTTCCTGTTAGAGAAGCCCTGGGTTTTTATATAATACCCTATCCTGACAGCATTATAAGCGTCTTGCTCACATTGTATTTAGGTAATGTAGATCATTTATAGCAGTGGAGCTGGTGAACTTACCTGCTCCACGGTACTGCCAAGATGATATTTCGGCGTGCAATAGTCCTCCTGTCGCAGCTCTCTGGGATCTACATTTCCCATGAGCACTGGCTCCCAAAGTACAGCGCCCGGGAGGGTGAAGCAAAGGAGAAAGATGAGTATCTCTTATCCGAACTGACCCATATCCAAAAAAATGTTTTGGGATTTTGGGTTATTTCAGATATTGGATCTTCGGCTAAGGGATACTCAACCTGTAGTGTGAGTTTTAACACTCCCATGTCTCTCCTCTCATGCAAACGGCATCAGAATAAACAAATGGACAAATGAATGAAAGACATTTTCCTTCCATTGTGCATTTGTTCAGTTTCACATTTGGAATTCGGAAAATGGACAAACGCTGATTTTGTCCAAAAATGAATACCCAAGTCTGCTATTTTGTGCTGTTAACTTTCCAGTTAACCAAAGTTCACTTTTAGGTCAACAGACCCTGGCGACTTGGAAGCCATTCTTCAAGTCAGCACGTAGTTTTCATTTCAAGGAAGCAGGTAAAGAGAGAACCAAAGTTTCTGGCCCATTATAGCAAATAAAATCCCTGGGAGTTATATGTTATAAATACACTACCTTTTGAAGCACATTATACACAATTGTATATATAACATGAACACAGTAGATTAATTTATTTTTTCCGCTTCACAATGAGTGACATTCGTGGGGCGCAGTTAGACTGTTTACTAACTACTAATATAATCGGAATGATAACAAACTCTTAAATTATGATTGTACCACAAAGAATGTTGTAAATACATCTCATGTGCATTGTATTTATAAACATATTTCCCTTTAAATAAATCCATACAAAATAGTCATCAGAGTTATGCAAATGGTAATTATAGCTGTACATTTAATTTGATATTAAATGTATTGAGGACAGATGAAGACTTTTCTTGGGCTCTATTCCATAACCTGATTTCTTTTTTTCTATGATACTTAATACCATACACTATGGTAGAAAATTTTGGGTTAAAAACAAGTAATAAGTTCTGTTGAATAGAGCCCACTGACTGCTACTAAATATAATATATCAAGAATGCTAGTGGTAAATGGGTGGTACTATATAGTGATTAATCTACGTTACTAAAACTAAGATCACAACCATGAATGCTTATATATAAATTTAATATTTGTTTTTATCCTATTACTTTGTCAACCTACAGGAGGCTGATAGGCCAGAAACAACTTATTGTTGCATGTTTTGGGAGTGTGATCAGACTTTCAGCCGTTTACTCTATTGGTATAGTCTGTGCTGTTAGATCCATGACTGTAGCTGGGGTTGGCTGAATTGACTCACTATGTACCCTAAATAGAGCGACAGGGGAAGCCATCTCCCTGTATAGGGATATCAGATATCCCTGCCTTCATTGCTTGAAATAATAATAATTATTATTATTACCCATTGGTGCAGGTATGCCTTTGTTGGGTAATTGTTGTACTGGTGAAATGCCTTCAGTAGAGACTGTGCCTGTCTAGACGTACCCTCAAGCAATATATCTATTGAATGGGTCTTTCCTATTCAAAAGAGTCCTGTTATCCATTCTTTATCACCACAAATATTCAGGAAAAAGTGCAGTGTTCATTTTGTCAGCTAAACATTTTCACTGCATGTTTTCAGTGAATAAAACTAAACAATAAATAAAAACGAAGTTAATAGGACTAAAATGTGAGTAAAGTGTTAGGGAGGGACGATTCTATTAACCTATTTGGAGTTCTGGTTCCCATGGATCTCTAACAAAGTCCAGCCCCCTGACTCTATCTGCAGCTGGATTGGCTGAGCCACAGGCTCCCTGTGTCTGTCTGCCCCCTGAAACAATGCCCTGCAAACTGCAGAGGTAGAGGGTACTACTCCATCTGATTCGCCTGGTACTGTCACGTGTTTACTCAACTAAAATCTACTGGAGACTTAGTTGACTAAAAGAAGACTAAACTAAAATGGCATGTTAGTAAAAAGACTTTGATTACAACGAAATCAAAATTTGCCATCAAAATTAACACTGCCATAGCGGTACGGTTATAATCCTTACATCTGCTCTACCAGCCCATATGGGCATTCTAAAAGGTAAATTACATTTGTTAAAGAGCATGTAAGAAACTGCTTACTTGAAATAAATGCTTATTTCCCTTAATATGTCTGCAGGCCACACAGAAGTCACGTGGATAAAAGCTAGACTATTTTCTAAATTCTATATTCTAAAGGGAGTTTGATGACACCATCAATGTTGTGAAGATCAGTTAACAATGCTAAAAAAGGTCCAATACACGCAAAACGATCCTCCCAATTAGACATAAATAAACTGACATAAATGGGACAAATCAGGTGCCCATTGCTGTGAAAATTGTACTTGTGACTGAGGACCTCTTTCTTAGCTCAAGGGTTTCTTAATCTTTATTATGTTCTATAATACCAATCAAAGAGGATATATCACGGTTATAAAATAGTAATCTGCATGCCATGAGACTTCCTTGAGAACGTTTAAGATATTTTTTTAGATATGATTTCGATTCTTGCACATATGATTGTAGCTGAACATACTCAGACAATTTTGAAAGCAGCTAATTAATCACAGACATTTACAGGGTTCTGAATATATTCTGAAGTATTTTAGGTAAAAAACCTAGGATTTAACACATTCAAGTTTTCATATTTCTGCTTTTAAGGAATATTAGAGTATAGCCATTTATCCAGGTATTTACCTCTACCTTATCATAATCTCTGGATCGTTTCTTAAATGTTCTAAAATTTGCAGCTCCTTTTTTGTAACGTTAACATGACCATATCTGGCATGTTTCATCCTTAGGAATTTCTAATTTTGGGCCTTTGATTGCATAATAATGTTTTAATATAACATTCCTTACAAATGTATTTAAGTAAGCTGAAAACTTTCTAGTTGAAGCATATTTCTAACCCCTCATGAGAATACTGAGTTGCTCCTGACTTCCCCGTGATATTAAAAATGTCCAATGTTTCTACCACCTTTCTGTTCTTTCTCTTCTGGATCCATCTACCAGACCACTGTATCCTAATCTTACATCTTTAGCTTTTCTTCTTTGGAGAGCTATCTTTCGGATCTTGGTAAAAGTCTTATTGGGTGGTTGTCCCTGTAAAAAAAAAAAAAATGTATCTTTGAAAGAAGACAGGACTCTAAACCTAGTCTGTGATGGACAGCTACCAGGGCCTTTGCCCTCAGAATTAAAGGTTATTTGGGAACCTCTTTTCCCCTCACTAATCTTAATCAGATTTTCCTGTATTTTGGTTTTCAAATCAGATCTAACTTATTGCGATGATGTCTCTATATCTATGTACTATGTGGTTTGGTCACATCTGATGTATAATAAAAGAAAGAGGATCGCTATTTATTTATGAACTTATTACAGAAATGTATAGCTCTGTCAGTAAGTAAGAAAGTTATTTTAAAAAATGTATGACTTATATATTAAACAAATACCCATAAGTGATCTTTTTAAAAAAAAAAGTGACTCAAATAAATGATGGATACTTTTAACATATGAATATAGTATGATGATTTGTTGCTTGAAGATTCTCTTCAGTAGAAACCAAAAAAGAAAAAAATCTAACACAATAGTGTTCTCTGTAAATAAGTATAATTATTATCTAATGGATAAGGAACAATAGGTATCACACTCACAAAAGAAGAGCAATACACTAATTTAATGTGTACATAACTTCAAAATACAACCAACCAAGAGTGACAGGCTTACTGTTAAGGACAAAGCCCTGCCGGCAAATAAAAGTGGCATGTTGGTTGCGTTACTATCAGCTCGTGTGTAGATAGCCTGTCACTCTCTAATAAAACTCCAAATAACAATGTTCCTGACTAGACAAGGAGAAACCTCTGGTCTCCCCCCCTTTAGGTGTTATCCAGATAAGACTGAATTTATTATCTATGTTTCCTTCTGCCAAAAAATATAAACATCTTCTATTCACCACTTGGAATCTATAGCAGCAGATAATTTAAAGCGACAGGGACCCTCTGAGGAAACCCACCAGCAAAACGCGTCAGAGGTTCCGTGTTGCGTTCACAACAATTTTTCTGGCATTCATTGTTCCGTTTTAATATTTTGTATAATTTATCTAACTGGTATTGTGTTCTTCTTACTCTGTATCTTGAGCATTTGCATCAATACCTAGTCACTTTGTCACATCAACTTTTGAGCTAGTGTGAACAGCTCTATCTGGGATCATAGCAGCTCCCACTTTTTCTATCCCTTTTTCCACTTTTTCCTCTTTGGCGCATGTCCCTTACCCTATTCTATCATCTTCTATTTGCCTAACCCTAACATACCTCATCAACTCTTGTATATTCTCTGGAATCGCAGCATTAGCTTTTAAACATGCCCTAACCAAGCATTTTCTATATAAAAATCCTTACATGAAAAATGATGGAATGGGAACAAATAATCATATCATTTAGGTTGTGACGGATCAACATCAGGAAAATAATCATTTGGGAAGGTCCACTTTAGTGAGACATGAGCAAAGTTAAATAGCTTTCTCAAGGTCAGCACATTTAATTAAATAGTCCTCACAGCTTGTTGAAAGAGAATCTTTATGTGCCTTAAATACTTGTTAAACACTTACTGGGTGAATCTGTTTTGGTGTCTTAAAGAGATAGTGTGCCATGTTACTGGATGTAGATTAACAAATGTAACATGTTTTGTTCTTTTTATAAAGATTTATATGGATTTCATTGGCTGTCCCTCTTGAGACAATAATAGCTGCAGAAAATGTTGTCTCAAAGATTAAAGCTGTTGGAATGCTATTTATCCTCCATAGTAAACTAGAATATAATACATTTAATAATTAAGAGCAGCCTGTGGAAATGTGAACATGGGAATTTATTATATATACAAAATGGGATTTATCGTGAAGAGGTGGTATTCAAACTGACCATGATGACCCAATGTAATATTATATGTTTTTTAAAATTGTAAATTGTTGAATGTTGCTTATATTTTAGCTTGCTGATGTTAAATGTACAGTATTTGCTTGAATATAAGACAAGGTTTTTTTCAGAGCAAATGCTCTGAAAAAGACCCCTCGTCTTATATTCGAGGTCGTCTTATAGACTTACCTCAAATCGAGGTCAGACTATAAGACTGGGATCCAGGTCCCCCGCAGAGCTGCAGAGGACCTGGATCCCCCTTGCTAACAGCCGGTGGATGTCTGTGCAATGCGCGCAGACATCCTCCGGCTGCCCCCACTAGCCACCAGACGGAAATGTCAGGCAGTATAGTACGTATCGAGCAGACATCCCCCGGCTGCCCCCACTAGCCCACAGAGAGAGAGAGACAAGGTGAGGGGAGGGGGGAGGGGGGGGGAGAGAGAAACAAGGATAGGGAGAGAGGGGGAAGAGAGAGACAAGGGAAGGGGGGGAGAGAGAGACAAGGGGAGGGGGGGAGAGACAAGGTGAGAGAGAGATAAAAGGAGGGATGGAGGTGGAGAGAGAGAAAAGTTTGGGGGAGAGAGAGAAAAGTTTGGGGGAAGGGAGAGGTACCACTGGGGGGGGGGGGGGAGAGAGAGACAATGCTGGGAGGAAGGGGGGGAGAGAGAGACAAAGCTGGGGGGAGGGGGAGAGAGAGGCCACATTGGCACATAAAAGGAAATAAAAACAAGAAATGCATTTGTTTAATATTATAATTTTTATTAAATATTAAAAAGCAATTTACATGTGAATATATACAAGTTAAACTTTTTTCCTAAAGGGTAGTCTTATATTTAGGCTTTTAGTTTTTCCTAAAGGAATATCCAAAGTTTGGGGGGTCGTCTATTAATCAAGGTCATCTTATATTCGAGCAAATACGGTATTTACATTCTTTAAAATCCTGCTATTTGACTACATTGAAGACACTATATTTAACCAGCACTACATTTACATAATTACATTTTCCAGCCTATTTACCAATAATAAAGAGGACATGAAATAGTAACTTAGAAAAACTTGACAATATATCAGGGCCAGTGACGTGAGATTTCCCCAAGTTGTGTTCCATCACCAAGTCACAACTGGCAAAATGAGAACAAATGTTCTTTTGTGTCCAATCTTACTGTGCAGTCCCTTTTTTTCCAAAGCTAATGAGTGGGGCTTTGTGGCTGGATACCACCATGTGTAGGAATTGTATTATAACTCATTGATCTTTGCAACTGCAATCTTGCGTATGAATTCGCTGTTCATTGCCTAAACACAAGGGTGTAGATCTGCAGCCCTGCAACTGTTTATGAACACCATTATTAAGGTGACAAAGAATTGTGGGAGATGATGTCCTTCAACAGCTGGAACTGGAGTTTGACACCTCTGGAAAAATCTGCAGAAACAAAGTGCTATGTAATAAGGAGGCTGCTACAGGAGAAAGTGCCAAGTTAGAGGAGATGTCTAAAAAAACAGGCTATCCAGATGCAACAGCACTAAGGAGGTCATAGAAGCATAGAATGTGTCGGCAGATAAGAACCATATGGTCCATTTAGTCTGCCCAATTTATTAAATACTTTTATTAGTCCCTGGCCTTATTTTACATCTAGAATAGACTTGTGCCTATCCCATGCATGCTTAAACTCCTTCATTGTGTTTACCTCTACCACTTCTGCTGGAAGGCTATTCCACATATCCACTACCCTCTCAGCGAGGTAATATTTCCAGATATAACTTTTAAAACTTTGCCCCTCTAATTTAAGACTATGTCCTCTAGTTGTGGTAGTTTTTCTTCTTTTAAGTATTCTCTTCTCCTTTACTGTGTTGATTCCCTTTATGTATTTAAATGTATCTATCATATCCCCCCTGTTACGTCTTTCCTCCAAGCTATACATGTTAAGATGCTTTAACCTTGCCTGGTAAGTTTTATCCTTCAACCCATAAACCAGTTTAGTAGCCCTTCTCTGAACTTTCTACAAAGTATCAACATCCTGCGGTCTGCAGTTATGTGTACAATATTCCAACTGCTAATACCGCTCTCTATGCAACCAAGCATTTTGCTAACATTTCCTACTGCTCTATTACATTGCCTACCTGCTTTTAAGTCCTTTAAAACTGTATAAAATATTCTATATTCTGCTTTTGGGTTTTTATGCCCAAGGTATTATCTTGCACTTATTAAATTTCAGTTTTCACAGCTCATTTGGCTTATCCCTCGACGAACCCTGCTGCAAATCCTTGTATCATCAGCAAAAAGACATGGAAATCAATAAGATTAGTTTGGCATGGTCTCCCTGAAGTAAACCAAAGTTGTCTCTGATCTTGAAATCCATGTGATTTCACAAGCATAAATTTATTATAGAAGTCCAATAGAAAGAACGGGAGCTGAATGAGTGTAGGTATAATGCTGTAGTATGTTCCTGCAAGAATGGGCACAGCCATATTTGGTCAGGAGAAAAATGGATTCATTTGATTCAAGATCCCAGTCATCTGGACAAGTCATAGGGAGTAACTATAGATAATTAGTGATAAATAACTGGGAATTTCTAATAAAGGTTGAGTCAAGAGGCTAAAAGTATAAGAAGCAAATCAGCATCAGCTTGTGCCTCCCTGCTACCACTGGAAATCTGTCAAAAGAACAAATAGTCTGGCTGGCAAAGAATATCAGCACCTGTCCCCCCTGTGGCTGCCTTTAGACTACACAGCAAACAAAACAGAAAGGCAGGAGCCGTGTTACGAATACAATAAGACCAGTATTATTGAGTTGTCACTTGCATGGACCTGACTCAATGCAATGAAAGAAGGTTAAGATGCAGTTTTGTAGAAATGATGGAGGTCATATGATTAGTTAGCGATGAAGAGAAGAGAATAGTGTAAGCAAAACAAGGTAAAAATAGTAGACTGATCTTTACCACATTTATGGGAAAGAAAATACTTAGTTTTCCATGGTATTCTGTTACTGAGACTCTCTTATATCTCTTCAAGTGCCCTCTACCATCGTATTGCTCTAGCTTAGGGACGTGAGAAATGCGTGTGTGCATGTTGGGCCATTTTATGTTTATATTATATTTTTTGTTTACAGTAATGGTAAATAATAGCTTGTTAGCCATATACAAAAAAATGTTTTTAGCAGTAAATACAAAAGCAATTAAAAACAAGTTTAAATTAACTTTATTCAAACCAAACTATGCATTCGGAGGGATAATGAGAGCAGTTAAGTCAGCTGGGCCACACCTTGCTGTCAAACATGGTGCATTTGGCCCACGTACCGCACCTTGGGCACCCCTGGTATACAGGGGGTGCAGAATTATTAGGCAAATGAGTATTTTGACCACATCATCCTCTTTATGCATGTTGTCTTACTCCAAGCTGTATAGGCTCGAAAGCCTACTACCAATTAAGCATATTAGGTGATGTGCATCTCTGTAATGAGAAGGGGTGTGGTCTAATGACATCAACACCCTATATCAGGTGTGCATAATTATTAGGCAAGTTCCTTTCCTTTGGCAAAATGGGTCAAAAGAAGGACTTGACAGGCTCAGAAAAGTCAAAAATAGTGAGATATCTTGCAGAGGGATGCAGCACTCTTAAAATTGCAAAGCTTCTGAAGCGTGATCATCGAACAATCAAGCGTTTCATTCAAAATAGTCAACAGGGTCGCAAGAAGCGTGTGGAAAAACCAAGGCGCAAGATAACTGCCCATGAACTGAGAAAAGTCAAGCGTGCAGCTGCCACGATGCCACTTGCCACCAGTTTGGCCATATTTCAGAGCTGCAACATCACTGGAGTGCCCAAAAGCACAAGGTGTGCAATACTCAGAGACATGGCCAAGGTAAGAAAGGCTGAAAGACGACCACCACTGAACAAGACACACAAGCTGAAACGTCAAGACTGGGCCAAGAAATATCTCAAGACTGATTTTTCTAAGGTTTCATGGACTGATGAAATGAGAGTGAGTCTTGATGGGCCAGATGTATGGGCCCGTGGCTGGATTGGTAAAGGGCAGAGAGCTCCAGTCCGACTCAGACGCCAGCAAGGTGGAGGTGGAGTACTGGTTTGGGCTGGTATCATCAAAGATGAGCTTGTGGGGCCTTTTCGGATTGAGGATGGAGTCAAGCTCAACTCCCAGTCCTACTGCCAGTTCCTGGAAGACACCTTCTTCAAGCAGTGTGTCAAGATTGAGGTTTTCGGAGCATAGAGCAGGGGATGCTATCTCTTGCTGGTAACCCTTACCAGGTGGTCCACAAGTATATATAGGCAGAGCACCCTGGTAAGGATAGGAGCACGAGAGTGCCACAAAAGGATAATCCAAAAAGCGAAGTCAGGAAACAGTCCAATAGATCAGGGCAGGCAGCGGTCAAAGAGTAGTAATCCAAACAGGGGTCAGGGTTCAGGCAAACAGGGTAATCCAGAAGGCAAGCCAAAGGTCAGGTAACGGGAAATCCAAAAGATATACTGTAGCACAGCAACAAAGGGGAAACTAGAGACTGAAGTCCAAGGACAAACAGGAACCAAAGCTCTGGAACACTGGAGCAATGAAGAAACAGTTTGAGGGGTTTTTATAGTGCTGTGGGTCTCCACTCCTCCCCTCAGTGGGACAAGCTCCTCACTTGAAGGGATGTTAGAGGGGTGTGCTTTTCTAGCACATACCCCTCTATCTCTGTGCTTGGAGTTAATAGGAGATTTGGCAGAGTTTACCTCCCTCCTACAGCTGGAAATAGGTTCCCCTTGATTGGGGTGAAGTCTGGAGGATGCATCCTGGACTTGTAGAAACTCTAGGCCCTGGTTTCGGCCTACCGTGCTACCGCGATCGCGGATAGAAGATTGTACTACAGGTCCCGGCTTCGGCCTACTCCGCGATCGCGGATTACTTAAGGGACTTGCTGGATGCCTGGAACTACTGGAACTGCAGGTAAGGGCCAGAGGGGCATGACACAGTGGTACAGGAAGAAGTCTGCATCCTTCAAGAAAAACATGATTTTCATGCAGGACAATGCTCCATCACACGCGTCCAAGTACTCCACAGCGTGGCTGGCAAGAAAGGGTATAAAAGAAGAAAATCTAATGACATGGCCTCCTTGTTCACCTGATCTGAACCCCATTGAGAACCTGTGGTCCATCATCAAATGTGAGATTTACAAGGAGGGAAAACAGTACACCTCTCTGAACAGTGTCTGGGAGGCTGTGGTTGCTGCTGCACGCAATGTTGATGGTGAACAGATCAAAACACTGACAGAATCCATGGATGGCAGGCTTTTCAGTGTCCTTGCAAAGAAAGGTGGCTATATTGGTCACTGATTTGTTTTTGTTTTGTTTTTGAATGTCAGAAATGTATATTTGTGAATGTTGAGATGTTATATTGGTTTCACTGGTAAAAATAAATAATTGAAATGGGTATATATTTGTTTTTTGTTAAGTTGCCTAATAATTATGCACAGTAATAGTCACCTGCACACACAGATATCCCCCTAAAATAGCTAAAACTAAAAAAAAAACTAAAAACTACTTCCAAAAATATTCAGCTTTGATATTAATGATTTTTTTGGGTTCATTGAGAACATGGTTGTTGTTCAATAATAAAATTAATCCTCAAAAATACAACTTGCCTAATAATTCTGCACTCCCTGTAGTTGCTCGACTTTAGCTTAAAAATCTGGGTTCCATCTTTAAAGAGACACGACCACTAACATAACATGTAACTAGATAGCCTGGTCCTTCAAAACAAACACATATATAAATCATATGCCGTTGTTTTTTTTTTAAATATGAATTAATATTGAATTATTTGCAAATAAAAGGAAAAATACAATTAGGTGTTTATCTCCAGCATCCATTCTGAGAATACTTCCCATGATGCAACATCATCCAAAATCTTCCAGCCAGTCTCACTTTACAACTGTTGCCAAAGCCTGCATGATGATGTCAGAAGATACACCCCTGTTCTCTTACTGGCTCCTGTGTATCACTAGTGGGCAGGACTAGGTGGCAGTGTGCAAGTTTTTTTTACCTGCCTTCCAACATAAAGAAAGGAGATTAACCTGATCAAACAGGATCATAACTCCACCCCATGTGATGTAATAGTTACATTACCCTCCCATTCAATGCAAAACCTATGATCAGAATTCTGACTTATAGACTGCATTCTGTGTCCCCAGCCCCAAAGTGAGATACTAGGGCTGTAAAGTCACTCATGGGTGGTACCAGTGGCGGATCCAGGGGGGGAGCCCAACAGGGCAATTGCCCCCCCCACCCCACCCCCACCCCCGAGAAGAGGGGAAAAAAACTGCTTTTTTAAAAAAAAAACGCGCTTGTAGGCAGAGACGGAGGTGAGAGGGGATCGGAAGATCCCCCTCACCATCGCTCTGCCTGCCAGGCTGCACGGGGAGTCGAACAGTGCTGCCTGTTTGGTTTCCCGTGCAGTGTGAAACGGAAGTGCCGAAAGGTCACGCCTGGGAGCCGAACAGGCAGCATGGAGGAGACCATGCTGCCTGCCACTAGACACCAGGGAAAGGTAAGTGCTGGGGAGTGTGGAGATGTACTGAGGAAATTGGCAGGGGCTTATTAATAATAAATAACACTGGCTTAGTATTGGGAAAATTAACAGGGGCATATCAAATGGCATATAACACTGGCATATTATTGGGCAAATTGGCTGGGGCATATTAAATGACAAATAACACTGGCATATTATTGGGCAAATTGGGTGGGGCATATTAAATGGCAAATAACTGGCATATTATTGGGAAAATTGGCTGGGGCATATTAAATGGCAAATAACTGGCATATTATTGGGAAAATTGGCTGGGGCATATTAAATGGCAAATAACACTGGCATATTATTGGGCAAATTAGCAGGGGCATATTAAATGGCAAATAACACGGGCATATTATTGGGCAAATTGGCTGGGGCATAGTAAACGGCAAATAATACTGGCATATTATTGGGCAAATTAGCAGGGGCATATTAAATGGCAAATAACACTGGCATATTATTGGGCAAATTGGCAGGGGCATATTAAATGGCAAATAACACTGGAATATTATTGGGCAAATTGGCTGGGGCATATTAATGGCAACTAACACTGGCATATTATTGGGCAAATTGGGTGGGGCATTTTAAATGGCAAATAACACTGGCATATTATTGGGCAAATTGGCTGGGGCATATTAAATGGCAAATAACACTGGCATATTATTGGGCAAATTGGCTGGGGCATATTAAATGGCAAATAACACTGGCATATTATTGGGCAAATTAGCAGGGGCATATTAAATGGCAAATAATACTGGCATATTATTGGGCAAATTGGCTGGGGAATATTAATGGCAAATAATATTGGCAATGTGTATGTAAATGGGGTGATGGAAGCATGTAAATGGGGTGATGGGGCTTGTCCTTGGTGTGCAACGTGGGTTATGGGTCATGTCGTGGGTGTGCATCGTGGGTAGGGGGGGGCCCAAATGTTGTCTGGTTAGGGAAGCACAAAACCAAGATACACCACTGGGGGGCAGAGAGAGAACACTGATGGGGGGGAGAGGAGAGCACACTGATGGGGGGAAGAGAGAGGACAGAACACTGATGGGAGGGGAGAGAGGAGAGAACACTGATGGGGGAGAGAGGAGAGAACACTGATGGGGGAGAGAGAGGAGAGAACACGTATGGGGGAGAAGAGAGAACACTGAAGGGAGGAGAAGAGAGAACACTGACGGGTGGGGGAGAGAGGAGAGAACACAGACGGGGGAGAGGAGGAAAAGAGACAGCTATTGGGAAGAGGAGAGACACATACATGTTTAGAGGGACAAAGAGACAGTCATAGGAGGTAGAGAATAGAGAGAGACATGGGAAGGGAGAGAAGACAGACAGACATGGGAAGGGAGAGGAGAGAGACATAAATGGGATGGTAGAGGAGAGACAGACAGATTTGGGATGGCAGAGGAGAGACAGACAGATATGGGATGGCAGGAGAGACAGACAGACATGGGAGAGAAGAGACAGACAGACATGGGAGAGAAGAGACAGACAGACATGGGAGAGAAGAGACAGACAGACATGGGAAAGGAGAGACAGACAGACATGGGAGAGGAGAGACAGACAGACACGGGAGAGGAGAGACAGACAGACATGGGATGGGAGAGACAGAGAGATGGGAAATGAGAAGAGAGACAGACGGACATGGGAAAGAAGAGGATACAAAGACGGACATGGGAAGGAAGAGGAGAGAAACGGACATGGAAGGAAGAGACACAGGGAGTGAGAGGAGTGCGACAGATATGGGAAAGGAGAGCAGCGTGACAGAAGGACATGAGAGAGAGGAATAGAAAGACGGACATGGGAGAGAGGAGAAGACAGACGGACATGGGAGAGAGGAAAAGACAGGCGGACATGGGAGTGAGGAAAAGACAGACTGACATGTGCCCCTCCTGAGATCAGACTCTGGATCCGCCCCTGGGTGGCACCCAGAAACACTATATTTCACAAAATGGTGGTGCCCAGTCACACTTATTTAGTAAAAGATTTCATAAAATAAACTCACAAAACAAAATCAAAAGACATATCTTAAATCAACAATGCAAAATAAAAAAAATAAAACCTTTCCATTTTTTGGTGGGAGTGTCCCTAATATTTAAACTCCCAACACCCCCTCCCTTTTGACTGAGGCAACCACAAAATTGGTACTCATAGGTCAATCTGTAATGCAAACCATGTGACATATTGTAGTGACACCCAGATTGCAAATAAATTCTGATTAGGTACAGTGAAGCAAATAGAAGCTGAAACTTAGTTTGCCACAGGTGTCAACAATGGAGAATAAGGCAATTCCTTAATTAAGGTATTTTGTGTACATGTAATATGTTTAATTCCAATACAGCTCCAATGCACAAGAATATATGCTAGGAATGGATTGTGTCATGATTACACACCCCACATCATACGTACATGAAACTGTGAATGTATTTAACATTTTATATGATAACATGATTGAACAAGAAGTGTTTTTAATCTACATACTACAAAAGTTATATAGCCGGTAAAAAAAATGACCGAGGTGGCCACCCTAATAATATCATGAGCATAAGCACCAGTGGGGTATCTTGGTTTTGTGTTGCCCTAGGAAGACAAAATTTGGGCAACCCCCCACCCACGTTGAACACCCACGACTAGGGTTGCCACCTGGCCAGTATTTTACCTGCAGGCCGGTAAAAAAATTGGCATCAGGCCAATGTTAAGTCTATGGAGACAGTACCAAGTCCGGTATTTTTTTGAAGAAAAAGTGGCAACCCTGCCCACGACATGACCCATAACCAACATTGCACACCAAGGACATGCCCCATCACCCCATTTGCATGCCCCAATCACCCCATCACAGGGGCGCTTTAAGACTCTAGTGGGCCCTGAGCAAAGTCTTTAGCAGTGGACCCCACTCGACCCAATTTTTCGAAAGTCGCATTGTAAAAAACTGTATGTAAATGTAAACTTTTTAATATTATATTCAACTATTTTCATACCACATTCAACTATTTGTATATTTAATAAAAAAATGTTAGTGAAAAGTTGCATTTCTTGTTTTTATTCCCTTTTTATGCACCCACATTGCACCCAAAGGACTTCACACAGCACTTGTCATGCACCTATATTGCACCTACAGCACTTAGCTTGCACTCATATTGCACACACATAATTTGACATGCTACAGTGTCACAGAAAATACCACAGTGTCACTTTGTCCCACAGAACTGCCCCTGCAGATCAAGCCAGAGTGTCACTTTGTCCCATAGTACTCGTTATTGTGCCCCACAGAACATGCCATAGCATCAGTTTGCCAATTAAAATAAGCCACTGTCAGGTACCAATTAACATGCCACAGTCACTTTGTCATTGACATATGCAACAGTCAGTTGGTGCTACTAGCTATTTACATTTTCTATGTTCTCTTATTGGTGCTAGTAGCTATTTACATTTTCTATTTTCTCTTATACCATTGAAGCTAATTACTGTCATTAATTGCACTTGGAGCACTATTTGCATGGTTTATTTTTTTAATTGTGTATACACCTTTCTTACATCTTTGCATTTCAGTTATTAAGTGGCACGTCAGCTGAATTTTTTTCCACAGAAAAATGTTCATATGATATGCTCTATTTATTATCCGCATTATCTATTAAAATGTACGTTTTATCTTTCTTGATATCCTAGGCCCTGTATTATTCTCTCCTAAGCTTTTACCTCCCGCTCCTTCTGTCACTATTTGTTACAGTAGCAACTTTGTTTGTTATTAAAAAGTTTACTATTCAAATTAGGTAATACATGTGAGAAGAACAGTTCCATTGGTAGAGAAAGCTAAGGAGCAATACTTGTACAGGCTTCAGGCCTGGTTACATAAACATGATAATATTCAGAATTGCAAACTGTCACGAGACGGATTTGGAGATCCACTGTGACGGGGGTTCTTAGAGAGCCTTGGAGGCCAGAAGACTCCCTGTGGACTATGGACCCTCTCTGTTGATATATTAGTTTGGGGGTACACACTTTGAGGGCACCAGTGGAACCCTTGTTTTCAACTGGACTTCAAACACAGGCACTCAGGTTGTCAGCCAAGATGTGTACCCTTGGGTCCAAACCTTTGTCCCATTCCCCAGGTTAAGATTGAATCCTATCATGTAAACCCCTGTCATTATGTCACCTTATCCATTGTCTTTATGAAAGTCATTAAGTTTCCTGTTGTGCAGTGATGTCCCTCAAGTAACTTAAAGTTACTTTAACTGAGTGTACTCTGTATGTATCTGAACTTGACACCTTTCTATCCTGAAAGGTGTGAGGCAGGATTTCCCCTTTGTATGTCCTTATGTTAAACTTTAATCCTGTTATAGTTCCTTTGTCTTTTTTATCAAGATGTTCAACTGTATATAGTCTCTGTTTGATTTATCAATAAACAATTCTTTTGATTTTACCCAACACGACCGGTCTCGTCTGCTAAGTTGGGGAAGTGCTAGCAGGGAACCAGTGATTATAGCCCCGTTTGGCTATTTGATATTTACCGGACCTGAGGCGTGATTTTGTGGAACTGATTCTGGTAAGAGATACCCATCTAGTAGCCCTCCCCTGACACAAATCATTTCAGTTGTAATAAGATGGGTCAGTTTTTGTCCAGGTAATTACATTTTATTACACATTTTCAAACACCGCAGTCTGCATTTTAAAAAAACCCTAACAACAAAAGGTATCTTATGTAGACTTGCAGATCCAGTACACTGTTAGACAGTTGGATGATTTGAGTGGTATAGGAATAAGTATGTGAAGCAGGCTTTTTTTACGCTCCTTAAAGTAAGTCGCAATATTTTATTAAAGTAATACAGAGTTCTGGAAGTTTTCTGAGTACTGTTCTTTATCTGCTGTTAGTGACTAGGCTTGCCACCAAACCTCTATTTTACCGGTAGGTAAAAAAATTCACTTGAAGCAGGGGTTAAATCTATGGAAGCAATAGCAAAGCTGGTATTATTTGACGAAAAGGTTGCAACTAGACATGTGCATTCGTTTTTGGACGAATGCATTTTCGTCCGAAAATAGCATTTTCGTTCATTCGTTTGAAAAACGAATAACGAAAATGCTAAGCTAACGAAAGCTGAATGAACGAATGGTTAATAAACGAAAATCATTCGTTCATTCGTCCATTCGTAGTACTATTGGCATTCTATAAGCCGAAATAGAGTCAGTTTATAGAATACAATAGCATAGTACACTACATTCCATAAACCGACATAATGAACCACTTTCGGTTTATGGAATGCATGTAAGTCTATTGGCATTCTATAAACCGACTCTATTTCGGTTTATAGTAATGCCAATACTATTGCACGAATGGACGAATGATTTTCGTTTATATTAAACCATTAGTTCATTCGTTCAACTTCTTAGCTTTCTATAAACCGAAACAGAGTCCCCATTCATAAATTTTTATGAATGGGAACTTTAGTTCGGTTTAAAGAAAGCCCTTAGTATTACATGTAATCCATAAGCCGAAAGTCTATAAACCGAATGTTCGGTTTATAGACTTTCGGCTTATGGAATACATGTAATCCTATTGCTATTCTATAAACCGAACGTTCGGTTTATAGAATAGCAATAGGATTATATGTATTCCATAAGCCGAAAGTCTATAAACCGAACATTCGGTTTATAGACTTTCGGCATTTGTAATGAATGTAATAGTACTATTGGCTTTCCCTACACAGAGACAGAGTCTCCATTCATAAAATGTTTATAGATACGACACATTTAAAAGACATTGGGATTTAGATTTGCTCCATATGCATAACCCTCATTGAAACACAGCCTGCCTGTAACATTCATTGGTAAGGTATAGTTACCAGTAAATAAAAATGTTTTTTTTTTTTTTAAATGCATTCTTTGTTTTTATTTCCTTTCTCTGCAACCTTTCTCTCCATTTTCCTGCCCTACTTTCATTTTTACCCACCCCCACATCCCTTGCCATTGCACACACATAACTCGCCACAATACCACCTGGCAGCACCCATACTGCACCTGATTGCACCCACAGGTCTTGCCAGAGAATTGAGATTGCACCCACGGTTCTTGCCAGAGCACCCAGACTGCACCCACGGGTCTTGCCAGAGCATCTGGATTGCTCCCATAGGTTCTTTCTAGGCACCCATGTTGCACCCACATGACTTGCCAGAGCACTCAGTTTGCACCCACTAGTCTTGCCCAGCATCAGCATGGCATACACACAGGTCTTGCCAGTGCACCTAGATTGCGCACACAGTTATCGCCAGAGCACCCAAATTGCACACACATGACTTGTTAGAGCATCCCAGTTGCACACACAGGTCTAGTCAAGTACCCAAATTACATGTACAAGTCTTGCCCAGCATCAGCATGTGTCAGGTTCTTCCCCGCAGCAGCTCCCCTGAGTATACCCTCTCTCCCAGCCGAGATCTGTCACACGCGCTTGCCAGCGCGTCCACATCATCACGTGATGTGTTTCCATGGAGGCGCGCGCCCGATGACGTCACGCGCGTCGCATACCCGCGAGGCGCGGGAAGATTTAAAAGTCAGAATCACCAAGCAAACAGTGCTTGGTGATTCTCGTGTATTTCGATAGCCTAGCGTTCCCTTTATATTTGATTGTTGCTGAACCTGGATTTCCTGACTACCCTTCTGCCTGCCTGTGCCCCTTGATACCTGGACTGTTTCTCGTTATTCTGATTCTCTGGTAACCTGACCCTGGCTTGTCTCTCGTTTTTGCTACCTCTCTATTGCCCCTGATCTTGGACTGTTATCGTTTTGCTTATTATCATTGTGGATTACAACTGCTGCAAGTTCCTGCATTTAACCCCTGTCAGTGTGGATTATAACTACTGCAAGTTCCTGCATTTAACCCCTGTCAGTGTGGATTATAACTACTGCAAGTTCCTGCATTTAACCTCTGTCAGTGTGGATTACAACTGCTGCAAGTTCCTGCATATAACCCTTGTCTGTGTGGATTGTGCAGAGGTGGGAGCTTCACATTCTTTGTTTATATATATCTGTATTATACCATCCTGCATTTTGGTCTTCATCCAGTATAGCTCTTCTCACAGCATGGCACACACACAGGTCTTGCCAGTGCACCCAGATTGTGCACACAGGTATTGCCAGAGCACCTAAACTGCACACACAGGTCTTGCCCAGCACCCAGGTTGCAGAACCAAACTTCTATACAGAGGTCTTTCCAGAGACCCCCCAATTGTGCCCACAAGACTTGCGAGAGCACACAGATTGCACCCACAGGTCTTGCCAGAGCACCCAGATGGCACACACGGGACTTGCCAGAACACCCAAATTGCACACACAAGTCTTGCAAGAGATACCAAGACTGAACCCATAGGACCAACACCCAGGTTTCAGCACCAAGATTATCCCCTCTCCCAGGCAGTCCTCAGTCATTCCAACAATTAATATGGATGGCATGGATAACTCTAATGAGATAGAGGGACTTGTAGAGTTAAAACAAATGGATAATGGCCATTATTTACCCAAAAAACAAGGTCGATACGATTTATTTGATTTGGTTTATTTATTTAATCCCCACTCTACTTTTACCAATAAGTTAAAAAAAACACAGAGGCATAACATTTTTGATACAACCACTTTCTCGTGAGCTGTGGGGACAAGGACACAAAAATGTACTTATTGGCTCACCTTTGAAGCAGTAAATATTCCCATTGCTTATTCAGTTGCTCAACTATCTCAGAAACTTGGTATCCAGACTTTAGTATGATTACACTACATTACATGACACATAGACAAGGGCATTGTTTAGAGCTAGAGTAGACCAGACTGTGTTAAAACTGCTGTGGTTCCTAATATTACCTGCACTGAAATAGCACAGACTAGATTTAATCATCATTGTGGAAAACATTTATAAGAAACTGTAAACAAAATAACTGCATAACTAAAAACATGTCTGCTTACACGTGCAGATACTCACACCACACAAAGAATGTTTAGGGATACAGGCTTTGAGTAAATACTATTTGAATACAGGGGCACCACAAATATGCTTTTTAAAGAACTGCACTTTAAGGAGAGTCTTTTTCGGGTACAAGTGGATTATTACATAGGAAGGAGGAGCAGGATGATTAACTTGTTGACAAGTTTGTTAGTGATACTTACTAAAGGATGACATTTTTCAATGTTTTTATCACTGCATGTTAAATCATCATTATGTCAAACCGATAGCATTGCACCATTAATATTTCAGAATAGGGTAATTATATTTTAAAGCACATTTGAAAAATACACCTTTTACAAATAGGAAACAAATAAAATACATTGCCTTATATTGCTCCGTATGCACAACCCCATTAAAACACAGTCTGCCAGTCACATTCAGTGGTAAGGTAGAGTTACTAGTAAATAAAAATATATTTTTAAATACATGTTTTTATTTCCATTCTTTGCACCCTTTCACTCAAGTTCCGTGCACTGCTTTCATTATTGCCCCATATTCCTTTGTCATTGCACCCACATAACTTGCCACAGTACGACCTTACAGCCCCCACATTACACCAGAATGCACCCACAGGTCTTGCAGGAGCACCCAAACTGCACACACAAGTCTTTCCAGAGAACCCAAATTGCACCCATGGGTCTTGCCAGAGCACCCAGATTGCACCCACAGGTCTTGCCAGAACACCCAAATTGCACCCATAGGTCTTGCTATAGCACCCAGATTGCACCCACAGGACTTGCCAGAGCACCCACATTGTACCCACATGTCTTTCCCAGCACCAAGAAGACACACACACAGGTCTTACCACAACATCCAAAATGCATATCCAAATGACTCCTTTGAGCACCCCAATTGCACACACAGGTCTAGCCAAGTCTTGGACAGCTTTTCATTTTAATTATAGATGAAAAAGCTACATTGTAATAAGCCATTGAGATTGCTTTAATTTGTTTTAGTGACATGATTGGACCTATTCAGTGGCCTGAGTTAACTGATCTCATGTCATTGAATACCATAGATTGCAACAGAAAATTTTGAGGTGAAAACCAGTGATAAGTGATATTTTATGTCATTGAATCGGATCCAATAGTGTAAAAACACGCAACTTACTTTTGTGTCTTAATGTCAGCACTCAATCACTGATAGCATTGGCCTGTGTAAGAACAGTAAATGTCTGTGTCGTTATGAAAGAAATCGAGGAATCCAGTCAAATATCTAACTACAAATTAAATGTATCGAAATCTATCGCCCAGTACAATAATTTCAGTCAATGACATAAGAATAATCCAGGATCAATACCAATTTAATCATCTGAAAGAATTTACATACTTAAAAATATAATATTTAAATGCCTTTATTTATTTATTTTATTTTAATTTTCTTTCTATGCACTTGTGGTCCTACACCCTTGGATCAGGTTCCTGCCAAAGCTTGGGATGTGAAGCACACAATCATGGGGTCTTGCATGGTGGACGAGATGATTGTTGGCAGGAATGTGTACAGTTGACAGACAAAACATGTAAGTATTAGGAGCTATACACGTTTAGAAAAACTAGTGACTGTTATGCTCACAAGAGGTCCAGATTTTTTAAATCAAACTCAAGGACATTTTTTAATGTTATTATTTTAAGGAAGACAGTAAAAATCCATTTTATGAGCCTATTTTACACTGGGCAAATGACTTAACACTGGGTTCAGTGGTGTATCTTGATTTTGTGCTGCCCTAGGCAGACAAAATCCGGGCACCCCCCTACCCAAGCTGCACATGCAGACATGCCCCATCATTCAGACTCACATCAAGCTCATACTCCCATCACACACACACTCCCATCACACTCAGTCACACACTCCGACTCCCATCACACTCAGTCACACACACTGTCTCCCATCACACACACTCTGACTCCCATCATACTCAGTCACACACACTGTCTCCCATCACACACACTCTGACTCCCATCACACTCAGTCACACACACTGTCTCCCATCACACACACTCTGACTCCCATCACACACACTCTGACTCCCATCACACTCAGTCACACACACACAGTCTCCCATCAGCACTTACCTTTCCTTGGTGGCTAGTGGCAGGCAGCATGGTCCCTCCATGCTGCCTGTTCGGCCTCCCGGCGATTGTGCCGACAGGTCACGTTACCGGGCACGCGTATGACGTCAGCGCCCCCGTCACGTGACTGTCGGGACTTCCGTGTCGGCACACTGCACGGGGAGCCGAACAGGCAGCACGGAGGTATCTCTGTGCTGCCTGTTCGGCTCCCAGTGTAGCCTGGCAGGCAGAGCGATGGTGAGGGGGGATCTTCCGATCCCCTCTCACCTCCGTCTCTGCCTGCAAGCGCGGTCTTTTTTTTTTTTTAAAGGCCCTCGTTTGTTTGTTTTTTATTATTTTTTGTTTTTTTTCAGTGCTGGGGGGGCGCTGCCGCCCCCAAAATTTGCCGCCATAGGCATCCGCCTAGGATGCCTCGCGGTAAATACAGCACTGACTGGGTTATGGTTATCAAGCATATGGGCTAATACCCTGGCATTGTCAAGTGTATGAGCTGATTGCCTATCACTGGGCTTTGGTTGATTAGTTTGGTCACTGGCTGTTTGCCAATTATATTTACAAATATTTGTAAATACTTAGTACAAGGTCTTGATGTAGGGACCTGAAACCTAGCACTGTCTACTGGGTATTATCAGTGATGTAAACTGGGCACACACCTGGTCCTCTTAGTCTAAAGTTGGGTAGAACTACACAAGAGATCAGACAGGAATAATCTCAAATGATCAAGATACTCTAATATCCAGAAGGTAAAATAAATGTACAATTTGTATCTAACTAAATATACATTTGAAGGTTCATTTTTTTTTATTTTTGTATATGTGTGTACGTGACATCTCAATTTGGTCATTTGCATAGTAATACACTACAGGAGGGTCAAAATTTCTTACATAAGCAACATAACTGATCATCTGTAAATAAATGTAGAATAACAGACATAATTGGGTTAGACAAGCCAGAGAAGGTTTTGTGATGTATCTCAGGTAATATGGCAATATTATGGGAGTAGATGAGTTAGTTTAAGGTGCCTCAAAGAAAACAATTTTGATATATTTTTGAAGGTATGTAAATGAGAAGAAAGTCTAATAGCAAACAGTAACACACAGCTCTGAATAGTGGTGTGGAGAAGCTAAACTGTTACTAATGAGAGATGATATTTAGCTTGGGGGTTAATCAGGTTAATCTCCTCTCTTTGTGTTGGAAGGCAGGTAAAAAAAAGTTGTACACAGCCACCTAGTTTTTCAGACTATGATACACAAGACCCAGTAAGACAGCAGGGGAGTATGTTATGACATCATCATGCAGGCTTTGGCCACAGTTGTAAAGTGAGACTGGCTGAAATATTTTGGATGATGTCGCATCATAGGAAATATTTGCAAAATGGAGCCAGGAGATAAACACCTAATTTTATTTCCCTTTTTATATGCAATGAATTCAATTATATAAAAAAATAGTGGCATATGATTTCTATATGTGTTTGTTTTAAATTACCAGGTTATCTTGTTACATCTTATGAAAGTGTTAGTGTCCCTTTAAGCTTGGTAGGAGCATTCTTTCCCTATTTTAATAAGGGATTTGTTTATTTCCCTCCAGCAATTTGGGAACTTTATCTATTCTTTGGTAGTATTTTTCATGGGTCAGGATGAAAAAATTGCCAGTCCAACATCTACGTGTTATCGTGTGTACGATTATTACAATAGACCTCAATTTTAAAAAAAAAGTAAGAAAAGAAAATGTGCAAATAAATAATTGTCATTTTTGTTTGTGGGCCGAACAGTATAGCAAAGACCGATATATAAAAAATGCATTAATAAAAAAAATATAGTAAGAAATTCATCCTGAGAAAAGCACTTCTATATGGAAGAAGACATCCAGTAAACTCATGTTCATTTTTAATATAGGTCAGATTATATGTCAAATTCGCTAACATGAATTAAATATCAGCAGTTTCCTAGTTTGCAGATTGGCCGGCTGGAATTGATAAGCACCTTGCGTGCCAGGCAGAAAGTTGTGTCACTGTTACTATCACATTGCATGCTGCCGTGTCATTTAAAGGTTCGTGTGTATGTGTGTGCACCAAGGATAATAGCACATTTGTCAACAGGATATTGTTTAATCTTATTGCCTGTAAACTGTCCACACCCCTGGGCCTTCCCTGCTCTAGCTTTGCTTTCTTGTACCTGCTAGGTATTTTAACCCTTTGGCTGCTTAAAGAAGGAGCACGCAACACTGGAACTCAATGGACAAACCATTTGTTTATACCGTGTGCCTATAGCTTTGGCATTAGCTTTTATTATTCAGTGTATTTGTGATACTGTGAGGAAAATGAAGGACATTATTTCTAATGCTAGACAATCACATTTGCTTATTTTTGTGTTTACCTTTTCTATGTTGAAAGTTTTTATTTGTTTTTTAATTTCAAAACTGCACTGATGTGTTAAATTTAATCAATTCGTGACCCAGGGATCTTCTATGTCGTCCTGATTTTAGTGGTTGGATGGCATAGAACGTCCAGCATTAAACAGCTCACCATGGCTCCCCGCGATGAGCTGTGCTCGGATCCCAGTGCAAGGACTTGGAGCAGGATTCTACCTGGAGAGGAGTCAGGAGAGGCCAGGTCAGGAGTTCTTGTGATCTTTTGGCAGGGACCCACAGGATCTAGTAAGACCCTGATCTGGTCTCTGCCATTGTGTTCCTGGCTAAACGTGGTGTTTTGGTGCTTGCGTCATCGGGCACGCAAGCACTGTGCGTCACGTAGGGGATAACAGATCTAAATGTCGCTGCACTCAATCACTGATAATATTGACCTGTGTAAGAACAGGACAAGTAAAGTCTGTGCCTTTTTATGAAAGAAATCGAGGAATATATTCAGATATCTAATTCCAAATTAAATGTATCAAAATCTATCGCCCAGTACAATAATGTCAGGGTCAATGGCATAAGAATAACAATTTAATCACCCAAAAGAATTGACATACTTTGGCATTTAAATCACCAATAAAGTTAGATTCCCTATTAGAAACAAAAATATATAAAAGATTTAAAGGAGGCCATTTGTGAGTGTAGTACTGTAAGATATAAATCCTGTTCTGTGTTGGAACTAATTTTAGCATTATGCAATAGTTTAAAAAGAAGAATGATGTAAAAAATACAAATTTGATATGAAAATGTGTCCCTAAGTAAATGGAAGGCTATAAATATTGGTAATATTGGGGATCTGATAAAAGAAAATCATATTAAGCCTTTCGATCTTCTGGTAAAAAAAATATGCCTAGTAGAGAGATCTATAATTACTTAACATGATTTAAGAGAAAAAGAGTTTTTGGATAAGGCTCATCTTTCATGTAAATAAAGAGAGTTTTGTGGAGATGGATAGAATGGTCTCTGATAAAAGCAGATTCTACCTCCTCAGGAATATGGGAAAGATAACTCAATATCTCTATACAGGAACTGGACTGCTGAAGGGTTTTTGAAAAGGTAAACAAAGAAGTACATTGCCTTTCTCTGGTTGAGACCCATTGCAAACTAATTAATAGGTTATATATGGTTTTAACAAAACTGAACAAAATGTACCCTCAAAGTCAGGATATCCGTTGGAGATGCAATGCAAAGAAAGGCAGCTATTTGCATGTTTGCTGGCAGTGCGCAAAGGTCAAACCATTATGGGACATGACTGAAATTAATGGAAAACTTGGAAAGTTGAAGGTTTTTATTACCCTTAAACTGGCCAAATTTGACAAATCAAACCATACTAGCCACTCATTGTCTGATAGCTGCAAAAAAAAAAAAATCATCTGATACACAAGTGAATAAATATAATAAAGGGCCTATTCAGAGATATAACTATATGGGATGAGTGGATTAGGATAAGTTTAAATGCAATGGGATAATTATCCTATGAATAATGGTTTCTGAATTATTAGTGCTAATATCAAAAAGAAAATCATATAAGACCATACAGAAGGATACATCAGTTATATTCTGAAAAGAAAAAAGGAAGAGGTCATAGAGTGGTGGTCATAGAGAGGTGAGGGGAATTGTACCCCAGTGCCTATGTTTTGTTATATGTGTTTTTGAGAAGATAGTTTTTATCGGTTTAATATTGTAATGATGTTATTTTTTTCATATTTTATACTTTTTTGGATTGGAAATAAAAAAAGAATTTAAAAAATGTAAAAAATAAATAAAATAAAAAGAGATTTATGTGCCACTACTTGTTGCTACCCAGCGATTTTTATCTAAAATTGGTGGGCACTCCAAGAGTGCCGCTATCTGGGGCACTTGCCACAGGATGTGAAAGGATAAGGAATATTTAATGAATGATCTGAATTAATGTGTAGCACAATGGAGAAAGCAGAGGTGGTTTTAGGTTTTGTGGAGCCAGGAGCAAAAATAATCAGATACGGGCCCTTATGTCACATAATTGCCCCTCTCCAAAACCATATCCCTCCTTAAATGATTATAGATAATATATTACTATAGGGTATTGTAAGCAAACAAATCAGCTATTCAGGGTCCCTACTTAAGATGTCTAACCTCTTGTTTGTGCCATGTCTAATAACAAGCATGTTGTGCTAGATTATAATATTTTACAGGTGGACCAGTGAAAAATAGCTTGATGCAAATGTTAAGACTATAGATATGATAGCATTCATGATATTCTTAATAAGTAAAGGATGAAAGCCTTATCACGTGTTAAAGAAAATACAAACACAATAAATCTGAATAAAGTCTCCATTAAATAAAACCCATTTCATATCCAGAATCTGAGTCCCAGCAAAACAGTATCTGAAATATGAAAACTATGTTTTGCCTCTTGTATAGTGAGAGATTCATTATAGCTCAGTTAGTATAGGCTGAGTATCCCTTATCTTGGATAACAGATAATGAAATACAGTAGTATCAGTGTAAATACTATAAAGAGCAAATAACTCATTTTAATGTGATGTAGCTGTGATGTGAGGCATTGTTGCAAACCTGCCTTTGGCATGTCAGGCACGTGCCACTGTATTACCCTTTGTGGGCAGGTGTGCTTGTGTGGAGGAATCTGGACATGCATGGAAAGGCTATATCACAGTTTAAGGGGGCTGGACACTGAATAAACTGTTGTTCACTTGGAATTTTCAACTGGTGGCAAAATCCTGAAAAAGGTTTGGATAATGGATAATTTTGGATAACAGATTTCTGGATAAGGGATACTCAACCTGTACCATAAAAAGGAGGAGAAAGAAAGGGTAGTAACAAAATAATAGAAATAGCTGAAACAATATCAGAAATGAAAGAAAATAACCTACCTACTAATATATAGTGGTTTTTCTATACATAGTCTATGTCAAGCCCTTTCCTCTACACAGGCCATAAGACAAGTCTGTCCTCTCGTACATAAACATCCCAGTGGAGTAAATACAAAGTTGAAAGAAGCCACAATTGCAGACCAACCATAATTTGTTATAGCTGAGATCTAATCACACAATAATGTGTATAAAAAAACATGAGTATCTCACACTTACAGATTGCTGCCCATCATACATCTTGGTCCTCTGGTCCCAGATGGTCACATGTGTGCAGCACATCATCTGCATCTGAACCATTTTTAAGGTATGTGTCTCATAGTCTAACACTGGAGTGAGAAATGATTACTGTACAGAGAAGGTGGTGAATACATTGCCAGAAGTGGTATATTTAATGTAGTGAAAGAACTTATGTAAGCATTGTAATGCTCTAACTCGAGTAACTCGTTTTAGGTGCCATATAGAGGAAGTTCTGTCCTATTAGAGTTAGTTCATGGAATTTATCCTTTATAATTAGGTGAAGGAGGCATGTTTTAGACTGGCTTTCTTTAAGAAGACATATGTAAAAAGTGGAATTTCCTTCTGAATGTTTCTCATTCCATGGATTTATACAGACCCGCATCACTAAAACCTACTTCTATAATCAGAAGACTAAAAATACATTTTACACCATGTTGTTTGAACTTATCCAGCATCGCGGTTGGATTTTAGAGGATATTTTTAGAAATCCTATATATAGATTTCTTATTTGTGACCTGCCGGCAAACTCTGCCTTTTTACCCCTTAATTTCAGCACTATTTCTGTATCTTTGTCTTACCTATTTCTTCACTCTATCCCCTGCTCCTCTTGTCAGCCTGTTTTGCTTGTAATCATCACAAACTCTTTATCCATAAAATTTGACTGAAGATAATAGCAATGTAACTCATCGTGAACCCAAGTGTAGTTTAAGTTTTATTTGGTCTTTAACGTCACCTTCTGTTCTATGTACTGAGGCCTGTCACAGCAGAACTGCAGGAACTGTTCACCCCAAATAATCTTTCTAAAATGTGCTTTTCACCTACTAACCCCCCGTAATAAAATACCCTGTTCTGTCCCTGGCCCCTCTCTGCCCTGCTATGCAGCCTGGCTAGCAGTATTGTCATGGAACTCTCAGGTGGGCTGCTAACTACCGAAGGCATCCAATTGTCTTGATCTTTGGGGAGGAAGGAGGCAATGGTGAGAGGCATCTGTGGATTTGTTAGGTTTTGAGGCTGCTCCACGGTGATCACCCTGAACACAAGGACAATTTGTCCGGGGGTGTGCCATGCTACGTGGCCCACACAGGGGCACCTGTCTTGGGTGGGCAGGGGTATGACCTGTGATAAGGCTACTTATCTGATTGTGTTTTTCCAATAAATATTGTCGCTGTTTTATCCCCATACTCAGTGGTGTATCTTGGTTTTGTGCTGCCCTAGGCTGGCAACGTTCGGCACGCCCCTACCCATGTTGCACACCCAGGACATGCCCAACAACCCACATAACCCCCATTACATGCCTCCATTAACCCCATCACCCCTATTATATGCCTCCATTAACCCCATCACCCCCATTATATGCCTCCATTAATCCCATCACCCATTATATGCCTCCATTAACCCCATCACCCCCATTTTATGCCCCCATTAACCCCATCACATGCCACTATTAACCCCATCACCCCCATTACATGCCTGCATCACCCCCATTACATGCCTCCATCACCCCATTACATGCCCCCATCACCCCCATTATATGCCTCCATTAACCCCATCACCCCCATTACATGCCTGCATAACCCCCATAACATGCCTGCATGACCCGATTACATGTCCCATAACCCCCATTACATACCTCAATTGCACCCATTATATACCTCCATTAACCCCATTATATGCCTCCATTACCCCCATTATATGCCCCTCACCCCAGGACTTACCCTGATCTGATCCTTGGACGCTAGTGGCAGGCAGCATGCAGCATGCAGGGCTGGACTGGCCTACCGGGATACCGGTAAAAATCCCGGTAGGCCGTCATCCCTGGGGCCGAAGAAGGTGATAAGAACGCGGCCGCGTTGGCCGCTTTAAGAATGCGGCAGCCGGGGCCACTTTAAGGATCCAGTTGCCGGGCGGCTTTAAGGACGCGGCCGCCGGGGTGGCTTTAAGGAAACGGCCGATGGGGACGCTTTAAGATTGCTCTGCCCCCCCCCCCAACTTCCCCCGAGACTGTCTGAGCGCCGGATGTAGGTGACATCCGACGCTCAGGAAAAAAATTAATACCGGTGTCCTGCCTCTGCAGTTATACGAGGCAGACACCGTTTCATCCTTACAGCATTTTTTTAACATTTTATTAAAAAGAAATTGTGTGTATGTGTAAGTATGTCTGCGTGTGTGACAGTGTGCATGTGTTACTGTGTGTATGTGTATCTGTAAGTGTGAATGTGTAACTTTTTGTCTGTAAGTGTGACTGCATGTAAATGTAACTGTATAAGTGTGTGTATTTTTGCAAATGTGTACATCCACCTCCCTGCAGACAGCATTTAAAAAAAATAAGTGTGTATGTGTAAGTGTGTCTGCATGTGTGACAGTGGGCATGTGTTACTGTCTGTAAGTGTATCTGTAAATGTGAAAGTGTAACTTTTTGTCTGTGAGTGTGACTGTGTGTAAGTGTGACTGTATGTAAGTGTGTCTCTATAAGTCTGACTGAGACTGTGTGTAAGTGTGACTGTATGTTAGTGTGTGTATTTCTGGATATGTCTGTTCACCGCTGTGGGGAGCATTGACCACAACCGCTTGGTCTGTACCAGCCACCTACCTGCAAACAGCATTTAAATTAAAAAAATCTGTGTGTATATGTGTGTCTGCGTGTGCGACAGTGTACATGTTACTGTGTGTAAGTGTGACTGTGTGTGTCTGCTATTGTGACTGTGTATGTCTGTAGGTGTGTCTGTGTAACTGTAAGTGTATCTAAGTGTGCGTGTGTGTGTGTATTTCTGCATGTGTGTGTGTATTTCTGTATGTATGTGTGGCTGTGTATGTGTAAGTGTGATTATCTGTAAGGGTTTATGTCTGTGTGTATCAAATATCAAACAATATCAGAAAAAGTAGCAGTGCAGTGTATGCTGTGTGCCAGACTACTCTAGCGGCCAATGCGATATGGCCGCCTTTTCCTTCCTACACGATGCTGGAGCCTTCTTTCGTGCTGGGGCAAGGCCTGTGAGTGCAATCTAATTGATGGGGTAAGTCCTGAGTGCTGGGGGAAGTCTTGTCAGTGCATTCTAAGTGCTGGAGCATGTCATGTAAATGCAATCGGCTTTCTGAGGTGCTGGGGCAAGTTGTGTGAGTGCAGACTGTGAGCTGGGGTAAGTCCTAGGTGCTGGGGCAAGTCCTGTGAGTGCAATATGAGTTCTGGGGTAAATCCTGTGAGTTCAATCTATTTGCTGGAGTAAGTGCTGGCTTGGGCAAGTCCTATGAGTGCAATCTATGTGCTAGGTTAAGTCCTGCCTGGAGCAAGTCCTCTGAGAGCAATCTATGTGCTAGGGTAAGCTCTGCCTGGTGCAAATCCTGTGAATGCAGTATGAGTGCATGGGGATTATATTAGGGCACTGTGTTTGATATTGCCTTGTGTACATACTGGGGGCATATATTGCCCTAGGCGCAGGTTTACATATCCGTGCTATGGGGCTTGTATAATGATGTTATGCTATGGGGCTGGTATACAATTATTTCCAGGGCTGTTTTTTTTACCCAGTCCGGCCCTGGCAGCATGGTGTCCTACCTTGCTGCCTGTTCAACTCCCAATGTGAAGGTTGGATATGTCATGTGACCCGACACGTGTCTGACGTCAGATCACATGACCCGTCATCAGTCGGCCCCCCCCCTAAGAAAAAAACGCTTGGGCAGCCCGCTAGTTGGGATCAGCTTGCCCGTTCGTTTTTTCTTCGTTTTTTTCAGTGCTGGGGGGCACTGTCGCCCCCCAAAATTTTCTGCCCTAGGCATCCGTCTAGGATGCCTCGTGTTAAATACTGCACTGCCCATACTAGTGTTGTCTAGTGTGATATCCAGCAGCAAAACTGGGAAAAAAGCAGTTTTGCTGCTGCCAGTGCTGAGGATTAGATGACGGAGGTACCCAGCCTGGGGTACAAGTTGTCTGTCACAAGGGTATTTGTATGTAAATTTCTATAATATTTTAGCCTAGTGTTTTAATGTGAAGAGCCTCATGCCGTGCATAATCTTTGGTTTAAAACATGGGAAGGCCAAAACCAGCTTGTGAGCCACCAGATGACATTAGCATTTTAGCCCATACAACTCCTGCTAAAAAATATATCGCTTATTTCCACCTTATACATATATATTTCAGATTAAATTAACCTTTTAGTTTCAGAAAATGTATCCTCCTTTGATTATATGTCATCTCCATCTTTTTTTCTTTTCTCCGTCAACCTTGACATTCTCTCTCTTTAGCAGTCTTTATCTCTAACTGCATTTCCCACTCTCTAACTTTCTTTTTCTCCCTCCCAAAATATCCAACTCCTTCTCATAAAAAAGTAATGCACTTACCTGATATACACAAAATAAACCAATGGAAGCTATCAGTTTGTTTGTTTTTTTGGTTTAATAAAGGTTTGGCAATAAAAATATGTAAGGTACAGCAATAAACCTTTCCTTAACTTTTAATGTTATCCTGCCCTAACTTGTCATTTCATAGTCATTTTACTTTAAATGGCAAGAATTTGTGAAGCAAGGGTGCGTAAGCTTAGAACAAATGGCATCATAATAAACATTTACTGAGGAAAAAACAAATAATATTTGTTCTGAAGGTGTGGTGGGCAACTACAGCTATATTACCAACTTACCTAATGTTGCAGACCATTTTGTAATCTGCTGAAATATTTATGTGTAAATTTCTGAATATGTGAGGAAATTTTTTTTCTCCAGTACTCCGTCCTACTAGGGTGCCATATTTATATATACAGGCCTATACATGTCTGGCGTGAAACACGTAAGGCTTTTTTGGCTGCCTGCACACTTGTTTGTGGTTGCACTGGATGACAAATAAAACCTGATTTTATGCACTAATTTTGGATTTGATATTCCTCTATTTTCCATTCCGTATTTTACATTGATGGTCACATTTTTCTTCACTCATTCTACTTTCTTCAAATTTGGATCTGAAACGTGGAACTTCCTGGTCATTTACTGAGCACCCTCCAGATCCGGTTTATGATAAAGCAACTTTGGTAATTTTTGTTGCCCTAATACCAAACACAGGCATTTCAATTCATATGAAACCTCTAGGTCAGGAAAGTTGCTTTCTGGTGCATATATTCTCTTTACCAATAATTGACCTTTGGTCCATACAGGAGATTTAAGAAATACTTGTGCCCAGTTTTAAACTCCATTAATTTCAGGATCCAATAGCCAAGTTTGCAAGCATTCTTTGTGCAGTGTAGTGACCTAGACAGCCATGTTTGTTATCTCTATGAACGTCCTAAACCTGCAGGAGGTGATGGATAACAATATGTCTTCCCCATAGTACTAATACAGAACATCTATTAAGCACATTGACGTACTATAAATGCATTTCATTTCTCTGCTGTGTGTCAAAGGCTTGAAAGGCCCATTAATTATAATTAAGAGTATTGGATTTATGGCCTAGCCCACAGCCCAGGGGTTTGTAGTAATTATAGTAAAATGATCCAAAACAGTTGGTGACAAGTTCATTCTGCTAGAAAAATGGGAACAATTAAAATCAGCCTGTTTTTTTTTATAGTAAGAAAAAGAAACTTCAAGATTGCATGGGGTGTTTCGTGTATGCGTCTGGGTTTTTTTTGCATGTTTGTTTTTAATATGCCATCTGATGTGTTTCTCTGACTGTGAGCTATTCATAATACATTCCCAGCAGTTCATGAACCTTTCAACTACCCAAAAACAGAAACTGTTAAGAATGGAGTGAATGGCATATCTATAGAGGTCAGATTAGAATCAAATGTGATAGGAGCCAATGCTCTGCAGCAATTGCAACCCTTGTTCCTGGTTGTTTAATCTAAAGTTACAGGGTGTTCTCACTCTTATTAGACTAGATACAACTGTCCTTGGAACTGACCTTTTAACAAAGTGGTCTGTGTAATTTATGAATGTACAATGGAAACAATACAACTTTCCTGTTAAAGTGTATAGATAAAACCAGGGATGGTCCAAATTTTTTTTGCCTCACTAGGCACAACATATATTTTGCTGTCCCTGACTGATCCTGCCCTCAAGCACATACACACAGTCACACATGCAATGTCACATGCACACAGCACAATCAAAGTTACCATTCAGACTTGCCCCAGCACCCAGATTAAATCCACAGGACTTGCTCAGCACACAGATTGTACATGCAAGATTTGCATCAGCACCCACAGAACTTGCCCCAGCGTCCACATTGCACCCACAGGACTTGCCCCAGCATCCAGATTGCACAGACATAACATACCCCAGAATGCACTCACATGACATGCCTCAGTACCCAGATTGCACACACAGGACATACCACATCACCCAGATTGCACACACAAGCAGGCCCCGGCCCTTAAAAAAAAAAAAGTGCGGGCAAATAGGGCATCTGCCCAGGGCCCACTCATTCCTGGGGGCCCACGGCAGCTGCCCCGTGGGCCCCGGCTGCCTGTGTGACTGTCTCACAAGGAGACAGTCACGATCAGGTAGAAGCTAGCCAGAGACAGGGAGCTCTCTCCCTGATCCCTCCTTCCTGCTAGCGCTAGCCACACATCTAGGAGGAGGGATCAGGGAGAGAGCTTCCACCCAATTGTGACTGTCTCCATGTAAGACAATCACATGAGCAGCGACGGGCCGGCGGTGTTCTGCCTATGCAGACATTAAATTAACTAAGAAGGGAGGAGGACCAATAGTAAAACTTTTAAATTTTTTTTTTTTAAACTAAAGTGGGTGTAAGTGTGTGTGTCAATGTGTGTGTATTTCTCTGTCTGTAAGTGTGTATTTCTGTGTGTGTATAAGGTTATCTCTGTAAGTGTATGTATGTGTGTGTAATGATGATGTGTGTGTCTGTGTGTGTAAGTGTGACTGTGTGTTTTTATGAGTGAGTGTGTAAGGGGGGGGGGCAGAATTTTTTTCAGTAAGTTGCCCTGAAATTTCTGATGGTGGCCCTGCACGCAAGACTTGCCACAGCACCCAGATTGCACCTATACGACATGCCCCAGTACCCAGATGCACATGAAGGACTTGCTTCTGCACTCAGATTGCACACAGAGCACTTACCCCAGCACTCTTAAACTTGCAGAACTTCTCTGTTCAGTTCAATGTCTGGAGTCTGAGCACCAAGAAGTCATGTGACTCCCAACGTTCTGACTTCCACTGATGTGCAGGGAGCAGGAGTGGTAGCATGAGGGGACGTCTGTGTCTGGGCAGCAAACAGACATCCAACTGCCTGCTCAGTAACTGCGCTGCCTGCCTACATCTAGGATCCATGTATCCACGAGAAAGGCAACTGCCTATTGGTAGCCCAGGTTCTGGATTGAACACATACATACTCTCAAATAACAAAATACTCACTTTTAGCATTTGGTTTTAGTTATAAAAACAAAAATGACCAAACTAACAAATTCTCAGAGACATGCAAATAAGGGCACGCAAAGAAAATTACAGCGTATTGCATCTCAGCTGAACTGGAGAATGTTGAAATTCCCTTCTCAATTCCCTGCAATTCTTTCTTTCATGAGTAAAGTCCAATATATCACTTTTAGATCCTCTGCCCAGGATTATGTTCTTTTCATTCCCCAGTTCTCGTAACACAACTATTTTTTTTATAATATAGTTTGTTTTTTTTTCTCGAACAGACAGTAAAGAGAAAATAAAAGACTAGAGTATTGGGAGCAGGAAAGTTCCCACTGAATAAACATTGTGACAAAATGTTATGGGTGAAAGAAAGCAGGCTGAGAACAAAAAAGAAGACTGGAAAAAGAGAAGAGAATGGAACAAAAGAAGAAAGTAAAAACAAAATGGCAGTATTAAAATGATTTCCACCATGGCAGGTGTTCAGTAGTCAATATACAGCACCTGATATTAATATATGTATGGCTATTAATAATTTTAAGGCTTAACCGGATATAAAACACTTTTTATTATAAACTGCATAATGTGCAACATGACTGTTTTAAAATAATTCTTTGTGTGTTTTAATATACAATGAATATAATTTATGCATCTAATAAATACAGTTCACCTTCATGTTTGTTAACGTATGAGGTAAACTTACACCAGTAAGTATCATAATTATTGACATTAAACAATAAGATAAATCAATGACATAAGTTGTTTTGAAGGGATTAACTCATATTTTAAGTTAGCCAATACAAATATCATTTAACTTGTTTCCTAACAAGAAAGGTTATGTTCACAAAGTCCACTATTGGGGGGAACATTAAATACAAGTTTGATGCATGAACCAAAAATGATCACCAACAGACAGTTTATTTCAACCTAGTTGGATTTCTTGACTATAGAACAGGAATATTATTAGTTCATGTTTTTTGTTATTTACACTGGCCCAAAAAAATACTAAGCAGAATAATGGGAGAGATATATGCACAAAGATATAAAGTATATTGATATGTTTATATAACATTTCAGAGGACTTGAAGGTAGGTAGGCAATGCAATAGAGCAGCCGGAAATGCTAGCAGAATGTTTGGTTGCATAGGGAGAGGTATAAAGAGCAGTAGAAAGCCATTGTACAGAGCACTTGTGAGACCACACTTGGAGTATTGTACGCAGTACTGGAGACCAGAGGCGTCGCTAGGGGTGGGCTACTGGGGCTATAGCCCCGAGTCCCCCCTTCATAGCCCCGAATGGAGACTCTGGGGCTAAAGTATTCTTTAGCCCCGAGACTCCAGGGCTATAAATATAAAAAAAAAAATCCCCCGGTGAGCTTTCCTCCGTCTGGGACATAGTCCCAGAATCGGAGGATTAACCTCACGCGGGGGTGAGGGCCGATCGGGAGGAGAGGCTGCTATAGGGAGCTCGCTCCCTAGCCTCTCCTCCTGGCCATAGAGATCACAGCGCGACGGGTGCAAGCTCCGCCCCCGTCGCGCTGTGTCAGCTGCTTGCCGGATGTCAGGTGGACGGACATCCGGCAGAAGGTCCTGGATGACGGACCAAGTGTAAGGTAAGTAAAAAAAAAAAAAAGTGTGACTGTGTATGGGTGTCTAGGTGTGTGTGTGTGTGTCAGGGTGTCTAGGTGTGTGTGGGTATTACTGGGTTCTGAGTGGCACAATATTCTTGGGCTATGATTGGCACAATATTACTGGGTTCTGAGTGGCACAATATTCTTGGGCTATGATTGGCACAATATTACTGGGTTCTGAGTGGCACAATATTCTTGGGCTATGATTGGCACAATATTACTGGGTTCTGAGTGACACAATATTACTGGGTTCTGAGTGGCACAATATTACTGGGTTCTGAGTGACACAATATTACTGGGTTCTGAGTGGCACAATATTACTGGGCTCTGAGTGACACAATATTACTGGGCTATGATTGGCACAATATTACTGGGTTCTGAGTGGCACAATATTACTGGGCTCTGAGTGACACAATATTACTGGGCTATGATTGGCACAATATTACTGGGTTCTGAGTGGCACAATATTACTGGGCTCTGAGTGGCACAATATTACTGGGCTCTGAGTGACACAATATTACTGGGCTCTGAGTGACACAATATTACTGGGCTCTGAGTGACACAATATTACTGGGCTATGATTGGCACAATATTACTGGGTTCTGAGTGGCACAATATTACTGGGCTCTGACTGGCACAATATTACTGGGCTATGATTGGCACAATATTACTGGGTTCTGAGTGGCACAATATTACTGGGCTATGATTGGCACAATATTACTGGGTTCTGAGTGGCACAATATTCTTGGGCTATGATTGGCACAATATTACTGGGTTCTGATTGGCACAATATTACTGGGCTATGATTGGCACAATATTACTGGGTTCTGAGTGGCACAATATTCTTGGGCTATGATTGGCACAATATTACTGGGTTCTGAGTGGCACAATATTCTTGGGCTATGATTGGCACAATGTTACTGGGCTATGATTGCCACAATATTACTGGGTTCTGAGTGGCACAATATTACTGGGCTCTGAATGGTACAATATTCCTGGGCTCTGAGTGGCACAATATTACTGGGTTCTGAGTGGCACAATATTACTGGGCTATGATTGGCACAATATTCCTGGGCTCTGAATGGCACAATATTCCTGGGCTCTGAGTGGCACAATATTACTGGGTTCTGAGTGGCACAATATTACTGGGCTATGATTGGCACAATATTACTGGGCATCTGATTGGCACAATATTCCTGGGCTCTGAGTGGCACAATATTCCTGGGCTCTGAGTGGCACAATATTCCTGGGCTCTGAGTGGCACAATATTACTGGGTTCTGAGTGGCACACTATTACTGGGTGCTGACTGGCACACTATTACTGGGTTCTGACTGGCAAAATATTACAGGCATCTGACTGGCACACTATTACTGGGCTCTGAATGACACAATATTCCTGGTATCTGACTGGCACAATATTACTGGGCTCTGAGTGGCACAATATTACTGGTATCTTACTGGCACAATATTACTGGGCTCTGAATGGCACACTATTCCTGGTATCTGACTGGCACAATATTACTGGTATCTGAAAGGCACAATATTACTGGTATCTGACTGGCACAATATTACTGGGTTCTGAGTGGCACAATATTCCTGGTATCTATAATTGTACAATTTTCAAACACTGAAAAATTTGTGGGTGTTTTCTTACATTTTTATTATGGAGTGGGGGGTGCAACACTCAGGGTCCGCTCCGGGTGCCAAATGCTCTAGGTACGCCCCTGTGTGTGACCGAGCTCATCTGGGCTCTAGCCCCAGATCATCCGAAGACCTAGCAACGCCCCTGCTGGAGACCGTATCTCCAGAAGGACATAGTGTAAAATTAGTGGGGCAACGATTTAAAGGTAATATCAGGAAGTATTACTTTATTGAGAGGGTAGTGGATATATGGAATAGCCTTCCAGAGGAAGTGGTAGAGGTAAACACAGTCAAGGATTTTAAGCATGCGTGGGATAGGCACAAGGCTATCCTAGCTATAAGATAGGGAACTGGGGACTAATAAAAGTATTTAGAAAATTGGCCAGACTAGATGGGCCGAATGATTCTTATCTGCCGACACATTATATGTTTCTATAAATTCTATTTACTGCATTCCTCCTGTGCATGTACTGGTCTCCTTCAGGACCTTTTTCCCATGAGTCTATAATACCTGATTTGCTTCAATGGGAATCTGGTGCAAGCTATTAGACACAGGTTCAATCATGTATACTGTAAATTAGTCTTCAAATAGAGGGGCAACGATTTAAAAGTAATATCAGGAAGTATTACTTTACTGAGAGGTTAGTGGATGTATGGAATAGCCTGCCAGCAGAAGTGGTAGAGGTAAACACAGTCAAGGATTTTAAGCATGCGTGGGATAGACACAAGGCTATCCTAGCTATAAGACAGGGAACGGGGACTAATAAAAGTACTCAAAAAAAATTGGGCAGATTAGATGGACGAATGGTTCTTATTTGCCGACACATTCTATGTTTCTATAATAGTGAGCATGTATAAAGGATACGTGTGTACATAGAGAGGGTTTTGTTCCAATTTTAGACATTTTATACTTAACCCTCATAATTTTAATACACTCAGTCTCTATCAGGTTTAGCATTTACTATGTTCTATTTAGTTAAACGATATTAGGCTGATATAAGTCATTTCAAGCACTGATAATAAAAAACCAGATGCATACAATACAGCAGAGGTGAGCAGAATTTAACAAATCCACCCCCACCAAACCTCATACTGCCTTAAACAGTTAAGGTAGAACTATGCGTTAGAGAAAGAAAAACCTCATGCTGTGCTGCACTGTCTCTTTAAATCCTCCCATTGCGTGACTGACCCAGGAAAGTTTGGCAAGTTTTGTCCTGAGAGTTAAACCATCTCCCAGTCCCCTTGTCACGCAATGTCCCAAACACAGTGACCTCTCCCCTCTCCCACTGCCAGCACCTGGAGGCAATCCCTCTCCACCCCCACCCTAGTGCAATACACAGGCGCAGCTGTAGGTGAAGGGGTGGTGGAATCTAGTTATATATATATATATATATAACAATATATTTATAATAATTATTATATGATTAGAATCAACTATATATTGTATAGTTATAAAATCTAATGCATTTCTAATCTAAACTGCAGGAATAAAGTTTAATAAAAAAAATTAACGAAATGTAATTTAATTACCACAAAATATAAAAGGAAAATAATACACATGAATGTTATATGTTACAATAACAATCGTATATAATAACATGTAATGTATACAATATATTAGAAATGCTTAATCCAATGATGGTTAACCTTCGGTGCTTTAGCTACTCTTTCGTCCGCATCAGCTGTTGGAGTGCTGTTGGCTGGCTGTGCATCATAGGGAAAGTAGAACACAGCAATTTGCGTGTCAAACGTTATTCGTAGCAGGCTATGTAGTATATCCGTGAATATATAAATATATATGTTATATATATCTGTATATATATATACTTTATGAGCAGTTAGCATATTTGCAAATGACAGATTTTGTCGGTACAATTATTTTGTTTCTAATTATTACAAGTTTTATCTAGTTGGTGGTTAGCGGAGTGATCAAAAAAAAAAAAAAACAGGGGTATATTTCAGTATTATCAATATACATACGATTTTTATTTTATTTTATTGAATTATTTCAGGTAAATTATTAGGAGTATTTTTTAAATCAATTATTATTTTAAAAACTGTTAATAGTATAAACCAAAAGATAAATATTATTCTTTTATGGGTTGATATCTGTGGATATTTTGATTATGACTAGTTTATTTGTAAATAATATAACTTTTTTGATATTGTTTAATGTTACTATTGAGCAATATAACGGATTTTCTATATTTGTCTGTAAGTTTATATACATGTTCCTTTACAGGTGACCTTGGGTCTGTTGTGGTCTGAGTGGTTATAGGATTGTTTATTTTGTCTGCGGCTATTTTGGCCAGAAATCAATTTTTGAGTGTATTTAGCACACGCATATTTACACACACTCATATTTATGTACAATGTTTTTATGTCAGGAGTTAAAGAGACTTTACACCACTTTTATTACTGTGCTTCATAAACTTTTCTGACCACCTCTTTGTTGTTAACGTTATGTTAAGACTATGTAATCCCTATATTAAAACGGGTAAATATCAGATATAGTCTGTTTATAACTGTGCTTTTTGTGTAGTCCTATGTTGCACCATGTAAGGATACCTTAATATTTTCTGATTACACCTCACTTTTTATAATCACCTATTACACCACCAATTACACTATGTAAATGAGTTTTTTTTTCTGATTGTTACTGTATATTATAAGCACATAATTACCTCTGTATTATAATAAGTAAATAGTTTGTTAGTGCATTCTGATTATTCCTTTATTTTATAATCACATATACCTATGCATTGCATAATTATATAAATGATGCTTAATAAAGTGTTTTCTGATCATAGCTATAATTGAAGTATTCCCTAATATATAAATTATTTGCAATGTGTGTATTTCCCCTGTAGAGCATGATACGCTTATCACTGTAAATAACCTCTTTATGAGGCAGGTACATGGATATAAATTTCCCTTTGTATATATTGCTTAGTGTGCGGAATTTGATAATAATAAATAGACAGATCTGTCTGTGTCCACTGCTGTCCTGTACAGGGGGTAGGAAGGTGGAGCCCTGTACTCTCTGTACATGTTCCCAATGGGAGTAGTCACGCACACCCATCAGTTAGCTGCCTTCTCCCTCACTCCTGTTTCTGGACGAGAATTGATCTGTTTTCTTCATGCCCCTGAGGCTTCTCCTCCCCCATTCACACATAGTCTTCTTCACAGGACACTCTCCTCCCAACTCCCTTTCAGGTTCTCCCTCCTCCTTCAGAGATCCCCCACTCAGACTGCTCTCCAGGCATTGCTGGAACTGCAGCCAAAACTTCCCTGACTTCTCACGCAACCTGGCCAATCTTTAACCCAGACTGGCACAGGTGCTGACATCTGACTTTAAACAAGTTCAGCACAGGGACCAGTGCCCTTTCAGACTGAAATATTGTGCCACTCCTTACACCCCTCCGTTGGAACATCGATCTTTATCCAGTTAACGTTTAATCAAGTTTATAATGTAGAAAAAGGACTAAGCTATCAATCAAAACATAAGACACAATAAAAAAAACTGTCCAATCAACTCTTCAATGTCTTTGTGTATATATATATATATATATATATATATATATATATATATATATATATAGTTATTTTATATATATTTATAGATATATATACACACATTATAGTGAGTAGTGAAAGTATATTTAACAGTGTACGACACACACACACACACACACACATATATATGTGTGTGTGTGTCATACACTGTTAAATACTGTTTCACTACTCAGTATAATGCAGATTTGTTATGAATAGGGTAGAATTTACAAACTTGGTGTATTACTAGATATCGAAATAAAATGATTAACTGATCTATTACAATTTATTAAAATGTGTTTAAATAATTTTACTTCTCTCTAAGTCAAGAAGAGAGAATGCATGTTCGAAAAAGAAACAGAATATCCAAATAAACTTTTTTAAATAAATTATGAATTTCCCTTGATTTGAACCTCAATGAAATTATACAAAAAAACATTAGATTAGGTTATTCTGTAATCAAGGTCTACAAATAAAAGTATAGTTTTCTGTTAATGATATTCACGTAAGAAAATCATTAAGATCAATTGGTTACTTATTGTAACAGATCCAGCATTTGTTACAACATACATTACAAAGCGAAACAAATGTTCTAATTTTATTATTATTTAATTATTATTAGTATCTTGATATCTTTGTTGAAAAAACAACAACAATGAAAGCAATACCATCATTTATTTCTGAGGATAGCCAATTATATTGCAAATACTTTGCTCTCGCCTGTGTCTGGACTATATTTCCCAGGCTTTATAGCCTGTCAAATGCGCTCTCACGCAAAACCTATGGCTGAGTATGATGGGAACTGTAGTATCCAAACACATAGCTCTAGTGCCAAGCTAAGAGACTTCCATTACTGGTCTGCTCATTATTCGATAAAACGAATACTCTTTATTCTGCGTGAATGTATTATTGGTTTTGCGGTAAATTAAAATGCAGAAATATTTCGTACAATGAAAAATTGGTGGTGAATTCTCAGCCTGGAGACTACATTTTCTGTATTTCGTTCAGATTGCTATGAATATATTCTTATCAACAAACTAATATAATAGGTAAATGATTTTGAAATGTGTCCATATAAATGGTATTTATTTCCACACCGTGGTGAAGTACAGATTCCAGATCATTGCAATGGGTAACATTTAGCTCTGAATCTGTTGTGGTCTGCACATCCCAGGATGCTAGTAATACATTGGAAAAGACCATCTTCAAGTTACACGTCTCTAATGCTCTGGAAACACATTATATATATATATATATATATATATGTGTGTGTGTGTTATTCTAGCATCCTGGGAATTGTACATATTTGTACATATTTTCTTATGAAGATTTTCCACGAATCATCTTTACATATGTTTACATACATATTTATATATTAAGCCCAAAATAATTAAGCTTGTATGAAGGTTATTTATTTTGTTAGTGTATGTAATAGTCTCACTATTATTCAGAATGAAAGATATAGACAATAGGTGTGACAATAGGGCATGACCTAGTCCATGGTCAGGGGAGGGCTGGCAGCTGTTGGCCAAGGGATGTGGCAAGAGCAGTTTAGTTGCCCTTCATCAGAAAACCTGATATCATCAGAGATAGACATACACTGGGTATTCAATAAAGGCGAATTGCAGGGAAGTTGCGGTGAGATTAGGTGAGTTGAATATTCCATCTCACCAATTTATCTATACATCCTGCAAAGGTAAACCAGGTGAGTTTCCCTCACTAAGCAAACTCACCCGGTTTGTCCCTGCACAAATATATGGTTAAATTGGTGAGATGGAAAATTCATCTCACCTCAACTCACCTTTTAGTGAATAGCCCCCACACACAGACAGATAAGGTACATAGATTGATAAGCAGAAAAGATAATTGGATGGAAAGATCGAAAGTGTTACAGACATTTAACCACAACAAGAGGACATAGTCTTAAGTTAGAGAGTTAAAGGTTTAAAAGTAAAATCAAGAATAATTACTTTACTGAGAGGGTACTGCATGGAATAGCCTTCAAGCACAAGTGTAGAGTTTAATCCAGTGAAGTGAGTATTGCACTTGATAGGCATAAGATAAGGCCAGGGACTAATGAAAGTATTAAGAAAATTGGGAAGACTAGATGGACCAACTGGTTCTTATCTGCTGACACATTCTATGTAAAAGTGGTGCAGCCCCAGCCCATTGAGTGGGGTTGGAGAGCCACCTGGGACAATTGTCCTTATGCCCCCTTGCCAGCCCTGTGTTGTTCATGGAAAAAGTGTTTTATTATGTGGTGGGCTAGATGGTCTAGTATTACAAGGCGATGTAGATGCGGTGCCCTGGTATCACAGGAGGGGTATACAATTGGCATCATAGGGATAGGTGCCCTGGTATCACAGAGTGAGGTAGGTGCCCTGTATTCCTGGTACCACAGGGAGATAAGGTGACCTGGATCCCTTTTATCAGAGAGACAGAGGTGACTTGATATCAATAGTGCATTTATATTGGCGCGTTTTGTTTGTTACGATGTAATTATCCAGTTATCATTGAGAATATATCATTATTGAGACTGTGAATGCTAACCTTTGACTGACTGAGCATAATGGGGAACGCAGTCCAGAACAGCTGTTTACATACCACTGTTCTTTGCTTCTCACTCTTCTAAATCCCCATGATTTACTCGATAGAGTTCTCAGCACTTAACAAGTCTCCTGCTCCGGGCTGCTTATCTCTCTAATTAAACCTAGCTCCATTTAATTAAGGATCCCAAGGAGGGTTCTCTGTCACTCACGCAAACAGTTGCATAAGTGACAATGATAATTTGGGCTTTGCAGTAACTTGGCTGAAGTCCCGATGTACTTTGATCATGTGAGAGAACGCCTTGTCCAATGAGATGCGAGGGAGGTGTATATAAGAACTTGAAGGCTGCACGCACAGTATGGTCCTCTGCCTGGCATTGAGCAAGATTGACCGGCAGCATTCAACCCATACAAAGGAGTATTTCACTCACCTGGAAACGTAACAAAGGTATGGACTGTATGCACGGTGCTTAATACTTAGGTTTATACTCCGTTTATTGTATATTACATTTTTCCAGGATGCCTAACCAGGTTGTCTGAGCATCATGAGATATTTAGTCCACAACAGCTGGAGTGCCAAAAGTTTGTGATCAGACTAGATTAGCTTTGGAAATTCAAATAAAACACTGCCTTTAATGTGAGGCATTGTCTTTATAGTGTGGCCAAAGCAATGCAAAAAACTGTTATTTTACCTACAGTGGTCTATGGAGGTAGATTCTGAAATCATCTATTCTGTGGTGTGATGTATAAAGACAATCAACTATAGTATGTAGTGTTTGCTTATTAATAATAATTTGAGAGATATTCTGTATATACATTTATATAAGTAAATTCAGCTTTGCTAGGGAAATCAATGTAATAATGCAGTGCTGTAAAAGGGATATGATCAGCTATTGTGAGAACCCTTTATAATACATTATGTTTGTGCAGCACACCTTTTGTACACACATGTGAGTTGAGTTACATTGTAGTCCGTTCAGGTACAAAGCCTTGGTAACAGCAAACCTGCTTCAAATGCCCATAGCATGTATCAAAACATTTTTATAATCAGGAATGTAGAATTTGGCCAAACATTGGGCTTTCCACCCTTATCTTCTCAAATACATGTTATATATATGGAAAATATACCTGCCATAAAACCATGTTAGCTGTGATACACTGTAGATTTTATAAAGCAAATATCCCTTCAGGCACCCCTCTGTGTACATCATTGCAATGTAATGTGAGCCTTTACACCATGTAATGGGCCGTTTCAGACTGTTGGGCCCCAGTACTGTGCACAGAGTTGTAACTAGAAACCACTGGGCCCAATGCAAACATTTCCATGGGGCTCCCCTAGCCTACCATGTGAAACCACCCTGTGCCAGTTGCAGCCCCTGTGAACCAGATGGTTACAACAATGTATGTGAGAATGAGTGATGTTAGTGTGTTTTGTAGCTGCTGCTAAGTCACTTATCTTTGGCTTAATGGAAGAATCACCTGCCATGAACTATTAGTTTTATAACCGTGCATTTCAAACTTGAGGTTAAAGAGAAAATTCTCCCATTCAGCTGAATTAGAGAATTTTTCCAGCTTGGCTACATTGGCCAAAAGTTTGCAATTATTTTTATTGAGTAGACCCTTCAGTAATTAAGGTGTAGGGCACTTACTTTGCTGCTGGCTAAGCTAGCACAGATCAGGAAGGGCTACCCATTGTGTTGTGCATGGTTAGAGCATGCTTTCCTCCTGTCTGATTCTCTCTCACTGCTCTGGCTCAGAGGAAGCACACTGAGGAGAGCCAGCAAAGGGAAGGGCAGGAGGACGAGCGGCAGGACCTCACGGACAGCATTGATAGGAAGGAAATGGAGTATCAAAGATGTATGTTTGGGGGTACATTACATACATGTCACCGAAGGCACTACAATTATGCATATGCACATTAAATGTGACGGCACACAAACCCCAGAAATACATCCGGGAGACAGGCGGCAGCTGTGAATTCGGCATCAGTCACTCACTGTTGCCAACAGGACCAGCACAAAGTATATGAAAATGAGTTAGTGACTCTGATGCCTAATTCGCTACTGCTGTTGGCCCCTCAGTTGTATTTTGTGTTCCCTGGGTTTGTGTGCTGTCTGTTTGGAGCACACAAAACCCCGAAATACATGGTGCCCCTGAGTGACAGGTGTGAACCCCTGCACTGGTTGTTACCAGGGGAAATATTTTTGTAGCTGAGCTCATCCCCCTAGTGATGGGGTTCGCCTGGGCCCAGTCACAGTGGCGTAGCTGTGACCACTGTAGTTAAGCCACTTGCTGTGCACCACTAGATGCTCTGTACTACATGTTATATCCAGGGTTCACTTGTATGTCCATTTTAACATCAACTCTACTAAATACAAAGTACCTTATTTCAAAGGTTCTAGGTTGTGTCTCTATTGACATATTTGTAAGGATTTAAGCCAACTGCCATATTGTTTGGAATAGTTTTACCCTTGAAACGTGTGCTCGCTTACATAAGACTACTTTTCTGATATATGTCCTCTTCAAAGCAGAGGTTTTTTTTTTAATGGTTTATTTATTTTTGTGGGTGCCAAATGGAGTCTTTACCACAGGCACACATGATCAGCAAATGTAGTTTTCCACTGCTTGCAATTTTTTTTATCTTTTTGTTTCTGAAAGATAAGTGTTCATTTATAGCTCTTGATGGGTTGCATAAATCAGGAAAAGTACAATAAACAGTGACATGAGGAAATGTACATTGATTTCCAACATGTGCTTGTTACTAAAAGTATTCATATAATTTTGCACAAGTATGATCAACCTTTGCTCTGTAGATGCCAATTCCCATCATGCTCAACCAGCATGCTATTGCCTCTATAGAATTAACACTGGCCTCAAACCAATTTTTTTACATGCCTGGGGGGCAAAAATTCAGATTATATTTAATGTGCATAGGCATAATTGTAGTGCCCTCGGTGTCATGTATGTAATGTACCCCCAAACATACATCGTTGAGTTTATCAAAATGTCACCATTTAACAAAGGTGTGTTCAGTCAACTTAACATTTATGGGATGCATGTAAGCTATTACACAGAATGGATACCAAAACACCCTATGTTTATATTGGTAAATCTGGAATCCTAGTTCACATATAATTACTGTCTGCTAACAGTTTGCTAAAGGCACTTTAGGATATTTTAAAAATGAACAAAGCAGAACATATTTGGTTGCAGTCTTACTGGTACAATAAGACAGACACAAGAGATTGTCTGTGTGTAATCTGCTGACAATAGCCATCAAAGGCTAGCTAGACTAATACTACAGAAAGGGTTGGGTCAGTGGCATTAATAGTAATATTTTAATATTCTTTTTTGATGGTGGATGATTGCATCCCACACATGCATTTACAAGCCTCAGACATTTGAATTTACAAAGAACAGATGTGAAAATGCACACAATGAGGGCGTCTTTGATAAACTGAGTCTTTGCAATGCCAACACGTATCACTGTGCTAGACTTATGTCACTAGCTCCATGTTGCCTACATTCAAGTTCAAAATGTACACTTATTACATTTATTCATACAATTCCAACAAACCTCCTCAGCTCTAGATACAGAGCATAAAGGGAAGGGGGTACACAATAAGTTAGACAAACAGAATAATGATTTAGGTAGCAAGAATCCTGCTTGAAATTAAGAGGATGTGGGAGACTATTGCTCTAGCACTATAATGATATAAGGACACCTTTTGGAGATTAGGAAGGCTGTGTAAAAAGCCTTCCCAATAAATCAAAATTATTGGTTAAGGTTCTGATAAAGGAGAACAGTAGGGAAGCTTCCTTTAGTTTCTATTCCTAGTTGCTCTACCACTAGAACCAATGTACCTACCACAACAGAATGACCGATCACCAATGTGAAGGTTCCTGCAGTACACATGCAAATCCTACTGTCCACTTCATATTATGAAACCTGTTCAGGGAAGAATGATCCTAGATAATGTGGAATGTCGCTCACATAAACTCCATATGAGAAATGGCACACGTGAATGTGCTATACCACTTTTCAATCACGTTTGACTGCCTGAGATTCAGCCGTAAATCGGATAAGGTTGATATTGCAACTCTGATAAATGCAACAAACTAACAGAACAACTTTTTGGAGGCATTGTGATACCAGTGTCAAGAATCTAACTTTTTAAGGCGATGTTTTCTATAATCAGAACATAGAGCATAAGCTCCTAACATTATACAATATTACAAATATTTATTTTTGTTTTTTAAACTCATAAAACATTCTCCTTAGAGACCCCAGTCCTAGTGGTTTATGTAGTACATGTGCAGGTGGTCTATTTACCGCTATAACCAAAAGGCACAGATAAATAAAGGTTGAAATCAATACATTTTTATGTTTTTATAACTTGCTGTTCCTGTTTAATAAATGTCCCTTTTTTATTTTATTTTTTCCAGGCAAAATGACAAACTTAATGCATTCCATTCCAGAGCTCATTGGCACTATCTCAGCCACAGAGCTTCTTGCAGCATCTGTGGCATTTGTTGTGATCTTTATGCTTCTTAAGTCTTTTAGGGAACAGGTTCCAAAAGGTACAAAAAGAGCACCAGGTCCAATGCCTTACCCACTTATTGGTAATCTGCTACAATTAAGCAAAAATCCCCATCTAAGTCTGACAAAGATGAGTGAGAGCTATGGAGATGTAATGCAAATCAAGATTGGTACCAAGCCTGTGCTCGTACTTAGTGGACTTGAAACCCTTAGACAAGCTTTGCTGAAACAGGGTGATGTGTTCTCTGGACGTCCAGACCTCTTTACCTTTCGTTTGATTGGTGATGGACAGAGCATGACATTCAGCAGTGATTCCGGAGAAGTGTGGAAAGCTCGTCGTAGGTTGGCAAACAATGCCCTCAAAACCTTTGCCACCTCTCTGTCTACATCCTCTAACACATGCCTTCTGGAAGAGCATATTGCCAAAGAAAGTTCATATCTACTTAGGAAGTTCCAACAGCTAATAGAGGAAAAAGGAGAGTTTGACCCCTATAGATATGTGGTTGTTTCAGTGGCCAATGTCGTCTGTGGCATTTGCTTTGGAAAACGTTACCACCACGATGATGAGGAGTTCCTGAGTTTGGTGAACATAACAGATGAGTTTGGAGCAGCTGCTGCTTCTGGAAATCCTGCTGACTTTATCCCCATCCTACAGTATCTTCCAAGTCAAAGCATGAAGGCCTTTGTGGAGATCAATAAGAAGTTTGTGGCTTTCATACAGAAGACTGTCCAGGAGCACTACAGAACATTTGACAAGGTGAGACCAATGAATGTGTTGCTACACAATTTAATGTACCATTAAAATAAATGATCTTCCCAGTTTCAAAGATCCTTTCTAAAAAAACAAAAACAATTATGGACATTCATGTAAATGAATAAATTTTGCTGTGAAACAACAAAGTCAGCATATCTAGCTTTCAAATGTGTTCGTCTGCCCAATACAGGAAGCATAATACAGCTTCAAATGTGCTCTTTAATCATGACTGTTCTCCTCTTCTTTATCAGAATTGTGTGCGAGATATTACCGACTCTCTCATTCAGCACTCCCAAGAAAAGAAAGTTGACTCCAATGTTCTGTCAAGCCAAAAAATAGTGAACATTGTAAATGATCTCTTTGGAGCTGGTGAGTAAAAAACTATATGTATGATTTGGTTTTGACCAATATCTCAACAAATCGCTTTAAACATTAACATTAAGGCTATAAACTCACAGGCAGGTATGATTCAATGTACAAGTGGTGGAACATTTCAGCTTAAGAACAAGATACTGTTAATATTTGTTTGCAACAGTACACAACTCTTAAGCGTCTGCCTAAGATTATGCCACAGGGAGGCAGCACAAGCCTCATGCAAAGGGGCCATCCCTCCTGTCCTGCCCCTCGATTGCTTTCTAGCCTGACTCAATGGGCTGGGCTGCACTACTAAATTCCCCCAGTGTGTAGGTCAGGAAGTAATCATCCTCAGATGGGGCACTGGCTGGGATCTGTAGGTTAGGATAGAAGGCACCAAGGTCAATTATGCTCCATAGTTTGGTCTTCCAAGCATGCTAACCCGGAAATGGTGCAGATCAGGGGAGGGCTGGGGCTGTATAATTTTTCACTTTTAAATGCCCTACTCCATAGCCCCTCTGATCTTTCTAGTCAGTCGTCTTGTCTGCCTATCAATCTATATACACTATCTGTCAGCAATTCTGCATTGTATGTCTATGTGCATCTCGCTGAGAACATGGGCTTATTAAGTGGCACAAACTAAATTGTTGCCAGCCCTGACCTGGTGCAGATTAATGGTATGTGTGAATTGACACTTTCAAAGCACTTGGTATAGACATTGGTTGAACTGTGCAGTTAAGTACAGGAACATACATATTTTTACAATCAAACAATACTCAATATCAAAAGCATGTTTGAACAAATGATGGCTTTTTTTTTTTTACATTAATATCTTTACATTCTCTTTCAGGATTTGATACAATTACAACAGCTCTATCTTGGAGTCTCATGTACCTTGTGGCTCACCCAGAAATACAAGAAAGGATTCAAAATGAATTGGGTAAGTTGTATGATGCTAAAAATTAAAGGGACACTCTTGTCACCAAATATACTGATCAACCTGTGATGTTGTAAGTAATGGATTGGATAGATGGCATCTAGCGCACTTGCTCATTGCCAGATGAACACTGTTCATTTGTCAACTTGTGCAAGTTTGGTTTTATTTGTATGTCTAATTTTATTGAAGAACAGAAAGAAACGTTTCTGGATTTTTTTAACCCTTTATTGGTGGGGTGGTGAGCACTCTATTCACTGTATGTGAGTTCACTATTAACATAGAAACATAGAATGTGTCAGCAGATAAGAACCATTTGGTTTAGTCTGCCCAATAATTTGGGTCTTGTTTCGCTGCATGTGGGGTGTCACTTCCCCTCACTCTGAACTACCTGCAGTTTCTGCAAGCTACACTTTATAAATATAGTGCTTTCAAAAAAAGCATGTCAACTTCATATAAGCTTTTAACACAAGAGGCTAGCTTGCTCACAATGCTGTGAAGTGGGGATATATAATCAAAACTAGCGATTTTTTTTTTTTTTTTTAATTTGCGACTTGGTGTTTGCTAACATGGGAACATCGCTTATGTTTATTTGTCTGCCAGATCGGGTCATTGGAAAAGAAAGGAGGCCCAGGTTATCAGACAGAGCTCAGCTGCCTTATACTGAAGCCTTTATCTTAGAAATGTTCCGACATTCGTCCTTCCTGCCCTTCACAATTCCACACTGGTAAGCAATGACAGACTGCTGGTGACCTTTGTATATGGATACAAAACATGCTACCACAATGACATTAGGGTAGATGTCATACCAATCATCGCATTAGTGACAATACAGGTAAACTTGCAAAGCCAGGGAAAAGAGAAGCAGAACCACAGATTAACTATAAAACCACGCAAAAAGGGGAAAGCTAAAAAACTCTTGTATGCTGAAATAGGGCATGTCAAGGGAGATGGCCAAACTGGGGCTACATAGCTGTAACTTGCAAAGAGGGAGGGTAAACACTCTTTTGGTGGGCTAACAAATAAGTATCCAGTGAGTCAATAAAACAAAATGGATACCACATAATAGAGGCAACTATCTAGCTGAGAGGACAGAAAAGTATACTTTGGGGAAAAATGGGAGGCTGGCTCTTAAGTGCTATTATAAACTCTTACCCAAGCCACCCATTAGAACATGCTGTGATGGATAGCCAGGAAACTACTCTTTATTTAGCATTAAGATGATAGAAATGGACCCCTATGCAAAATAAAATGTAAAAAAACACAAACTACTTTTGTACTTCAGCACCACCGCAGACACTGTCCTGAATGGATACTTCATCCCTAAAGGAATTTGTGTGTTGATCAACCAGTGGCAAGTTAATCATGACCCGTAAGTATACCTTATAGACTACATATTTTAAATAAACCTGGATTTTCATTTGTAACTATTTTGAATCTTCAATTACTAAAACTAGACACTGACACAATTTTAAACCTAATATTGCATGGAAATGACCACCATGATATTTGATAAACTGTTTCTCATAGTACCCTTTCGCTAACCTGCTTTTAATACATTCTCCCTAAATCTGAGTATTGCAAGCATGCATCTGATAATCTGTTTAACTGGTTTCCCTGAATTAAATGTTGAAGCCTTCAAGTGATGTCGAGAATGTATTTTAATAATGGGGGGTATAATTATATCTGAGCTTAAGTTCTAAGGTGGTTAGCGTAATCTACTAGTAATAACCGTATTACTCAAACAAATGCTTGGCCAGCATTATGACATTACAGCATCAAGTCACAGCATATTGTTTCCATAAGATACTGTAATACACTTTTTACCCTGCTGAGCAATTACAAATTTTGACATTTGGCCTTTTTCTAATAAAATGCTGTTTATGTTTTATTATTTGGGGTTCTTAATTGCAGGGGAGCTGGCAGGAGTTTTTAACAATTTAAAAAACCCCAAATTATAAAATGTAATAGCACTGCATAAAAAAAGTCCAAATGTCAAAATCAAAAACCTAAACTGACAAGGGAATTGCACCACTCAGAACAATATAGCAGAGGTGGAAAGTGACTTTTTTTCCCCTATTGAATAAATGCAGAATTATTCCCCTCATTGTGTATGTATAGACAATCCTGGAAAGCCATATACAAATTACTTTTAATTAAACATGGAATGGCTCACAGTTGAAAAAAATATTAAGTAACTCTATTATAAAGTAAATGTTAACTACCCTCTCCCACTACCTGATTTTACTTTAAGATTCTCATTTTCTTAATCGTATATCTTTTCCAAATTACATAACCAACATGGTAACATTACTTATTATTTTTGCTTATGCACTTGACCTGACATCCCAACCCTCTCTTTGTACAAATTCATATATATGTATATATTTTTTATTTTTTTATTACAGGAAACTGTGGAATGACCCATTGTGCTTTAACCCAGATCGCTTCTTAAATGCAGATGGCATCACCATAAACAAAAATGAGATGGAGAAAGTCATGGTATTCGGACTGGGCAAGAGAAGATGTATTGGTGAAGCCATTGGGAGAATGGAAGTCTTCCTCTTCCTTACCACTTTGCTTCAGCAGATGCAGTTCTTTAAACAAGAGGGAGAGAAGCTGGACATGTCTCCTCAGTATGGGCTAACTATGAAGCACAAACGGTGCTTCCTTACGGCCAAGCTGCGTTTCCCTCTGTTGGCCACAGATTAGTATACGCATTTCTGTGGCAGTTGCCCACTATATGAAGATCAAAGAGGATTACTTGTATACCCTTAAAACCTGAGTATGTGTTGGGGTGAACTTTCTCACTCAAATGGAGATTGTGTAGACTGTGACCTTAAGTGAATGCTGAACTTAAACATGAGTTATGACGCCGTGAATGATAAGCAAGCTAGGTGTGAATGTACTACTAACCATCCAGTTTCACGTTGCAGAAAGTGAATTGTGAACTCTTATATTGGTGGTCGTTTTCATATATGAAGGTAAATGTAATGATTCTGAACTAAGCTGGTTTAGCTTCAGCTCAAAGTATGGCTGGATACATTAAATGCATATATAACCCATGTATTCCTAATCAAATGTTTAAGGGATCAGTTATTTCTGGAGTGGAATGTAAATGTTACTCCAGTACTGGACACCTCCTTATATGTTTGTCACTATTGTGATACATTGGGCATACACAACCACTTCTAAGCAATCCATTATAAATAATGAGGGCCTTCTCAAATTTATTAGACTGTTGTGCCCATGCCTATTTTCTGACATGTATACTTTAATTGACAATTTTAATACACGATTTGGAATCTACATCTCACCACTGTCCTTACATTAAAACAGTTTAAGATACAACATAGCCAACCCCAGGGTTTAATTTTCTGCCTACAGTTGTCCTTCAAATAAATGTCTATAAGCTAATGATGTTTTCAGTTGGCTCCCAGACCTTGCATATTTTTTTTAATTATTTTGTAAAGTTTGCAAATATAAATATTTTTGTAATGATAAATACTATAAACTATGTATGTATAAAAGTATAGTCTCTGTGAGAATAATAAAGTGATTATATATGCTGCACTTTAATGTCTTCCTTAACTTCCCTTATCTTGTGGCCTAGATATTGCAAAAGTGGGATTGCATTCTTTCAAGAAATTTTGCAAACCACATATAGTTAAAGGGACACTAAACTTTTTTTCCCCTTGTGCTTCTAATATAGAAGCACAAGTGAAAAGTTAATTGCCCCTAGTATGAGGATGAACTGGCGTATACTTTTTTCCTCTCCGTGCACCCTCCACTTCTGAACCTGTTACACCTTGTTTTTCTACATATACATACAAAACACCCCTCCCCACACACACACACACACACACACACACACATCCAGTCAGACACATACATACACACAAACACATCCAGTCAGACACACACAAACACATCCAGCCACACACATATATACACATATATGCACACACACACAAATGCATCCAGGCACACACATATATACACACACAAACACATCCAGGCACACATATATACACACAACCACATCCAGGCACACACATATATATATATATATACACACACAAACACATCCAGGCACACATATATATACACACACACAAACACATCCAGGCACACATATATATACACACACAAACACATCCAGGCACACATATATATATACACACACAAACGCATCCAGGCACACATATATATATACACACACAAACGCATCCAGGCACACATATATATATACACACACAAACACATCCAGGCACACATATATACACACAACCACATCCAGGCACACATATATATACACACACACAAACACATCCAGGCACACATATATATATATATATATATACACACACACAAACACATCCAGGCACACACATATATATATATATATATATATAAACACACAAACACATCCAGGCACACATATATATATACACACAAACACATCCAGGCACACATATATATATATACACACACAAACACATCCAGGCACACATATATACACACACAAACACATCCAGGCACACATATATATATACACACACAAACACATCCAGGCACACATATATATATACACACACACACAAACACATCCAGGCACACATATATATATATATATATACACACACAAACACATCCAGGCACACACATATATACACAAACACATCCAGGCACACACATATATATACACACACACAAACACATCCAGGCACACACATATATATACACAAACACATCCAGGCACACACATATATACACACACACAAACACATCCAGGCACACACATATATACACAAACACATCCAGGCACACGCATATACAAACACATCCAGGCACACACATACACATCCAGGCACACGCATATACACACACACACAAACACATCAAAGCACATGCATATACACACACACACATCCAGGCACAAGCATATACACACACACAAACACATCCAGGCAGACATACACAAGACAGCAGGGTTTTTTTTTTTTGTCATTTAAAAAAAAAAAAATAAATTCACCTATCAATGTCCCCCTCTCCCTGCGATGACACCTCAATGCAGGGGGGGGGACGGGCGGTTTCCGTTGCAGCCTGGTGGCACAGAACAGCTTTCCTGCTATGCTACCCGGTGATCAGCGCTAGAATGCGGTGCAGCCGGTGCACTCACTCTGCTCCCTCGCGCACCGCTGCTGGAATCAAGAAAAGAAGAAAAAAAACTATTCCATTGCCGAGGCCACCACGTGGGGCTGACGATACCCGGGCGCCAGGTCTGATTTTCTGATTTTCTGACTCACTTTACTACACACACACACACACACACACACACACACACACACGTACACACACACACACACGTAGTAAAGTGCAAGAAGTAAAAGAGCCATACATACTTTATAATCAGTAGAGAGGTCAAAAAAATAAAAAAAATAATATATATATATATATATATATATATATATATATATGTAAGGTTTGGTATAGGAGGTCAGGATACGGGTACAGCAATATATGTATAGAGTGTAAGGTACTCACCAGGATGTCGAAACTCCTGGAACAGTATGGCACGGAATAGTCCAATAGACGTTTAACACCCACAGGGACGATAATATACAGCAGTGAGGAGCAGTTTAGTAATCCACAAGTACTGCAGCAATTCAGCAAGGAGGTGGTTAATACACAGCATACAACAGCAAGAGTAGTTAGTAATCCGAGGTCAGGGGCATAGGCAGGCAGGTAATCGGTTAAACAATCCAGGTCAAGGGTATAGGCAGGCAGGTAGTCCAGTAATACAATCCAGGTCAAGGGTATAGGCAGGCAGGAAGTCCAGTAATACAATCCAGGGTCGGGTAGGAGAAAGCAGGGAACACCAATAGACAATCCGGGTCGATAACGGGGAGACAGAAAGGCAGGTACGCAATATAGGCAGTACATGAGCAAGAATCACCAAGCACAGTATTCAGCTTGGTGATTCCTTTTAAACTTCGCGCCTGGTGACGTCATGACGCGCGTGCCGGCTTGGGTGATGCTGCAGAGAGGAGGGGCGTGTGCACCGTCGTTGGTGACGCGCGCTTGAGGAGAAGCTGCCGATACAGAGCACAGGTCCGCTGCTACTCCGTGACATCCAGCGAGGGCTGGGTACTCCGGAGAGGCGCTGCGCGGCGGGACCTGACAGATCCCCCTCCCAAGGCGGGACCTCCGGGCCCGTGAAGGACAAGGTCTGGATGGGTGCAAGGCATGAAAGGCACGAACCAGATCACTCGCATGGACTTCTTTGGCTGGTTCCCATGAGCGATCAGCAGAATCGTATCCTTTCCAATGCACCAAGTATTGCAATTGACCCCTATGGAGTCTGGAATCCAGAATCTCTTCTACTTCATATTCCTCGATTCCATCAACAAGAATCGGAGCAGGAGGACGAACACATCTGTCAGGATAAGGGTTGGGTAACCAGGGTTTGAGAAGCGAGGAATGAAAGACAGGGTGGATTCGCATGGAGGAGGGAAGTTGCAATTTCACAGCCAGAGGCCCGATGAGTTCCAGAATAGAGAAAGGACCAACGAACCTAGGGCCCAATTTGCGGGTAGGACAGGACAATTTCAGATATTTAGTAGAGAGCCACACTTTATCACCTACATGATAGGAAGGAGCCGGGGAACGGTGATGATCTGCAAAGAACTTGTACTGTAGTTGAGCACGACGTAAGGTGGTACGAATCATGGAGTAGGTACTGACAAGGTTACGCACATGAACATCCGCAGAAGGAACGAGACCAGTCATAGGAGAACCAGGGAGCATGGAGGGATGGAACCCGTAACTGGCAAAAAACGTGGACATTTTCAGGGAGCAATGGATATGGTTGTTGTATGCGAATTCAGCTAATGGTAGATAGGAGGCCCAATTGTCTTGTAAGTGAGTAGAGAAGCACCGTAAGTATTGCTCAACTGTTTGATTTGTTCTCTCTGTTTGTCCATTGCTCTGTGGGTGGAATGCGGTGGAAAGAGAACGATGGATATGCAACCCTTTGCAAAAGGCCTTCCAGAAACGAGAGGTAAATTGCGACCCTCGGTCAGAAACAATGTTCTCAGGGAGTCCATGGAGTCTGAAGATTTCACGAATAAAAAGTTCTGCTGTCTCAGTAGCGGAAGGAAGTTTGATAGAAGGGATAAAATGAGCGGTCTTCGTGAATCGATCAACAACAACCATAAGGGTGGTATAACGTTGTGATGGTGGGAGATCGGTGATAAAATCCATGGAAACATCAGTCCAGGGTCTGGAAGGAATGGGGAGAGGCTGCAGGAGGCCGGCAGGACGGATATGGGTCTCCTTGGAACGTGCGCAGATGGGACAGGAGTTGACGTAATTCATCACATCTTTTATCAGGGATGGCCACCAAAAGGTGCGCAGGATAAGGTCCTTGGTCTGACGGATTCCTCCATGCCCTGCTGTCGGGGTATCGTGGAATGTCTTGAGAATGAGAGGACGAACTTCAGACGGGACGTATATTTTATCATTGTAGTAGTATAGTCCTTGTCTCTGTTGTAACAGAGGTAGTGGAGGCGATGTCAAAGTAGAAGAATGGGTTCGTAGAGTGTCCCAGATGGATTGAGTCATTGCCAAAAAATGGTTAGGTTGTAAGATAGTGTGGTTGCTTGACGGTACTGCATCTTCTTGTTCCGTCATTCTTGATAGTGCATCTGCCTTCCCATTGCGTGAACCAGGCCGAAAGGTAATGTGTAGTTGGAATCGAACAAAGAATAAGGCCCATCGGGCTTGACGAGGTTGGAGACGTTTAGCCGTTTTCAGATATTCTAAGTTCTTATGGTCGGTGTAAACCGTGATAGGGTATGCCGCTCCCTCCAGTAGATGACGCCATTCCTCCAATGCAAGTTTTATCGCTAATAATTCTCGTTCTCCCACATCGTAATTACGTTCAGCACTGGATAGTGTTCTAGAGAAAAAGGCAACTGGATGTAGACGGCCGTCATAGTTCTGCCGTTGCGATAGTACTGCCCCAACAGCAGTATCGGAAGCATCTACTTCCAAGGTGTAGGCGGTAGAAGGGTCAGGAAGAGCCAGGATGGGAGCCGTGGTAAATTTCGATTTTAGGGTGTCGAAGGCGTCTTGGGCAGCCACTGTCCATTTAAACCTGCTATTTTTTGAAGTGAGGATGGTGATAGGTTGTACAAGTTTGGAGAAATTCCGGACGAATTTCCTATAGAAATTTGCAAATCCCACAAATCTCTGGACGGCTCTCCTGTCAGCGGGTATGGGCCATTGGAGAATAGCATTCACCTTCTTTGGATCCATTCGGATATTATTGGGGGATAGGATAAAGCCCAGAAATTCTACAGTTGTAGTTTCGAAAATACATTTTTCCAACTTAGCGTACAGTTTGTGTTGACGGAGACGTGATAATACAGTCTGGACATGTTGGCGATGCTGGGGTAGGGACGAGGAGTAGATGAGAATGTCGTCCAGATAGACAATCACAAATTGATCCAAAATGTCATGAAATATATCATTAATGAAGTGCTGAAAGGTGGCGGGTGCGTTACAAAGGCCGAAGGGCATGACTTGATACTCGAAGTGACCGTAGCGAGATCTGAAGGCGGTTTTCCATTCGTCCCCTTTGCGGATTCTTACAAGATTATATGCTCCCCATAGATCGATTTTAGTGAATATTTGTGCAGTACGTAAATGATCCATCAATTCGGATATGAGAGGAAGGGGATATCTGTTCTTCGTAGTTATCTTATTCAGTTCCCGGTAATCAATGCAAGGCCTCAGTCCACCATCTTTCTTTTTGACAAAGAATATACCTGCTCTGGCTGGGGAGGACGAAGGTCTGATAAAACCTTTTGCCAAATTCTCATCAATATAATCCTTGAGTGATGAGAGTTCTGGTTATGCCAAAGGATAAATTCTTCCAAACGGTATGGAGGCGCCGGGAAGTAACTCGATCGGGCAATCATAACTCCGATGAGGTGGTAGAATGTCAGCCTTTTTCTTTTCAAAAACATCACAGAACTGTAGATAACTTGTCGGTAGTCCAGAAGGTGTCTGATTATCTTGGGTAATATATAACGTAGTTTCAGTGAGGCATCTGGTGGTACAATACGTGGAAGAAAAGACGAAGGTTCCAGTCTCCCAGTTTATGACAGGATTATGAGATCGAAGCCAAGGGAGTCCCAGGATGACTGGAAAAATAGGTGTGGGTACCACGTCAAATTGGAGCCATTCTTCATGATTGTCCCCGATGGTAACGATGAGGGGAACGGTTTCGTGAGTGATAGGTCCTGTTTTCAAGGGACTACCATCCACTAATTGTATCTGCAATGGTTGGGGTTTTAGCCGGAGAGGAAGGGACAGGGTCTTGGCTAGTTCACCATCAATGAAGCAACCGCTGGCCCCAGAGTCAATCATTGCTGATACCATGATAGGGTTGTTAGTCCACTGTAGGGAGAGAGAGATGGATAAATGGGGTGTACGTACAGCAGGGCATTTCCGGTCTATTTGTATGGACTTACCCTGTGGTAGGCGTCGTCTGGCTCGGCACTCCTTATACATATGGCCTGCTCTGCCACAATACAGACACAAATTCTGGGCCCTACGTCTTGCCTTTTCTTCTGGAGATAAGGGGCCTCTCGTCAACCCTATTTGCATGGGTTCCTCCGTAGTAGAAGAAGATTGAGACGGCTCAGTGGGGAAGAAATGTGGAGAACTAGAGGTAGGTAAAGAGGAATGCCTCTCTGCTCTTCTTTCTCTCAGTCTTCTGTCTATCTGAGTTACTTGCCTGGTTAAGGCATCCAGAGAGGTGGGTATTCCGACACGTGCTAGTTCATCCTTTAAGGCATCCGAAAGCCCCAAACGGAATTGATCTAATAATGCAGATTCATTCCAGGTTGTTTCTAAAGCAATTCTTCTGAATTCGGTTATATACTCTTCCACAGGTCGTCGACCTTGACGAAGGGTTCGTATAGGGGTAGTAGCTGATGAAACTCTAAAAGGATCTTCATAGAGGGAGTCCAAGGCCTGTTTAAAAGAACCCCATGATTCAAGTAATGGACTGTTCACGTGTAATAAATGATGAGCCCAGAGCTGTGGCTCCTCAGTTAATAAAGATATCACCGTATGAACCTTAACGTAGTCAGAAGCATAAGTCCTGGGTCGTAGATTAAATAAAATTTGACAGGAGGTGACAAAAGTCCGATATTTAGATCGATTCCCAGAAAATTTTTCAGGTAGCACAACCTGGGGTTCCAGTGCAGTGGCTCCTTCCATGGGAAATTGAGAAGGTACTGGGGGTGCCATGATTGGTTCTGGATGACTGGTATGGCTGGCTTGGAGTTGCTGTAATTGTTGTTGTAATTGATTCTGACCCGACTGGAGGTCTTGTACGGTCTGATTCAGGGCAGCTAATTGCTGTGTCAAGGCTGAGATGGCGTCTGTTAAACCCGTGGCCTCCATTTTAGGCTTGGTGATTATGTAAGGTTTGGTATAGGAGGTCAGGATACGGGTACAGCAATATATGTATAGAGTGTAAGGTACTCACCAGGATGTCGAAACTCCTGGAACAGTATGGCACGGAATAGTCCAATAGACGTTTAACACCCACAGGGACGATAATATACAGCAGTGAGGAGCAGTTTAGTAATCCACAAGTACTGCAGCAATTCAGCAAGGAGGTGGTTAATACACAGCATACAACAGCAAGAGTAGTTAGTAATCCGAGGTCAGGGGCATAGGCAGGCAGGTAATCGGTTAAACAATCCAGGTCAAGGGTATAGGCAGGCAGGTAGTCCAGTAATACAATCCAGGTCAAGGGTATAGGCAGGCAGGAAGTCCAGTAATACAATCCAGGTCAAGGGTATAGGCAGGCAGGAAGTCCAGTAATACAATCCAGGGTCGGGTAGGAGAAAGCAGGGAACACCAATAGACAATCCGGGTCGATAACGGGGAGACAGAAAGGCAGGTACGCAATATAGGCAGTACATGAGCAAGAATCACCAAGCACAGTATTCAGCTTGGTGATTCCTTTTAAACTTCGCGCCTGGTGACGTCATGACGCGCGTGCCGGCTTGGATGATGCTGCAGAGAGGAGGGGCGCGTGCACCGTCGTTGGTGACGCGCGCTTGAGGAGAAGCTGCCGATACAGAGCACAGGTCCCCTGCTACTCCGTGACATCCAGCGAGGGCTGGGTACTCCGGAGAGGCGCTGCGCGGCGGGACCTGACAATATATATATATATATAAAATAATGACCTCTCTACTGATTTTCAATAGCAAGGGTCATATTCTGCACTAACAGAACCAAAAGACATGGCCAGTGCAAAGCTTTTTGTGGTCTCCACCCCCAGGCATTTTACACTAGACACATTGGGGGTTATTTATACAACTAAACGTTCTAAAAGTGGAGCAATCCCCATCGAAACAAACAAAGTACCTGCTGTTTAAAATGCTGTTCGAGAATCGAGTTTGACAAATAACCCCCATATATTCCACATGGTTCCTGTTACGTCACCTCCCCATGTTCTGCTTTCCACAGCGCTAAATTACACCATAATACCCAGCGCAGCATTTTTCACAGATTTCCAAACACATCACTACCGCCTTTCCCAGTTTGCACCCACACAGCATTAGGATCCACGCACTGTCCCCACAGTACCAGATTTCACCTATAGTACTTCCCACTGGACCAGATCACACCTACTGCCACCACATTGCACCCACAGCATCAAATTGCCCTTCTCTTGGTATCCTACTTAACTAAGCTTTAACCACTACAGACATGAGTGCTGCCTTAGACTGCACAGACATTGGGGCTGCCTGTACACAAGCCTCAGATGGGGCCAGTGGAGAAGTGGGGCTCTGAACAATAAAGCTGGGATGATATACATTTTGCAGTATTTAATGAATCTGTGCATGCACAGAATGCATCACCTCCAGTGTCACAGAGAAGGTGAAGTTTGGATAGTGGGACAATGGGTTGGAATTGGTACTGTATTGAGAATTAAGGGACATGGATAGATGTACGTAAAAAGGTATCCTCTAAATTAATGTTTAACTTACTAACCATAAATTATATTCTATATTGTACATCAAACACCAGGCTCATCACTGGAAGTATAGTGATTTACACAAAACAAATAGAGATTAATTCCTTTTTTTTTTTTGCTAGATGTTCAAGATAGCCAAACCCTGATAACATAAAAACAACCAAGCAAATAACACAAGTGTCATATTCATACACAGTGAAAAAAGTATTGCAATCAATACTGACACGAATATGATGTCAACAAAAAAAAATCCCCTAAATCTGCATACCACTAAACTCAAACAGACTTGTATATCGTTATAACAGTCAATTAATATGTCAAATCACACACTAAAATAGTACAGTCCATAGGTACTTATTCCTTGATAAAGCTCCATGTAAAAGTCCTGTTTATGAGCGGAAGTAAAAAACGTATACCACATAATATCATCAATGCTTTGTGCATCAGCACCATAAACATATAAAAAAAAGGAGCAAGCTTACCAAATGAAGCAAGTGGAAGTGCTCACGGTCTCCAAGTGGAATAAATATTCTCTAATGCTTATTTTAATCGTTGTGACAGACCTATGTAGCACGAAATTAAAAAAAAAAACAATCCTACTGAGATGCAAATACAACAACAACAATAAAATCAGAACTTAAGATCAAGCCCTGGGGCACAAAAATTTGATATGGAATTTTCAAGTTACTTAAGACAGTTATAATACCCCCTACTACTTGCTCCCCAGTTATAAACTCAGACCCAAAGAATACGTTAACAGAGTACATCCAACTTCTATAGGCCTAGTGTTAAAGGAAATCGCATTTTTTCTTTTTTGCTCTGTATAATATGCGATCCATACACATCATCTGGAAAGTGTTCATGTTATGTGTATGATATTGAAATTTAATAAAAACATAATTAAAAAAAACAGAAATTAATAATATCTCTATTTTTTGCATAATTCATTTTAAGTGCTAATCTCATTGTGTTCAAATATTATACTTTAGCCTGTAAAGGCTCAGTCCGAGATGAGGCACCTCATATATATTCAGTTGGGTACCATACACATCCAAATACCTCATGTAAGTATAGTATCGTTCAGAAATTGTTGGCATTAACAAGTTCTGCTGGATAATTTAATATTGACATGGGGCAGGGAACTTAGGTACATGGTACAGAATTAAGAATTGGATCTATCATAATGCTTTTACTCCACAAGACAAATGCTGTGAGAATTACTTACATCAGTTGTTTACAATAAAAATTGCATTATGCTGAAAGGATTATTAATGTTATTGCATATCTTTGTTTACCTGGTTACATCATGGAACTCTGAAAAGTATCCACGAAAAGTATGGTATGTTTATAGAATCATCTTCACAGCTGGGAACATTAAAGGGACGGTCTAGTGCTCAAATACATCTTCCAAATATTAATGCATATTCATAGGCTTTAAAATGCATGTTTTACATTTTGCATCGCTAAAATATAAAATTCTTCCAGCTAGATGAAACTGGGTAATTACAGCAGTTTGCAAGAAACCAGGACTGCCCACACTAGCTGAGTAAAAGTAATTTCCTTTTTTTTGGCTGCAGGATTGCATTTAAATGAATCCAATTTCCTCAAGTAATGTCATCAGACAATGTGTTGGCTAGGTCACTTATAGTCCACACAATGTATTCAATTTGAGGAGCACAGGAAGTGAGTAAATGAAACAAAACTTTATATCCTCAGTAATCACTGTTGAGGGCTTGAGTCAAACCACACTGGAAAAAAAGTTTTTGCATTAAATTAAGACTGCGGACCAATCTATAACTGATTACAGTTACCTGAAGTATACACTTTTACAAGCACCCTTGAATAACACAGTGATGTGCTGACCCTAGTACAAACGGAATAGTCCCAGATCACAAAGATAGTATGGGGTACAGCAAATATAATAAGACGAAATGATTATACCGCCAAATGCACTTTATATTTACATAAAGGGAAAAACAAGTATATCGAATTTGCCGCCTTTCAGCTCAGAATCAGCACGGTAGCCATGGTAACTGCTTATTAACCTCCGGTAGTGACGTCAAACGACAACCGACCGGAACCGGAAGTTCAGTGGTGTCTGCGGTTAGTGAGAGGTGGGTTTTTCGGTTCACCTGGTGTATGTAATTATGTATAAACTTGTGTTTGTATAGTTTCCCGGTAGCTTTTGGTAACCGAGTAACACGTGAATGCGGAGCTGTGTCTTGAGTCTTTATATCCCCTGTAGTGTGTGTTCCGTTAATGGAGTTTAATAGACATGTGGCGATGCATACCTGTATTGACGTTTTACACCGCCGTAAAACTGGCGGGCTTACTCTCGTTTTATAATCTGTGTTAATCTTACCAATGTAACTGGTAATCGTTGCATTTTGTGCTGACATAGCGCTTCTTTAGAAGCTTGTTACAGCATAAAATACTTTTTCATCCTCCCGCATCAGTCTAAGCAGTCCTCCGTATTGCTGTGGGGAATGCGTAGCCTTTTCCTGGCTGTAGTGAATCCTGCAGGGAAACGATCACTTTTAAATGTGTCCCGCTTCTGCTTAAAAAATTGCACGTAATGACTGTTTAAATGTCAGAATGAGTGTGTTCTTCACACAGTAAAGCACTATTTATCAAACACGTGTTTCTCAGTTATTGACCTAGCTGTACTCCCTTTTTAAAAAGAAAAAAAATAATCTTATCTTATCCCTCGTGTACTGTTTCCCAACATGTTATTTTTGCAATGCTGGATCTAATTTTCACACAGCACTTTGAGGGGTGAAGAATTCCCAGCACTGGCTTCCTGTATAACTTGGTTAGCGTTATGTATTTTATTAAGAGCTGTTGCCTCTTTTTTTTAATTTACATAGTTGTGAATTTTAAAAACATTCTGCAGCTTAAACATCCTGTGTTGTGAAAATAGAACAATCTATACATTGCATATACAGAGCTGAAAACTAATTGGTACTTTGTAATTTGTAGAGTTTTTTGGGGGGGAATAGTACTCTTCAAAGTAAAAAAAAAAATATGAAAATGAATAAATGCATGCTATTTTTTTCCCAAGACTTGCTTTGAAAGCTTACACTTTCTTGCCGTAATTATTTTCACAATGACTTCCAGAAGTGCATGCACAACATCAGCATCACATGCATGCACATTAGGAGAGGCATTAGTACTCTTTGTACACCATGCATGTGATTTTACTGTTCTACTGTGTAGTAACTACCTACTGCTTTTTAAATTTCGACTGATTCCTAGAAAAGGAATTGACCTTGACTGTGAACGTACAATGTGGTATTTCTAGCATATAATGCTGGGCAACATTAGAATACTTCTCATAGCACCATGTGTGCTTACAATCTCTAGAATGATAAAGGACAGAACAAAAGGTAGAAAGAGAAAGTAACAAAATGAAGCAATAGATATGAAATTTAACACATTAACAACTATATCCTTTAACCTAAATAGTTTTAAATTAAAAAAAAAAGAGTATGGGAAGTTACGTCACGCTTGCCACGGAGTTCCCCTAATTTTTATTCCCATTGAGAGTCGTAGGGCAAACCTTGTTCTGTACATACAGCTGTAAGCTCATAATCAACATAAATGGTTCAGGGGCTGCGGATTCCATTTAATTTGCTCAAAAATTATACATTATTGTTGAGCATGCAAAGTGAAGCGACACAGTCAATAATTAACTTAATTGACCATATTTTGGGGGGCAGGGGGTTACTTTATTTCATTCATAGCATCCCCTGCCCCTACGGCTTTTATTCATGACCCCTTGGCTCAATTGTGTCACCGATACTACTGAGCCAAGGTGCTGAATGTGCCTTTACATAAGTATATACACACACACATTTTTCTTTACATATACACACACCTACTTTATATATATATATATATATATATATATATATATGTATATATATATATACACACACACACTTTACATATACACACATATATATATATATATATATATATATATATATATATATATATATATATATACACACACACACTTTACATATACACACTTTACATATACACACACAAAAATATATATATATATATATATATATATATATATATATATACATATACACACACACACACCTACTTTACATGTACACATATATACACACACACACCTACTTTACATGTACACATATATACAAACACCTCACACAGTTGTTTCTTAATGTGTCCCCCCTACCTGCTGCTGAATTAATATTTTCATTCAAACTGTGCCCAAGAGCAAGGACACTCAAGGTCCCCATAATGTATTCAATTGGAATAAAATAAAGAGCACAGGAAGTGACTAAATGAAACAAAACTTTATATCCTCCGTGTCTTTATAATCAGTGCTGCCGCACCAGCAGTACTCATGCAGAGTAATCACTGGGGGAGGGCTTGAGTCAAATATTAGAAATGTGATTTATGCAGAATGCCTGCATCAAATCACACTGGGAAAAAAAAAGCCTGTGCATTATAAAGCAGTAATCTTCATCTTGCGCCAAAGTGAGTTTGGGGACTAGACTGTCCCTTTAGTGGTGTGTTAGATTAAAGTTGTAATGCTGGGATTATCCCTTTTTTTTTTTTTGCATGCATGCATATGAATTGGTATGCTTGTTACTAAAAATAAAAATATCTTTTTGATTTTTCAGCCTTAGCTGTGGGGTTAGGCAAATATTAAAACATGGCCGCTGACTGGCTTGGGAGCGTTGTGTCAATAAACTGTGGAAACACCCTGGGCGTGTATCAAGGCTGTGTATCTGCTGTTGACCAGCTCAATCAAACCATCTCTCTCACCCAGCCTTTTCACAATGGGGTCAAGTGTCTGGTGCCAGAGGTTACCTTCAGGTTAGTTTGCCATATTCATGAATTTAGCCTAACAATGCATGTGCCATTTGTTATAGAGCATCATTTACCTGGACTATCATTCATAATTCATGTACAAGTTTCAAAGTTTTGAGCATACACTTAGAGACATTATCACTTGCATACAATGCCACCGATATTTGTGTTCTATGTTTGAATTCATTGCATATAAAAGTAAAAATAAAATTAGGTGTCTATCTCCTGTATCCTTTTTGTGAATTTTACCCATGATGCAACATTCTCCAAAATCTTCCAGCACGTATCACTTTACAACTGTGGGCAGAGCCTGCATGGTGATGTCATAAGATACATCCCTGCTCTCTTACTGGTTTATGTGTATCTTTTTATTTGATTTTTTTTACTTGCCTTCCAACACAAAAATCATCTTTCTGGAAGAGAGAGGGGATTGACCTTATCAAACAGGAGCATAACTTCACCCCCCTGTGACTTAATAGTTACTCCCATTCAATGCAAGTTTATGGTCAGTATTCTCACTTACATACTACACTCGGAGCCCTCAGCCCCATAGTGAGTTACTAGTGCTGTAAAGTTACTGTGGGGTGGCATCCAAAAACACTATTTCACAAAATGGAGGTGCCCAGTCACACTTGTTTAGGTAAATATTTTACTAAATAAACTCCCATAACAAAAACAAGACATATCTGAAATCAACAATTAAAAAATACCCTTTTCATTTTTTGGTGGGAGTGTCCCTTTAATCCCTTCACGACAAATGACCTCCTGCGGGGGAACGAGCGGTTTTCGCGAAACCACTCTGGCGGTCCTGCTCTATTGCCTTGATTTTGAGGCATTAAGCAGTGCCAAAATGTTTGTTCTGTGGCACCCACGTAGCGATTCGCGGGCGACATATTGGAGAGCAGCATGCTCCTCCAATATGGCTGCTGCCCTCTTGTGAATTCACTTCCTTCACACTGCCCCTAGAGGCAGTCGGCAACATTGCAATGAAAATGTGAATAATTTAAGGGTTGGGGTCAAAAGGTGAAAATGGTAATAAAACAAAAACATTTGTTTGTGTTATTGCCCTAAAACTCACAAAAAGATAACAGAAAAACATGGAAACATTCATATTTCTAAATTCATCACAAAATTTAGAAACTATTTAGAAGTGTCTTTTTTTACCAATATTTTTTTTTTTTTTTGTACTTGTGTAAATTATTTTAATAGGTTTTTTATTTTTTATTTATTTATTTATTTTTTTAAATTTTTTTTCCCCCCCATATTTTTTGTAGTAAATGATAAGATATGATTATTTTTTTTTTTAACCTGTTTAGAGCGGGGGACATTGTAGAGTTAAAGATTTTGGAGATTCCGTTTGATAATCAACATACAAACCATCAGCACCCTGATGACACTTCTGGACACAGCTATGTACCTACCAGCCAACAAAATGGTGCAAGCAAGCAGAAACAAGTGGTGACCATCAGCACAGCACAGAATATCCCACGACGAACAGATGGAAGGGGCAATGATCCTGCTGGTAGCTCCCCGCAACCCTGCTCCAAAAGTTATGTGGAAAAGCACACTGAAGGCCTTAACCAACCCAAAAATTTCCGCCGCAGACATAACTCCTGTGAGTATTTTACTAGGTGTAAATTTAAAAATGCTTCTGTAGTGTGCATGTTTAGCATAGTGTATTGGTTTTCTGTATAAGGTTTTAAGATAATTAGTGGTGAAGGATGCTCTTGTTCACTTTCTAATCTGTTTCTTGTGACCAACCTAGAAATCCAAAGATTAAGATGGCTTTCCTTTGGAGCATTGTGACATGAAAAAACAGTGTCTGCCATGTTACTGTTACTTTCCTTTTTGTAAAATGTGAGTTATTAAGGCATGACAAGTGAGCGCTTTTATTTAAGAATATTTTCTTTCCATTGTAACCTAGAGATAATATTGATATACTGTATGTACACCGGCAATGTGCGGTCTTTTCCTTAGTGCCTCACAAAGCTAAAATACTGACTGATCCATATTTCTACTCTTACTTCATGAAGCCTTGTCTCCATGCTTTGCCCAATATTGTAGCACATTATATAGGATGGCATTCATATTGCGCTTTTGAACAATGGAACTTTGTGCACTTGTACACAGATGTCTCAGGAACAGAGTATTCTACAGTTTATCTAACATGTATAAGCACTCTTGTCAGGGATCCAATCCATTTGGCCTTAGTATTACTAATAACATTTTAGTATCCTTCTCACCACAGCTACATTTTTGCTAGTGGTGCGTGATTTATAACATTTGAAAAAATTGATAATTTTAAAAAATATTTTATTATAACCTATTGAGATCAGAAAAATCATCACATTTTTTTAATTTAATTTTTATGTATGTGCTATGCAATGTAAAGGAAAAGAACTGGATCTGGCTTATCAATTCATTGCTCAAAACTTCCTATCTCTAATGGCTAATAAAGTGTTATAGACCTATTGGATGTCACTGAATATTTAGAGTAACCTGTGAAATTTTTTTTTCAATGTAAAACTTAAGGATAACTGCAAATTTGTTTTAACCTAAAAATAAGTATTTCCCATATATTACAAACCTGCACTACAAATGGAAAATAAGCTAGGTGCAAGTGCCCCTGTAAAAGACAATGATGTGAATATATAGTGAACACAGAATTTGTCCCCAGATAAGAACCATTCAACCCATCTAGTCTGCCCAATTTTCTTAATGTTTTCATTATGCCTTGGCCTTATCTTATATCTAGGACAGCCTTACGCCTATAACTAGTTACCCCACTGGTAACAAGACCTTGCTCTAAATAAAATCCATTCACTACAATCCTCTCTTGTCCGTCACTCGGACACTTGCCTAACCCATTAGACTAATTTGAATCTAAACTCAAAGATTGTAGTTTATTAATGAGCCTTCTGTGTCGAATAGTGTCAAAGGTCTGAAATCTAGGTAAGCAATGTCTACTGCACCACCCGGATCTATTCTTTAAAAATCCTATCCTTTAACATGGTTTACATTTATTTCCTCACTACTGATGTAAGACTTACTGGCCTACAGTTGCCCAACTCCTCCCTACTACCTTTCTTGAGTACAGTTTATGTAAAAAGCAAAAAAAGTTCAGGTATAAACATGTATATGTAACATGTTTAGCTTGGAGAAAAGACGTAACAGGGGTGATGTGGTGGAAACATTTAAATCAAACACCGTAAAGGAGGAGAGTATATTTAAAGAAGTAAAAAGTACCATAACGAGAGGACATCGTCTTAAATTAGAGGGACAAAGATTAAACAGGATCAAATCAAAAGTATTACTTTACTGAGAGTGGATGTATGGAATAGCCTTCTAGCGGAAGTGGTAAAGGTAAACACAGTGAAGGGATTTTCCTGGGCCAAGGACCAGAGCGTTTTTCAATTTTTAATATGCGGTTTTTAAAACATAATTTCCCTCTCTCTCATTTAATGTACCCATACAAGTTATATGTTGTTTTTTAAAGGACAGTTAGAGCTTTCTTTTGATACCCTATACATAAAAATGATTTACATTGTAGTATTAAAAAATACATATAAAAGAGGAAATTTTGGAGGAAAAAAGGTTTTTCCCCATTATTTTCCAAATAATAAGCTACACAACTAGTGCAACACTAACCCACTTATCCCCCCTAATTAACTAACTAATAAAAAAGAAAAATATTGGTTCCCAAACCCCACTAGACAAAAAAGACAGAAAAAAAACTCTGAAGAGTGTGATGTTGGATCCATAAAAATCATGCAACAGGCATGCAGGGGTTACATTTTATTAAATATATTAAAATTACCTTTATTTAAAAAAACTTTATAAATTGCAAAAATAAAAAAAAAAACTGAGGGCCATAAAGTGGAAGGAAACTGATCACAGTTACAAACTGTGATCAGCAATGAAAGGGTTAATTTTTTGTTTTCTTTTCTCAGCAACGTTCTTTATTTTATTTTTACTTACAGGTCACTCTCTGTGCTTCACTATAAGAACGTGAAGCACAGAGAGGGAATTAGAGGCAAAGTCAGTGTGTGAACACACTGACTTTGCCATCTAATTTGCATGTGATCGCGGTGATCACTCAATCACCGCGATCACATGCCCGGAAATCCACCGATCGGGTCCAGGAGCTTTGCCTCGGGTGCGAGGCTTAGTCCTGGACCCGTTGCAGACTAGCTGGCGGTGCCCATGGAGCGCACCGCCGGCTAGACTGCATGACGAGTTAACTCGTCATAAGGTCGCTAATGCTGCGGCTCTTATGACGAGTTAACTCGTCATATGGTCGCGAAGGGGTTAAGCATGCGTGGGATAGACACAAGGCTATCCTAGAAATGAGATAAGGCCAGGGACTAATAAAACCATTTTAAAAATTGGGCAGACTACTTAGGACAAATGGTTCTTATCTGCCGAAACATTCTCCCTTTTTCCCCCCCCACTGTCTACCTATTCCTTTCTGAATCATTGCAATCTTTCCTAAATGTTCACATGTGCATTCTCAGTAACATTTCCCTTAGCATTCATAGCCACAAATACTTCTCTCCTTCCGTGGTTATGAAATTAACACAGATACATCATTAACAGTGACTGATAGTGAAGCAGAAGCTGCATTAAATGAAATGTCTGAAGTCTGTCTTTTTCTGCTCAAAGACTATGGGACATTGTTTGAGTGGTAATTATGGAGAAGTGACCCTGTTAAAATATTTCTTTCTAATTTACATAGTAACATAGTAATTTAGGTTGAAAAAAGACACAAGTTTATCAAGTTCAACCCTTCTACCTATCATTTCAGCGTTTTGATCCAAAAGAAGGCAAAAAAAACCCTAAGGAAGCTTTTTCGAATGTTGCCTCCTAGGGGGAAAAAAAATTCCTTCTTGACTCCAAAAGGGCAATCAGATTTCTCCTTGGATCAAAAAGCTCTATTATTAATGCTCATTCTATTATTATTACCCCTGTATGTTCTGCTTTTCTAAAAAAAACATCCAGACCATTTTTAAATGCATCTATTGTGGTTAATGATTATAATATATCAAAAGACAAACACAATTCACATACATATATAACAAACTGACATGTATAAATATATAATTTACATACGCATAAATACATATATAAATATATTATTCCCTATTTTCAGTTATATATAACACAAAACACAAATACACACAAAGCAAGAGCTAAGTTCAGATAACCTCTTCCCGTCTCCCCCCCCCCCCCCCGTCCGCACAGCGAAGAGGAGGGAGGGGGAGACAATACACAACGAGAGAGAAAAAAGAGGAAAGGGAGAAAGTCAAGGGGTAGGAGAAAGGGGAAGCAAGTCCTTTGCGATGCAGGCGGTGGTGGCAGGGGGTGAATCTCTCCTATCCTCAACACCCAAGGGTCATGACTCCTCGCCCATAGTCATTGGCAAGTTAGTCCATACCTTTTGATATACTTCGCTATTTCTGCCATAGAAAGCTTTTTCTGCCCCAGCTTGAAATACTAGCTGAGTCACGACCTCTGACCAGGGTGGAGGTATTGGATTTTTCCAGGCTCTGGCTATACATAATTTCACAGCAAGAAAAATGTTTATCAGAAAATATTTTTTGTGCTTTTCCACCATTGGGAAATCCAATGTGGAATAAGAAAAGTTGGGGTGTCAGAATGATGTTAGGACCTATTACCGTATTTGCTCGAATATAAGACGAGGTTTTTTTCAGAGCAAATGCTCTGAAAAATCTCCCTCGTCTTACATTCGAGGTCGTCTTATAATCTGACCTCAAATTGAGGTCAGACTATAAGACATGGATCCAGGTCCCCAGCAGAGCTGCAGGGGACCTGGATCCCCCTCTCTAGAAGCAGAGGATGTCTGCGCGATGAGCGCAGACTCCCCTGCTTCCGCCCGGCATGACCGCCGGGGCTTCTGTGAAGAAGCCGGGTACTTCCGGCTTCGTCACAGAAGTCCCGGCAAGCGTGCCGGGCGGCAGCAGGGGAGTCTGCGCTCATCGCGCAGACATCCTCTGCTGCCCCACTAGCCACCAGGGTAAATCGGGCAGCTGGGGGATGTCTGCACGATACGTGCAGATATCCTCCATGCTGCCCGACACGGCAGACTATTATGACGGACCAGCTGTCCGTCATAATAGAGTGCCGTGTCGGGCAGCATGGAGGATGTCTGCACGTGTATCGTGCAGACATCCCCCGGCTGCCCCCACTAGGCAACAGGGAACTAAACCAGGTAAGGGGGGGGGGGGGGGGTGACAGAGGACACAGACAGACAAGGGGGGGGGGGAATAGAGAGAGTCAAAGGGAGGGGGAGGGGGGAGGACACAGACAGACAAGGGGAGGGGGGGGGAGAGAGAAAAGGGGAGAGGGGGGGTAGAGAGAGACAAAGGGAGGGGGGAGGACACAGACAAGGGGACGGGGGGATAGAGACCAGGGGAAGGGGGAAGAGAGAGAAGTTTTGGGGGGAGAGAGAGACAACGCTGGGGGGGAAAGAGACAGCTGGGGGAGGGGGAAAGAGACCGCATTGGCACATAAAAGGAAATAAAAACAAGAAATGCATTTGTATTATATAAAGTTTTTATTAAATATTAAAAATCAATTTACATATATACAAGTTAAACTTTTTTCCTATAGGGTAGTCTTATAATCATTCTTTTAGGTTTTTTCCTAAAGGAATTTACAAATTTGGGGGGGTCGTCTTATAATCGAGCAAATACGGTACTTCTTGTAAGACTTTTTTAATATTTTATTTTTAATTGATGATAAGAGTGTACAATACCACCAGACATGTGATTGAGAGCCCACCTCGAGAAGGCAGCGCCAACATATGTTACTCGTATCTGCCCTATATTTTACAACTCGGCCGGTACCAGATACCACCTATATAGTAGTTTGTAGTATTGTTCCTGTAGTTTAATGCAATGTACTGCCTTCCTAGTAATCTGCCACGCTAAATACCATTCTTGATTGGGTAATTTTAAATGCAGTTCCTGTTCCCACAGCATTATTGGATTTCTATATTTATCTATATTTCTGATAAAAAAAATATATCCTATGAACACAAAAGTAGAACAGACAATATTAACAAATCCTATGTGTACAGCTGCAGGTACTGCATAGGCTATATAATTAAAGCAAAGTTTGGTGTTATTTTCTAAATGTGCATGTGCTATAATCTTTTCACTTTGCGTGGCACAGTATACAAATATTAATCTATAATGGAGATGTAGTTTGCACATGGTGCCACAAGGTGATGACTGCCATTCTTTTATTCAGTTTCTTTTTACTGGAAAACAAGAGTATAATTTTTTTTTTTTTGCGTTCTATATTACAATACTTATTATGTGCTAGTCTTTAACTTTTTGTTTCTGTTGGTAATGATTTTCATGGAGAACACTATAAACCTATAAGCAAAATAGTGAGAGAAAGTGTATGAAGTCCAAGGATTGGAATACCTTTTTGGAAATTAAGATTTGTATATACTTCAACAGTCCTATTGGGATCTAGTTGCTTATTTTGTACTTGAATTTAATTTTCCTTTTAAAGGTGAAGGTGTTGGCAAATTATATAATTTTAGGTCTGCTTGGGACACTAAAATCTCTGAAATGGTCCGACTTTAACCATATTTTTGTTTGTGCCTTTGTAACTGGCATATGTCTGTGTGTTTGACAGAATGCCTTTCCAGATGGTGTGGTTGGCCCCTCTGCACTTTGTGCATGACAGACACTGGTAAAAATGAGCTTTAGTTCCTTGCACGCACTTTTATAGGAAGAAGAGAGACCTTTAGGGTGTTGTCTTCTGGGTAGGGGGAGGAATTGTTCAATAATTATTTCTGTCTGCTTTTCATTGAAGACAATTTCCTCCTGAGGAGAAAATGCTGTTTTAGTAAGCTAGACACACAAACCATTAGATTCTAGATTGCCTGGCCTGTGGTAACATAAGTTCATGTCTTACAGCATGCACTGCCTTTCAGCACTGTCTCTGTGTCACGGAGGTGTGGTACTGCAGTCCTACCTCTAGGAGGTGTGAATTCTTCCTGTGCAGAAGATGTGAACTAGTTGAGTATGCTGTCGCTCATGCAAAATACCTACTGCTCTGCAGACTGCAGTTTGTATTTAGAAATGTGTAAAGTGAAATTTATGGGGGGCGGGGGGGGGGGGTGTAATAAGTGAAATTCCTGGTTACTACCAAGTACTTTTCTGCACATAATTTGAAAAATGAAGGGCAGTGAGCTCACTGCTGTCATTACAAAGGAGATTTATTGATTTTTAAATAAAATCATTTTTAGAAATTAAAAATGGTCCCTGATATCAGTTACATGCTAGCATTGAGTATCTGTGCACTAGAAGCTTGCAAAAAACAGCTGTAATGTTTCAACATTATAATCTGTGAATTCATTTCTTATACTTCCCTTATTAAACAAATTAGTTAACCCTAAATGGTTTATTGCTGTACTGATCTACATCAATGCATGGGTGTCCGCAGGATTATTTGCCGGGGTGGGCAAACCAACCAAATGGATGGCTATAAATCATGAGCTGTGTATTCCACAGCAGATGCAGGACTAAAACATAATCCTATAATAGCTAACCTTTAGCACTCTAGTTGTTGCATACTCTTTCCCCATGATGCTTAACATACTGGCTGAGAGTTATGGGAAATGCTATATCAACAGCTGGAGTATTTATTTTAGAATCCAGCTCTCTGGTTGGTTTGGCATGAACCATGGTAACATTGCATTTACACTACTAACGATTTTCAGTATTGTGGTGCAAATTTTCTAGGTGCCAGCTAAACCTTCAAATGTCACACCCAGTGTCTTCTAAACCCCATTCTCTCTCATGCTCTCTGCCATCTGCAGCCCTTTAACCCTCCTAAAAACGCTAAACCAAGTGTGCAGGTTTCTCCATGCCAATGTGCAGCACATTAGTGCTAATTACACACTGCAGCACATTGCACATTAGTGCAAATCACACACTCCTAGCATGCCATATTGTGTTTTTGGTTTTTTAATCAATTATTTATTTATTTTTAGTAGAAAATTTTGAGTTCAACTATAAAAGTATACAATAAAATACAAAAAGTGTCATCCATCATTATAATAAGAGTTAATACAATACTATCTATAAGGTCAGTTGCACTTATGAGTGTGTTGGAATTTCTAAATAGGGAGAACAACTTAATTTGCAAGTACGAAAAGTCCATTACAGCTTAAGGTTAATAGACGAGGTAAATATAATATGATATATATATATATATTATAATTAGCATAGTATAAGAAAAAGATGGAGTTAGCCAGGACATTCTATGCATTCATATCATTCGTACCTGACGTACGAATGGTATGAGAAGAAGAGAAAAAAAAGAAAATGAGGTTAATACTCAGAGAGGGCCTAGAGTCCAAGGTGGGGGGGGGGGGGGGGGGAGGAGTAGGACCCATGGTGAGGGGTGAAGAGGAACTCCCAGATAGCAAGATAAGAAATGTGCCAAGGAGACCAAATTTCATGATATTATTTTCTCTAACCAGGAAAAATCTTTGTCACCTATTGCCATTTGGGGGTTTCCTTCCTCCTCCAGTATCGTGCCAAGGAGATTTTTTACTGCCAACATGATTCTATTGGGCCCACTTAGTTCAGGAAGGTCCCAAAGAAACTGAAAAGAAGAGGCTGATAAAGGGACTGAAATGTCAAGCTTGTCTCTAAGAAACCCCCCTAAACTACTCTTAATTGAGTCTAAATCCAGTCAGTCCCACCAGATATGGTACATGGTTCCTGCAGCCCAAAAAAATCCCCAGCAGAGATTTGAGATTGAAGGTTGAAACTTGTTTAGCCGAGCAGGAACCAAGTACCACCTGTAGAGGATCTTGTAATAAACTTCCTGCAGAGTGATGCAATGAATTGCGGTTCTATTTGCGTTTATGGCTTTCAGCCACTGTTCCTTTTGAACAGGGCTCGACAAACCCCGGGCGCCAGGTCGCCATGTCGAACAGGAAATCGGACCTGGCGCCCGGGTGCTGTTCGTCACAGGGTGCCCTTGCCGACTGCCATCCTTTTTTCTTTTACTTTCAGCGCAGTGCGAGGGGAGAAAGTGTGTGCGGATCACACAGACTGTAAGCTCCGCCCCCTCGCGCAACACGCTGTAGTGCCGAGTGTCACGTGACAACACGGCACTTAGCAGGAACCGAAAGAAGATCGGGCTCCAGCATAAATGTTCCCCTCCCCTGCAATGAGGTAAGCAGCAGGGAGGGAGGACACTGTAAGAAATACATTTTTGTTCTTTTAAAAAAAAAAACAAAAAAAAACACAAAAATGGTGTGTATGTAACTGGCTGTATATGTGGTGTGTGTGTGAATGTAACTGTCTGTGTGTGTGTAAATGTAACTGGCTGTGGATGTGGTGTGTGGGTGAATGTAACTGGCTGTGGATGTGGTGTGTGTGTGTGTGTGTGTGTGTATGTATGTATGTATGTATGTATGTATGTGTGAATGTAACGGTCTGTGTGTGGGTGAATGTAACTGGCTGTGGATGTGGTGTGTGGGTGAATGTAACTGGCTGTGGATGTGGTGTGTGGGTGAATGTAACTGGCTGTGGATGTGGTGTGTGGGTGAATGTAACTGGCTGTGGATGTGGTGTGTGGGTGAATGTAACTGGCTGTGGATGTGGTGTGTGTGTGTGTGTGTGTGTATGTATGTATGTGTGAATGTAACTGGCTGTGGATGTGGTGTGTGTGTGTGTGTGTGTGTGTGTGTGTATGTATGTATGTGTGAATGTAACTGGATGTGGTGTGTGGGTGAATGTAACTGGCTGTGGATGGGGTGTGTGGGTGAATGTAACTGGCTGTGGATGGGGTGTGTGGGTGAATGTAACTGGCTGTGGATGGGGTGTGTGGGTGAATGTAACTGGCTGTGGATGGGGTGTGTGGGTGAATGTAACTGGCTGTGGATGGGGTGTGTGGGTGAATGTAACTGGCTGTGGATGGGGTGTGTGGGTGAATGTAACTGGCTGTGGATGGGGTGTGTGGGTGAATGTAACTGGCTGTGGATGGGGTGTGTGGGTGAATGTAACTGGGTGTGTGGGTGAATGTATGTGTGAATGTAACTGGCTGTCTATGTGAGGTGGGTGTATGCGACTGTCTCCGTGCGTTTATGATTTTGTGATGCGCTGTTGTCTGGCTCCTAAAACTAAATTAAATATGTCAAGCCCTGCCTTTGAATATGTTTTCCCTAAATCAGGGCTCGACAAACCCCAGGTCGCCATGGCGACCAGGAAATTAGACCTGGCGCCTGGGTGCTGTCAGCCTCATGGTCCCCTTGCTGCTGCCATCCGATTTTTCTGCAGCGCGAGGGGGTAAAGTCTGTGCCGATGGCCGATGGCACAGACTGCAAGCTCCGCCCCCTCGCGCAGCGCGTGTCTGAGTGCCGGGTGTCGTCACGTGACATCCTGGCACTCAGCACGCCGACCAAGTTCAGCCTCAGCACGAATGTCCCCCTCCCCTGCAGTGAGGTAAAGCAGCAGGGAGGGGGGACACATCAAGAAGAAACCCCCAAGAAAAGACTGTGTGAGGTAGGTATGTGTGTGTATGTATTGTAAAGTAGGTGTGTGTGAGGTGTTTGTGTATATGTAAAGTAGGTGTGTGTAAGGTGTTTGTGTATATGTAAAGTAGGTGGGTGTGTGTGTGAGGTTTGTATATATGTGTATATGTAAAGTAGGTGGGTGTGTGTGTGAGGTGTTTGTATATATGTGTATATGTAAAGCAGGTGTGTGTGAGGTGTTTGTATATATGGGTATATGTAAAGTAGGTGTGTGTGAGGTGTTTGGATATATGTGTATATGTAAAGTAGGTGTGTGTGAGGTGTTTGTATATATGGGTATATGTAAAGTAGGTGTGTGTGAGGTGTTTGGATATATGTGTATATGTAAAGTAGGTGTGTGTGAGGTGTTTGTATATATGGGTATATGTAAAGTAGGTGTGTGTGAGGTGTTTGGATATATGTGTATATGTAAAGTAGGTGTGTGTGAGGTGTTTGTATATATGGGTATATGTAAAGTAGGTGTGTGTGAGGTGTTTGGATATATGTGTATATGTAAAGTAGTTGTGTGTGTGTGTGTGAGATGTTTGGATATATGTGTATATGTAAAGTAGGTGTGTTTGTATATATGTGAAGTAGACGTGTGTGTTAATGAATTGTGTTTATGTTTGCGTGATTGTCTGGCTCCTAAAAAAAATTTCTGGCTCCTAAAATCAAATTAAATTTGTCAAGCCCTGCCCTAAATCCACCTCCCATTTCAAGATGGAAGATGGGAAAGGAAGATCCTGTTGAATGTCAAGGAATGTAGAGATTTTAGAAATTTAGTCTGGGTGGTTTTAATCAAAGTAAGAAATTGAGTTCAGACTGGGGAGCAAAGGAGCTCTTTTCCCAAAAGCTTGAATTCTAAGATACATGAATCTGTCAGTCAGTAAAGGAAAACCTATCTATCTCTAAGGAGGATTTCTGAGATATTAGTAACTCCCTTCAATTTCCAGCTTGAGAGATTCATATCTGGAATATTGACGGTAAATCTATTGGAGCTGAGGTTTTCAGAGGAATTATTAGTGGAGGAGCTCCAAGAGTTAACCTAATTTTATCGATTTTATAGAATACGTTTTTAACTACTGGAGAGGATACCCCGAGCTCTCAAAAGACTGGAGATCCTACCCAGTAGAGAAGAAAGGGGTTATGGTGTAAGGCTTGGGCAAGCATAGCAGTCTGATGGACTCGGATTCCCAGATATATATAGATTACAAGATGCCTAAGGCTCCTTGTCAGATCTATCCTAGTGACCCGATCCCTCCTCGATTGCCATATGTAACAGAGAGATTTGTAATAGATTGAAGAAGTTGTCTTGGAATTTGATTGGAATGGCTCTAAAGAGGTAAAATCTACTCCTTTAAGGCATTCAAATGTCCTATCCACGAAATTTTGACTCCCCGCCATCTTTCAATTAAGAGATATATTACCTACCCAAACTTCAGAGAGGGGATCTCAAGGTACTTCCAGCGAGTTCTGTTATCCCATTAGTAAACATCAGCTTAAAATTTTCACCATCGGGTCTGAAGAGCCCTGGAGCGTGTCGACTTTTGATTCTCCCAGAGGGGAAGGAGGCTTAGGGATCTCCTGCAGTATGACAAATCTGTGTGAGGGTAAAGATGGAGGAAACTTGTTCTGCTGTCAGCTACCGGGCTGATGAGCCGGTAGGAGATGTCTCCGAAGTAAGTTTTCTCGGAGGCTGAAGTTTACAAGCGTCGCATCCGCTTAGCACAGTGGCTTCAAGTGGTGGCTCCCATTCACCCCGGCACACAAGCACACGTCACTTGCTTGGGTGCTACGTCATCACGCCCCCCCAAACAGAATCGCAACAATGATATTTTGAAGATTTCACACTGTCATATTGTTTGTTTTAATCACCATCTGATGCCATAAGAGTGGCACTGAAAGGGTTAAAAAATAATGATCTTCGAGGCTATGGTGTTTTTTCAAAATAAAATGTCACTGTCTGCTTTCAAGAAATCAGTTACCAAACATTTATTGATAGCGGCCAAAACCCTAATTCCTAAATATTGGAAATCGGTTTGATTGGGAAGCCAGTGTTGAGGAAATCAGAACTATGGAGGAACTCATTGCTTTGGTCTCAGATTGTTTGCCTAAACACTTGGACATGGTTTTGCTGGACGGAACTACGGATGATGGAAGCTATCGGCTGAATGTTGGAATTTAGTGTAATATTCCTGGACACACTGTGTGTTTTTATTGTTAGTGCTAGGTTCACATGGAATTGAAGTTGCTGTTTCATAACTCTGGATCTTATAGTTGGTAATGGGTTATATGGATGAGACTGTGTTATACAGAGGACTTTTCCCTATCCACCCTCCCCGCCCTCTGCTCATTCCCTTTCAATCACTAACCATCATTATTTTATTTTCTGTGAACCTAGCAATGCTACCCCTCTCCCCCTCCCCACCTTTTTAAAAATTTTTTTGAGACACTCAGTTCAATAGTTGTAGGGGATTGCGAGTCCCTAGATATCTGGTTTCGGTTTGAATCATCCTTGTGTCTCGTTTTCTGTTTATCTCCCTTTATCTCTTTGTGGCATGTTAGTCATATTTGTCCCTCTCCTCTGCTCAGATCTATCTCCTCCCCTGGTTTGTTACAAAAAAAAGTGTGATATTCGTGAGGGGGCAAATTTGAAAGCTAAATACCCGTATAAGTATAGTTCCGCTGGGAAACAAAAAAATAAAAATAGATACTTCTGTTGACTGTAATTCTCCATCTCTCTCGCGCTCCCCCCCTCCCCACTCCCGTAGGTAAGGGGAGACTAAGAACGGGAGAAAAAAAGAAAAGAAAGCGAAGAGATGAGGAAGGGAGAGTATAAACAGGAACGGGAGAATTATTTAGATACATTACATACAATACAGAAAATATAAAACATTTATACTGCATTCTTATCACATTCATACTTCATGGTTGTGTGTTAGCTCACAAATAATTTAGAGACATGGAACTATTATTATTATTTCCCTGAGTGCCCATGTTCCATTCCTCTCCTCATTCTTTAGGCTTGTCTGTGAGTAAGAATTTCCCAGGGAGCCCAAATTTTTTCAAATTCAGCAATCTGGTCTTGTCTCACATATATTCCCTTCTCCATGATATATTGAAAGTTAATCTGATTGAACCATTTTTTTCCCAGTTTCTAGCAATGGAGATTTTTGCTGCAGTAAAAATGTGTATAAGTAGGCTTCTTCTTTGTTCTCCCAAAGTGGAAAGGCTCATGTGGAAAAGGAACATCTGTGGGGTAATTGAAATTATTCCCAAGGAGAGGATACCTACTATATTATTTAAAGATTTTTTTCATATTGTCCAACATTGAACATTCCAACCAAATATGTTTTATTGTACCAATGGCCGATAAGCAGCGCCAACATATATCAGAGTTTTTAATATTTATTTTATGAAGTCTATTTGGGGTGAGATACCAGCGAAGTTTAATCTTGTGGTAGGTTGCAAGTAAATTGAGAGAGTGTATGCATTTTTTAGTATAACTAAAGGACTGATTCCATTCCTCCAGAGTGCACGTCATGCCCAAGTCATTTTCCCATTTAATCACTGGTAAGTCTTTTTCATTATTTGATAGTTGCGAGATTAATTTGCTAGTTCTAGAAACTTGCTTACTCTTTTTACGCGTCCCTAGCCAATCCTCAATGGGTCTGTTGTCGTGCACCCCGGAAGAACCCACCAGTCCCTTCAGTCTCAAATATGTAAAAATTTCTCCTTGTGGGAGATTATATAATTGTTTTATCTGTTCAAACAAAAGTAATCTATTTTGCTCTAATATATCACTTAAGTTTGTTATCCCTTTCTGTAGCCAATTCTTTAAATGAAAATCTGGCATTAAGAGTTGGAGAATCTCTAAGCGAGTAGATGGTAATAAGACTTCCTTTAGCGCATTTTTATTTTTACATTTGATTATAGAGACAATAGTGTTCACTATTAGAGGGTTCAAATTAAGTTTGATTAGTTCTTTGAGGCAATTTGTATGGGCCCAAAATAAAGAAAACAAATTGCATTTACTTATTTCTTGTTGTTTGATTCGAAACCACAATGGGAAGTTATTTATTTGTGTATCCCATGCCAAAAAGTGTGACAACATAACCGTTTCATGGAGACCAACGACATCTGGGAAGGAAACTCCGCCCAGCTCTGCTTTTTTAATGATAATACGTTGGCTTATCCTCATTCTTTTACCTTGACATATATATATAGCTTTTTTTTTACCCCCAGGTATTCTATTGCCTCATTTTTCCAATTAAACCCGTGCAGGGATCCAAGCCTCTCGTAGTCCAAGTCCTGACAAAACATTGATAATACTTGTGTTTTATTAAGATTTATTTTATAATTTGAAATTTCTCCATATTGTTTTATTATTTTAAATACGGTTGAAATAGAATCAAGCGGGTTCGTCAGGGACAGGAGAACATCATCCGCGTAAAGAGAGATTCTGTGTGATTCCTGAGCTGTTTCCACGCCTGTTATATTAACTTCCTTCCTGATATATTCTGCTAGTGGTTCTATGCTCAGAATGTATAATAATGGCGCTAAAGGGCAACCCTGCCGGGTGCCGTTTTTAATGTGGAACCATTCTGAGTCTATCATCAGACCCTTAACCTTGACAGTTGGGTTAGAATACAAAGACATTGCATAGTTGTGAAAATTCCCTACTATACCAAATTTCTTCAAAGCAGTGTCCAAGAATCTCCAACTGACTCGGTCGAATGCCTTTTCTGCGTCAAGTGCCAAAAAAGCAGTCTTAATTCGGTGTTTATTGACTGAGTGGATTAAATTAAATATTCTGCGTGTGTTATCAGCAGCGCTCCTGCCCCCAACGAATCCGGTCTGGTCCTTATGTATTATGGATGGGATTACTAATTTCAATCTATCTGCCAGTATTTTAGAATATAGTTTAATGTCCAAATTAATCAGTGATATGGGTCTATAATTTTAGATAGAGGTTGGATCCTTGCCGGGTTTAGGTATAGGGGAGATAGAGGCTTGTAAAAGTTCTTCTGGAAGGGGATTAGTTTTAGGTATTTCCTTAAATAATCTCAACAGTAGTGGATCAGTCACTCCCTGTAATTTCTTATAGAATGCAGCTGAAAAGCCATTCGGTCCTGGTGACTTACCGCTTTTTAAGTTACCTATGGCTACGTTAATCTCGTGTAGTGAAAAAGAGAGAGAATATTTTTGAGTGTTGGAGATCTTGGGAAGATTAATTGCTTAAAAAAATTGTTTCAGTTTATCTTGCTCATAATTCATTGTTGGTAAATTGTAGAGTGATTTATAATATGTGGAAAAGGCCTTTGTTATCTCTTTAGGGGTGAACAGCTGTTTGCCATCTACTATTATTTTCTTAATTGTTTCTGTCCTTCTAATATTCTTTAATTTCTTTGTTAAAGCTTTATTTACTTTGCCAGTCTGATACCACTTTTGTTTTAACTTTAACAGCATAAAGTTTATTTTATCTAATTCTTTTATTTTAATTTCTCCTCTGTCAGTTATTTCTTTAATAATTTTACAATTTATCGCTGATTTATTTATGCATTCCAATTTTGCCAGTTTTATATATAATTCTGTCAAAGTTAGGACTTTCTTTCTTTTTTCCTGTGTGGCTATTTTAATAATCAGTCCCCTCATATACGCTTTAAAGATGGTCCATAGTGTAATGTCCGTGACCTCCCCATTGTCATTAGTCTCCATGAAAGTTACTGCCTCGTCGATTAAGGCCTGAACCGTGTCCTTTCTATTTAATAAATGTTCGTTTAGTCTCCACTTGTTTCTTATTCTATATTGTACATTATTGCTTATCTCCAGAAATACTGGGGCATGGTCTGACCATGTAATTGAGCCAATTGTGCTTTTCTGTATCTTATCAATTAATTGTGCATTTAAGAGGAAATAATAGATACGGGAGTATGATTGATGCGGATTAGAATAAAAAGTATAGTCCCATTCCTCTGGGTTAAAGATTCTCCAACTGTCGAATAGAAAGTGTTTGTTAAATACCTGGGAAATATCTATTGATTTAGGCATGCTGATGTCCATAGTATTTCTTCCGTTTGAGCTGCGATCTTCCCTCCCCACCTTTTAATCTCCTATTCTTTGTAATGTATTTTGTTTCTTGAAAAACCAATAAAGTTTGATTTACAAAAAAAACGATCTTCTTACCAGTTAGCTGCTCATGCACAGGCAAAGGAAACCCGAATTAAATGGAGGGAGTACACAGAAATTGGCCAATACAAGGAAAAGGAAGTCGGGGTAAATGGGAGAGAGACCAATAGGATGAAAGGAGAGATCTCAGGAAAGGTGCCCAACAGGGTTAAAGACAGTTAATAGCCAATGAGGTGAATGAAATCAATGGTAGATGGAAGAAGCTAAGGGAACTTGGGCAATACCATAATGAAAGGCGTTTAGTGAGGGAATAACATTTTTTTTTTTAAATTAAACCAGTCTGTCATCCACCTTGGCAAGTGAGGAAAAAGAATAAAAAGATTCAGAAACTATAGGGCTCAAGTAGCAGAATCCGTGAACCCTGCAGTGAGCCTGGACTCCAGACAGCTTCCGTTTTGCTCTGTGTGGGAAAGACTGCCCTGAGAGAGCGGACCAAACCACTCTGACAAGAGGTGTATAGAATTTTATATAAAGGCTTTTTTTTGCTGCAATTCCCTGTTTGTCTGGTGTTTTTTATGATCTGTATGTCTAGTTAACCTAACTTAAACATCCTACTGCTTCTCCCTTGCTGCAGGTCCAATTTCCAGTTTAGCAGGGGAAACTCCACAGGTTTGTCCCTGCATAATGTATAGTTAAAATGGTGGGATGAAATGTTCATCTCAACTCGCCTACTCTCACCTGAAACTCTCCTTTTAATGAATAGCCCCCAGTGACTCAAACCATGTCAAAGGTAATATGTAATTGTTAACCCCATAGCGTCATAGGACGGACCTAGTCCTTCCTGCTTTTAAATGAGCGGTACTAGTGATCTAGGTTCACAAACACCTCTCAGACAGTGATGCTTTAATGCCTTGGGGCACTTGCGATCGCTCTATTGCAGCATGCTCCTCCAATAGGGCTGCTGCCCTCTTGTGTGAAGAGCACCAGCAGTGATGCATGTAAAACCCAGAGAAGCCATATCTGGCGTTTTTCTGCTTATTAATACTAATTTTATTCATGCAGCCTTTTTGTTTTGTTTACTATGTTTTGGCATATATGCCCTTTCTGTGAACTGTGAATTTAAATAAACTTTTCTGCCCAAGGTTTCCTGAGGACATTTTGTGAACTGCTTTGAAAGACCATCCGATGTGGGATGGGTACATAAAAGAAACAAAACTGCAGTGATTCAGGCTAATCCTTTCAATTCAATGGTGCGTGGGAGCACCGATGTTACTAAAAGGTACATAACCCAGTACTTTTTTTTATTTTTTTTAAAAGTGAACTATTTTTAATAAAGGTAGAAGCAGTACCTCATCTATACGTAGGCTCACATCTCTCATTACTAATTTTTGTTTGGTCAAGGGTGTACATTGTAACTGTGTGTGTGTGTGTTTTCGTATGTATAAATATTTATAATCTATAAATTTTCAAAAAGAAAAAGGTTGTTGACATATCAGTACTTTTGTATACGTGTAAACATATATGCAGCGAAAGTCCTCCACTTTCAAAAGTGATCAACAGAGGGGACCTTTGAAAACGAGATAGACGTCAATTAGATGAGCTGGGTGAGCCCACGTGCTGACTGTAGCTGACCAGCTTTGCCTTTAAGGAAGCAATTGTGTTAATGGAGCTTTTCTCAAATGTATGTTAAAGGTGTGTGTGTGCGTGCGCGCCAGACAAGGGTACAGTCGTTCATCTAAACGTTTTTAAGACTTATTGATCAGAAATTATATTGTAAAGACACCTATCCTATTTTCATCTTGTTTGTACTGTGTTGCGGGCATTTCAGTTCACTTGCATTATGGTTTTAGTGAATAGCCCACACAAACACATTACATGCTTAAATGACATCTAAACCTTTAAAAAAAAAAAAAATGCATTTTGTCTTAAGAGATACATGTGGGTTTACTCTCTGTCTGTGTGCGCCCAGGCAAATGGCAAGGACTCGCCCCACATGTCTGATCGGGGTCTGCAGAATGCAGGGGGGTCTCTATGCTAGTGCAGAATGAGAGAGTCACTAGTTCAGGTCCACTGCTGATCCCATACAAAAATGAAGGTTGCACTAGCAGAGAGAGTCAGTCTTTGACCAGATCCCATGAAAGCATGTCAGCTATCAGTCACAGGATAAACTGGCATGTAATATAAAAAGTACATGCCAGTTTATCCTCACACTAGGGAAAACTACATTTTGAACAAAAAAGGTTTAGTGTTCTTGATATTTACTTATGAAAAAGGTGAAATGGTATATGAAACTTCTATGGGCAGTGTTATGTTATCTTTTCTAATCTAGATTTAAAGAAGATGTGCTTAGACTTTTTAGAGTTTTGGTTTCTTCTTGCTATTGTCTATCTTGTATTCAGTAGTAAATTCTGGCTTCATGCCATAGTAAGGTTTTATTACCACTGATTGGGACTTCGTGGATTAAGTTTAAAGAAAAGTTTGGTGATGCTGTTCCTCAACGTATTGGAGCCAGTAGAACCATGTCAGTCTACGGGTTTCGGTCTGAGGGTCAGATCTTGCCTCTAGGTTCTCCAGTACCCGAGTGGCCTCCACTCTCTTCACCCATTTCCTGAAAGAGGAAGGCATTACATAACCCCAATATAAGGGAATGAGGGCTTTGGCATCGCTCAGTAGTTGTGGGATGATACATTTCCTATATGTCGAGATGGGCAGAGATGTGTGGTGTAAAATTGCATGGGTTTAAATGGAGGAAGATGGTCGGAGAATTGATGGAGAGTGCCATGAACTATTTTCCAGAAAGGTGCGAAAAGAGGCAATTTTGACCATAAATGAAGGACCGTGCCAGGAGCACTCCCACATCTCCAACAAACGTTGGGGACTGTGAGATGCATAGCATGCAATTTAGCTGGGGTTCGATACCAATGTGGCAGGAGTTTGTAGCCCATTTCCTGTGTATTAGTACTCAGTGAGATTTGTGAGTCAATGTGATAAGTTTTAACCATTGAGATCGTGACAGCGAGAACTGAAGCTGTTGCTCCCATTTGCCTACGAAACTTGGCAGGGGGGGAATGTCGAGGTGAATCAGCAGTTGGTAAAGGAGGGAGATGCCGTGTGGGGGTAATTTTCCCAGGGTGTGCAGCTCCTCATATGGGGTTTCAGGTCGCGTAAGGTTATGTTTCTGGACTGTTTTTGCCAATATATCTCTGGTTCCGCTTTCAAACCATTGTCCGACCTACTCCCTAACCCCCCCGATTACTCCACTACATACCCTCAAATTGAAAGATTTCCTGGCACACCCTGGAAAAATTAACCCCACACAGCATCTCCCTCCTTTACCAACTGCTGATCCACCTCGACAATTCCGCCACCCCCTCCCCGCCAAATTTCGTAGGCAAATGGGAGCAACAGCTTCAGATCTAAGTTTAGAAGGGAGATTGGCTGGTAATTGCCCCAGTACTCGGTCTTTCCCTTCCTTGGGAATCACTGCTATGGTGGCAGAGAGAGTGTGGGAATAGAATGACGTACCATCCAAAATAGAATTAAATGTGGGGACAAGGTGTGGGATCGGCACGGCCCCAAACTTTTTGTAGTAAGACTGGGGGGGAGTCCGTTAGGGCCCGGAGCCCTGCCTGAGTTTGAGGTTTCAATTGTTAATGATAATTCTGTGTCCGTGATTATGCGTTCCAAACTGTCCGCATCATCTGGGGACAATTTGGTTGATAAGTGTCGCGACAGGTATTCACGGATCTTATCTCGGTGGCTAGTGACAGTGGGAGAGGCGTTATGCATGGTGATTGTACAGATCATTGGCAATATCCGAGGCAGTTGGTGAGCAATATTATTAGGGCCTTGGATCTGGGGAATGGATGCGTGGGCTTGTTTCTTCTGAAGGGCCCTGGCTAAGTATTGCCATGTCCGTGATAAATGGATTTTAATTTCACATAGTGTTTGTGCGCCTGATTGTTAAGAATGGTCGCCAATTTCCCTCTCAGCACAAGTAACCGGCCATAGTCCTCATTGTCCAGTGAATCTGTGTTGGTGAGTTCCAGGGTACTGATCTGCCTATAAAGAGAGCTAAGATGGGAGGCATGGAGTTTTTTCTGTTCTTCTCCCATCTTTATAAATTGGCCTTGTACCGTACATTTATGGGCCTCCCACCCACTAAGGGCAAAGGAATGTCAGGGGTCAGATTATCTGTAAAAAAGTTGGTCAACGCTGAGGTGATAGTGTTGGTGACACTGGGTTCGTCCATCAAGGATTCATTCAGGCGCCATGTATGTTGTTGTTCTAGTAAGGTGGGAGCTAAGTGTAGGCATGATCAGACCATGTTATTGGGCCGTAGTTCGTATGTTGTAGGTAAGGTAGGTGGTAGTGGGGTATGAACAAGCAGTCGATCCAGTTGTAGCAGTTATGTGGGACTGAGTAGAAGCTATAGTCTTTGTTGTTGGGATGCATTGCTTGCCAACAATCGATCAACTGAGTGTCTGTCAATAGTTTCTGTATTTTAAGGTTGACGTGGTTTGTTTTGCATGTTGCCAGAGGAGGTGTCCATCTTCGGATTTAGCGCAATGTTAAGATCCTCTCCAAAAATCAACATGCCTTCCTGGAAGGAGCGAAGTTTGCCCAGTGTTTTGGAAAACAATTTATGTTGTTTGGTGTTTGGAAGATAGACTTTGGCAAAAGTGGATGCGTGGCCTGCAATCCTTCCTTTGAGAAAAAGATATCTGCCATTGGCATCAGCTTTGTGTACTGCGTCCAACAGGTGACAATGTTTGGAGAACAGAATAGCCACTCCCTTGGACTTTGATGTTGCATTGTTGCTGAAGAAGCCCAGGGGGAAGGCTCAATTCATCCTGGTCGGGGGAGAGGGTGCCCAAAAGTGTGTCTCCTGGAGAAACGCTTCAGTGACAAGTTGGGTGGAGAGATCTCCAAGCAGTCTAGATCGCTTTTCAGGGATGTTAAGGTCCTTACTATTGAGCGATAAAATTCTTAAGGCTGCAGGGTGGAATGACCTGGGTAGGGCGCTGTTGTAACAATATGTGGAGGTCTAGAGTTGGGTGTGTAGTCAAGGGGAAAGCATATGGGAAAAGGGGGGAGGGTGGGGGAGTATGGGTGATGAGTTGCTCTCACATTAGGAATGGGTATTGACAGGGGGAGAGTAACAGACTAGTGGGTAGGTGACTGTGGCTTCGGGTGACGGTTGCATCTCTTTATCAAGGTTGGGGTGCGGGGGGGCACAACTGGGGGTGGAAGGCACGGGTACGAGACAACAGGAACCAAGGCCTCCGCACTGGTTGCCAAGTGGAGGTTGTAAGCCACCTCCTCTGTCCCACGCCCAAAGTGAGTGAGCACAGTGAACAGAGGTAGCCAGTCCTCAGGACTATAATAGGCAATTTAAGAATTGCTCCCAGTTGAGAGACTGCAAGTGGGCCCCATGTATTCCCAGGTAAGGTGGTGTAGGAACCATCGGTCCCATATGAGAGTTACTGCCCTGTGTATTGCAGGTTGTTGGTCCACAGAAACAAACATATTATCAGCAGATATGTACAGTTAGACAGTGCAGGGGACAATATACAGGACACAAGACCATCTAGTTACTTTTTCAAAGAGATCATAAACAACCAGAAAAGCTGCCCCGGGTGGGCGCCCTGGAGGCACAGTGTTTGGGCGCCCCAAGTGCTTGGCGGCGGCCTCATGAATATGCGGGGCAGGTGCGTGACGGGCCGCTGTTATGCTGGCCACAAAAATATATTTAGTGTCCATGTTTGGTTGGTGTGGCATTGCGTAACGATCGCCCATCCAGACAGTGACCTAGCCCCATATTAAACAGTGACATCTAGCTCCCAAGACATAGGTCCATATCCCCCCAGACTATGGGCACTGTAGTTTGTACTGCGGGCAGGCAATACCTGGAGGGGGTGCAAGGTGGGGGCACAGGGCATATGTTGCAGGGATACTAATGAATGGAATGTATCTGCCCTTCACCGTTCATATATGCTGTCCAGGGTCCGCTCCCCTGACCGGATTAAATACCTGCATCTCTCCAAGGCAGTGTGGAGTAAAACTGAACTGTTCAGATCACAGAGGGGACCCGGAGCTCCGAAATAAAACAAAGTCTGGCGGTGGGGAAGAGCAACTGGCCTGCCATTCACATTCCAGGTAGCCGACATAGTCTGGGCGCAAGGCACCTGAAGAACCAGGGCAAGTGGGTCTAGTCCCTGGTGTCAGGTAAGACAGAGCAAGAGGGAGTCAGGGTCCATCAACACTGAAAGAGCGGTGGAGACAAAATCTCCTGGCAGGCCTGGAGTAGTAAGCAGCTGAGCCGATTGTCACAGTCGGGGGCAACTCACAGTGATGGTGGGTAACATTACCCTTCAGCCGCCAGCAGGGCCGGTAGTGGACGCAGTGGTCTAGGCCCTCTCTGTGCCAGGTGCCTATACCATCTGGGTTCCGGAAGGCTCCAATCGGCAATAGTATTGTTGGGAAGCCTCAGTTCCTCAAGAAAGCCCGGGAGCTCGTGGTAGTATCGGAGGACCACAGTCATTGTCTCCAAACGACCATTAAGGCTAAAGGAGTGGCCCCAAAAATCTTGGAGGCTCCATCGTTGATGCTCTAGGGTAAGTGCCCTCAGGGTTCGTCGTGCCTGCAAAGTGAGGTCAGACAAGTCGTGGAACAACGTAACCACGTTGCCCTCATAGGAGATTGGGCCTGAGTCTCTTGCCATTTTCATGATCTGTTCCTTGGTGCAGAAATCTATAATACAGCAGATGATATCCCTTTGGGGAGCCGATGGCGGGCCACGTGGTCGGAGGGCTCTATGCGCCCTATTCATTGCCAGTGACGTGTCCCTGGGGTGGCAGAGAATGTCATTGAATAGGCCGGATACCAAGTGAGCTGCAGCTTCAGCAGATTGGGCTGAGGATTCTGGTAGGTCGCGGACACGTATATTATGTCTCTGGCCTCTATTGTCCAGGTCCTACAGTTGTCGAACGACCTGGCTGATAGTCAGCCAGGTAGGTTGAGTGTTGTGAGGTGATTTTTTTTTTGCGCTATTGAAACAATTATCCTTGTGTGCACGGCAGTTTCTTCTTCCTGTTGGTGGACTTTTTGCTCTGTGTGCCATTTCCGTTTTGAGGCCTGTCATGGCAGATGTGAAGAGATGTCCGTGGTACAGGCAGGAATCTCTTGTGAAATGGGAGGCGGATCCGGGCGCCGGTTATCAGAGTCTAAGGACCTGGAAGGTTAGGGCGTCACATATGGTTGTCAGGGCCCTGGGAGGTGAGGTCCGCTGGCGTGCGGATATACTCGCGGAGAGTCGGGGATATCTATGGGGTTTTTCCCCAGTAAGTTTAGGGTCTGCGTTTGTCCGTTTATTTCTTCTCATGTTAACAGTATGTCGCTAATAATTGCTTTTTTAGCCGGGGTTGTAACGGAGATCCGTCTTCACACAGCCATTCACCATAACGGCAAGCCATGCTTTTCAACAGCACACCATATAATCCATCTTAAAAGTGTAATGGACCAAAGCAATATTTTCTTGATCATTTCACTTTGCTTAATAAAAATAAAACTTCTCCAAAAACAACCCAATATCCCTGGCCTTTTTTGTACTGTGTGAAATGAATGCTTGGATTTTAGCACGTCTGTCTGCAAAAACAGGAGAAAAAAAATGTTATATTGTCATAGCAAGTACAAGAGATCAATTCATATCACTGCTGTTTGGCACGTGCATTACACGGTCAAGTATGGCTATATTTGCAATTTCTCCATGTATGACAATGGTGTAATGACAAAAGCTGCAATGTCTTACATCAAATAACTGTGTCTAGCATATTGCACACTAATGAGAAAATTGTATCTACCTTAAAGTAATGCTGTATCACATTTTCATGTAAGAAAAGTATTAGTATAGCATTAAATCAGGGCTCGACAAACCCCGGGCGCCAGGTCGCCATGGCGACCTGGAAATGGAGCCTGGCGCCCGGGTGCCGTTCCCCTTGCCGCTGCCATCCGTCTTTTGCAGCGCGAGGGGACAGACAGCAAGCTCCGCCCCCTCGCGCTACACGTGTGTATGAGTGTTCAGCCGAAAGAGCCATGAGGATCGGCTGCGGCACGAATGTAACCCCTCCCCAGCAATGAGGTAAGGCAGCAGGGAGGGGGAACATTCGTGCCCCAGCCGATCTTCATGGCTCTTTCGGCTAAGTGCTGGGTTGTCAACCCAGCACTCAGAAGTTAAGAAGGGAAAAAAAAAAACTTGTGTATGTTTGAGTTGTATATGTGAAGTGGGGGGGAGGGATGTATATGTGAAGGGGGGGTATATATGTGAAGTGTGGGGGGGAGGTGTATATGTGAAGGGGAGGTATATATGTGTGAAGTGTGGGGGCAGGTGTATATGTGAAGGGGGGGAGGGATGTATATGTGAAGGGGGGGTCTATATGTGAAGTGTGGGGGGAGGTGTATATGTGAAGGGGGGGTATATATGTGTGAAGTGTGGGGGGAGGTGTATATGTGAAGGGGGGGTATATGTGTGGGGGGAGGTGTATATGTGAAGGGGGGGTATATATGTGAAGTGTGGGGGAAGGTGTATATGTGAAGGGGGGTATATATGTGAGGTGTAGGGGGAGGTGTATATGTGAAGTGTGTGTGTGTATTTGTGAAGTGGGTTGGTGTGTGGGGTTTGTATATGTGACGTGGGTTGGTGTGTGTGGGGTGTATATGTGACGTGGGTTGGTGTGTGTGGGGTGTATATGTGACGTGGGTTGGTGTGTGTGTTTATGAATTGCGTGTATGTTTGCGTGATTGTCTGGCTCCTAAAAAATTTTGCTGGCTCCTAGAATAAAATAAATTTGTCAAGCCCTGCATTAAATACCTGTATATTTTTTCCATTGTCTTACCACTACATTCTAATTCTGTCATTTGCCAACAACCAGTCAGAATCCACTTGAACACAGGGCCAATAAAAACCTACAAAGCATTGGCTATGGAATCAACGCACAGCATTTAAGTGCTAGTCCACTCTCTGGGAAAACAGAGTTGTGGAGGGGTAAGGTTGGATTAGCAATTACACTAAAGTAGTGTGCTTCTTAAATCCTCTATTGGCCCATTTTACTTTCCTCGAGTTTAAATGTTTTAGGTTTCACTTGTTGCATGTAGTTTTTTTATTTATTTTATTTTACGTTTTTATATATTTTTAGTTTTGGCTGTTTTAATACTGCTGAGATCGATTTTGCTGTTTGAATAGAATATTCGATTTAAAAATATTTTGTCCAATTTTATTACTTTGAAAGGGCCCACTATTAACTTTACCAAACAGTTAATTTTTAATTTGAATATGCGGCATTAACTGATCACTGTAGCCCTAGTTTAGTTATTTGTAGTGTTGTAACTGGGAATATCTGATAGTGTTTTTATAGAACAGAAAGCTTCTAACTCTTATTTGACATGATGCAACAAAAAAATTATCTAACCTGAAACAATAAAAGAACTGTTAATTTTTCTGTTGATCCAGGGTCTTCTAGCAGCCGGTATCCTAATCAGGCCACCCCAAAAAAGACAGGTCCAAAGAATGGGCAGCTGAAGCCTCGAGATGATGAGTGCTTTGGAGATGACTTAGAAGAGATTCCAGACACAGATTTTGACTTTGAGGGAAATTTAGCTCTTTTCGACAAGGCAGCTGTCTTTGAGGAAATAGACACACGTGAAAGAAAAGGTGGGAGTGGAGGAGTAGGATCAAAATCACGAGCAACCCCAAGTGAAAGACCTCCAACCTACAGGCATGATGAGAATATCCTGGAGTCTGAGCCTATTGTGTATAGAAGGATTGTGGTCCCTCAACCTGGAGGAAAGGAGTATTGCACAGGTAAAAAAAAAAATCACAAGATTGATTTATTTAATCGTGCCAAACGTTTCAAACCTCACTGTGGTTTGGGTTTCTATCCCCCTTCCTTTGTTCTCCCCTCTGTGTGTATTGCTGTTTTGGAGATTATTTCAACGTCTCCTTTCTCTATGCAAGTGGTATAGTAGGTAATAGGGGTTTCCTAGAAGTAAATCTTGCAGTTATAGTACAAAATACAGCCTTTTTGTAGTATTGACCTTACTGGAATTTGACCATGTAAAATGAATGAGCATGAATGTCTATCCTCGTGAAAAGACCCTTTGCAGATAAACCTCTGTTGACAAACCTGAATGGGATATTCTCACTGGTAGAAAAGCTTGTAAACACCAATTTGCATGTTGGCTATCAATTAAGTCACTGGTTTGTTAGTGAATTTTAGGAAACAAGAAGACTTAAGATGATACAATTTATTGTCTAACATTGAAATGTAATAACAAATGAGCTACTGCACCACTGTGTGATGTTTGTTTTTACCAGGAAGTGACCTGTGCACTTCTTACCACATTGAGTGATGGCTCTGAATGGATGTCATGTTGCGTGTTAAGAGAGCTGCTTAACTGATATCTTGCCTGGCTTCACAACCAGCTGTAAAATCTCATAGTAAAACTTTGCAAACACCCCCACCCTCTCTCCCTCATTCCCTCCCTACCTCCTTCCTTGTAATTACTTGGCTTCCTGAGAAGCCAAACCCCACAGCTTCCTATCCCAAACATAATCCATTCTGGCTGCAATTTAATCTTGGCCAGAATTAAATGTTGTGCTTGTTCTCTCCCTCTCTTGCTTCCTGTCGTCTACAGGCTACCCTGCATTTCTGTTTTTTATTATTTTTTCTTCTTGTTATATCTCCTTTACCTTTCTCCTCCATCTCCCTCAATGGTTTTATCTTTCCTTCATTTTAACGTTTACATTACATCTCTCTTTATAGAAGACTCATGAGAACCAGAGCTGATATGCGTGTGTTATGTAGGAGGCGTGCTTTCTTTACTGGCACACATGTTAACCAGTAATTAAAGGAAGTCTTAACATTATCTGTAAATTCTCTCATGTTGCGTGAGAGCACAGTTTCTGGGGGTTCTCTCCTGCACTTTTTCATATGCTCATTAACTTGTGTTTAATGTTTCACCTTCCTAGTACTACTGCCTTGGAACACAAGAGTTAAACCCAGTGCCTGCCAGTTCCTGGAAGTTGACTTCCCAGTACACAGTGAGCGTGCAAGATAATTCTGTGTGGCACGCAAGGTGTTGGGAAAGGAACACGGGGAAACACATATTAATTATAAATACCCTGTATAGCAGTCAAACAGGATTTTCTTTTTATTCAACACGTTCGTGTCAGAATCCCATTTTACTAAACTTTGGTGCAATAGCTAAGGCACTTTATTTTATTACATAAAATACATTGAATAATTCTAAGTTGGTTAACTGCAAAATGATTGTACATCAATTGTTAGAAAGAGCTGCTAAGTTATTGGTGAGGCATTAAGTTTACATATGTGTTGGCAAATGCCTGGGGGGGAAAAAACAGAGCTTCCTCACCCCACCAACACATGTAAGCAGCAAAGTATTAAACACAAAAAGGAACGGTGAGAGATTCTCAATTTTTTGTTCTGGGGGTGTTATTTTTGGCCAGCATCCAGGGGTTGTTAATATTCCCCAATTTTATGTTTGAATGCTGGTGGCACAGTGTGTGCATTAGTGATGTAGCTCCTATGAATATATAGTTGGTTATTCATTGGGGTTAGTACATTTTATTAGTTGTATTTATTATTATTATTATTATTATAATCAATAGATAGTTAAGCAGGTGACATTGGACAGTTTTACAATATGGTAATGACAGCGCTAAATTCACAAAACCAAGCTACACTAAAAGCAGCGTGTCCCTAATTAACACACAATAAAAACATATAAAAAAGAAAGGTACAAAAAGTGCGCTAAAAGTAAACTGTGGTAAGTGAGCAAATAATAAAACACCTTATAGGTGAGTATATGGTGATGATATAATTGGAGAAATAGAAGCTGGGGGAGGCTGCAGCAACTCCCCTCTATTTATGCACTCACAGAACTCCCAATAATCTTTGATTCTTCCAGGTTCTCTATCCTCCACTCGTACAGCTCAAAGTGTAGAAAAAGAAATCCATCTGTGGGCATTTCTTTTCCTACACTTTGAGCTGTACGAGTGGAGGATAGAGAACCTGGAAGAATCAAAGATTATCCCCTGTGTACACAGTGTGTCTCTGTGAGAAGTCGTTTTTTCCCTTGGGAGTTCTGTGAGTGCATAAATAGAGGGGAGTTGCTGCAGCCTCCCCCAGCTTCTATTTCTCCAATTATATCATCACCATATACTCACCTATAAGGTGTTTTATTATTTGCTCACTTACCACAGTTTACTTTTAGCGCAGTTTTTGTACCTTTCTTTTTTTATATGGTACAGTTTTGCTTACATCAGGGCTCGACAAACCCCGGGCACGGAAATTAAGCCCTGCGCCCGGGTGCCGGTACCCTTATGGTCCCCTTGCTGCTGCCATTCGTTTGTTTTGTTTTGTTTTTGCAGTGCAAGGAGGGAAGTCTGTGCGGATTGCACACAGTAAGCTCCGCCCCCTCGCGCAACTGGTGTGTGAGTGCTGGATGTCGTCACTTGACAACCCAGCACTCAGCCGAAAGAGCAATGAAGATCGGCTGCAGCATGAATGTTCCCCCTCCCCTGCAACGCATGAATGTTCCCCTAACCAGCATCCCTTATATAGGGACTTAAAGCTTGATGCAATGTGGCTGCCTGCAGGTGCTTTACCCCCCCCCCCCCCCCCCCCCCCCCCAAGCCCTTATTATTTACATAGTCCGCCGTTCCGTACAACTGAGTAAACAAAATTTATAGATAATTGGAAAGTAACAGAATTGTTAGATTGGATCAAAAGTATTTAATAGTTGCTTCTGTTTTAAAATTATGTGTATTATTCTTTGTCAATGAATTACTTTTTGTTTAGAGTTTAAAATCTGGCCTCTATACGGAGGGGAAAAATGTTACAATAATTTAGACTATGATAAACGTTAAATAGGGGAATAACATTTTGTTCACAAAGGAACAGTCGCATTTATAAAAGTGCAATGCATGATTAAATAGCACACTGGCATCTGTCCCAGCTAGTGGATGCATATTCTATAAAGTAAAAAAAAAAAAAAAAAAAGCTAATGCAAATCTCATATAATCTATGCAGTGTGAATGGAAACTGGTGTAGTACACCAATTTCAAATATATATTTTAGAAAGCAGGGTGCATACATTCTGGATACTATTATTGGGGGATTCTGATCCATCTCAGGATGGATTGTTTTTAGAAATCCTGCAATACAGTACTTATAAATGATTAAAGTACTAACTGTCTAATTCTATTTTTTTTTTTTAAATGTAGATCATTCAAAGTTAGTCTGAGCCAAGTTTTTTTAAATATAATATTCTTTATAACATATTGTATAGCTTGTGCAATAAAAGGCTTACTATTTGCACTTTGCACCTGTATTGCTACACTTCTGTTTGCTTTATGTTGGTTAACATCTTCTTCTAGGCTGTGCTAATATTTAAAGTTGAAATAAATAATATGCACATGTATTGTCTTTATAAGTTTATTATGAGATGTGACTATCCAGTGTTTTTTTAAGTGTAATTGAAGTGGGTATGCATTCTTAATCAATAGAGCAGAAACATGTAGCATATTATCAACCTGTTTTTTTTATTATTATTATTATTATTATAACTAGGCTCTCTGTTTTTTAATTTATCGAAACCCTCCCTCTACCTGGGTTGCTTTTTGTTGATGTTGTGTTACATGCTTTCGATTTTGCTACCGAAGAGTATGTGGCTACAATGCATGTAGAACGGGCAGGGTCAGTCAATGACATTGTGCTGCCTGGGTCTAGAATTTAAATGCGGACGGTCTTCCGCCACATATACTCAGTCACACACACACGTATCTACTCACACAATCTCATACACCTGGTTACACATGCGCATGCATAAGCACATGCAGAGATATGATATTCCGACCAGGTTTTCTCCTTGTGACGGCGGAGTGCGAGGAGTTCAGCATGATCACCTATGTAGGAGAAAGTAAAAAAAATACAGCATGGTGGCAAGAATGACTAATTTGCCACCCCCTTAAAAGTGCTGCCTGGGGCAACTGCCCACCCAGACCCATTGTAGAGCCAGCTCTGAGTATGAGTTCCATGACTGTTGGGTCTAATGTATTACTTTAAAATGTCTTAATTTTTTTGTTATGCATTTCAAAATGGCAATGAACTTCAATTTCACCTCAGTCAAGATATTAGAAGAATCTGGTGCACAGTAATTAAGAGTCTGGTTCAGGTCATATTCCTTATTATGCCAAAATAAGAAATTATAGTCAAGGATACTCGGATACATCAATGTGGATTACCCACCCGCCAGCAATTATTGGAACTGGTGCCTGGCACAAGACCACAAAAATATGTTCAGCCACTTTATTATCATGCCTGTCTATGCCAACACTTAATTAAATGCTTGAATGAAATAAGGTGGTGATAGTCTCCTTATCCATTATTATGATTTTTGTTAACCTTGTTTGTAGCCTTTAGGAGCTGGACAGATCAATTCAGAGACAAGTCTACTTATGTTAGGAGCCAGACAAATTATAATACCATAGAGTTCTTTGTCCAAAACGCGAATCTGTTAGGAGCCGGAAGTATGAGTTATAGGAACAATTTCTCCGTGGCTACTGATATTTGTTAAGCCCTGGTCTAGCTATGCAGTAGTTATCAGTGTTGTTGATTGATTAACAATCAGTATAGGAACGCTTGTTGGTGTATATGCTAGTTAAGGCAGCAGACTTATGTGGTTAAAATTGCTTGTACTGTAAAGGTAGCGCATACAAAATCATGTAAAATTACCTATGCCTTGTGTTATTTAAAATGTATCTTATTTTATGCATTTGCATGCAATATTGTTGTCTGTGGTGTGTCCTGCTTTTGACATCAACTTATTACTTGATATGCAAATTACACATGTCCCTATAGAAAACTGGTTCATTTGCATATCAAGCCACAGGTGAGGTCATAAACAGGAGACCTGGATACAGTTAAAACCTTTTTTTTTTCTTCTCATTTATGCATTTGCTTGCAATTCTGCTAACACAATGTATACATCCTTTTTTTTATTTTTATTTTTTATTATTATTTTTTTCATTCTGTACATTAACAATGCAAAATGATGTTTAGGTTGGCAGTCCCTATTAGCAGACTGTAAAGCTGGTCAAAAGACATAAGAATGAATGATTAGCCCAGTGAATGAAGTTGCTGTTGCGTGTGACTGGAGAATAACTGCGGTGAGCAGGTGTATCTGGAGTGACTTGTCTAACAGCTCTTATCGTGCGGCTTCTCATTCATGCCCTGCACACAGTGTTCTCTCTGCCAGCACTGAGAACCTGTCCTCTGCAGTCAAACCTTAATCCACTCATGGGTTTCTTTAGGACATATGTCCATCCTGTGACACAGTGTATGTTATACCCTGAATTTACACAGCAGACTCCTTAAAACTATACCCTTTATGTGGATTAGGCTGACCAAATCACAATTTGTATAATGTGTGCCTGTCATAGCCATTTACTGCATAATGTTTGCTATCTATTCACCTTGAATGTAACCATGTGTAGTCCTGGAAACAAAGTAACAGTTTTATTGGGGGGGGGGGTCTCAATAAAATGGTGATGTGAACTAAGCAAATATAACCATTTCATTAAGTACTATTAAGTAGCCTGGTATACTGGGGTTATATGTTCGAGTCAAAATGAGAATTGGTAAATTATTATGCTTGTGGACTCTAAGCATCTAAATATCATGCAATATTACACTTTCATATAGATTAGAGATTTGTGCTCCCCTAAAAAAGCATTTTCTGTTTTCCAACCATTTGGCAGAGTTTGCGGTTTTTTTTTTTTCCTCCACCGTGTTACTTCACCTGAATGTCCCACTCTTTTCCTTTTATGGTATTGTGACCAGTTCTTGATGGTTTGTAGGTGCAGATAGGAACTGGAAGGAGGCATGGTTGGCTGATGTTCAAATCCATGTACATAACGTGAGAAGGAGATGTAGTGGTGCCAGAACTCCCTAGCTGTCTCTATTTGAGGTGAAATGTTTGGCTCATTGCCTGGGCTTCATGTAGCTCTCGTGCCAGTTTATAATTGCAGCTGCCAGACATTCGTGCAATAGAACAACAGACTCTGCTCCCTGCTCTCCACGTGCCTGGGGTGGCACCCAAAGTCAGGCACCTTCTCCTTTCTGTTGCACGCAACTCTACAAGTGTTATTGGTAAGCAAAGAATACCAGTACCTGAAGAAGGATCATTTGCTTTCTGCTCAAACTGCATTTTAATGCAACAAATTCTATGTCTGTATGCCCTCTGCACCGAATTCCTGTTGCAGAGTGCATACATTTACACACATTTGCATTTTTGTGTGCTTTCACATTAATGTCCAGTACTTTATATTTTTGCTTAATAAACTGTAAACCGGTTACTGTGTACTGTGGAATTGCTCATTATTACAACATTTCTAGGATATTTATGTCTGGTTTTGTTTAGCCATCAAGGTGCATTATCTGCTTGTTGCATTTCTGCTCTGCATTCTTTTGTTCAATGGGTAGGTGGCAGTAATGGCTTAAATAATCTTATATTTGAGGGTCCTTGGTAACGAGTGAGACTTGAAAGTGAAATGTAAATATCTTTCCCGCATTAGTTACTTAGAACATTTTTCTGGTGTTGAAATCTAATGCTTACCATTAACCCTCTTCATGCAAAGTTTTTAAATTGAAATTAAACAAAGATGATGTGTACATAGGGTTGGTAGTGGATTGTTTTAACTGTACCAAAACTTAATTATTCTTTCAGGGATTGTACTATACATTTTTAGTGTGTTGTTTCTCTGCATTGCAAGTAAATCTAATGATATACAGGTTACTGTTATTTATTTATAAACTACCAGCATGCTCCTCAGCAGTGTTAAAAGTATTAAACCAAATAACTTGTATTGTTATAGATTCTCTGATCAGTCCTCAAACTTTATCCAGCAAGAATTATTTCATCCGACCGGGTCTACTGAATTCCCATGCTCTATCTATATTGTCATATCTGATTTCTGTAACTGCACTTGTGTCTTGCAGACTTGGGATTGGTGGTGCCCAGTATCCCATACAGCTTACACAAGAGACTGCTGTGTGTGGCTGAGAAGCATGGCCTTTCTGTGGAAAGACGACTGGAAATGTCAGGGGTTTGTGCCAGTCAGATGGCACTTACTCTTCTTGGTGGGCCCAACAGGTGAGTAGAAGTGTGCATAAGTAATGTACTGTGTAATACATGTGCAATATATAGAAACTCTATAGACAGACTTTTACATTTGACTAGTTAGAGGCTATTGGTGACCCACATTTGGAGTAATCTACAAATAACTGTTCCTCTTATTCTTCTGACAATATTTTAGTGGGTACACATCAAACTTGCTATTTGTCTCATAAAGGTCCACCTAAACCTCTTTGTATTGCTGGGGGACTGAGCTTGGCCTCCAGGCATGCAAAATAAGAACTCAGGAATGAGGTCAGTTATACAACTAGGCCTGAGTTTCAAAGTGTTAAAGTGATACAAGGCAGCTTGGAATGTTTCTCCCTTCACACGCAATGCAACTCTTTAGCTTACCTCTCTTCATGTACTTACATCATTCTGGTAATACTTGTTCTTCAGGTTATAGAAGTGCAAATCAATTTAGCAAGGTCGTGCTTTGCAGGCTTGCGTGTGTATAAACAAGCACAGATAAATTACTAGGTGTGGGCTTGTCGCCAAAGTGTGAACAAACCGGATATTATTGCTGTATTAACCTCATTGACATTTTCTGGGTGTTTAATATATGTCATTTAACATAAACGCCATCATGTTGGTTTGATGGAAAGATTGTAAAGACCGTCCCCTGCTTAATTTTAACTGAATACATATTGGTGTGTGAATATACATTCAATGTATATCTTCATGTCCAATTACCAGGAATCCAGGCACTATACACTATTTGACAGGCTATAAAATAGACTGGGGAACAAAGATACTGCTAATGTATATGCCACATAGTCTGTGTTACCCACTGTCTTGTTTCATGCAAATTCCCTGGAATGTTATATTCATTCTGTGCTAGGAGTTTTGGAAGCTTGAATCACTTGCCATTCATAACCATTTAATTCCACCGTTCTATTCCTCTAACCAGTATGGATTTCTTTTGCCTGCAGTGTCTCACTTGGGTGTCAGCATTTTCTAGTACTGTGTATAAACTACAAGAAAAAAATCACACCCTTAAATCCCAATAATTATATCCCTTATAAAGGTTGGATTTAAATTGGCACACCACACGCATGAGGTAGTTAGCTGGCAACCTGTCCTGGCAGGGAAGGCATCTCTCAATTAATACATATGTTCTAATATTCTGCAAGTGTTTTATACACCTACACTTGTATGTTACAGAAGCTGGTTTAGTACAGCTGTATAATGTACAGTGTAACTCGTATACACCTCTTCGATTATTCACATTTCATGTTGATGAGTTTACATTAAAACATGGCCTTCATCAATGCAGATCCTTTGTTCAGATGCAAACTCTTTCAGGAAATAGTATTCTTTCCTTGCTTCAGTATCCTTATGTCTGTTTTGCTGTTGTGGATATGGCTTATTTAGTTGCCTTGTTCTATTATCTAAGTCGCCTTTTGGATTACCTAAAACATACTGCTTTTTTTTATTTTTTTTCCCATTACAATTTCTTTGTCCTCCCTAGCGAACAATATTTTCTTTTACAAACAACCTTGTGTGAAATCTCTCTGAAGCTCTCGACCATAACAGTCTTTGTGTTGCATTCTTGTTTTTTTTTTCTTGTTTTTTTTAATGTTTTAGGATGAGTGTGTGTGTGTGTGTGTGTGTGTGTAAATATACTTCATTTCATTTATTTTGAACTTAAACTCCGAGATCATCTGGGTTAAGCAGCATAAAAATGTTTAATGCAGTTTTGTCATACAAATTATCTGAAAAGTCAAGCATTCTTCCAGTGGATATTGTGTACAGTTTTATGTCTAAGGAGGCAGACTAATCCCGACTCTAAACATGCTGGGATATCCATAGCTTGTGTCAAGTCATCCTCTGTAGCATAAATCTAAACCTTTCTGCAAACCTTTTGTTTATGGAAGGGGGGAGCTTTCCATGTTTCTGTCCATTATCACTACCTTTATGTGGGAATTTCCACAGATGTATACAAATTGCAATGAGACAAGAACCTTGAATAATGTTGTTTTTTAATTTTTTTTTTTTTTTTTTTTTTTAGACTAAACCCCAAGAATGTGCATCAGCGACCTACTGTGGCCCTCCTATGTGGACCACATGTGAAGGGTGCACAAGGTATAAGCTGTGGCCGTCACTTGGCAAACCACGATGTAGACATCATCCTTTTTCTACCAAATTTTGTGAAGATGCTGGAACCTGTATCTAATGAGCTGAATCTGTTCTGTCGGACACAGGGCAAACAAGTGTCAAATGTCAAAGGTTAGTGGTGTTGGTTAGAATTCTTAATTCTTAACTTTTTTGGGGCTTATACCAGTGATTAACTGATGGCCCAAGTTAAGCAATGAATAGGAGTGTAAAATTCCCCTACCTAAGGTAAAAGTGTTTGGTAATTTAAACAACATGTGGTATGTGAGTGCAGTACAATTGTAATCCGTAGACCTTTATATCATAACTGTTGGTGAGTAGGCCCATTGTGCAACACTGAAGAGTAAAGTGATGCTTAAAAAATGTATAGTGGGAAGTACATTATATATAAAATACTCATTATCATATAATGGCTATGTATTGAATTTACCATGGTATCACAAGTAGTTTGCCAAACCTTGTAAGTGATTTTTTTTTTTTTTTTTTTTTTTTTTTAACGGGTGAAGAGTAATATTTTAAATCCTAATATTTATATTCAAATAAAAATAATATATGTTGAAATATGTGGTATTAATGTGAAGTGTCTAAAGGCTCTATGACTTGTAAACTGAGGAACACAGGCACTTCCTCTTGAACACTTTTCTAATGGGTGTGCATATTGCATACAGTAAAGGGGGCGATCAGAATGAACAAATACACAAGAATACCTCTTCCTTGTGTCAGCTGTGTTCAGCCCATGACTAGAAAGGGTGGAAGTAGTGCATAGCATTTCCCAGCCAACACAAAATACTAATCATACCCCCAAATACAATCTGCATGTACAATGTATAAGAAAAGGTAGAAAGATGCCCCAGTAGTCATGGGGAATGATACTGATTTAAGACATATACACTTACTACCTGACTGCTTAATCCTTTCACAAAGGAAAGGGAACTCCCCACCAATGTTTTGACAGCAGCAGTGAAAACTACATTAATGGCTTGTTTTAACAAGCAATTATATTGTACATTACTCCCTTACCCCTGCTACCTGTGTGTTCTTAGTTATAATAAGACAGTCAAGCAGGACAGGCACTCTAACTCCCATTGGATGCAAGTCAGTGTAACATCCTTCCAAACAAATTCAAAATATTCCATACTCCGTGTCACTTTCTTGCACACCCTAATGTTTTTCTTTTGCTATTGTATCTGTAATCCTAATGAAAATCGGACTTGTAATCTCATTGTCATTGGTATTTGAGTTTGCAGATCTGTTGTGAATGGTTCCGCTAAGTGAACTCACCAGGTTTATCCCTGTCCAATTTATAGCTTAACTGGTTAGATGAAATGTTCTTCTCGCCTCTCACCTTTTTAGTGAACAGCCCCATTTAAGGCATATGAATATCTGCTATTCCATGTGTTTATAAATGTGTATTATAACACGAGTACAAGAAAGATACTGCTTCACGTTGGTCAGTCCCACTGAGGTTACTGCAACAGATACAAATAACCAGCAGACACTGGGGGCCAACCCTACAGTCACACTCCATTTTTTAAAATTGTTATGATTGGGCATGTTTTTGGCTTTTCACGTGTGCTGCGCCAATGCACCTAGGAACACATATTAAAAAATCTAGTCTTTTTCAAGTCGTATTTAAACAATGTTTTAAAATTCATCACATACCATTTCTGTAAATACAATATTTGATCTGTAACATTACAGCTATACTAAGACTTTAGTGCCATCTAGTGGTGGAAAAATACAGTTCAATATGAGTCATTAGTTTTTATGAAGCATCAGCAAATACTGCAGTGCTGTATGCCAGGGCTCTATCAGAAATTTCAGAGCCCATTACTGAAAGAAAAAAAATCTGCCCTCCCCCATATCTCCCTCTCCCCCCCCTACCCTCGCAAAGTCATTTTATACAGGTCTTTGTATATAATGCCAATGATTCAAATGCACCCCAGGACATGCCCCACCTACATTGTACATTCAGGATTTGCTGCTGCCCCCAGGACATGCTTCGTTACCTGCATTGCAGAACCAAGACTTATCCCATTAATATTCCACAGGCAGTTTGTTCATTAAAATGCCAAAGTTTCCCATTAATTTGCCACTCTTTACCCATTACTTTGCCACAGCCAATTTTTCCCATTAAGATGCAACTCTATGCCCAGTGACATGCAGCAGCCGGTTTGCCCAGTAGCATGCCACAGCAGTATGTCCATTAATATGCCACTCTATGCTCATTAATATGCCACAGCCAGTATGCTTATTAATATGCCAATGTTTGCCCATTAATTTACCACAGCCAATTTTCACATTCATATTCCATTCTATGCTCATTAATATGGCACGGCCAGTATGCCCAATAATATGCTATGCTATGCCCTTTAATATGCTATAGTCAGTATACCCAATAATATGCCACTATATGCCTATTTTTATGTCACAGCCAGTATGCCCAATAGTATGCCACAGCCTGTTGACTCCCCTCCTCCCCCTTCCCCTGCGCACTGATCTGAAGTTTGAGCACCAGAAGGTCACGTGACCCCTGACGTCAGTTCAGTGCGCAGGCAGCACGAGAGAAGCAACATGTAAGGATGTCTGTGAATAGTGTTTTTTTTTTTTTTTTTTTTTTAATATATATTTTTTTAAGGGGCCAGGGCCCCCTCTGCCCTCCGGACCTATGACCGGTGTTTCACCCATCACCCCCTGATGGCAGCCCTGGCTGTATAATATGATACAATTTTTTTATTTTTATTATGCTTAGAATATTTTATTGTAGCTCTTCTATATTATATTTTTGTGATCCTTCAAGCTTTTAATGAACCTAGACTAGACAAGTTTATGCCAGTTGTTGCCCCTTATTATCTTGATTAGCCTTATAGTATTACTATTTTAGGTAAGACACAATCTCTCAAACAGAATCTTAAAATTTGGGTAAGAAAAAAAAGATATCTACCCCCCCTCACAAAAAATGGTTCTATTTATCCACCTTTTTTAATTTGAATTCGACCATGCTGAAAAGGTGGATAAATAGAATCAAATTTGAAAAAATACAACATGGTATTCAATGTTTGAAATTGCAGGGGCAGGCGTTTGGGGGTGGGGTCGCCATCAGAAATTGTGGGGCCCCTTAAATAACAAATGGTCTGTCCCCCCCACCCATTGCTCTTGCACAAACATGACTTGCCCCAGCACCCTGGCAAGGGCCTAGTCAAAGACATTGCACACCCAGGACTTGCTCCAGCATGAAAACTGCTGCAAAGGAAGTCAAACACCACCATTGTGTTCTTTCATTGAATTCAGAGGACCCTGTGAAATAATTTTCAATGTAAAACTGCAGGAGAACTGTAAATCTAAATAAATGTATTTCACATAAATTAAACACCTATTCAGCATTCAATGCTAGACCGAACTCCCCTTTTAAAAACTAGAGTGGGATTTTGATTTCTAGCTACAGTTGTAGCCCTGTTTAAAGCTATTACACTGGTGTTACATATTTTGCCGCCTTTGGGATCAATTAATATGGTTGAACTTGATGAACTGGCTTTTTAAAAAACTGTTTTCTGATTGCCTATAACAATCCTGGTATTTATCATCCTAACACTATATAGAAATTGATGAGATTGTCTGGCATATACATCCATAATAATTAAATATAACGATCTAATGGGCCAATTGGTACTTGTCTTCCTTAACTGGATGTTGAAGATGATGATAGAGGTGTACTAATATTGGAATAAAAAGGCATGTACATTTTTCAAGCTATTTTATCCTCTGACCTCTATACTTCACTGTGATGTATGCAGGCTACTCCAGTCACTTGCACCTTTAATTTTTATAGATCATGACTAGAAAACAGCCGAGTTTTAACCAGATGTGTGTTTTTAAACATGATATATGCCAGTTTTACATAAGTCATGGCATTGCATTTAGTAAAATTACACTTCTTCTTTTTTTATTTTTAATGTACTATATAAAACTGAATAGAACTGACTCTGCTTTCTTTTTAATATTTAGATCTCCCAGATTGCCCTGTGGACTTGGTCATCAACTGTTTGGACTGCCATGAAAACACATTCTTGCGTGACCAGCCGTGGTACCGAGCAGCTGTGGACTGGGCTAACCAGAACCGAGCCCCTGTGCTTAGCATTGACCCTCCTGTCAGTGACCAAGAACAAGGCATTCATGCCAAATGGTCACTGGAGCTGGGCCTTCCTCTTGCGTTAGGAGAGCAAGCTGGACGGGTCTATCTCTGTGATATTGGCATTCCTCAAAAGGTGTTCAGGGAAGTGGGCATAAGCTACCACTCGCCCTTTGGATGCAAGTTTGTAATCCCTTTGCATTCCATTTAGAGAGATGAAATTCCTGTTGTACAGATAAAGACTTAGAGACACTGCTGCCTTAAGAAGATGGGCACAGATGCCATCATTAATACTTTCAATGCCAATGGTGATCCTTATGTGTGTCGAGCAGTACACACCTTTTTAGTCTTGCCTCAACAGTGGTGCTAGGAGCATATGAGACTCAATCAGAAAGTTTTATTTTTATTTTGTCTGACCTCTGCAAATTAGGAGGCAGCATGCATCTATCAGCAAGATGTGAAAGATGTTATGTATTATAGTAGCTGTGAATTTACCTTGCTCATGCATTTTTAGTTTAGCAGGTGAATGCTGCTTGTTGTTCAGCTTTATCCCCGTCCATTGTCTCCACTGTTTAATAAATCCTTGTGCGTGCCAGGGAGGTTACAATGCAATATTATGCAATGGGTTAAACATCCAATGAGAACTTCAGAAGTTACAAGATACTGCTGTATTATTTACCAAATGAAAATACTTGGTGTCATGATGTGTATTAATGCTTTTCTTTATTTGCTCTGGACAAATGGCTGAGGCAAGGTGTTTTTGGTGGACCTTCATCAAATGTCACAAAGCTTCTTTTTGATTATTAATGGAGGATGCCCTCTCATACCATTCCAGTATCTTTCTATTTAGGGTACTGTACAACTTTTGGAGTTTAAATCCACATTTTTAGAATCTGACACGAGCTTAGTAGTGCAGTTTACTGAACTAGATGCTGCACAATCAGGCACTAATAGAGTTGGAAAGACAGGAAAGTTATAGACTGCTATTAATTCTAAATTTAGCATTTCACTGTCAATTCACCACAGTTCATTTTTCATAGGCTCCTATGAATAAAACCATTTCAAGCCCCTTTCATTGTGAACTTGAAGGAACATAAAGTTAAAAAGCATGATGTGAATGCATTTCTGTTTACTGAAAGACCACATCCTGAAAAACTTCCCACCTCCAGTTTCTAATGATTGTTTTATTTCAGAGTTTCTGAAAATAGCTCCGATGTCTGTGTCTGACTCTGATGGTCAGGTTTTGCTAAGGAGAAACATTCTGCTTAAACAGCTTAGTGTGGAGACAATATTCCTTGCAAGTTGCTACATTTAATTTGGATGAAGATTCACATATTTCAATAACAAGCATGCAACGTTTTTGGTCCCTGCTAACCAAATTATCACAAGTATTTTGTTACATTTAGTAGATTTTACACATCAAAGTGAAGCTTTTGAATGCTTACTAGTTTCTCAGGTCTTTTGTGCCTGAAGCTGTTAAATTTCTATCAAGCCCAGTTTAAATCTACTGTTCTTGGCACATAACTCTTTCACCTGGTTCTAGTAGTTGTTTTCACTGCCAATCACTACTGTAGCTTCACAGTCTGCCAAACACGCAAAACTTGCTTTCACTATTGGTGATTTTTAAATACATTTACTGGCTATCCATGGCAGCATTACATATGGGTAGCTCCTCCCTCCCAGCTGATAGGACAGGAAAAAACTCACACATGATACAAATAGACCCCTAATCACCTCAACCATCAGTATTTTTCCTCTCCAATCAGGGCATAAGGAACTTTTCGGCTTGAGGTCCATAGATCCTACAGACAGATGAGATTTTTCTTCGGATGTGGAAATACCCCTGCATGGCCTCCCCCAGATTGTGGATCCTGTACTAGTCCTGCCTTCCTCTCATCAAGAACTTTTTTTTTTCTTTTTCCTTCAGAATGGTAGAAGACCATAAGAAAATGTGTATTTTCAGGGAAGGATATCTTGTCTGTAGCCTGTAGTCTGCCCTACCATGGAGACGACTGTGGCACGGATCACTAGATGCACAGTGATTCCCATGGTTGACACCCCTTCATTAGAGATCCGATGGAGAAGAAAATGGATTCCTGTCTTTTCAAGCATATTTAACAACTGGTATGGGTTGTCATAAAGCAATGTCTATGACAGTGGCTATTGCTGCTTTGGAGTCGGGCATTAGCCGGTTTATTTAGACTCCTTATGTGAGCTTAAAATTGCTGGAGATGAAGTTCTGGTGGCTTCAGTGGACTACATTCTGGCTCACTCTATGGATCTGTCTGTTGCAGCCAGATGGGCACTTTGGCTGAGATCATGGGGTGCTGATATCTCCTCCAAGTTTAAGCTGTATAGCCTTCCTTTCCAGGGTTACAAACGGTTGCAGTCAGACCTGGTTGACTTGATATCATTTACAGTTGATGCTGTTGATGGGAGTAAGATTTTTCTTCCCCAGGAATGAAGAACAAAGAAGGTGTCCACAGAGGCGTCACTTGGGTTGGTGTCACCCCCTGGACAAAGATTCCTTAGTAATGCCAGGCAGATGGCCCGCTAAATATGCTACATAGGAGCCCCACAAATTATGACACACACCGGAGCCCCATAAACTATGACACACACCAGAGCCCCATAAATTATGACACACACAAGAGCCCCATTATTTTATGCCTCACCTCGGAGCCCAATTAATTATGCCACACACAGAGGCGCCCCCAATTATGCCGCACATGGGACAGCCATTAATTATGCACCACAAGGTGACAATTGTACAATTCTAAAACAATACATATCTAAACACAGACATATCTCTATCTCCATAACTAGTTACATCAATACTTGTTTGATTTTTTTAATATTATATTCAACTATTTTCATATGTAATAAAAAGGTTATTGAAAAATGTCATTCTTTGTTTTTATTCCCTTCCTCTGCACCCACATTGCACCTAAAGCACTTAACACAGCGCCATACAGTACCCACAGTACTTGACATGCACCCACAGCACTTGGCTTGCACTCATATTGCACCTACACGATTTGGCATGCCAAAGTGTCAATGCCCCACAGAACAAACCACAGTGTCACTTTGCCCCACCGAACTAGCCAGTGTCACTCTCCTCATAGTACGTTATTTTGCCCCACAGACCATGCCACAGCATCACATTGCCAGTTAAAATAAACCAGTTTTCCCATTAAAATGCCAGTGTTTGCCCATAAATATGGCACAGCCAATTTGCCCAATAATATGCCATAATTATTTTGTCATTCATAAACCACAATTTGCCCAATAATATGCCAGTATTATTTTGCCGTTAATAAGCCAATTTGCCCATTAATATGCCAGTATTATTTTGCCATTAAGCTACAGCCAATTTGTCCAATAATATGCCATTATTATTTTGCCATTTAATATATGCCAGTATTTTGCCATTCAATATGCCAGTATTTTGCTTGTTACATACGGTAACGCGCTCCTCCCCCCGTTCCCCAGTACTTACCTCCTTGCTGCTTCATGTCCCTAGTGATCTCCTCCATGGAATATTCCCTCCTGCACGGAGGAGGGAAACACAACCGGCATCTAGCGGATGCGGCTGCCAGAAAAAAAAGTTCAGCAGCGCAATGTGCTGTGGGGGAATACTAGTAGCACCTCACTCGGGACGCCACTGGGTGTCCATCCACCTGGTCTGATACGTGACTTTTCAGAGATGTGAGTTTATGATATGTTTTGGAAAGGCGGACCGTTATCTGGCCCTGCTAATGATTTGATGGCAAATCCCCATTCATGGCGAATGGAATGGACTCTAGCCAGTCTGTCTGCAATTTTAACTTCTGGGATCCCACAATACTCTAGCATCTATTTTGAGAAAGTTAAAGTTAGATGGGCCAAGCGGTATGACATCTGGCACCACTGTTCTTTCAGTACCTAATAAAGAGATGGAGACTTCCACACATAGATCCAATGACAACTTCCCTTTCCGACTCCTGGAGTTGCAGTCTGGGTTATATTTTTTTTTTACCCCTGTAATCCTGTTGAACCTAGCCAGCCTTCAGAAAATTTGCAAGGATCAGGTGAAGGTGATACTGAAGAGATTGACAAGGGAACCGCCTTTGGATCTTGTTCTGTCAGTTACCATGTTATTCCAAGGACTAGTGTAGCATTGAGCTCTGGAATCCCTATCAATGATGATTTGGAGACTGAGCAGAATATCCTGCTAGCCATGGGCATCTAGTGATTAGTGAACACCCCTTCTGCAAGCAAGAAAGCAGTCTAATTTAGCCACTTATTACAGGATCTGATCTGTATTCTGCCTCTAATCAGCTATTCCCCTGGATTTTTGCCTCCAAAGGTCTGAGCATCTGTTCCTTAAGGGTCCATGTTTCAGTTCTGACTGGGGTTCGATGGGCATTGGGTCAAGATGTTTCCAGAATCTTTAAAGCAGTTCTCAAGATCGAACCTCCTCTCCAGTCTTCTGCACCTCAATGGGATCTCATGTTGTTCTTTGGGCCTTCTCCTCTTGTCCCTTTAACAGACTAGAGGTAGCTTCTCTGTCTCTACTGATGCTGAAGACTATTCTCCTGGTGGCAATTAGCTTGGTTAGAAGGATGTCTGAACATCAAGCCTTCTTGTGGCAGAAGCAATAACTTGTTTTCCAGCGGACCAGTGTGGTTTTCAGACCTTTCTGGCCTAAGTTGGTTTCCAATTTTCATTTGAACCAGGAACTTATTCTACCTTCCCTTTATCTGGACTGGAGAAAGTCTGACAGGCTCTTTGTTCTTCCTTCAGGATTCTGTAAAGAGCATGTGGCCTCCTCCTCTTCTACAGGTAGTTGGTGTAGACAATTTCTAAAACCAGGAGTTCAAGGGTCTTTCTGGTTTGCATGCACATTGAACCTCATCCTCCTGTGCAGTAGCAGCACAGGTTTCCTCAAATCTATCTTGGTCATCAATTTCCACCTTTGTGAAATATTGTAAGATGGATATCCTTGCAGCTTCTGAGTCCTGGAAGCGGCTTCTTAATGTCTCTGTCTTAATAAATGTTTTTTGCAGTATCTATTTTCTTTGTGATTTCTTTTTTTTTTTTTGGTGCCTACCCTTTGTTTATATTGCTTGGGTATTACCCATATGTTATGCTGCCCTTGATAGCCTGTAAAGGGGAAAATTGTTCTCATACTTACCGTAATTTTCCTTTCCTGGCTAAGATCCATGCCAGCATGGAATTCCCTCCCTTGGGTCTGATTGCTTGCTACAAGACTGATGGTTGAGGTGATAAGGGGCCTCATTAGGGGTATCATGTGTGAGTTTGTTTCCTGTCCTATCAGCTGAGAGGGAGGAGCTACCCATATGTAATGCTGCCATGGATCTTCACCAGGAAAATAAAATTACAGTAAGTATGAAAACAATTCTCCGCTTTTAATTCTATATAGTATAGTTAACAATATGTTTCTGAGGCAAATACTTGTTTCACATGCTGCAAAAAGAACAAGCAAAGTGGAACCTGGCTGTATGTAGAATGTATATGAGAACAGACTGAACTTTAGTAAGGGTGAAGATTTGAAAGGACCTATCATGATGACTAAAGGACAACCAAACTTTGTTTTTACCTTGTGCTTCTAACATAGTAGCACAAGTGAAAAATTAGTTGACCCTAGTATGTGGATAAACGGGCATGTATTTTTGACAGTAAATGTCAGTTTATCCACTGACCAGCAGCTGCCATGCTTCAGTAGGAAGCAGGCAGCCCGATCTGCGATTGTCTCTCTGTTAGCATAAAGAGAGACCCTTGTTTTAGCATGTGATCAGCAGAGGGGACCTTAAGCAGGATGTACCTAGAGCCTTTGGCAGCTGGGACTTGTCAATTCTACACCCCAGACTTGTCAGGAGGAACTTGCCAGGCCTAGTGGGGGCGCAGATGGGAAAGGAGGGGCTGCAAACTGCTGATATTGAGGAAAGAACTGCCGTTACCAGAACTTGTATCTGTTAGCGGGATTTGCGTGAGACCTAGAACAGGTTACTTCCATTCTAACCATCAGAAACATATACTGGCAAAAAAGGGCCCACCCACACTCCTGCTTGGCATGGTCAGCCATTGTGTCCAGTAAAAAAAAATCCTTACAGCAGTATAAGCCCTGCAAATCTCTACTGGTAGTAGCCTGAGAAATTATCACCCTGCTATAAGGCAATCACATTTAACCTTCTGGGGTCTCCAGGGCCCTTGGATAGGCTGTTGGCAAACTCTGGTGACCTGATGATAGGTGCATATCATCGAATTCAATGCTGCACTATGACAAGTAGCCATCCTGGATTACTTGACCTGATGATCTGTGGCCTGGTGGACACCAAATGTCTACAGATGTAGCAGCCGACCTGTACTGCTCATACATTACTTACCCGGAAACCAATCTAAAGACAATCAGTGGACACTTACCTTATGAGGGGGGGGGGGGGGGAGAGGAAGGGAATCTAACTGGGACCCTAATTACATGGAACTGGTCCACATATTGTAGTGGGGCATTGGAATATTGATCACAAGTTCTCCAGGTCTTGTTAGTTTCTTTTATGAACTCTCTTCTTTCCTCAGGTTGTTATATACACTACCATTATATCCACTACTGATTTATTCCTTAATGAATTTTGTTCAGTGTTTACTAGACATGTGCAAAACGGAAATTTTCGTTTTGTTTTCGTTCATTCGGACGAAAATAATATTTATTTCGTCTAAAACGAATTTCGTTCATTACTACATTTGTTTCGGACAAAATTAGTTTATTTTCTTTTCGTTACATTCGTTTGTACGAATCAATTGACCTAATAGTATTCCATAAACCAAAAGTCTATAAACCGAACGTTCGGTTTATAGACTTTCGTCATTTGGAATGCATGTGATAGTACTATTGGCTTTCTATAAACAGAAACAGAGTCCCCATTCATACATTTTTATGAATGGGGACTCTGTTTCTGTTTATAGAAAGCCAATAGTACTATGACATGTATTCCATAAGCCGAAAGGTTTATAGACTTTAGGCTTATGGAATACATGTAATACTATGGGCTTTCTATAAACCGAACTAGAGTCCCCATTCATAAAAATTTATGAATGGGGACTCTAGTTCGGTTTATAGAAAGCCCATAGTATTACATGTATTCCATAAGCCGAAAGTCTATAAACCGAACGTTCGATTTAAAGACTTTCGGCTGATAAATTGCATGTGTAGTAGTAATGCTATGAAGTTGAACGAATGGTTTAATATAAACGAAAATCATTCGTCTATTCGTGCTATAGTATTGGCATTACTATAAACCGAAATAGTCGGTTTATAGAATGCCAATAGACTTGCATGCATTCCATAAACCGAAAGTCTTTCATTATGTCGGTTATTGGAATGTACTATGTATGTGTAATGCTATTGTATTCTATAAACCGACTCTATTTCGGTTTATAGAATGCCAATAGTACTACGAATGAACGAATGATTTTCGTTCGTTAACCATTCGGCTTTCATTAGCTTAGCATTTTCGTTATTCGTTTTTCAAACGAATGAACGAAAATGCTATTTTCGGACGAAAATGAATGCACATGTCTAGTGTTTACAGATGAAATTAGGGAAAGGGACCTCATTTATAAAAAAAGACTGAGATATTTGATACATATGAGTTTATAGAGGAAGAGGTTCTACTTCAGCAGGCTAAAGTAAAGACAAATAAGTAAATGGGCCCTGATTGGAAGTACCCAAAGTTATTAAAATAACTTCGGGTCATACTAGCAAAACCATTAACAGTTTTTTTGGACAATTCAGCATGGCCGTTTCACCGCTGACAGTTCGGCGTGGCTTTTTCACCACTGAACTGTCAGCGGTGAAAGGCAAGGCGGCTGTTGCACCACAGCAGTGTAAACCCTAATACTAACCCCCTAATAATAATTGCCTTGGACGAGATCACCTCTTGAGCGATTAACTAGCCATCGTGTGAGCGGTCACAGTGAAGTGGCTGTGTTTAAGCAGCCACGATGAACCGTCCCTTGAAAAGAAAGGTGATAGGGATGAGTCGGGCAACTATAGGCCAGTCTTATTTCAGTAGTGGGGGAAATAATGGAAAGCATGTTAAAGGATAGGATTGTTGAATAATCTAAAATCACATGGATTTCAAGATCAGAGACAACATGGGTTTACTTCAGGGAGATCATGCCAAGCTAATCTTATTGATTTTTTTTTTTTTTTTTTGATTGGGTGATTAAAATAATAGATCAGGGTGGTGCAGTCGACATTGCTCCCCTTGATTTCAGTAAGGATAAGAAATCACCAACATCAGAAGAAAACTGGGGGAGAAACAGATACGCTGACACAAATGTCTTCTCCCACAAGCTCCCCTGAACTTTCACTGTCTATTCCATTCCTGGGAGTCAGCTGGATTTACACACAAAAAAAATTATTTGTTTGAGGACAATATTAATCAGTTACAGGGCAAGCTTCCCCAACAGTCTGCAACAAATGTGCAAAAAAAGAGAAAGTGGAGAGGTATACTGGCGCTTATCCTAATATACACAAGCTGCAAACTGTCTGGCAACTACCTCTAGTGCCCAAAATATAATAACAATGAATGACAAACAAAAGTGACAGTGCGCTAAAGTGCTGTACAAGGTGCAAAGTGGCAAAATATATTGCAATATGACAGACAGATCTACTGGATAAGGTGCAGATATATTGCAATGTGACAAATTAAGTTATAAAAAAAAATAACTCTCATAATGGTCATACAGAGTAAGATGCAGCATTCATATCCTCTTGGATATAATGCCTACTAATCTCCAAACAAATAAGAGGATATTAGGGTAAGCATAACATGAATTTAATAAGCGGTACAAAATATCTTACACTGGTATAATTGAATTCGATCCAAAACGAAATCTGCAGGCAATAGGATTTTTCTCAGACCCCAGATAGACTGTGCCAAGCTCAGCTAACGGGTTTCACCCTAAATGGGCTTCCTCAGAGCTGGGCAATGTCTGTAGGTTATGAGAACACAATATATACATGTACAATGATTAGAATTATGAATATCGTCTGTGTTTGGCTCCGTCGCGTCACTTCCGGCGCGACTTTTTGTAGTTCAAAACGTCTATCCTTCATGATACTCTATGGTTCTTCTTTCAAAAGCTTGTATGTGTTCATATTTGTGTATTTCAATGTCCTTTCTTGCATATTCTTTACAGTCCACTCGTTTTAGAGATGGTTGTTAGGCATGAAAAACGATATGGTACAGTTCTCTTCAATTAATGATTCTCATTGTGCAGTATTTGCATATTTTAATAGGAAAATGAGAGAATAAAATATACATTGTTAATACACATATTTATACATATTGTGGTATCCTATCCATATGCATGTTTATAATGGATAATTCCACTTAAAAATCAGGAATATATTTCTCACTAATAAGCTGAGATATACTAAACAAAAAAATAGGATTAAAAAAATCATCTTTAAGGGGAAAACAAACTTAACACCCAGAGATATCGCAAAAGCATTTCGGTCCTATTATGAAGATCTATACAATCTGCCGGAAACCCGCCTGGATGAAGGAGATCTGGTTAGTTTCTTGGAAAGCCTGGACCTTCCCAAAATTTCACTAGAAAAACTCGAGAGGTTGAACAGCCCAATTACGCAGACTGAAATATCGAGTGTAATTCAAGAGCTAAAGACTGCTAAGGCCCCAGGCCCAGACGGGTTCTCGGCCATTGTATATAAAATCCTCGATCCAGTCATCACCCCACTATTGGAAAAAGTATATAATAGTATCGGGGGAGAAATGACTTTCCCAGACGAAATGCTGGAGGCCACCATAATTCCTATTTTGAAAACTGGAAAGGATCCTGCTATGGTTACCAACTATCGCCCAATTTCCCTTATTAACCAAGACATAAAAATCTACTCTAAAATCCTGTCCCTCAGATTAAATCAAGTTATCCTTGAATTGGTGGCCCCGGATCAAGTTGGTTTTATGCCGGGGAGGTCCTGCGAGGATAATGTTTGGAGGGTCCTCGGCATTTTAGATGTAATACATCGGAAGAGAACTCCCTCGATCCTTCTCGCGCTGGATGCCGAGAAGGCATTCAACCGAGTCAATTGGAAATATTTGACGGGGACCCTTCAGGCATTTGGACTGGCTGGCTCCTTCCTGGATAAAACTCTGGCACTGTATTCTAACCCAAGAGCTAGAGTGGCCGGGCTATTAACAGAATCGGATTTCTTTAGGATTAGGAATGGAACGCGCCAGGGGTGTCCATTGGCCCCACTACTTTACGCGTTTTCAATTGAGCCACTCGCTGTATCATTGCGGAAAGCGGAAGGCATTCACGGAATTAGAATAGGGAATGACAACCATCTTATTATGCTATATGCCGACGATATCTTTTTGACGCTATCCTCTCCCCAACTCTCATCCTCTACAATGGTTGAACTTATCGCTGAGTTCTCACAGTTATCTAATTACCAACTAAATCTAACCAAAACTCAGGCTATTACACTTTACGTAGACCATACTCAATGGAATGCATTAAACTTTATAGGCCTAAAACCACGGAACAAGACACCGATAGATTACTTAGGAATCAAGATCACGGAAAATTTGGATAATATCGTTCCCATTAATTACACGGCGCTGCTATCAGAAATTAAAAATATATTGAATATATGGAGATCACTAGAACTGTCCTGGCTAGGCAGATTAAATATTATAAAGTCATACATCCTCCCCAAAATTATTTACCTACTTAGGGTTATTCCATATAGAGTGCCAAGGGACACCCTGAGGCAATTCGAGAAGTAGTTCCTGAGGTTTGTCTGGGGCTCTGGCAGAGCTAGGATCGCAAAAGCAGAGATAAAGAGGACCCTCCAAAAAGGGGGATTGGGGTTCCCAGACTTGGTAAGATTACAGAACGCCTGCCAGTTGGCAAATGCCCTGGCATGGAGGCTGAAGAGTCGAGACAACTTGGGGTGGATTAATATTGAGAAAGTTGAAGCGGCCAATACCGACCCGTACTTATTCCAATGGCTGACCCCAGAGAGATATCGAAAAATAAGACCATCTAATAGAATTAGTAGAACCCTAATTCAAAATCTGCACGGAATGCGTAGAATCATGGGGTCACTGAATAAGATCACACACACGACACCCCCATAGGGGCAATCTCACTCATGATCCAAGACATAGACTTGAGTGTCTGGGGAAAACTGTGGAATTCAGCGAGTAGAGGACTTGTTAGTGGATAACTGCCCCTGTTCTTTTCCGGAGCTCCAGACAAACTTCACCCTCCCCAACACAGAAATATTTTCATACCTGAGAGTAAAACACTTCCTTGCAAAAAGCGAGATCACCCCCACAGATAACTGGGGAGATTTTCTTGTGACAACCAGTATGACACCGGATAGGCTGATCTCCAAGATCTTGGCTTTTCTTGAGAGTATCCAGATTCAAACTAAACCCGGGGCAATGAGCAAATGGGAGAGAGACTTATCATTGACGGACCCACCCCAGGAATGGTGGAGTGCGTGGCAAGCCACTAGGAAGGCCACGCACTCCGCAAATCTTCAAGAACAGTATTTTAAACTCATGTACCGATGGTACTTGGTACCTACGTGTTTATTTAGGTTCAACCATCTGCCGGACGATCTTTGTTGGAGGGGGTGCGGGACCCAGGGATCCCAGATCCATATTTGGTGGGAGTGCCCAAGATTGACGGACTTGAAATCCAAATGAATTAATAAATGCCAGGATATTTTCGGTATACCGATGCAGCTCTCCCCCCAAACTTTCCTACTCCACTGGGATATCCCATACAGAGATAAGTATAATAGAATTATTTTTATAAATATACTATTAGCAGTAAAATTATCTCTGGCCAGATACTGGCGAAGGCCTGATATACCAGCATGGCCAGAAATAGAACGACAGATAGAAAATCAGGCCGGGGGGAAAGATAAGATAAAAAATCACGAGATCATTATAACAAAATCTGGGCCGCATGGAATGGATCAGAGGAGCCCCTGTGATAAACATAGGAATTAGGGAACCGAGGCGGCATGGAGATCCGGGTCTCCGCCCCGGAGGAGGTAGGACTGAGTGAATGATCGAATGTCAGGATGGATGCATGGAATATGTGTGGATAAAGAGAGAGGTGGACAGTATGGAGAATATCCCACCATAAAGCGATAATGGACTAGAAGAATAGGTCCTACATTTCTTTTTTTGTAATATGAGGGGAAAACTTACATACCCTCGGTCGGGTTCAGGAGGACAGGACTCGGGAAATCTCATGCCTAACTTTAGTGTAATGGTAAACCAATCACGACTCCTACCAACGTTGCAATTAAAATATAGCCCACTCACCGGGGATCACGCCCACCTAAGGACGACTAGAATGTATGGATGAATTTTTTTTTTACATATGTATTTACTTCTGTAATGTCTATTTGTAATGGAAAACATGGAAAAGTATTAATAAAGATGAATTCAAATAAAAATCAGGAATATATTTTTAATGAAAAAATGAATAATATTAAAAATAAACATATCAAAAATGTAATCTATATATGAAAAAAACAATTCTCTTTTTTTTATTTTTTATTTATTATTGTAAGGAATAGAAAAATGTTTTTGTATATAAAAATTTGACTTAAAACATGCATATAGTTTTATATAAAATTAAAAAGATCGAAATCTGCATTTAAGCCCGTGGGTTGTAAAGTGCTCATCTTAAAAACCCACTCCATTTCTACCTGTCCAATTTTTTTGACATTATCACCACCTCTCCAATATTTTCTAACTTTAGTTATGGGCCAAAATTTTAGACCTTTAGGATTTTTTTGTTGGCATTCTGCAAAATGTTGTGGCAAAGAATATTGTGTATTGCCTTTTTTTATGTTATTTACATGCTCCTCAATTCTTTTTTTTTTTAGGGGTCCGATTGTCCTACCTATATATTGGAGCCCGCATGAGCATTCTACAACATATATTACATTTTTTGTGTAACAGGTTAAAAATTCTTGTATTTTAAACTCTTTAGAAATTGCGGTAGCTAAAAAGGAGATTTTGGGACTGGTATCATGATTGGCCACATTACAGCCCGGACACATTTTACATGGGTAAAAGCCGGGTTTTTGGACCAATTGATGACCTCTTTTTTGTGTGGAAGGGAGAGGAAAGTCAGCTCCTCTTTTTTTTAGAACGTTTGAATAATAATAAAAATATTGTGTTAACTTCCAATTACAGCAAAAAGGTGTGCAATTTTTAGACCAGGACTTGGAGCTGTTAAAATGCCTCCCAGCCCCATGTTACACAAAAACTCCCACTAAAATAAATGTGGCTGGAAGCTGAGCAAGTGCTCCCAGCCCCCCAAAAAGATGCCCTGCCACCTACTTTCACTGGCCCCCATATACCTGATACCTTTCCCTGATGATTTCTCTGCTGGTCTTAAACCTGGGAGGTGACACCAATGCAAACTATCTACATATACTGTGTGTCTAATGAGTAGGATATGAGACAAAAGACGGGTAACAATATAATACAGAAGGTAAATAACAGATAAAAAAACATCTGCTACTTTCCAATCCCCTTGAACTGTTCTTGATAATAGTGACTGGTAAAAAAAAGTTACCGATAAATACTACTGTATTAACCCCTTAGTGACAAGACATTTTCACCTTGATTTTCCCTTGGTGACAATGGCTGTTTTGACATTTCTAGGGTGTTTGTGTTTAGCTGTAATTTTTTTCTTTCTCACATACAGTACCCACACAAATTATATGTTGTTTTTATCGTCATAAGAAGGGCTTTCATTAGATACCATTATGTTCATCATATCTTATAATTTACTACAAAAAAAATCATAAAATATGATGAAAAATTTAAAAAAACCCACTTTTTCTAACTTTGACCTAAACTATAATTTACACAAATAAAATCATTAAAAAAGACCCCGTCTAAATAGTTTCTAAATGTACTCCCGAGTTTAAAAAATATGCATGTTTCCATATTTTTCGGTATTTTTTTGTGAGTTATGGGGCAAAAACCAAAAATAGTGTTTTTTGTTTTTTTCCTATATTGATCTTTTGACCCCAACCCGAACCCAAAATTTAACCCCAACACTAAATTTAACCCCAACTCTAATCCTTATTATATCCCTTAATATTTTTTAACGTTAATTTCATTTTAACCCTATCCCTTATGCTAAAAAATATTTAATTTTAACCCTATAGGCTAATAAAGCTAAATAACCTGTTTTTAATTAATTAAATATGTATTTTTAATTTTTTCCATTGCAATGCTACTAAACTACCACTAGGGGCAGTCAAGTAGCATATTCAGAGCGACGGAAGTGAAGTTACTTTCACTTCCGAAGCTCAGACCGGCAGAGGGCTTAGCCATATTAACGGAGCAGCATGCTAACGGTCGGTTTATAGACTTTCGGCTTATAGAAAACATGTAGTACTATTGCCTTTCTATGAACCGAACGAGAGCCCCATTCATAAGAATTTCTTATGAATGGGGCTCTCGTTCGGTTTATAGAAAGCCAATAGTATTACACGTATTCTATAAAACGAAACGAAAATAATGAACGAATTTCGTCTGAAACGAATGCAGTAATGAACGAAATTCGTTTTAGACTAAATAAATAAAATTTTCGTCTGAATGGACGAAAACGAAACGAAAATTTTTAGTTTTGCACATGTCTATTTTTAACCTATTTAGATATACACAAATATTGCACAGTGACCTGTGTTAATGTGAGCTGCACCACATCCTTCATGTCACAACCTGAAAGAAAAAAAAAAGTAAGAAAGGGGAGGGAGGTTAGGTGCACTACATAAAAAAAAAACACCAATATAAAAAAGGTACTTAATGTCAACACTTCTAAAACTGCAGGACTGCTCCTAAGTTTATAAGCTTTGAGGTACCTATTTTATATTATTGGTGTTTTTTTCTGTACTGTACCCAACCCACCCCTTTCTGTACATTTAATCTAATATATTTCTTTGCAAAGTGTTAAATTCACTCCTCCAACATAATCATCTCCCAGGGTACAAATCACACAATGTTTCCACAGTTTTAATTTAAGATCACTATGCTCTGCTGCCCATCATTTCAGTTAGTGTTCCCTTTTAATTTGCCCAGCTGCTGTGGTTACTTAATCCTGTGCATTATAAGAAATACATTTAGTTATCACCATGCAAAACATCACAAGTAATAATTATGGTAAGTGCCTGTGTGTGCTGGCTGATTGTGCCTATGAGTGTGTGCATGCTGGCTGATTGTGCCTATGAGTGTGTGCATGCTGGCTGATCGTGCTTGTAATGTGTGAACAGAAGAGAGTGTGAGCAGCAGAGTTTATCCAGTTAAACCTTACTTTATATCCCTTCCTATCATGTGAGTACACATGGAAACAGATACATGTCTTATCTACATCATTGCTTCAAACTTCACTTTAAACAATATTGTGGTTTTCTTTGTTTTGTTGATTATTTTCCTTCCTACTTTTCCAACCCTAATGCTTTTTTTTCAGCTCAGGACAGGGGCTTCATGGTGGGAGCCAAATGTTAGTTACTGATTGATAGGAAAAATGATAGGAAGTAGTAGCTAACAGACCAGCTAGGGTTGCCACATGCCACGGCCAGTAATCGAGACCTTTGAGCCGGTGTTGGCATTGGTAGAATGCCAGCAATACAATGCCCGGTATTTTTTCACTGCGGGGGGTGGGGGTACTTGATTTAGAAAGTTATATCTGTATAGCGTGTACTGTATACGGTGGCTAGAGAGAACGTTCCCATGCTGCTGTCCAGTTACTTTTTAATTAAAATTTTCGCCATCTAACATATCCACATAAGCGCAGCATGGACAAGGATCCATGCATTAGTAGAGACCACCCCTTGTGCTCAGCGCTCTTTAGTCGTGCCGGGTGTCACTTTCATACATGAAGCGCGGTACAGATAGGCTCTTGTTGAATTGAATTGCCGTCACCTCTTTTGGCCTTTTTGTATGTTGGCCTTCTAAATACTGTATAATGTCCATTCATGGGCCCGCAGTGCTTCAATTGGGTTCCAAAGTAGTTATGCAGATAGTCCTGGGTATTGAGCTGTGCTGAGATTATAATAAATTATAAAGCTCTCTTCCTGTAGATCTATTTAACCTGAGATCCCTGTCCCCTCCACACTGATGTATCAGTCTGTCTCATATGCCATGTATCAGTCTGTCTTTTACTCTGTGTCTGTCTCATATGTCAGGTATCCGGCGAGCAGCTCACACAGCGCAAAGGGGGCCTAGCTTGCACCCATCGTGCTGTGCTCTGTATGGCCAGTTGGAGAGGCTAGGGAGAGAGCTCCCTATAGCTGCCTCTCCTTCTGATTGGCCCTCACCCCCACGTGAGCTTAATCCTCTGATTCTGGGACCATGTCCCAGACGGAGTAAAGCTCACCGGGGGATTTTTTTTTTTTTTTTTAAATAATTATAGCCCTGGAGTCTCGGGGCTAAAGAATACTTTAGCCCCAGAGTCTCCATTCGGGGCTATGAAAGGGGGGACTCAGGGCTATAGCCCCAGTAGCCCACCCCTAGCGACGACTCTGCTCTATATATGTCTTAGATGCCATATATCAGTCTGTCTCATATGCCATGTTTAAGTCTGTCTCATTTGGCATGTATCAGTCTGTCTCTTACTCTGTGTATGTTTTATATGCCATGTATCAATCTGTCTCTTACTCTGTCTCCCATGCCATGTGTCTGTCTGTCTGTCTCTTACTCTGTGTCTATTTCATATTCCTTCAGATTACCCACTGAATCTATTATTTAATGTAGCACATTAACAATATTTTTAAATTAGAACATGTTTCTTTATTCCTTATTATTTGTATGATTATTATTAGTAATTATGTTCACATATACTCTCTTTTGATTCAGTTTAGCTTTTTTGGTTAATTTGCTTGTATTTATATCTATTGGGGATACCTTTCATATATTCAGTCGCTAGAGATCTGGAGATTATTGGGGTATTTTCTAAATATATTTCTTATTTTATTCTTGATTTGGTATTGACCCACTTTTTGTCTATTGCTGCTGCTAATATGTTGTCAAATAATATATTTGTCATGCAATATTAAGTGTTTCCTCCCCTTTTGTAACTCCACCCTTTTCTGATCCGACTCTTTTGTGGCTCCGCCCTCGATGACCATCAGCCATGGACGGTATTCATTTGGGGAAAAGGTGGCAACCCTAAGACCAGCATGCACCTGCACAACATGAAACTTTTAGTTTACAATAGCTGCAGTCAACAACGACAAAGTTCGTGTGTAGTGTAGTGTAGGCCACCAGAACCTCACTCTATGTAATGTAGTAGATTCAGTCAACAAAAGTTAGGCCTTTGTTTATGAAAGAGAGAAATGATATGGAAATATCAAACTTGAGGCCAAAGTTGCAGAATTATAATAATTTTCCCATTCAGCTATATTGAAGAATTTTTCAGAACCACAATCCTGCGGTCATGATTTAATTCTCTGCTATTAGAGGGGGCACCAGTGAATGCATACTGCGCATACACATTAGCGCTGCTAGTTTGAGTGACAGCACTACAATGTATGCATGGCAGCTCTGACACTCCACCTTCCAATTCGCTGGGGGTAGAAGTTGGGAGATATACAACAGCTATATACATTCAAGGAAACGGTAACTGCACTCACAGTACATAACTACAATAGCGCTGGAAGAGGTGCTGCAGGAGCTACTTGAAGTCAGCTGTTTAAATGAATCAGATTTTCATTGAGTAGGTCCCTTTGGATCTGGATGCAGGCAAGCTAAGAATGCACCCCCCCCCCCCCCCCCTCAAACATGGATAAGAACAGTACTCCAAATCTCTCCCAAACAGGTGTTTTTAGTAATCCATAATATAAGATGACAGAGTGTGTGGCGTACAGCTAAAACAATTAGGCCTCATATGTTTCGCGATGTGGTAGCGCACGATCTATGATTAAGTGCTACCACATCGTGAAACGTATTACGTTGTCTAAAAGAAAACGAGAAACACACTGCGCCTAATTGTGATGGTAATAGCAGCAATAGAATCTACCAGTGTCTCACTCCTGGTATGGTATAATAGACAAAACAGAAAAGTGAAAAAGTGCGCTTTAACCAAAACTCAATACACAAAATAAAAGTGGATTACCCTTAAATATGATGCAATCCGCTTGGTATATACATGGAGGGGAAAACCCCCCCCCCCCCAGAAATAATAATATAGTGCAGTATTTAAGTGCAATATAGGGGATGTGAATGAAAGTTGTAAACACACTCACATATCCCTGAGCAGAGATCTGCTCAGTATATAGTGCATCATGGGAGCCCACGCTGGGTAGATGATTCAACAGTAACTCAGGAGGATGTTCCAAAGTAGTAGGAGAGCAAGGGAGAGACCTTTAGCATGGATGAAAAATTTATTATAAACAAAGTATAAAAGTCTTACATTAAAATACACAGGATCCAACAGGTAAATGTAGAGTGGTACCAGTGCAGGGCCGGACCGGGATACTGGGAAATTTAACGGTAGGCCGCCGGCCCTGGGGCCGCTTTATGCAGCCGCTTTTAAGGCTTGCGGCCACTTTAAGAGATTTGGCCGTCGCCGCTTTAAGACAATATTACTGGGTTCTGAGTGGCACAATATTCTTGGGATATGATTGGCACAATATTACTGGGTTCTGATTGGCACAATATTACTGGGTGCTGACTGTCACAATATTCCTGGGCTCTGACTGGCACAACATTCCCGGGCTCTGACTGGCACAATATTCCTGGGCTCTGACTGGTACAATATTACTGGGCTCTGACTGGCACAATATTACAGGTATCTGACTGGCACAATATTCCTGGTATCTGACTGGCACAATATTCCGGGGCTCTAAATGGCACACTATTCCTGGGCTCTGAGTGGCACAATATTCCTGATATTTGAATGTCACAATATTCCTGGTATCTGACTGGCACAATATTCCTGGGCTCTGACTGGCACAATATTCCTGGGCTCTGACTGGCAAAATATTACTGGGCTCTGACTGGCACAATATTACTGGTATCTGACTGGCACAATATTACTGGGCTCTGAATGGAACACTATTCCTGGGCTCTAACTGGCACAATATTACTGGGCTCTGACTGGCACAATATTACTGGTATCTGAATGTCACAATATTACAGGCATCTGACTGGCACAATATTCCTGGTATCTGACTGGCACAATATTCCTGGGCTCTGACTGGCACAATATTCCTGGGCTCTGACTGGCACAATATTCCTGGGCTCTGATTGGCAAAATATTACTGGGCTCTGACTGGCACAATATTACTGGGCTCTGACTGGCACAATATTACTGGGCTCTGACTGGCAAAATATTACTGGGCTCTGACTGGCACAATATTACTGGGCTCTGACTGGCACAATATTCCTGGGCTCTGACTGGCAAAATATTACTGGGCTCTGACTGGCACAATATTACTGGTATCTGACTGGCACAATATTACTGGGCTCTGAATGGAACACTATTCCTGGGCTCTAACTGGCACAATATTACTGGGCTCTGACTGGCACAATATTACTGGTATCTGAATGTCACAATATTACAGGCATCTGACTGGCACACTATTCCTGTTATCTGACTGGCACAATATTCCTGGGCTCTGACTGGCACAATATTCCTGGGCTCTGACTGGCACAATATTCCTGGGCTCTGATTGGCAAAATATTACTGGGCTCTGACTGGCACAATATTACTGGGCTCTGACTGGCACAATATTACTGGGCTCTGACTGGCACAATATTACTGGTATCTGAATGTCACAATATTCCTGGTATCTGACTGGCACAATATTCCTGGTATCTGACTGGCACAATATTCCTGGGCTCTGACTGGCACAATATTCCTGGGCTCTGACTGGCACAATATTCCTGGGCTCTGATTGGCAAAATATTACTGGGCTCTGACTGGCACAATATTACTGGGCTCTGACTGGCAAAATATTACTGGGCTCTGACTGGCACAATATTACTGGGCTCTGACTGGCACAATATTCCTGGGCTCTGACTGGCAAAATATTACTGGGCTCTGACTGGCACAATATTACTGGTATCTGACTGGCACAATATTACTGGGCTCTGAATGGAACACTATTCCTGGGCTCTAACTGGCACAATATTACTGGGCTCTGACTGGCACAATATTACTGGTATCTGAATGTCACAATATTACAGGCATCTGACTGGCACAATATTCCTGGTATCTGACTGGCACAATATTCCTGGGCTCTGACTGGCACAATATTCCTGGGCTCTGACTGGCACAATATTCCTGGGCTCTGATTGGCAAAATATTACTGGGCTCTGACTGGCACAATATTACTGGGCTCTGACTGGCACAATATTACTGGGCTCTGACTGGCACAATATTACTGGTATCTGAATGTCACAATATTCCTGGTATCTGACTGGCACAATATTCCTGGTATCTGGCTGGCACAATATTCCTGGTATCTGACTGGCACAATATTCCTTGGCTCTGACTGGCACAAAATTCCTTGGCTCTGACTGGCACAATATTACTAAGCTATGAATGGCACAATATTACTGGGCTCTGAATGGCACAATATTACTAGGCTCTGACTGGCACAATATTCCTGGTATCTGAATGTCACAATATTACAGGCATCTGACTGGCACAATATTCCTGGTATCTGACTGGCACAATATTCCTGGGCTCTGACTGGCACAATATTCCTGGGCTCTGACTGGCAAAATATTACTGGGTTCTGACTGGCACAATATTACTGGTATCTGACTGGCACAATATTACTGGGCTCTGAATGGCACACTATTCCTGGGCTCTAACTGGCACAATATTACTGGGCTCTGACTGGCACAATATTACTGGTATCTGAATGTCACAATATTACAGGCATCTGACTGGCACAATATTCCTGGTATCTGACTGGCACAATATTCCTGGGCTCTGACTGGCACAATATTCCTGGGCTCTGACTGGCAAAATATTACTGGGCTCTGACTGGCACAATATTACAAAGCTCTGAATGGCACAATATTACTGGGCTCTGAATGGCGCAATATTACTAGGCTCTGACTGGCACAATATTCCTGGTATCTGAATGTCACAATATTACAGTATTCCTGGGCTCTGACTGGCACAATATTACTGGACTCTGAATGGCACACTATTCCTGGGCTCTGACTGGCACAATAGTACTGGGCTCTGACTGGCACAATAGTACTGGGCTCTGACTGGCACAATATTACTGGTATCTGAATGTCACAATATTTCAGTCATCTGACTGGCACAATATTCCTGGTATCTGACTGGCACAATATTCCTGGGCTCTGACTGGCACAATATTACTGGGCTCTGACTGGCACAGTATTCCTGGGCTCTGAATGGCACAATATTCCTGGGCTCTGAATGGCACAATATTACTGGGCTCTGACTGGCACAATATTCCGGGTATCTGACTGGCACACTATTACTGGGCTCTGACTGGGACAATATTCCTGGGCTCTGACTGGCACAATATTACTGGGCTCTGACTGGCACAATATTACAGGCATCTGACTGGCACAATATTACTGGTATGTGACTGGCACAATATTCCTGGGCTCTAAATGGCACACTATTCCTGGGCTCTGAGTGGCACAATATTACTGGGCTCTGACTGGCACAATATTACAGGCATCTGACTGGCACAATATTACAGGCATCTGACTGGCACAATATTCCTGGTATCTGACTGGCAGAATATTACTGGGCTCTGAGTGGCACACTATTTCTGGGCTATGACTGGCACAATATTCCAGATATCTGAATGTCACAATATTACAGTCATCTGACTGGCACAATATTCCTGGTATCTGACTGGCACAATATTCCTGGTATCTGACTGGCACAATATTCCTGGGCTCTGACTGGCAAAATATTACAGGGCTCTGACTGGCACAATATTTCTGGGCTCTGACTGGCACAATATTACTGGGCTCTGACTGGCACAATATTTCTGGGCTCTGACTGGCACAATATTACTGGGCTCTGACTTGCACAATATTCCTGGGCTCTGACTTGCACAATATTACTGGGCTCTGACTGGCACAATAATACTGGGCTCTGATTTGCACAATATTACTGGGCTCTGACTGGCACAATAATACTGGGCTCTGACTGGCACAATATTACTGGGCTCTGACTGGCACAATATTCCTGGTATCTGAATGTCACAATATTAAAGGCATCTGACTGGCACAATATTCCTGGTCTCTGACTGGCACAATATTCCTGGTCTCTGACTGGCACAATATTCCTGGTCTCTGACTGGCACAATATTACTGGGCTCTGATTGGCACAATATTACTGGGCTCTAAATGGCACACTATTCCAGGGCTCTGACTGGCACAATATTACTGGGCTCTGACTGGCACAATATTACTGGGCTCTGATTGGCACAATATTACTGGGCTCTAAATGGCACACTATTCCAGGGCTCTGACTGGCACAATATTACTGGGCTCTGACTGGCACAATATTCCTGGGCTCTGACTGGCACAATATTCCTGGGCTCTGACTGGCACAATATTCCTGGGCTCTGACTGGCACAATATTCCTGGTATCTGAATGTCACAATATTACATGCATCTGACTGGCACAATATTCCTGGTATCTGACTGGCACAATATTCCTGGTCTCTGACTGGCACAATATTACTGGGCTCTGGCACAATATTACTGGGCTCTGAATGGCACACTTTCCCTGGGCTCTGACTGGCACAATATTCCTGGTATCTGACTGGCACAATATTCCTGGTCTCAGACTGGCACAATATTACTGGGCTCTGATTAGCACAATATTACTGGGCTCTGATTAGCACAATATTACTGGGCTCTGAATGGCACACTTTTCCTGGGCTCTGACTGGCACAATATTACTGGTATCTGAATGTCACAATATTACAGGCATCTGACTGGCACAATATTCCTGGGCTCTGAGTGGCACAATATTACAGGCATCTGACTGGCACAATATTCCTGGTATTTGACTGGCACTATATTCCTGTGCTCTAAATGGCACACTATTCCTGGACTTTGAGTGGCACAATATTACAGGCATCTGACTGGACAATATTCCTGGTATATGACTGGCACAATATTCCTGGGCTCTGACTGGCACAATATTCCTGATATCTGAATGTCACAATATTAGTCATCTGACTGGCACAATATTCCTGGTATCTGACTGGCACAATTTTCCTGAGCTCTGACTGGCAAAATATTCCTGGGCTCTGACTTGCAAAATATTACTGGGCTCTGTCTGGCACAATATTACTGGGCTCTGACTGGCACAATGTTACTGGGATCTGACTGGCACAATATTACTGGGCTCTGACTGGCACACTATTCCTGGGCTCTGACTGGCACACTATTCCTGGGCTCTGACTGGCACAATATTACTTGTATCTGAATGTCACAATATTACAGGCATCTGACTGGCACAATATTCCTGGTATCTGACTGGCACAATATTCCTGGTATCTGACTGGCACAATATTCCTGGGCTCTGACTGGCACAATATTCCTGGGCTCTGACTGGAACAATATTACTGTGCTCTGAATGGCACAATATTACTGGGCTCTGACTGGCACAATATTACTGGGCTCTGACTGGCACAATATTACTGGGCTCTGACTGGCACAATATTACTGGGCTCTGACTGGCACAATATTACTGTGCTCTGACTGGCACATTATTACTGGGCTCTGAATGGCACAATATTCCTGGGCTCTGAATCGCATAATATTCCTGGGCTCTGAATGGCACAAAATTACTGGGCTCTGACTGTCACAATATTATAGGCATCTGACTTGCACAATATTACTCTGCTCTGACTGGCACAATATTACTGGTATCTGAATGTCACAATATTACAGGCATCTGACTGGCACAATATTCCTGATATCTGACTGGCACAATATTCCTGGGCTCTAAATGGCACACTATTCCTGGGCTCTGAGTGGCACAATATTACTGGGCTCTGACTGGCACAATGTCACAGGCATTTGACTGGCACAATGTCACAGGCATTTGATTGGCACAATATTCCTGGGCTCTGACTGGCACAATATTACTGGGCTCTGAGTGGCACAATATTACAGGCATCTGACTGGCACAATATTCCTGGTATCTGACTGTGCTATTTAGAGCCCAGGAATATTGTGCCAGTCAGAGCCCAGTAATATTGTGCCACTCAAAGCCCAGGAATAGTGTGTGCTATTTAGAGCCCAGGAATATTGTGCCACACTATTCCTGGGCTTTGAGTGGCACAATATTACTGGGCTCTGACTGGCACATTATTACAGGCATCTGACTGGCACAATATTCCTGGTATCTGACTGGCACAATATTCCTGGGCTCTGACTGGCACAATCTTCCTGGGCTCTGAATGGCACAATATTCCTGGGCTCTGAATGGCACAATATTCCTGGGCTCTGAATGGCACAATATTCCTGGGCTCTGAATGGCACAATATTACTGGGCTCTGACTGGCACAATATTACTGGGCTCTGGCTGGCACAATATTACTGGGCTCTGACTGGCACAATATTCCTGGGCTCTGAATGGCACAATATTCCTGGGCTCTGAATGGCACAATATTCCTGGGCTCTGACTGGCACAATATTACTGGGCTCTGACTGGCACAATATTCCTGGTATCTGAATATTACAGGCATCTGACTGGCACAATATTCCTGGGCTCTGACTGGCACAATATTCCTGGGCTCTTACTGGCACAATATTCCTGGGCTCTGACTGGCACAATATTACTGGGCTCTGACTGGCACAATATTACTGGGCTCTGACTGGCACAATATTACTGGGCTCTGACTGGCACAATATTACTGGTATCTGACTGGCACAATATTCCTGGTATCTGACTGGCACAATATTCCTGGTATCTGACTGGCACAATATTCCTTGGCTCTGACTGGCACAAAATTCCTTGGCTCTGACTGGCACAATATTACTAAGCTATGAATGGCACAATATTACTGGGCTCTGAATGGCACAATATTACTAGGCTCTGACTGGCACAATATTCCTGGTATCTGAATGTCACAATATTACAGGCATCTGACTGGCACAATATTCCTGGTATCTGACTGGCGCAATATTCCTGGGCTCTGACTGGCACAATATTCCTGGGCTCTGACTGGCAAAATATTACAGGGTTCTGACTGGCACAATATTACTGGTATCTGACTGGCACAATATTACTGGGCTCTGAATGGCACACTATTCCTGGGCTCTGACTGGCACAATATTCCTGGGCTCTGACTGGCAAAATATTACTGGGCTCTGACTGGCACAATATTACTAAGCTCTGAATGGCACAATATTACTGGGCTCTGAATGGCACAATATTACTAGGCTCTGACTGGCACAATATTCCTGGTATCTGAATGTCACAATATTACAGTATTCCTGGGCTCTGACTGGCACAATATTACTGGACTCTGAATGGCACACTATTCCTGGGCTCTGACTGGCACAATAGTACTGGGCTCTGACTGGCACAATAGTACTGGGCTCTGACTGGCACAATATTACTGGTATCTGAATGTCACAATATTACAGTCATCTGACTGGCACAATATTCCTGGGCTCTGACTGGCACAATATTACTGGGCTCTGACTGGCACAGTATTACTGGGCTCTGAATGGCACAATATTCCTGGGCTCTGAATGGCACAATATTACTGGGCTCTGACTGGCACAATATTCCGGGTATCTGACTGGCACACTATTACTGGGCTCTGACTGGGACAATATTCCTGGGCTCTGACTGGCACAATATTACTGGGCTCTGACTGGCACAATATTACAGGCATCTGACTGGCACAATATTACTGGTATGTGACTGGCACAATATTCCTGGGCTCTAAATGGCACACTATTCCTGGGCTCTGAGTGGCACAATATTACTGGGCTCTGACTGGCAGAATATTACAGGCATCTGAGTGGCACAATATTACTGGTATCTGACTGGCAGAATATTACTGGGCTCTGAGTGGCACACTATTTCTGGGCTATGACTGGCACAATATTCCAGATATCTGAATGTCACAATATTACAGTCATCTGACTGGCACAATATTCCTGGTATCTGACTGGCACAATATTCCTGGTATCTGACTGGCACAATATTCCTGGGCTCTGACTGGCAAAATATTACTGGGCTCTGACTGGCACAATATTACTGGGCTCTGAATGGAACAATATTCCTGGGCTCTGAATGGAACAATATTCCTGGGCTCTGAATGGAACAATATTCCTGGGCTCTGACTGGCACAATATTACTGGGCTCTGACTTGCACAATATTACTGGGCTCTGACTGGCACAATAATACTGGGCTCTGACTGGCACAATATTACTGGGCTCTGACTGGCACAATATTCCTGGTATCTGAATGTCACAATATTAAAGGCATCTGACTGGCACAATATTCCTGGTCTCTGACTGGCACAATATTCCTGGTCTCTGACTGGCACAATATTCCTGGTCTCTGACTGGCACAATATTACTGGGCTCTGATTGGCACAATATTACTGGGCTCTAAATGGCACACTATTCCAGGGCTCTGACTGGCACAATATTACTGGGCTCTGACTGGCACAATATTACTGGGCTCTGATTGGCACAATATTACTGGGCTCTAAATGGCACACTATTCCAGGGCTCTGACTGGCACAATATTACTGGGCTCTGACTGGCACAATATTCCTGGGCTCTGACTGGCACAATATTCCTGGGCTCTGACTGGCACAATATTCCTGGGCTCTGACTGGCACAATATTCCTGGGCTCTGACTGGCACAATATTCCTGGGCTCTGACTGGCACAATATTCCTGGGCTCTGACTGGCAAAATATTCCTGGTATCTGAATGTCACAATATTACATGCATCTGACTGGCACAATATTCCTGGTATCTGACTGGCACAATATTCCTGGTCTCTGACTGGCACAATATTACTGGGCTCTGATTGGCACAATATTACTGGGCTCTGAATGGCACACTTTCCCTGGGCTCTGACTGGCACAATATTCCTGGTATCTGACTGGCACAATATTCCTGGTCTCAGACTGGCACAATATTACTGGACTCTGATTAGCACAATATTACTGGGCTCTGATTGGCACAATATTACTGGGCTCTGAATGGCACACTTTTCCTGGGCTCTGACTGGCACAATATTACTGGTATCTGAATGTCACAATATTACAGGCATCTGAGTGGCACAATATTACAGGCATCTGACTGGCACAATATTCCTGGTATTTGACTGGCACTATATTCCTGTGCTCTAAATGGCACACTATTCCTGGACTTTGAGTGGCACAATATTACAGGCATCTGACTGGACAATATTCCTGGTATATGACTGGCACAATATTCCTGGGCTCTGACTGGCACAATATTCCTGATATCTGAATGTCACAATATTAGTCATCTGACTGGCAAAATATTCCTGGGCTCTGACTTGCAAAATATTACTGGGCTCTGTCTGGCACAATATTACTGGGCTCTGACTGGCACAATGTTAATGGGATCTGAATAGCACACTATTCCTGGGCTCTGACTGGCACAATATTACTGAGCTCTAACTGGCACACTATTCCTGGGCTCTGACTGGCACAATATTACTGGGCTCTGACTGGCACAATATTACTTGTATCTGAATGTCACAATATTACAGGCATCTGACTGGCACAATATTCCTGGTATCTGAATGTCACAATATTACAGTATTCCTGGGCTCTGACTGGCACAATATTACTGGACTCTGAATGGCACACTATTCCTGGGCTCTGACTGGCACAATAGTACTGGGCTCTGACTGGCACAATAGTACTGGGCTCTGACTGGCACAATATTACTGGTATCTGAATGTCACAATATTACAGTCATCTGACTGGCACAATATTCCTGGGCTCTGACTGGCACAATATTACTGGGCTCTGACTGGCACAGTATTACTGGGCTCTGAATGGCACAATATTCCTGGGCTCTGAATGGCACAATATTACTGGGCTCTGACTGGCACAATATTCCGGGTATCTGACTGGCACACTATTACTGGGCTCTGACTGGGACAATATTCCTGGGCTCTGACTGGGACAATATTACTGGGCTCTGACTGGCACAATATTACAGGCATCTGACTGGCACAATATTACTGGTATGTGACTGGCACAATATTCCTGGGCTCTAAATGGCACACTATTCCTGGGCTCTGAGTGGCACAATATTACTGGGCTCTGACTGGCACAATATTACAGGCATCTGACTGGCACAATATTACAGGCATCTGACTGGCACAATATTCCTGGTATCTGACTGGCAGAATATTACTGGGCTCTGAGTGGCACACTATTTCTGGGCTATGACTGGCACAATATTCCAGATATCTGAATGTCACAATATTACAGTCATCTGACTGGCACAATATTCCTGGTATCTGACTGGCACAATATTCCTGGTATCTGACTGGCACAATATTCCTGGGCTCTGACTGGCAAAATATTACTGGGCTCTGACTGGCACAATATTACTGGGCTCTGAATGGAACAATATTCCTGGGCTCTGAATGGAACAATATTCCTGGGCTCTGACTGGCACAATATTACTGGGCTCTGACTTGCACAATATTACTGGGCTCTGACTGGCACAATAATACTGGGCTCTGACTGGCACAATATTACTGGGCTCTGACTGGCACAATATTCCTGGTATCTGAATGTCACAATATTAAAGGCATCTGACTGGCACAATATTCCTGGTCTCTGACTGGCACAATATTCCTGGTCTCTGACTGGCACAATATTCCTGGTCTCTGACTGGCACAATATTCCTGGTCTCTGACTGGCACAATATTCCTGGTCTCTGACTGGCACAATATTACTGGGCTCTGATTGGCACAATATTACTGGGCTCTAAATGGCACACTATTCCAGGGCTCTGACTTGCACAATATTACTGGGCTCTGACTGGCACAATATTACTGGGCTCTGACTGGCACAATATTACTGGGCTCTGATTGGCACACTATTCCAGGGCTCTGACTGGCACAATATTACTGGGCTCTGACTGGCACAATATTACTGGGTTCTGACTGGCACAATATTCCTGGGCTCTGACTGGCACAATATTCCTGGGCTCTGACTGGCACAATATTCCTGGGCTCTGACTGGCACAATATTCCTGGGCTCTGACTGGCACAATATTCCTGGTATCTGAATGTCACAATATTACATGCATCTGACTGGCACAATATTCCTGGTCTCTGACTGGCACAATATTACTGGGCTCTGATTGGCACAATATTACTGGGCTCTGAATGGCACACTTTCCCTGGGCTCTGACTGGCACAATATTCCTGGTATCTGACTGGCACAATATTCCTGGTCTCAGACTGGCACAATATTACTGGACTCTGATTAGCACAATATTACTGGGCTCTGATTGGCACAATATTACTGGGCTCTGAATGGCACACTTTTCCTGGGCTCTGACTGGCACAATATTACTGGTATCTGAATGTCACAATATTACAGGCATCTGAGTGGCACAATATTACAGGCATCTGACTGGCACAATATTCCTGGTATTTGACTGGCACTATATTCCTGTGCTCTAAATGGCACACTATTCCTGGACTTTGAGTGGCACAATATTACAGGCATCTGACTGGACAATATTCCTGGTATATGACTGGCACAATATTCCTGGGCTCTGACTGGCACAATATTCCTGATATCTGAATGTCACAATATTAGTCATCTGACTGGCAAAATATTCCTGGGCTCTGACTTGCAAAATATTACTGGGCTCTGTCTGGCACAATATTACTGGGCTCTGACTGGCACAATGTTAATGGGATCTGAATAGCACACTATTCCTGGGCTCTGACTGGCACAATATTACTGAGCTCTAACTGGCACACTATTCCTGGGCTCTGACTGGCACAATATTACTGGGCTCTGACTGGCACAATATTACTTGTATCTGAATGTCACAATATTACAGGCATCTGACTGGCACAATATTCCTGGTATCTGACTGGCACAATATTCCTGGTATCTGACTGGCACAATATTCCTGGGCTCTGACTGGCACAATATTCATGGGCTCTGACTGGAACAATATTACTGTGCTCTGAATGGCACAATATTACTGGGCTCTGACTGGCACAATATTCCTGGCCTCTGACTGGCACAATATTACTGGGCTCTGACTGGCACAATATTACTGGGCTCTGACTGGCACAATATTACTGTGCTCTGACTGGCACATTATTACTGGGCTCTGAATGGCACAATATTCCTGGGCTCTGAATCGCATAATATTCCTGGGCTCTGAATGGCACAAAATTACTGGGCTCTGACTGTCACAATATTACAGGCATCTGACTTGCACAATATTACTCTGCTCTGACTGGCACAATATTACTGGTATCCGAATGTCACAATATTACAGGCATCTGACTGGCACAATATTCCTGATATCTGACTGGCACAATATTCCTGGGCTCTAAATGGCACACTATTCCTGGGCTCTGAGTGGCACAATATTACTGGGCTCTGACTGGCACAATGTCACAGGGATTTGACTGGCACAATATCACAGGCATTTGATTGGCACAATATTCCTGGGCTCTGACTGGCACAATATTACTGGGCTCTGAGTGGCACAATATTACAGGCATCTGACTGGCACAATATTCCTGGTATCTGACTGGCACAATATTCCTGGGCTCTGACTGGCACAATCTTCCTGGGCTCTGAATGGCACAATATTCCTGGGCTCTGAATTGCACAATATTCCTGGGCTCTGAATGGCACAATATTCCTGGGCTCTGAATGGCACAATATTCCTGGGCTCTGAATGGCACAATATTACTGGGCTCTGAATGGCACAATATTCCTGGGCTCTGAATTGCACAATATTCCTGGGCTCTGAATGGCACAATATTTCTGGGCTCTGAATGGCACAATATTACTGTTCTCTGACTGGCACAATTTTACTGGGCTCTGGCTGGCACAATATTACTGGGCTCTGACTGGCACAATATTCCTGGGCTCTGAATGGCACAATATTCCTGGGCTCTGACTGGCACAATATTACTGGGCTCTGACTGGCACAATATTCCTGGTATCTGAATATTACAGGCATCTGACTGGCACAATATTCCTGGGCTCTGACTGGCACAATATTCCTGGGCTCTTACTGGCACAATATTCCTGGGCTCTGACTGGCACAATATTACTGGGCTCTGACTGGCACAATATTACTGGGCTCTGAATGGCACAATATTCCTGGGCTCTGACTGGCACAATATTACTGGGCTCTGACTGGCACAATATTCCTGGTATCTGAATATTACAGGCATCTGACTGGCACAATATTCCTGGTATCTGACTGGCACAATATTCCTGGTATCTGACTGGCACAATATTCCTGGGCTCTGACTGGCACAATATTCCTGGGCTCTGACTGGCACAATATTCCTGGGCTCTGAATGGCACAATATTCCTGGGCTCTGACTGGCACAATATTACTGGGCTCTGACTGGCACAATATTCCTGGTATCTGAATATTACAGGCATCTGACTGGCACAATATTCCTGGTATCTGACTGGCACAATATTACTGGGCTCTGACTGGCACAATATTTCTGGTATCTGACTGGCACAATATCCCTTGTCTCTGACTGGCACAATATTCCTGGGCTCTGACTGGCACAATGTTACTGGGCTCTGAATAGCACACTATTCCTGGGTTCTAACTGGCACAATATTACTGGGCTCTTACCTGCACACTATTCCTGGGCTCTAACTGGCACAATATTACTGGGCTCTGACTGGCACAATATTACCTGTATCTGAATGTCACAATATTACAGGCATCTGACTGGCACAATATTCCTGGTATCTGACTTCCACAATATTCCTGGGCTCTGACTGGCACAATATTACTGTGCTCTGACTGGCACATTATTACTGGGCTCTGAATGGCAAAATATTACTGGGCTCTGACTGGCACAATATTACTGGGCTCTGACTGGCACAATATTACTGTGCTCTGACTGGCATAATATTCCTGGTCTCTGAATCGCACAATATTCCTGGTATCTGACTGGCACACTATTACTGGGCTCTGACTGGGACAATATTCCTGGGCTCTGACTGGCACAATATTCATGGGCTCTGACTGGCACAATATTACAGGCATCTGACTGGCACAATATTACTGGTATGTGACTGGCACAATATTCCTGGACTCTAAATGGCACACTATTCCTGGGCTCTGAGTGGCACAATATTACTGGGCTCTGACTGGCACAATATTACAGGCATCTGACTGGCAAAATATTCCTGGTATTTGACTGGCACAATATTCCTGGGCTCTAACTGGCACAATATTACTGGGCTCTGAGTGGCACACTATTTCTGGACTATGACTGTAATATTGTGACATTCAGATATCAGGAATATTGTGCCAGTCATAGTCCAGAAATAGTGTGCCACTCAGAGCCCAGTAATATTGTGCCAGTTAGAGCCCAGGAATATTGTGCCAGTCAGATACCAGGAATATTTTGCCAGTCAGATGCCTGTAATATTGTGCCAGTCAGATGCCTTTAATATTGTGACATTCAGATACCAGGAATATTGTGCCAGTCAGAGCCCAGTAATATTGTGCCAGTCAGAGCCCAGTATTATTGTGCCAGTCAGAGCCCAGTATTATTGTGCCAGTCAGAGCCCAGTAATATTGTGCAAGTCAGAGCCCAGGAATATTGTGCCAGTCAGAGCCCAGGAATATTGGGCCAGTCAGAGCCCAGGAATATTGTGCCAGTCAGAGCCCAGGAATATTGTGCCAGTCAGAGCCCAGGAATATTGTGCCAGTCAGAGCCCAGTAATATTGTACCAGTCAGAGCCCAGGAATATTGTTCCATTCAGAGCCCAGTAATATTGTGCCAGTCAGAGCCCAGAAATATTGTGCCAGTCAGAGCCCAGTAATATTTTGCCAGTCAGAGCCCAGGAATATTGTGTCAGTCAGATACCAGGAATATTGTGCCATTCAGATGACTGTAATATTGTGACATTCAGATATCAGGAATATTGTGGCAGTCATCTGAATGGCACAATATTCCTGGTATCTGACTGGCACAATATTTCTGGGCTCTGACTGGCACAATATTACTGGGCTCTGAATGGAACAATATTCCTGGGCTCTGACTGGTACAATATTCCTGGTATCTGACTGGCACAATATTACTGGGCTCTGACTGGCACAATATTACTGTGCTCTGACTGGCACATTATTACTGGGCTCTGAATGGCAAAATATTACTGGGCTCTGACTGGCACAATATTACTGGGCTCTGACTGGCACAATATTACTGGGCTCTGACTGGCACAATATTACTGTGCTCTGACTGGCACATTATTACTGGGCTCTGAATGGCACAATATTCCTGGGCTCTGAATCGCACAATATTCCTGGTATCTGACTGGCACACTATTACTGGGCTCTGACTGGGACAATATTCCTGGGCTCTGACTGGCACAATATTCATGGGCTCTGACTGGCACAATATTACAGGCATCTGACTGGCACAATATTACTGGGCTCTAAATGGCACACTATTCCTGGGCTCTGAGTGGCACAATATTACTGGGCTCTGACTGGCACACTATTACAGGCATCTGAATGGCACAATATTACAGGCATCTGACTGGCAAAATATTCCTGGTATCTGACTGGCACAATATTCCTGGGCTCTAACTGGCACAATATTACTGGGCTCTGAGTGGCACACTATTTCTGGACTATGACTGTAATATTGTGACATTCAGATATCAGGAATATTGTGCCAGTCATAGTCCAGAAATAGTGTGCCACTCAGAGCCCAGGAATATTGTGCCAGTCAGATACCAGGAATATTTTGCCAGTCAGATGCCTGTAATATTGTGCCAGTCAGATGCCTGTAATATTGTGCCAGTCAGATGCCTTTAATATTGTGACATTCAGATACCAGGAATATTGTGCCAGTCAGAGCCCAGTAATATTGTGCCAGTTAGAGCCCAGGAATAGTGTGCCATTCAGAGCCCAGTAATATTGTGCCAGTCAGATACCAGTAATATTGTGCCAGTCAGAACCCAGTAATATTTTGCCAGTCAGAGCCCAGGAATATTGTGCCAGTCAGAGCCCAGGAATATTGTGCCAGTCAGATACCAGGAATATTGTGCCAGTCAGATGCCTGTAATATTGTGACATTCAGATACCAGGAATATTGTGCCAGTCAGATGCCTTTAATATTGTGACATTCAGATATCAGGAATATTGTGCCAGTCATCTGAATGGCACAATATTCCTGGTATCTGACTGACACAATATTCCTGGGCTCTGATTGGCACAATATTTCTGGGCTCTGACTGGCACAATATTTCTGGGCTCTGACTGGCAAAATATTACTGGGCTCTGAATGGAACAATATTCCTGGGCTCTGACTGGCACAATATTACTGGGCTCTGACTTGCACTATATTCCTGGGCTCTGACTTGCACAATATTACTGGGCTCTGACTGGCACAATAATACCGGGCTCTGACTGGCACAATAATACTGGGCTCTGACTGGCACAATATTACTGGGCTCTGACTGGCACAATATTCCTGGTATCTGAATGTCACAATATTAAAGGCATCTGACTGGCACAATATTCCTGGTCTCTGACTGGCACAATATTCCTGGTCTCTGACTGGCACAATATTCCTGGTCTCTGACTGGCACACTATTCCAGGGCTCTGACTGGCACAATATTAAAGGCATCTGACTGGCACAATATTCCTGGTCTCTGACTGGCACAATATTCCTGGTCTCTGACTGGCACAATATTCCTGGTCTCTGACTGGCACACTATTCCAGGGCTCTGACTGGCACAATATTACTGGGCTCTGACTGGCACAATATTACTGGGCTCTGACTGGCACAATATTACTGGGCTCTGACTGGCACATTATTACTGGGGCTCTAAATGGCACAATATTCCTGGGCTCTGACTGGCACAATATTCCTGGGCTCTGACTGGCACAATATTACATGCATCTGACTGGTACAATATTCCTGGTATCTGACTGGCACAATATTCCTGGTCTCTGACTGGCACAATATTACTGGGCTCTGATTGGCACAATATTACTGGGCTCTGAATGACACACTTTCTCTGGGCTCTGACTGGCACAATATTCCTGGTATCTGACTGGCACAATATTCCTGGTATCTGACTGGCACAATATTCCTGGGCTCTGACTGTCACAATATTCCTGGGCTCTGAATGGCACAATATTACTGGGCTCTGACTGGCACAATATTCCGGGTATCTGACTGGCACAATATTCCGGGTATCTGACTGGCACACTATTACTGGGCTCTGACTGGGACAATATTCCTGGGCTCTGACTGGCACAATATTACTGGGTCAGTCAGATACCAGGAATATTGTGCCATTCAGATGACTGTAATATTGTGACATTCAGATATCAGGAATATTGTGCCAGTCATCTGAATGGCACAATATTCCTGGTATCTGACTGACACAATATTCCTGGGCTCTGATTGGCACAATATTTCTGGGCTCTGACTGGCACAATATTTCTGGGCTCTGACTGGCAAAATATTACTGGGCTCTGAATAGAACAATATTCCTGGGCTCTGACTGGCACAATATTACTGGGCTCTGACTTGCACAATATTCCTGGGCTCTGACTTGCACAATATTACTGGGCTCTGACTGGCACAATAATACCGGGCTCTGACTGGCACAATAATACTGGGCTCTGACTGGCACAATATTACTGGGCTCTGACTGGCACAAAATTCCTGGTATCTGAATGTCACAATATTAAAGGCATCTGACTGGCACAATATTCCTGGTCTCTGACTGGCACAATATTCCTGGTCTCTGACTGGCACAATATTCCTGGTCTCTGACTGGCACACTATTCCAGGGCTCTGACTGGCACAATATTACTGGGCTCTGACTGGCACAATATTACTGGGCTCTGACTGGCACAATATTACTGGGCTCTAAATGGCACAATATTCCTGGGCTCTGACTGGCACAATATTCCTGGGCTCTGACTGGCACAATATTACATGCATCTGACTGGTACAATATTCCTGGTATCTGACTGGCACAATATTCCTGGTCTCTGACTGGCACAATATTACTGGGCTCTGATTGGCACAATATTACTGGGCTCTGAATGACACACTTTCTCTGGGCTCTGACTGGCACAATATTCCTGGTATCTGACTGGCACAATATTCCTGGTATCTGACTGGCACAATATTCCTGGTATCTGACTGGCACAATATTCCTGGGCTCTGACTGTCACAATATTCCTGGGCTCTGAATGGCACAATATTACTGGGCTCTGACTGGCACAATATTCCGGGTATCTGACTGGCACAATATTCCGGGTATCTGACTGGCACACTATTACTGGGCTCTGACTGGGACAATATTCCTGGGCTCTGACTGGCACAATATTACTGGGCTCTGACTGGCACAATATTACAGGCATCTGACTGGCACAATATTACTGGTATGTGACTGGCACAATATTCCGGGTATCTGACTGGCACACTATTACTGGGCTCTGACTGGGACAATATTCCTGGGCTCTGAGTGGCACAATATTACTGGGCTCTGACTGGCACAATATTACAGGCATCTGAATGTCACAATATTACAGTCATCTGACTGGCACAATATTCCTGGTATCTGACTGGCACAATATTCCTGGGCTCTGACTGGCAAAATATTACTGGGCTCTGACTGGCACAATATTTCTGGGCTCTGACTGGCACAATATTACTGGGCTCTGAATGGAACAATATTCCTGGGCTCTGACTGGCACAATATTACTGGGCTCTGACTTGCACAATATTCCTGGGCTCTGACTTGCACAATATTACTGGGCTCTGACTGGCACAATAATACTGGGCTCTGACTGGCACAATATTACTGGGCTCTGACTGGCACAATATTCCTGGTATCTGAATGTCACAATATTAAAGGCATCTGACTGGCACAATATTCCTGGTATCTGACTGGCACAATATTCCTGGGCTCTGACTGGCAAAATATTACTGGGCTCTGACTGGCACAATATTTCTGGGCTCTGACTGGCACAATATTACTGGGCTCTGAATGGAACAATATTCCTGGGCTCTGACTGGCACAATATTACTGGGCTCTGACTTGCACAATATTCCTGGGCTCTGACTTGCACAATATTACTGGGCTCTGACTGGCACAATAATACTGGGCTCTGACTGGCACAATATTACTGGGCTCTGACTGGCACAATATTCCTGGTATCTGAATGTCACAATATTAAAGGCATCTGACTGGCACAATATTCCTGGTCTCTGACTGGCACAATATTCCTGGTCTCTGACTTGTACAATATTACTGGGCTCTGATTGGCACAATATTACTGGGCTCTAAATGGCACACTATTCCAGGGCTCTGACTGGCACACTATTCCAGGGCTCTGACTGGCACAATATTACTGGGCTCTGACTGGCACAATATTACTGGGCTCTGATTGGCACAATATTACTGGGCTCTAAATGGCACACTATTCCAGGGCTCTGACTGGCACAATATTACTGGGCTCTGACTGGCACAATATTACTGGGCTCTGACTGGCACAATATTCCTGGGCTCTGACTGGCACAATATTCCTGGTATCTGAATGTCACAATATTACATGCATCTGACTGGCACAATATTCCTGGTATCTGACTGGCACAATATTCCTGGTCTCTGACTGGCACAATATTACTGGGCTCTGATTGGCACAATATTACTGGGCTCTGAATGGCACACTTTCCCTGGGCTCTGACTGGCACAATATTCCTGGTATCTGACTGGCACAATATTCCTGGTCTCTGACTGGCACAATATTACTGGGCTCTGATTAGCACAATATTACTGGGCTCTGATTAGCACAATATTACTGGGCTCTGAATGGCACACTTTTCCTGGGCTCTGACTGGCACAATATTACTGGTATCTGAATGTCACAATATTACAGGCATCTGACTGGCACAATATTCCTGGGCTCTAAATGGCACACTATTCCTGGACTTTGAGTGGCACAATATTACTGGCATCTGACTGGCACAATATTACTGGGCTCTAAATAGCACAATATTACTGGGCTCTGAGTGGCACAATATTACTGGGCTCTGACTGGCACAATATTAAAGGCATTTGACTGGCACAATATTACAGGCATCTGACTGGCACAATATTCCTGGTATTTGACTGGCACTATATTCCTGTGCTCTAAATGGCACACTATTCCTGGACTTTGAGTGGCACAATATTACAGGCATCTGACTGGACAATATTCCTGGTATATGACTGGCACAATATTCCTGGGCTCTGACTGGCACAATATTCCTGATATCTGAATGTCACAATATTAGTCATCTGACTGGCACAATATTCCTGGTATCTGACTGGCACAATTTCCCTGAGCTCTGACTTTCAAAATATTCCTGGGCTCTGACTTGCAAAATATTACTGGGCTCTGTCTGGCACAATATTGCTGGGCTCTGACTGGCACAATGTTACTGGGATCTGAATAGCACACTATTCCTGGGCTCTGACTGGCACAATATTACTGGGCTCTGACTGGCACACTATTCCTGAGCTCTGACTGGCACAATATTACTGGGCTCTGACTTGCACAATATTACTTGTATCTGAATGTCACAATATTACAGGCATCTGACTGGCACAATATTCCTGGTATCTGACTGGCACAATATTCCTGGTATCTGACTGGCACAATATTCCTGGTATCTGACTGGCACAATATTCATGGGCTCTGACTGGAACAATATTACTGTGCTCTGAATGGCACAATATTCCTGGCCTCTGACTGGCACAATATTACTGGGCTCTGACTGGCACAATATTACTGGGCTCTGACTGGCACAATATTACTGTGCTCTGACTGGCACATTATTACTGGGCTCTGAATGGCACAATATTCCTGGGCTCTGAATCGCACAATATTCCTGGGCTCTGAATGGCACAAAATTACTGGGCTCTGACTGTCACAATATTACAGGCATCTGACTTGCACAATATTACTCTGCTCTGACTGGCACAATATTACTGGTATCTGAATAGCACACACTATTGCTGGGCTTTGAGTGGCACAATATTACTGGTCTCTGACTGGCACAATGTCACAGGCATTTGACTGGCACAATGTCACAGGCATTTGACTGGCACAATGTCACAGGCATTTGACTGGCACAATATTCCTGGGCTCTGACTGGCACAATATTACTGGGCTCTGAGTGGCACAATATTACAGGCATCTGACTGGCACAATATTCCTGGTATCTGACTGTGCTATTTAGAGCCCAAGAATATTGTGCCAGTCAGAGCCCAGTAATATTGTGCCACTCAAAGCCCAGGAATAGTGTGTGCTATTTAGAGCCCAGGAATATTGTGACACACTATTCCTGGGCTTTGAGTGGCACAATATTACTGGGCTCTGACTGGCACATTATTACAGGCATCTGACAGGCACAATATTCCTGGTATCTGACTGGCACAATATTCCTGGGCTCTGACTGGCACAATATTACTGGGCTCTGACTGGCACAATATTCCTGATATCTGAATGTCACAATATTACAGTCATCTGACTGGCACAATATTCCTGGTATCTGACTGGCACAATATTCCTGGTATCTGACTGGCACAATATTCCTGGTATCTGACTGGCACAATATTCCTGGGCTCTGACTGGCACAATCTTCCTGGGCTCTGACTGGCACAATCTTCCTGGGCTCTGAATGGCACAATATTCCTGGGCTCTGAATTGCACAATATTCCTGGGCTCTGAAAGGCACAATATTCCTGGGCTCTGAAAGGCACAATATTCCTGGGCTCTGAATGGCACAATATTACTGGGCGCTGACTGGCACAATATTACTGGGCGCTGACTGGCACAATATTCCTGGGCTCTGACTGGCACAATATTCCTGTGCTCTGAATGGCACAATATTCCTGGGCTCTGAATGGCACAATATTCCTGAGCTCTGACTGGCACAATATTACTGGGCTCTGACTGGCACAATATTCCTGGTATCTGAATATTACAGGCATCTGACTGGCACAATATTCCTGGACTCTGATTAGCACAATATTCCTGGGCTCTTACTGGCACAATATCCCTTGTCTCTGACTGGCACAATATCCCTTGTCTCTGACTGGCACAATATTCCTGGGCTCTGACTGGCACAATGTTACTGGGCTCAGAATAGCACACTATTCCTGGGTTCTAACTGGCACAATATTACTGGGCTCTGACCTGCACACTATTCCTGGGCTCTAACTGGCACAATATTACTGGGCTCGGACTGGCACAATATTACCTGTATCTGAATGTCACAATATTACAGGCATCTGACTGGCACAATATTCCTGGTATCTGACTGGCACAATATTCCTGGGCTCTGACTGGCACAATATTACTGGGCTCTGACTGGCACAATATTCCTGGGCTCTGACTGGCACAATATTACTGGGCTCTGACTGGCACAATATTACTGTGCTCTGACTGGCACATTATTACTGGGCTCTGAATGGCACAATATTCCTGGGCTCTGAATCGCACAATATTCCTGGTATCTGACTGGCACACTATTACTGGGCTCTGACTGGGACAATATTCCTGGGCTCTGACTGGCACAATATTACTGGGCTCTGACTGGCACAATATTACAGGCATCTGACTGGCACAATATTACTGGTATGTGACTGGCACAATATTCCTGGGCTCTAAATGGCACACTATTCCTGGGCTCTGAGTGGCACAAGATTACTGGGCTCTGACTGGCACAATATTACAGGCATCTGAATGGCACAATATTACAGGCATCTGACTGGCAAAATATTCCTGGTATCTGACTGGCACAATATTCCTGGGCTCTAACTGGCACAATATTACTGGGCTCTGAGTGGCACACTATTTCTGGGCTATGACTGGCACAATATTCCTGATATCTGAATGTCACAATATTACAGTCATCTGAATGGCACAATATTCCTGGTATCTGACTGACACAATATTCCTGGGCTCTGACTTGCACAATATTACTGGGCTCTGACTGGCACAATAATACTAAGCTCTGACTGGCAAAATAATACTGGGCTATGAGTGGCACAATATTACTGGGCTCTGACTGGCAAAATATTTCTGGGCTCTGACTGGCACAATATTTCTGGGCTCTGACTGGCACAATATTTCTGGGCTCTGACTGGCACAATATTACTGGGCTCTGACTGGCACAATATTACTGGGCTCTGACTTGCACAATATTACTGGGCTCTGACTGGCACAATAATAATAAGCTCTGACTGGCACAATAATACTGGGCTCTGACTGGCACAATATTACTGGGCTCTGACTGGCACAATATTCCTGGTATCTGAATGTCACAATATTAAAGGCATCTGACTGGCACAATATTCCTGGTCTCTGACTGGCACACTATTCCAGGGCTCTGACTGGCACAATATTACTGGGCTCTGACTGGCACAATATTACTGGGCTCTAAATATCACAATATTCCTGGGCTCTGACTGGCACAATATTCCTGGGCTCTGACTGGCACAATATTACTGGGCTCTGACTGGCACAATATTCCTGGTATCTGAATGTCACAATATTACATGCATCTGACTGGTACAATATTCCTGGTATCTGACTGGCACAATATTACTGGGCTCTGATTGGCACAATATTACTGGGCTCTGAATGACACACTTTCTCTGGGCTCTGACTGGCACAATATTCCTGGTATCTGACTGGCACAATATTCCTGGTATCTGACTGGCACAATATTCCTAAGCTCTGACTGGTACAATATTACTGGGCTCTGACTGGCACAATATTCCTGGTATCTGAATGTCACAATATTACAGGCATCTGACTGGCACAATATTCCTGGGCTCTAAATGGCACACTATTCCTGGACTTTGAGTGTCACAATATTACTGGCATCTGACTGGCACAATATTCCTGATATCTGACTGGCACAATATTCCCGGGCTCTAAATAGCACACTATTCATGGGCTCTGAGTGGCACAATATTACTGGGCTCTGACTGGCACAATATTAAAGGCATTTGACTGGCACAATATTCCTGGGCTCTGACTGGCACAATATTCCTGGGCTCTGAGTGGCACAATATTACAGGCATTTGACTGGCACAATATTCCTGGTATTTGACTGGCACAATATTCCTGGGCTCTGAGTGGCACAATATTACAGGCATCTGACTGGACAATATTCCTGGTATCTGACTGATACAATATTCCTGGGCTGTGACTGGCACAATATTCCTGATATCTGAATGTCACAATATTAGTCATCTGACTGGCACAATATTCCTGGTATCTGACTGGCACAATTTTCCTGAGCTCTGACTGGCAAAATATTCCAGGGCTCTGACTTGCAAAATATTACTGTGCTCTGTCTGGCACAATATTACTGGGCTCTGACTGGCACAATGTTACTGGGCTCTGAATAGCACACTATTCCTGGGCTCTAACTGGCACACTATTCCTGGGCTCTAACTGGCACAATATTACTGGGCTCTGACTGGCACAATATTCCTGGGCTCTGACTGGCACAATATTCCTGGTATCTGACTGGCACAATATTCCTGGTATCTGACTGGCACAATATTCCTGGGCTCTGACTGGCACAATATTCATGGGCTCAGACTGGAACAATATTACTGGGCTCTGAATGGCACATTATTACTGGGCTCTGAATGGCACAATATTACTGGGCTCTGACTGGCACAATATTCCTGGCCTCTGACTGGCACAATATTACTGGGCTCTGACTGGCACAATATTACTGTGCTCTGACTGGCACAATATTACTGGGCTCTGAATGGAACAATATTCCTGGGCTCTGACTGGCACAATATTCCTGGGCTCTGACTTGCACAACATTACTGGGCTCTGACTGGCACAATAATACTGGGCTCTGACTGGCACAATAATACTGGGCTCTGACTGGCACAATATTACAGTCATCTGACTGGCACAATATTCCTGGTATCTGACTGGCACAATATTCCTGGGCTCTGACTGGCACAATATTCCTGGGCTCTGACTGCCAAAATATTCCTGGGCTCTGAATTGCACAATATTCCTGGGCTCTGAATTGCACAATATTCCTGGGCTCTGAATGGCACAATATTACTGGGCTCTGACTGGCACAATATTCCTGCTATCTGAATATTACAGGCAACTGACTGTCACAATATTCCTGGTATCTGACTGGCACAATATTCCTGGGCTCTGACTGGCACAATATTCCTGGGCTCTGACTGGCACAATATTCCTGGCCTCTGACTGGCACAATATTCCTGGGCTCTGAATGGCACAATATTCCTGGGCTCTTACTGGCACAATATTACTGGGCTCTGACTGGCACAATATTCCTGGGCTCTGACTGGCACAATATTCCTGGTATCTGAATATTACAGGCATCTGACTGGCACAATATTCCTGGTATCTGACTGGCACAATATTCCTGGGCTCTGACTGGCACAATATTCATGGGCTCTGACTGGCACAATGTTACTGGGCTCTGAATAGCACACTATTCCTGGGTTCTAACTGGCACACTATTCCTGAGCTCTAACTGGCACAATATTACTGGGCTCTGACTGGCACAATATTACTTGTATCTGAATGTAACAATATTACAGGCATCTGACTGGCACAATATTCCTGGTATCTGACTGGCACAATATTCCTGGGCTCTGACTGGCACAATATTACTGTGCTCTGACTGGCACATTATTACTGGGCTCTGAATGGCACAATATTACTGGGCTCTGACTGGCACAATATTCCTGGCCTCTGACTGGCACAATATTCCTGGCCTCTGACTGGCACAATATTACTGGGCTCTGACTGGCACAATATTACTGTGCTCTGACTGGCACATTATTACTGGGCTCTGAATGGCACAATATTCCTGGGCTCTGAATCGCACAATATTCCTGGGCTCTGAATGGCACAAAATTACTGGGCTCTGACTGTCACAATATTACAGGCATCTGACTGGCACAATATTACTCTACTCTGACTGGCACAATATTACTGGTATCTGAATGTCACAATATTACAGGCATCTGACTGGCACAATATTCCTGGGCTCTAAATAGCACACACTATTCCTGGGCTTTGGGTGGCACAATATTACTGGGCTCTGACTGGCACATTATTACAGGCATCTGACTGGCACAATATTCCTGGTATCTGACTGGCACAATATTCCTGGGCTCTGACTGGCACAATATTCCTGGGCTCTGACTGGCAAAATATTCCTGGTCTCTGAATGGCACAATATTCCTGGGCTCTGAATTGCACAATATTCCTGGGCTCTGAATGGCACAATATTACTGGCCTCTGACTGGCACAATATTACTGGGCTCTGGCTGGCACAATATTACTGGGCTCTGACTGGCACAATATTCCTGGGCTCTGAATGGCACAATATTCCTGGGCTCTGAATGGCACAATATTCCTGGGCTCTGACTGGCACAATATTACTGGGCTCTGACTGGCACAATATTCCTGGTATCTGAATATTACAGGCATCTGACTGGCACAATATTCCTGGTATCTGACTGGCACAATATTCCTGGGCTCTGACTGGCACAATATTCCTGGGCTCTGACTGGCACAATATTACTGGGCTCTGACTGGCACAATATTACTGGGCTCTGAATGGCACAATATTCCTGGGCTCTGACTGGCACAATATTCCTGGGCTCTGACTGGCACAATATTCCTGTTATCTGACTGGCACAATATTCCTGGTATCTGAATATTACAGGCATCTGACTGGCACAATATTCCTGGTATCTGACTGGCACAATATTCCTGGGCTCTGACTGGCACAATATTCCTGGGCTCTGACTGGCACAATATTCCTGGGCTCTGACTTGCACAATATTCCTGGGCTCTGACTGGCACAATATTCCTGGGCTCTGACTGGCACAATATTCCTGGGCTCTGACTGGCACAATATTCCTGGGCTCTGACTGGCACAATATTACTGTTCTCTGACTGGCACAATATTACTGTTCTCTGACTGGCACAATATTCCTGGGCTCTGACTGGCACAATATTCCTGTGCTCTGACTGGCACAATATTCCTGGGCTCTGACTGGCACAATATTACTGGGCTCTGACTGGCACAATATTCCTGGGCTCTGACTGGCACAATATTCCTGGGCTCTGACTGGCACAATATTCCTGTTATCTGACTGGCACAATATTCCTGGTATCTGAATATTACAGGCATCTGACTGGCACAATATTCCTGGTATCTGACTGGCACAATATTCCTGGGCTCTGACTGGCACAATATTACTGTTCTCTGACTGGCACAATATTCCTGGGCTCTGACTGGCACAATATTCCTGGGCTCTGACTGGCACAATATTACTGGAATCTGAATTTCACAATATTACAGGCATCTGACTGGCACAATATTCCTGGTATCTGACTGGCACAATATTACTGGGCTCTGACTGGCACAATATTACTGGGCTCTGACTGGCACAATATTACTGGGCTCTGAATGGCACACTATTCCTGGGCTCTGACTGGCACAATATTCCTGGGCTCTGACTGGCACAATATTACTGGGCTCTGACTGGCACAACATTACTGGGCTCTGAATGGCACACTATTCCTGGGCTCTGACTGGCACAATATTACTGGGCTTTGACTGGCACAACATTACTGGGCTCTGTCTGGCACAATATTACAGGCATCTGACTGGCACAATATTCCTGGGATCTGACTGGCACAATATTCCTGGGCTCTGAATGGCATAATATTTCTGGGCTCTGAATGGCACAATATTACTTGGCTCTGAATGGCACAATATTCCTGGCATCTGACTGGCACAATATTCCTGGTATCCGACTGGCACAATATTACTGGGCTCTGACTGGCACAATATTACTGGGCTCTGAACGGCACAATATTACTGGGCTCTGAATGGTACAACAATTATGGCATTTTAATGTTACAATAATACTGGTATTTTAATGGGCAAATTGGCTGGGGTATCATAATAGTACAATATTACTTTTATCTGAATGGCACAATAATATTGGCATTTTAATGGGAAAATGTCTGTGGCATATTAATGGCAAAATAATACTGAATATTAATGGCAAAATAATACTGGCATATTGATGGGCACATTGACTGTGGCATATTTACTGGACAAACAGTGTCATATTTTAACAGGCAAACTGTTGCATATGCCAGTGTTTTTCAACCTTTTTTGGGCAAAGGCACACTTGTTTCATGAAAAAAATCACGAGGCACACCACCATTAGATAATGTTAAAAAATTTAACTCTGTGCCTATATTGACTATATATAATGTAATTCTCTTGAATAGGAATCAAATAAACACAAAGAAAGTATTTTATAATTACTTTATTATGAAATAGTAAGTAAACAGAAATATGAAAAATATATAAAATTATTGTGCCAGTAAGATACCATTAATATTGTGCCACTCAGAGCCCAGTAATATTGTGCCAGTCAGATACCAGGAATATTGTGTCATTCAGAGCCCAGTAATAGTGTGCCAGTCAGATGCCTGTAATATTTTGCCAGTCAGAGCCCAGTAATAGTGTGCCAGTCAGAACCCAGGAATATTGTACCATTCAGAGCCCAGTAATATTGTGCTTCTCAGAACCCAGTAATATTGTGCCAATCATAGCCCAGTAATATTGTGCCAGTCATAGCCCAAGAATATTGTGCCACTCAGAACCCAGTAATTGTGCCAATCATAGCCCAAGAATATTGTGCCACTCAGAACCCAGTAATATTGTGCCACTCAGAACCCAGTAATATTGTGCCAGTCAGAGCCCAGTAATATTGTGCCACTCAGAACCCAGTAATATTGTGCCACTCAGAACCCAGTAATATTGTGCCAGTCAGAACCCAGTAATATTGTGCCAATCATAGCCCAAGAATATTGTGCCACTCAGAACCCAGTAATATTGTGCCAATCATAGCCCAAGAATATTGTGCTACTCAGAACCCAGTAATATTGTGCCAATCATAGCCCAAGAATATTGTGCCACTCAGAACCCAGTAATATTGTGCCAGTCAGAGCGCAGGAATATTGTGCCAGTCAGATACCTGTAATATTCAGATACCAGGAATATTGTGCCAGTCAGAGCTCAGGAATATTGTGCAAGTCAGAGCCCAGGAATATTGTGCCATTCAGAGCCCAGGAATATTTTGCCAGTCAGAGCCCAGGAATATTGTGCCAGTCAGAGCCCAGGAATATTGTGCCATTCATAGCCCAGTAATATTTTGCCAGTCAAAGCCCAGGAATATTGTGCCAGTCAGAGCCCAGGAATATTGTGCCAGTCAGATACCAGGAATATTGTGCCAGTCAGATGACTGTAATATTGTGACATTCAGATATCAGGAATATTGTGCCAGTCAGAGCCCAGTAATAGTGTGCCTCTCAGAGCTCAGTAATATTATGCCAGTCAGAGCCCAGGAATATTGTGACAATCATATCCCAAGAATATTGTGCCACTCAGAACCCAGTAATATTGTCTTAAAGCGGCGACGGCCAAATCTCTTAAAGTGGCCGCAAGCCTTAAAAGCGGCTGCATAAAGCGGCCCCAGGGCCGGCGGCCTACCGTTAAATTTCCCAGTATCCCGGTCCGGCCCTGCACTGGTACCACTCTACATTTACCTGTTGGATCCTGTGTATTTTAATGTAAGACTTTTATACTTTGTTTATAATAAATTATTCATCCATGCTAAAGGTCTCTCCCTTGCTCTCCTACTACTTTGGAACATCCTCCTGGGATACTGTTGGATCATCTACCCAGCGTGGGATCCCATGATGCACTATATACTGAGCAGAATTCTGCTCAGGGATATGTGAGTGTGTTTACATCTTTCATTCACATCCCCTATATTGCACTTAAATACTGCACTATATTATTAATTCAGTTCTTTTTCCCTCCATGTATATACCAAGCGGATTGCCTCATATTTAAGGGTAATCCACTTTTATTTTGTGTGTTGAGTGTTGGTTAAAGCGCACTTTTTCACTTTTCTGTTTTGTATTACGTTGTCTGACTAATTGTTACCCCCCATAATCTGTCATCACTGGATTATTCAAACATAGTTTGAGGAGAAATCTGGAGACCCATCTCTTCCATTTAAACACCATGAGCTTTTTCATACACAGGTATGCAACTGTACCAACTTGATTGCAACAATTTGAAATTTGAATAGGCCATGTGGCATAATTCCATCAAAAAGTGGGCAGAGCATGTTCCAAAATCAGAATATGGAAGTAGAAACAGCCAAATATACCTTGGCTTGGCACTTGTCTTGAGTATAAAAAAAATTCACATAGCATAAATGGAGCCACTGGCAGATGTAGGTAGATAACAGAAAAAGAAAAGGTATGGATGAGCAATCCAGTAGTGTTCTCTAGCTGGTGTTACTCTCAGCACCTGCTGCCAGATTTTGACACAGACACAAGACTGTGTGAATACAGTAAAAAAGAGGAATCTCTGGCACATAGTGCGATGTAACTGTTAATAAGTGAAAATATATATAAAATCAATCTATGTAAGAATAGCACATAAATTGTGCCATAGAATCCAATGTGTATCTTGTGCAATATACACTGTGCAAACAACCAATATAACAAAGTGCAATACGTCACAAAAGTAGCAATACAGTCTGATTGATCCTTATAGTATAATCCAATATCAAGTGTGTATCAAGTGCAAAACACACTGTGCATAAACCAATTAAATAAAGTGCAATATGGGGTGTTGAGAGCTGCTGCTTCTGTTCCTGATCCTCTCCTTAAAGCCCATTTGAATTGTGACCCTGTCCAGGAACTGGGAATCTGAACCTGAGTGGCTAAACCCTCTCAATAGATGATTTTCAGCATCTCCTGAGATCTTCTGAGTACATCAAGATCTCTTCAGCTAAGTTATTCCCTTAAAGCTACCAACCTCTGACCTCACCCCCTCTCAGGTGTTCCTGCTTAGCTACCAACCTCTGACCTCACCCCCTCTCGAGTGTTCCTGCTTAGCTACCAACCTCTGACCTCACCCCCTCTCGGGTGTTCCTGCTTAGCTACCCTTACCTCTGGTCTTAACCCTTACCTCTGGCCTCTCCCCTTGTTTAACTCTCTCCACAAAAAAGGGGGGTGGGTGCTACAATGCCCGAGAACAAACAGTACTGCAATAGTCTGTCCTGTAGGATAATACCTACTCGGGAGAGCAACTCCATTTTTTGCCTGCTTACACCATTGCAGAGGAACCACTCCATTAGCATATCAGACTGATCTCACCCATAAGGGCAGTCCAGACCTGAAATGCATGGCTAGTACCCTCTACACGAGGAACACAGCAAACCACAGACGTACGTTTCGGTCTACAATGTCCTCGTCAGTGTGGTATTGCTGATGATTCTCTAGGTGCAAGCAGGCCAGGGACCCACGGCCGTAGGGATTCCCTGATACTTATGGCGACAAAAGAGGGGGGTGGGTGCTACAATGCCCGAGAACAAACAGTACTGCAATAGTCTGTCCTGTAGGATAATACCTACTCGGGAGAGCAACTACATTTTTTGACTGCTTACACCATTGCAGAGTAACCACACTATTAGCATATCAGACTGACAGGGCCGGCGCTACCGTAAGGCAGCACTGGCGGCTACCTTAGGGCGCACCAATGGGGGGGCGGGAAAATCGCCTGCTCCCCCAGGCCCGTTTACTTACCTCCATGCCGCTGTTCAGGTCCGTGGCTGAGAGGGAAGCGCTGTGCGCTCCCCTCAGGCCGTGCGCATTCAATAAAGTGTGTTGAAACTTTTTTTTTCAACACACTTTATTGAATGCGCACGGCCTGAGGGGAGCTCACAGCGCTTCCCTCTCAGCCACGGACATGAACAGCAGCATGGAGGTAAGTACTGGGGAAGGGGGGAGGAGGGAGGTATAACGAGCACACTGGAATGGCACAATATTCCTGGGCATCTGACTGGCATAATATTCCTGGGCTCTGACTGGCATAATTTTCCTGGGCATCTGACTGGCATAATATTCTTGGGCTCTGACTGGCTTAATATTCCTGGGCATCTGAATGGCATAATATTCCTGGGCATCTGAATGGCATAATTTTCCTGGGCATCTGACTGGCACACTATTCCTGGGCATATGAATGGCATAATATTACTGGGCTCTGACTGGCATAATGTTCCTGGGCACCTGAATGGCATAATATTCCTGGGCATCTGAATGGCATAATATTCCTGGGCATATGAATGGCATAATATTCCTGGGCTCTGACTGGCATAATATTACTGGGCTCTGACTGGCATAATGTTCCTGGACATTTGACTGGCACACTATTCCTGGGCTCTGACTGGCATAATATTCCTGGGCATCTGACTGGCATAATATTCTTGGGCATCTGACTGGCATAATATTCCTGGGCATCTGACTGGCACACTATTCCTGGGCTCTGACTGGCATAATATTACTGGGCTCTGACTGGCATAATGTTCCTGGGCATCTGAATGGCATAATATTCCTGGGCATCTGAATGGCATAATATTCCTGGGCATCTGACTGGCATAATATTCCTGGGCTCTGACTGGCACAATATTACTGGGCTCTGACTGGCATAATGTTCCTGGACATTTGACTGGCACACTATTCCTGGGCTCTGACTGGCATAATATTCCTGGGCATCTGACTGGCATAATATTCCTGGGCATCTGAATGGCATAATATTCCTGGGAATCTGACTGGCACACTATTCCTGGGCTCTGACTGGCATAATATTACTGGGCTCTGAATGGCATAATATTCCTGGGCATCTGAATGGCATAATATTACTGGGCTCTGAATGGCATAATATTCCTGGGCATCTGAATGGCACAATATTACTGGGCTCTGAATGGCATAATATTCCTGGGCATCTGAATGGCATAATATTCCTGGGCATCTGAATGGCATAATTTTCCTGGGCATCTGACTGGCATAATATTCTTGGGCTCTGACTGGCATAATATTCTTGGGCTGTGACTGGCATAATATTCCTGGGCATCTGACTGGCACAATATTCCTGGGCATCTGCCTGGCATAATATTCCTGGGCTCTGACTGGCATAATATTTTTGGGCATCTGACTGGTATAATATTACCTGGCTCTGACTGGCACAATATTCCTGGGCATCTGACTGGCATGATATTCCTGGGCATCTGACTGGCATAATATTCCTGGGCATCTGACTGGCATAATATTCCTGGGCATCTGAATGGCATAATATTGCTGGGAATATGACTGGCATAATGTTCTTGGGCTCTGACTGGCATAATATTCCTGGGCATCTGAATGGCATAATTTTCCTGGGCATCTGACTGCCATAATATTCTTGGGCTCTGACTGGCTTAATATTCCTGGGCATCTGACTGGCATAATATTCCTGGGCATCTGAATGGCATAATATTCCTGGGCATCTGACTGGCACACTATTCCTGGGCTCTGACTGGCATAATATTACTGGGCTCTGACTGGCATAATGTTCCTGGGCATCTGAATGGCATAATATTCCTAGGCATCTGAATGGCATAATATTCCTGGGCATCTGACTGGCATAATATTCCTGGGCTCTGACTGGCATAATTTTCCTGGGCATCTGACTGGCATAATATTCTTGGGCTCTGACTGGCTAAATATTCCTGGGCATCTGACTGGCATAATATTCCTGGGCATCTGAATGGCATAATATTCCTGGGCATCTGACTGGCACACTATTCCTGGGCTCTGACTGGCATAATATTACTGGGCTCTGACTGGCATAATGTTCCTGGGCATCTGAATGGCATAATATTCCTGGGCATCTGAATGGCATAATATTCCTGGGCATCTGAATGGCATAATATTCCTGGGCTCTGACTGGCATAATATTCCTGGGCATCTGAATGGCATAATATTCCTGGGCTCTGACTGGCATAATATTACTGGGCTCTGACTGGCATAATGTTCCTGGGCATCTGACTGGCACAATATTACTGGGCTCTGACTGGCATAATATTCCTGGGCATCTGACTGGCATAATATTACTGGGCTCTGACTGGCATAATATTCCTGGGCATCTGACTGGCATAATATTACTGGGCTCTGACTGGCATAATATTACTGGGCTCTGACTGGCATAATGTTCCTGGGCATCTGACTGGCATAATGTTCCTGGGCATCTGACTGGCATAATATTCCTGGGCATCTGACTGGCATAATATTCCTGGGCATCTGAATGGCATAATATTACTGGGCTCTGACTGGCATAATATTCCTGGGCATCTGAATGGCATAATATTCCTGGGCTCTGACTGGCATAATATTACTGGGCTCTGACTGGCATAATGTTCCTGGGCATCTGACTGGCACAATATTACTGGGCTCTGACTGGCATAATATTCCTGGGCATCTGACTGGCATAATATTACTGGGCTCTGACTGGCATAATATTACTGGGCTCTGACTGGCATAATGTTCCTGGGCATCTGACTGGCATAATATTCCTGGGCTCTGACTGGCATAATATTCCTGGGCTCTGACTGGCATAATATTACTGGGCTCTGACTGGCATAATGTTCCTGGGCATCTGACTGGTATAATATTACTGGGCTCTGACTGGCATAATATTCCCATTGAAATACTGGTAAGTTTGTTGATTTAACTTTACTTCATTTTAAATATTGTATTTGTTCCCATTTTGTTTCTTCACTTCAAAATAAGATATATGCAGTGTGCATAGGAATTTGTTCATAGTTTTTGTTTTTACTATAGTCCGGCCCTCCAACGGTCTGAGGGACAGTGAACTGGCCCCCTGTTTAAAAAGTTTGAGGACCCCTGGGCTAAATACTGGCATATTGAGTGGCAAAATAGTGTGTCTCAGGTTATGTGTGAATTGGTGTAACTGTGTGTGTGTAAGTGGTAAGTGTGTCTGCAGGGCCGGTGCAAGGATTTTCGTCTACACAGGCGAAGGTGCATTTTGGTGCCCCCCTGCTCTGATCCGCCACGCCTCCCACACCATTAAGCCTCCTTACATTATATATATATATATATATATATATATATGAATAATGTATAGTGTAGAAAAAAAATACATCTAAATATTCAACTCGCATGCTCTAAATGTGTCACACATTGAAACCCGTAAACACAAAGACACCCTTGCAGTCACACACACAGACACCCTTACCACTTACACACACACAGTCACACCAATTCACACATAACCTGAGACACACTATTTTGCCACTCAATATGCCAGTATTTAGCCCAGTGGTCCTCAAACTTTTTAAACAGGGGGCCAGTTCACTGTCCCTCAGACCGTTGGAGGGCCGGACTATAGTAAAAACAAAAACTATAAACAAATTCCTATGCACACTGCATATATCTTATTTTGAAGTGAAGAAACAAAATGGGAACAAATACAATATTTAAAATGAAGTAAAGTTAAATCAACAAACTTACCAGTATTTCAATGGGAATATTATGCCAGTCAGAGCCCAGTAATATTATGCCAGTCAGATGCCCAGTAATATTATGCCATTCAGATGCCCAGGAATATTATGCCATTCAGATGCCCAGGAACATTATGCCAGTCAGAGCCCAGTAATATTATGCCAGTCAGAGCCCAGGAATAGTGTGCCAGTCAGATGCCCAGGAATATTATGCCATTCAGATGCCCAGGAATACTATGCCAGTCAGATGCCCAGGAATATTATGCCAGTCAGATGCCCAGGAATATTATGCCAGTCAGAGCCCAGGAATAGTGTGCCAGTCAAATGTCCAGGAATATTATGCCAGTTAGATGCCCAGGAATATTATGCCAGTTAGATGCCCAGGAATATTATGCCAGTCATAGCCCAGGAATATTATGCCAGTCAGATGCCCAGGAATATTGTGCCAGTCAGAGCCCAGGAACATTATGCCAGTCAGATGCCCAGGAATATTATGCCATTCAGATGCCCAGGAATATTATGCCATTCAGATGCCCAGTAATATTATGCCAGTCAGATGCCCAGGAATATTAAGCCAGTCAGATGCCCAGGAATATTATGCCAGTCATAGCCCAGGAATATTATGCCATTAAGATGCCCAGGAATATTATGCCAGTCATAGCCCAGGAATATTATGCCATTCAGATGCCCAGGAATTGCTCGTTATACCTCCCTCCTCCCCCCTTACCCAGACCCCAGTACTTACCTCCATGCCGCTGTTCAGATCCGTGGCTGAGAGGGAAGCGTTGTGAGCTCCCCTCAGGCCGTGCGCATTCAATAAAGTGTGTTGAAAAAAAAAGTTTCAACACACTTTATTGAATGCGCACGGCCTGAGGGGAGCGCACAGTGCTTCCCTCTCAGCCACGGATCTGAACAGCGGCATGGAGGTAAGTACTGGGGTCTGGGGAAGCAGGCGATTTTCCCGCACCCCCATTGGTGCGCCCTAAGGCAGCCGCCTGTGCTGCCTTACGATAGCGCCGGCCCTGGGTGTCTGTGTGTGTGACTGCAAGGGTGTGTTTGTGTGTGACACATTTAGAGCATGCGAGTTGAATATATAGATGTATTTATTTTCTACACTATACATTATATATACATATATATATATATATATATATATATATATATATATATAATGTAAGGAGGCTTAATGGTGTGGGAGGCGTGGCGGATCAGAGCAGGGGGGCACCAATATGCACCTTCGCCTGTGTAGACGAAAATCCTTGCACCGGCCCTGCAGACTGATCCCACCCATAAACGCAGTCCAGACCTGAAATGCATGGCTAGTACCCTCTACACGAGGAACACAGCAAACCACAGACGTACGTTTAAATTGTGCCATAGAATCCAACGTGTATCTTGTGCAATATACACTGTGCAAACAACCAATATAACAAAGTGCAATACGTCACAAAAAATATCAATACAGTCTGATTGATCCTTATAGTATAATCCAATATCAAGTGTGTATCAAGTCAGGGCCGTCTTTAATAGTGATTGGACCCTGGGCAAGCATTTGCTTGGGCCCCCTGGACCCTGCCCCCTCCCCTGCATGCAATCCCGCCATCCATCGCAATGTTACCCCCCCCCCCCCCCCCACACACACACACATATGCCATAATTGTTGTGCCATTCAGATGCCAGTAATATTGTAACTTTCGGATGCCAGTAATATTGTGCCAGTCAGAGCCCAGTAATATTGTGCCAGTCAGAGCCTAGTAATATTGTGCCAGTCAGATGCCTGCAATATTGTGCCAGTCAGATGCCTGCAATATTGTGCCAGTCAGAGCCCAGTAATAATGTGCCAGTCAGATACCAGTAATATTGTGCCAGTCAGATACCAATAATATTGTGCCTGTCAGAGCCCAGGAATATTGTGCCTGTCAGATGCCTGTAATATTATGCCAGTCAGATGCCTGTAATAGTGTGCAGTCAGAGGCCAGGAATATTGTGCCAGTCAGATGCCTGTAATATTGTGCCAGTCAGATGCCAAGTAATATAGTGCCAATCAGATGCCCAGTAATATAGTGCCAATCAGATGCCCAGTAATATAGTGCCAGTCAGATGCCAAGTAATATGGTGCCAATCAGATGCCCAGTAATATAGTGCCAATCAGATACCCAGTAATATAGTGCCAATCAGATGCCAAGTAATATAGTGCCAATCAGATACCCAGTAATATAGTACCAATCAGATGCCAAGTAATAAAGTGCCAATCAGATGCCCAGTAATATAGTGCCAATCAGATGCCAAGTAATATAGTGCCAATCAGATACCCAGTAATATAGTGCCAATCAGATGCCCAGTAATATAGTGCCAATCTGATGCCAAGTAATATAGTGCCAATCAGATACCCAGTAATATTGTGCCAATCAGATACCCAGTAATATAGTGCCAATCAGATACCCAGTAATATAGTGCCAATCAGATGCCCAGTAATATAGTGCCAATCAGATGCCAAGTAATATAGTGCCAATCAGATACCCAGTAATATAGTGCCAATCAGATACCCAGTAATATAGTGCCAATCAGATGCCAAGTAATATAGTGCCAATCAGATACCCAGTAATATAGTGCCAATCAGATGCCAAGTAATATAGTGCCAATCAGATACCCAGTAATATTGTGCCAATCAGATACCCAGTAATATAGTGCCAGTCAGATACCAGGAATATTGTGCCAGCCAGCCCCCCCCCCCCACCCCCCGTACTTACATGAAGCTGCTCCGTGTCCCCCGCCGGATGTCTCCTCCGTGCTGTCTTCCCTCTTGCACGGAGGAGGGAAACAGACACCGGATGTGACGCGTCAGTTTTTTTTTTTTTTTTTTTTCCGGCCGTCGCATCCATCGGATGCGGCTTGCCGGAAAAAAGCGTTCACAAGCGCAATGCGCTGTGAACGCGGCAGCAGGGGCTGGGGGCCCACGGGACAGCTGCCTTGGGGCCCCCCCCGGAGTAAATGGGCCCAGGGCAGCTGCCCCGTTTGCCCCGCGTTAAAGACGGCCCTGTATCAAGTGCAAAACACACTGTGCATAAACCAATGAAATAAAGTGCAATATGGGGTGTTGAGAGCTGCTGCTTCTGTTCCTGATCCTCTCCTTAAAGCCCATTTGAATTGTGACCCTGTCCAGGAACTGGGAATCTGAACCTTAGTGGCTCAACCATCTCAGTAGATGATTTTCACCATCTCCTGAGATCTTCTGAGTACATCAGGATCTCTTCAGCTAAGTTATTCCCTTAAAGCTACCAACCTCTGACCTCACCCCCTCTCTGGTGTTCCTGCTTAGCTACCAACCTCTGACCTCACCCCCTCTCGGGTGTTCCTGCTTAGCTACCAACCTCTGACCTCACCCCCTCTCGGGTGTTCCTGCTTAGCTACCAACCTCTGACCTCACCCCCTCTCGGGTGTTCCTGCTTAGCTACCAACCTCTGACCTCACCCCCTCTCGGGTGTTCCTGCTTAGCTACCCTTACCTCTGGCCTTAACCCTTACATCTGGCCTTAACCCTTACCTCTGGCCTATCCACTTGTTTAACTCTCTCCACCCCTACCTTTGCTTTGTATACGGTCCCTGCTATAGCTCTTTGTTCATACATCAGTTCCTACTCATTCTGCAGTTCTTTGCTAAATTCCCTTTTGTCTCTCCTTCAGTCTTTATTCCAATACCTAGCTCTGTTTCTTTATCTGTTCTCCCTCTGCACAATATTTAACATGCAACCAGACGACTCCACTATCCCTGCGCTAAAACTCCTACCTGACCTGGTAAAGGCCCTGACAACAATCCAGTGTATGTCTATACACCAAAATTAGTGCAATAATACACAATATAAGAACCAATACAATGTGGTGTAATATATATCTTTAAATAAAGCAAAATACCACCAGTTGATACTGTCCACGTGGTATTGATGTTTCTCTGTGAATACAAACAAGAAACGGAAAAAAATCTGGTGCAGTATAGCTGGGAATCGACAAATCAAAGGAAATTGGGCTTTGGTTATCAAACTCACAAGTGAAGCTCCTCAATCAGTGGGAGCATCTGTGTGGGCGTCAGGAAACACGGCAATTGCCAAGCGGATTACCTCTGATGTTGTCCCCCACTCTTACTTGTATTTCCACATACACAACACCAACGGTAAAAGATTCCAAAAAGAAACTGTATTTTCTTAAAAACAAACAGCCTTATCCGACAAACTGGGGAACGAAGATGCAGTCCTGTGCACGAGACAGGGCCGTCTTAAACGCGGGGCAAACGTTGCAGCTGCCCTGGGCCCAGTTACTCCTGGGGGGCCCAAGGCAGCTGTCCTGTGGGCCCCCAGCCCCTGCTTGCCACGTTCACAGCGCATTGCGCTTGTGAACGTTTTTTTCCACTGGATGCGGCTACCGGGGGGAAAAAAAAAAAAAAACTGACGCCGGATGTGACGTAACGTCACATCCGGTGACTGTTTCCCTCCTCCGTGCAGGAGGGGAGACTGCACGGAGGAGACGTCCAGCCGAGAACACGGAGAAGAAGCATACGGTAAGTACTGGGAGGGGGGGTTGGGGGAATTAAAGGCATCTGTCTGGCACACTATTACTTGGCTCTGACTGGCACACTATTACTTGGCTCTGACTGGAACACTATTACTGGTCTCTGAATGGCACAATATTACAGGCATCTGACTGGCACAATATTACTGGTATCTGACTGGCACAATATTACTGGGCTCTGATTGGCACAATATTACTGGGCTCTGACTGGCACAATATAACTGGGCTCTGACTGTCACAATATTACTGGCATCTGACTGGCACAATATTCCTGTTATCTGACTGGCACAATATTACTGGGCTCTGAATGGCACAATATAACAGGCATCTGACTGGCACAATATTACTGGGCTCTGACTGGCACAATGTTACTGGGCTCTGAATGGCACAATACAGCAGGCCTCTAACTGGCACAATATTCCTGGTATCTGAATGGTACAATATTACTGCCATCTGAAAGGCACAATATTACAGGCATCTGAATGGCACAATATTACTGGCATCTTACTGGCACAATATTCCTGGTATCTGACTGGCACAATATTACTGGCATCTGAATGGCACAATATTACTGGCATCTGCCTGGCACAATATTACTGTAATCTGAATGGCACAATATTACTGGCATCTGAATGGCACAACAATTATGGCATCTTAATGGTACAATAATACTGGTATCTTAATGGGCATCTTAATAGTACAATATTACTGGTATCTGAATGGCACAATAATATTGGCATATTGATGGGAAAAATGTCTGTGGCATATTAATGGCAAAATAATACTGCATATTAATGCAAAATAATACTGGCATATTGATGGGCACATTGTCTGTGGCATATTTAATGGACAAACGGTGTCATATTTTAACAAGGTGACTGTGGCATGTTCTCTGGGGAAAAATAACATGTACTATGGGGAAAAGTGACAATGTGGCTTTTTTATGCATGGGCAGTTCAGTGGAACAAAGTGAAACTGTGGCATGTTCTGTGGGGCAAATTTACACTGTTGTGTGGGTTCAATATGAGTGCAAGCCATGTGCTGTTGGTGCAATATAGGTGCATGACAAGTGCTGTGGGTGTAATATAGGTGCATGACAAGTGCTGTGGGTGCAATATAGGTGCATGACAAGTGATGTGGCTACTCTGTGGGGCTCTGTTAAGTCCTTTAGGTGCAATGTGGGTGCAGAAAAAGGGAATAAAAACAAGAAATGCAACTCTTCAATAACATTTTTATTACATTTGAAAATAGTTGAATATAATATTAAGAAGTCCATATAAGTATAAATGCAACTAGTGATAGAGAGTGAGATGTGTATAGATATTTATAAATAAATATGAACATATGTAAGTGCTCTCTAATATTTGTGTATATTTTTGTCATTTAGGTAATGAGTAGTTGTAGTGCAGTGTTGCATAGTAAGATTTTTTATCCAAATATACAGTTTATTCACTGCAATTATACACATAATATACACATTTTATTCAATGCAATAAAAATACTCACTGCAAGAAAAGTCCAATTGTGTGTGTGCTTATTTTTATGGGTTTTTTTGTGTGTGTGTGGGGGGGGGGGGGGGGGGCAGGGTCCAGGGGGCCCAGGCAAATGCTTGCCCAGGGTCCAATCACTATTAAAGATGGCCCTGGCACGAGAACTGGCGTCTCCAATCCCGCTATGCCTGTCTGTTATTCAGCTGAGAAAACTTTTTCGAATGTGGAGAGCAGCCTTGGTACGGATGCTGTGATGATTCAAACTTCCTACCAACGCGTTTCGTCTCTAAGACTTCTTCAAAGGTATAATGATGGTCATTGTAAGAGTGACGCGTGGTGCTTGCATCCCAAATGACGCAAGCACCAAAACGTCACGATTTGTTCCTGGCCACCGATCACAAGGTGTGATATTAATAGACCCTGTGGGTCCCTGACAAAAAATCGCGAGACCTCTGGACGTCACGTGTGACGTCACGGAGGCGTGCCCGAACCCGGAAGTTCGGGCACAGCGCGATTTAGCAAAATGGAGCCGGTGCTCGTTTTGAGTACCGGCTACATTTTCCCTGTCAGACTGAGGCCACTCAAAGTGGCCTCATCTGACAGGTGGGATCCCGCTGTAAGTGCAGCAGAGATTGTTTGTGGGTTGCAATATCTCCATGGAAAGGGGGTCGTACATCGTGACCTAAAACCCGGTAACATCTTGCTGACCGGTGAGGGACATATTAAGATCTGCGATTTTGGTCTTGCCGCGTCAAACATGTCTAGAGATAGAAAAGCTAAGGGGATTACTTTCACATCAGGATATATTCCTCCGGAAATGATAACTTTCCAAAGATATAATGCAGCTGTTGATTGGTGGGGACTGGGTGTCATCCTTTATCAAATGGCAAAAGCAAAGTTCCCCTTTAGCTTTTATGGATCAAGAGTACTTGAGTCAGAAGTGCTCAAAGGTAGACTCACATTTCCAGCCAGCATCAGCCGGTACACCATGGCTGTCATACGCACTTTGCTGCTCCATAGCGATAGACAGCGTCTGGAAAAAGCTGCCAAGATTAGTTTGCACCCCTTTTTTCGGAGCATTAATTGGAAACAACTTGAAGAGGGTGCAGTTGTTCCACCATTTGCACTGAAAGCACGATCAGTAAGGGAAAGGTGCAATGCGTCTGGCTATCTGGCAGCGTTCCCAGCAAACAAACCCGAAGATGAGATCATCCTCTCACAATACCAGGAGAGGTTTAACGGGTTCTCCTCTGCGTCAAGAATTGAGGTGTGTTCCATGCCCTTTATTATTGTCAAAGAGCGAAAACCACCACATTCTTGCCGCCTTCTTACAACTGAGATTTACTACAAGATATGGCCCCAATGCCAACTGGGGTCAACAAAAATATGGTAGTAAAGATAAATAATCAACAACAGTTGTGCTGTTCCATGCCCTAAATAATTGTGAAAGAGCAAAAAACATCACGTTCTAGCAGTCTTCTTACATCTGAGCCATAATACCGGCTATGGCCCGAATACCAACTGTGATAGTAAAGATGAATAATCAACAACAGTTGTGCTATGTTCCATGCCCTAAATAGTTGGGAAGGAATGAAAAACATCACATTCTAGCAGTCTTCTTACATCTGAGACATACTACCGGATATGGCCCCAATACCAACTGGGATCAACATTAATAATATGGTAGTAAAGAAAAATAAAGGGCCTAAATTCGCCCTACAACTGCTCTAGAGACCTCCAAGAATGCTAGAAACACAACTCACAAATAGTGTGTTTGCAAGAGACCCACTTTAAAGCCAAACTCATTGTTTTACCCTAAGTTTTTTTACAATACAATACCATGCTACCACCTCATCTAAAAAAGGAGTGTCGATCAAGATCTACAAAGGCAGGCTCTGAAAATGATAATAGTGCCAAAATATTTATATTTAATGCGTACCCTTCCGAAAGCACTCCCTAAATCCTTTCTCAAACAAGTACAAGCGATGTGGAACTCATTTGGACCAATAAGCATCCCAGGTTATCTATGAAAATTCTTCAACTAACACAGAGAGAAGGAGGTCTACCTAGCTAACTAGCCAAGCTCTATCAATCGGAATGCCTCCATTCGAAGCAAATTGGACACGAATGGAAAAATGACTCACCAAGCTCCACTGCCCTCTTGAACACATGATGGGCTCCACATTCCACCTCGACATCCATGAAATCCCTTTACCCAACAACTAAAGTAACGATCAAGGCATGGCGAAAACTCAAAATGAAACTCAACATTCCACACTTAAAGGTACTTCCTACATCAGAAGTTCTCAGAAGAATATACCCCAAACCCAGGTGCTCCCTATAGGATATCCGCAAACGATCAGACACAGCGACCTCTCTTATTTGAGCACAAAAATCCCCAAGAACTAAACCGTTTGCCATAAACAGAATTCTTCACCACTATTTGCACAGGCAAAAGCAGATATTGTGAAATGGTCGAAAATAGAACTGTCCTGGCTAGGCAGGATCAACGGTCTGAAAAATGATGATAGGGACGAAATATTTATATTTAAGGTGTACCCTTCCGATAGCACTCCCTAAGTGGACCAATAAGCTCCATTGCCCACTTGAACATAAGATGGGCTCCACATTCCACCTCGACATCCATGAAACCCCTTTACCCAACCACTAAAGTAATGATAGAGGCATGGCGAATACTCAAAAAAGAAACTCAACATTCCATACTTAAAGGTACTGTCTAGTCCCCAAAATGCATCCTCCAAATATAAATGCATATTAATGTCCTTTCAATGTACTTTAAAATGCATGTTTTTCATTTTGCAGTGCTTAAAATCTAAAATACTTACAGCTAGAAGAAACTGTGAAATGACAGCAGTTTGCAAGAAGCCAGGACTGCCCACACTTGGTGATTAAAGGTAATTTCCTTTTTCTTTTTCTTTTTTTTGCTGCAAGAACCAGTGAGAATAATTGTATTCAAATTAATGGTATTTCCTGTCTTTCTAGTGATGTATCAGACAATGTGTTGCACTGTAAAGAGATTCTACTTGAACACAAAATCAGTCGAAATGGTCGAAAATAGAACTGTCCTGGCTAGGCAGGATCAACACTCTGAAAATATGATAGTGCCAAAATATTTATATTTAATGCGTATCCTTACGATAGCACTCCCTAAATGGACCAATAAGTGTCCCAGGTTATCCCTGAAAACTCTTCAACAAACACAGAGAGAAGGAGGTGTGGCTGTTCCCAACGTAACGAGCTACTACCTAGCTACACTAACTAACCAAGCTCTATCAAACGGAATGCCTCCATTTGACGCAACTTGGGCATGAATGGAAAATGGCTCACCAAGCTCCACTGCCCTCTTGAACACACGATGGACTCCACATTCCACATCCATGAAACCCCTTTACCCAACAACTAAAGTAATGATAGAGGCATGTAGAAAACTCAAAAAAGAAACTCAACATTCTAGGCTTAAAGGTACTGTCTAGTCCCCAAAATGCATCTTCCAAATATGAATGCATATTAATGTCCTTTCAATGTACTTTAAAATGCATGTTTTTCATTTTGCAGGGCTTAAATTCCAAAATACTTACAGCTAGATGAAACTGTGAAATGACAGCAGTTTGCAAGAAGCCAGGACTGCCCACACCAAGTGAGTAAAAGTAAATTCCTTCTTTTTTTTTTGCTGCAAGAAACAATGAGAATAATTATATTCAAATGAATGTTATTTCCTGTCTTTCTAGTGGTCTTTCTATAGGATATCCGCAAACGACCCTACAAACCCTACAAAATACATATCAGTGTGAATGAAGACATAGCGACCTCACATATTTGGGCACAAAAATCCCCAAGAATTAAACCGATTGCCATAAACAAAATTTGACACAACTATTCATGCAGACAAAAGCAGATCTTGTGAAATGGTTGAAAATTGAACTATCTTGGCTAGGCAGGATCAACACTCTGAAAATGATGATAGTGCCGAAATTTTTATATTTAATGCGTATCCTTACGATAGCACTCCGTAAATGGACCAATAAGTGTCCCAGGTTATCTCTGAAAACTCTTCAACTAACACAGAGAGAAGGAGGTCTGGTTGTTCCCAATGTAACAAGCTACTACCTAGCTACACTAACTAGCCAAGCTCTATCAGTTATAATGCCTCCATTTGCCGCAACTTGGGCATAAATGGAAAACTGTTCACCAAGCTCCACTGCCCTCTTGAACACACGATGGGCTCCACATTCCACCTCGACATCCATGAAACCCTGTCCTGTAAATACAGTGTTTCTAGCAATGCATTTTTAATCTCATCTTAACAACTGTATCTGCTGTACGCTAGCCACCACGCTTGAATACGGCCTCTTCCTCATTATCCCCAACTCATTGAATACCCACTCCAAAAGAATGGTGAAACACATTCTAATTGCCTGCCAAGCCAATAACGCAAAAGCCTGGAAAAAACCTACAGCACCATCTACTGCAGAAATCATTCAACCAATCAACACCAATGCAGACTATGAATATATGTCGGCAGTCCAGGAAAATAAACTGCCACTCTGGTCGAAAACTTGCACCCCATGGAAACCCCACAAATACACGGAGGCAATTTTCCATCACCATAGAAAGAGAGCCCTGCAGCCTGATACCACCTAATCGTATTTAGTCCACACCGGAAGATCCCTGATGGCATCCCTGATCTTGCCACCCTTCAGTCCCCACTTCACCATCTCTTATCCTCCACCCCCCTTTAAAAATATAAAATATATATGTGTATTACAAATAAAAAATGTTTTGTAAAAAAAAAAGCCTAATTCGTTTATATCAACCTAAATCTTAATGGACAACTAAACTTTTTTTGGATTAAGCCTATAATTAACTTAAATACACTTATTTATTTATTCATTTATTTTGGGGGGACTTATTTTATACTCAATTTGATTCATATTTGTGTATTCACTAAAATTTAAATTTGGAGTTCAACTTTAGGTAACCTGGATTGAAAGTAATGGGAGACAAAATTTTGGAGAGTAAGTCAAAATAGGAACCTGATTTGGCCCCTGATGCCAGATTTGCACTCAGGAGCTGCCCTGGAAACCAACTTTTCACCCAGGAGCTGCCCATGCAAGCAAATCTGCACCCAGAAGCTGTCCCAGAAGCCAGATTTGCACCCAGGAACTGCCCCAGCAAAGTAGTCATGTGGTCAGAACGGGTGGAGACTAATATTACTCATGTGGTCAGAATGGGTGGAGACTAATCGTAGTCATGTGGTCAGAATGGTTGGAGACTGATAGTAGCCATGTGGTCAGAATGGATGGAGATCAACAATAGTAGTCATATGGTCAAAATGGGTGGAGACAATTGTAGTCGCTTGGTTCAGAATGGGTTGAGACTAAAAGTAGTCATGTGGTCAGAACAGGGGTGGATCCAGAGTCTGATCTCGGGAGGGGCACATGTCCGTCTGTCTTTTCCTCTCTCCCATGTCAGTCTGTCATTTCCTCTCTCCCATGTCCGTCTGTCTTTTCCTCTCTGCCATGTCCGTCTGTCTTATCCTCTCTCCCATGTCTGTCACACTCATCTCACTCCCAGTGTCCCTCTTCCTTCCATATCCGTTTCTCTCCTCTTCCCTTCCATGTCCGTCTATGTATCCTCTTCTTTCCCATGTCCGTCTGTCTCTCCTCTCATTTCCCATCTCTCTGCCTCTCCTCTCCCATCCCATGTCTGTCTGTCTCTCCTCTACTATCCCATTTATGTCTCTCTCTTCTCCCTTCCCATGTCTGTCTGTCTCCTCTCCCCATATCTGTCTGTCTCTCCTCTCCCCATATCTGTCTGTCTCTCCTCTCCCCATATCTGTCTGTCTCTCCTCTGCCATCCCATGTTTGTCTGTCTCTCCTCTGCCAACCCATGTCTGTCCATCTCTCCTCTACCATCCCATTTATGTCTCTCTCTCCTCCCTTCCCATTTATGGCTCTCTCAGCCAATTTGTCCAATAATATGCCAGTATTATTTGCCATTTAACATGCCCCAGCCAATTTGCCCAATAATATGCCAGTGTTAGTTGCCATTTAATATGCCCCAGCCAATTTGCCCAATAATATGCCAGTGTTATTTGCCATTTAATATGCCCCAGCCAATTTGCCCAGTAATATGCAAATGTTATTTGCCATTTAATATGCCCCTTCCAATTTGACCAGTAATATACCAGTGTTATTTGCCATTTAATATGCCCCTTCCAATTTGCCCAATAATATGCCAGTACTAGTTGCCATTTTATATGCCCCAGCCAATTTGCCCAGTAATATGCCAGTGTTAGTTGCCATTTTATAACCCCCTTCCAATTTGCCCAGTAATATGCCAGTGCTAGTTGCCATTTTTTATGCCCCTGCCAATTTGCCCAATAAAATGCCAGTGCTAGTTGCCATTTTATAACCCCCTTCCAATTTGCCCAGTAATATGCCAGTGTTCGTTGCCATTTTATAAGCCCTTTCCAATTTGCCCAGTAATATGCCAGTGCTAGTTGCCATTTTATATGCCCCTTCCAATTTGCCCAATAATATTCCAGTGCTAGTTGCCATTTTATATTCCCCTGCCAATTTGCCCAGTAATATTCCAGTGCTAGTTGCCATTTTATATTCCCCTGCCAATTTGCCCAGTAATATGCCAGTGCTAGTTGCCATTTTATAACCCCCTTCCAATTTGCCCAGTAATATGCCAGTGTTCGTTGCCATTTTATAAGCCCTTTCCAATTTGCCCAGTAATATGCCAGTGCTAGTTGCCATTTTATAACCCCCTTCCAATTTGCCCAGTAATATGCCAGTGTTCGTTGCCATTTTATAAGCCCTTTCCAATTTGCCCAGTAATATGCCAGTGCTAGTTGCCATTTTATATGCCCCTTCCAATTTGCCCAGTAATATTCCAGTGCTAGTTGCCATTTTATATTCCCCTGCCAATTTGCCCAGTAATATTCCAGTGCTAGTTGCCATTTTATATTTCCCTGCCAATTTGCCCAGTAATATGCCAGTGTTAGTTGCCATTTTATAAGCCCCTTCTAATTTGCCCAGTAATATGCCACTGTTTGTTGCCATTTTATATGCCCCTTCAAATTTGCCCAATATGCAGTGTTATTAGCCATTTAATAAGCCCCAGACTATTTGCCCCCCATCTCCCCAGCACTTACCTTATCCCCTGGTGGCTAGTGGCAGGCAGCATTGTCTCCCCCATGCTGCCTGTTCGGCTCCCAGGCGGTTGTGCCGACAGGTCACGTGACCCGGTGCTCGTATGACGTCAGCGCGCCGGTCACGTGACCTGTCGGTACTTCCGTGTCAGACTGCACGGGGAGCCGAACAGGCAGCACGGAGCTTTCTCTGTGCTGCCTGTTCGGCTCCCCGTGCAGCCTGGCAGGCAGGCAGAGAAGGTGAGGGGGATCTTCCGATCCCTTCTCACCTCTGTCTCTGCCTACAAGCGTGTCGTTTTTTTTTTTAAAGTGTTTTTTTTTTTTTTTGTCTTTCTCTTCACGGGGGGGGGGGGGGGGGGCAATTGCCCCGTTGCCCCCCCCCTGGATCCGCCACTGGGTCAGAATGGGTGTAGACCAATAGTAGTCATTTGGTCAGAATGAGTGGAGACCAATAGTAGTCACGTGGTCAGAATGGGTGGAGACTAATAGTAGTCATGTGGTCAGAATGTGTCAGAGCTCTTCTCATTGGTCCCTGAGTTAAAGGGCTAGACAGAGGATGTAATCCCACCTCCCTGCACTGATTGGTTGCTCTCTTCCTCTTACACCCTGATTGGTCATCAACTAGTTTGGCACCAAATTTAATTATCGCCTTGTATTCTATTTTAAGTTAATCTGTTTACGGTTCTATTGTTTAATCAATGTTATCTTCTGTGCATTATTCTTTAATAATGGTTCTTACCTGAGACCTATGTTCGTGTGATTATTGTGACATAGAGCAGAGGGGGCAGTGACTTTTATTTGGGACTTGCTGGCTTTCATCTCGAGCTAAAGGAGGTGACTACCCATCCTAGGATACGAGTCCTTACAGAGTATTTGGAGAGTAATTATATGGTTCTCACAAGTGACAATTAGGGATGCAGGGCAGTGGACCTAGAGCCCCAATCAGTAGGCCAAATATAGTCTCCTTAAACAAGTCAAACTATCTCCAGGGGAAAGTGCCTGCTCTGTGGGGACCTTCTCTGGGTAGGCAGAGGTGTAATGTTTGGTCAGTGGGACCCCTCTGTGACCAGACAGAGAGTTTAGGTCCTGCTCAGTTGGGACCTTCTCCAGCCAGACAGAGGGTTTAGGTCCTGCTCAGTGGGGACCTTCTCCAGCCAGACAGAGGGTTTAGGTCCTGCTCAGTGGGGAACCTCTCCAGCTAGACAGGGGGTTTAGGCAGTGGCGTACCGAGGGGGGAGCAGACCGCACCAGGTGACACCGTTACGTCACATCCGGTGGCTGTGTTTCCCTCCTCCGTGCAGGAGGAAAGACTGCTGAGGACACGGAGAAGCAAATAAGGTAAGTACTGGGGAAGGGGGAGGAGGGTGGTATAAAACTAGCAAAATACTGGCATATTGAGGGGTTAAATGCTGGCATATTGAGGGGTTAAATGCTGCTATTTCTGAACTCAGGACAAATATTATAAACTATTTAGCAGTGGTTTTCTTTGTCTCTTGAAGATGAATATACGATTTTTCAAATAAATGTCAATTTTTTTTTTATATCAAATTATATGCTATTATCAAAATAATGGCATCAAAAGAAAGCCCTTCTAATGACGATAAAAACAATGTATATTTTGATTGTGGGTATACTAAATGAGAAAAACAATTACAGCAAAACACCTCAGAAATGTTAAAACAGCCCATGTCACCAAGCGTCGGAAGTAGTAACTGACAGACCAGCATGTTACACTAGCTGGGTGGTAAAGTATAACCATTATTACCCCCGTCTACAATTCCTATGGTAATGTATGTCATGGGAGCTGCAGTCAACAACAAAAAAGTTAGTGTTACAATCCCAGTCTGTAACTACAAATCCAATAAAGTTATGGTAGTAATCGTGCTGATTGAATATTATTGTAGTTAGTGTTTGTACTTTAGATTTACTGTAAAACCCCCCCCCCCCCCCCCCCCCTTGCACAGCCCCATCCACAGTTAGCAACTAGCAATGTTACTGGCTCAACATCATGGGAGTTGCAGTCAACAAAAGTTAATGTTGTGTTGTGTAGTGCAGCTTTGTGGTGCACTGTAAACATTGTGAAGTATTACAAAAAGGGCATTTAGAGGCAATAAAAAGGGACATAGAGGCCTGGTCCCAAAATAGGACACTTAGTAGTTATGCAGCAGTGGTAGCAACTACAGGTACCGTTATTACATGGATCATGATGTTCAACCAACCAAATGGATGGCTGACGATCATGAATTGTGCATTCCAGAGCAGTACCAATCCATAATCATATAATACCTATCCTTTGGCACTCTAGTTGTTGAGTACTCTCCTTCACATGATGCTTAAATCCTGGTAGAGTCATGGGAAATGTAGTCTGAACAGCTGGAGTATTAACTCCATTTTTTTTTTTTTTTAATAATCCAGCCCTCTGGTTGGTTTGGCATCAACTATGTTAACATTGTATTTCCACTGTATTGTGATGCATTATCCAATATCCACCAAGAGTATACATCTAGTGCCGTCTTTCCGCATGGGCATTGTGGCGATTTCCCAGGGACTCCCAACTTCTAAGGGGCTCTGTGAGATTATAAAAAATAAAAAAAATACTTTTTTTTTCAGAAGCCGCATCCACTACTTCCTGTCATTGCCACCGGATTTGAGAGCAAGTCATATCCGGTGGAGTTGTTTCGCTCCTCTGTGCAGGAGGGAAGAAGACCGCACGGAGGAGATGGACGGCGACAGGGAGCACCAAGGAGGTGGCGAGTACTTACCTCCTTGTTGCTCTGTCTCCGGTCGTCTCCTTCCTGCATCTTCCCTCCAGCACAGAGGAAGGAATCTCTGGTCATCACGTTTGTTTTAAAACTTTATTGAGGCCGCGCAGCTTTAATGAAGTAAAAAAAAAAAAAAACGCTACCGGAGTTTCCTTCCTTCGTCCAAGGGGGAAGATGCACGAAGGACAACCGGAGACAGAGCAGCAAGGAGGTAAGTACTGGGGAAGGGGGAGGAGGGTGGAATTAAACAAGCAAATCCTGGCATATTGAGGGGCAAAATCCTGGCAAATTGAGGGGCAAAATCCTGGCATATTAAAGGGCTAAATCCTAGCATATTAAGTGGCTAAATCCTTGTATATTGAGTGACAAAATCCTGGCATATTGAGTGGCTAAATCCTGGCATATTGAGGGGCAATATCCTGGCATATTAAATGGCTAAATCACAGTGCATCCGAGGAAGCTTTGAGGAAGAACAAAGTACCATGCCTCCAGCACAACGTGGTCTGTGAGACCACTTTCAACATTGAGCACCTTTCCTTCTGGCTGAGTGTTTCTGTTAGTGTGTGAGTGTGTATGTATGTATGTATGTATGTACAGGGAGTGCAGAATTATTAGGCAAGTTGTATTTTTGAGGATTAATTTTATTATTGAACAACAACCATGTTCTCAATGAACCCAAAAAACTCATTAATATCAAAGCTGAATATTTTTGGAAGTAGTTTTTAGTTTTAGCTATTTTAGGGGGATATCTGTGTGTGCAGGTGACTATTACTGTGCATAATTATTAGGCAACTTAACAAAAAACAAATATATACCCATTTCAATTATTTATTTTTTACCAGTGAAACCAATATAACATCTCAACATTCACAAATATACATTTCTGACATTCAAAAACAAAACAAAAACAAATCAGTGACCAATATAGCCACCTTTCTTTGCAAGGACACTCAAAAGCCTGCCATCCATGGATTCTGTCAGTGTTTTGATCTGTTCACCATCAACATTGCGTGCAGCAGCAACCACAGCCTCCCAGACACTGTTCAGAGAGGTGTACTGTTTTCCCTCCTTGTAAATCTCACATTTGATGATGGACCACAGGTTCTCAATGGGGTTCAGATCAGGTGAACAAGGAGGCCATGTCATTAGATTTTCTTCTTTTATACCCTTTCTTGCCAGCCACGCTGTGGAGTACTTGGACGCGTGTGATGGAGCATTGTCCTGCATGAAAATCATGTTTTTCTTGAAGGATGCAGACTTCTTCCTGTACCACTGCTTGAAGAAGGTGTCTTCCAGGAACTGGCAGTAGGACTGGGAGTTGAGCTTGACTCCATCCTCAACCCGAAAAGGCCCCACAAGCTCATCTTTGATGATACCAGCCCAAACCAGTACTCCACCTCCACCTTGCTGGCGTCTGAGTCGGACTGGAGCTCTCTGCCCTTTACCAATCCAGCCACGGGCCCATCCATCTGGCCCATCAAGACTCACTCTCATTTCATCAGTCCATAAAACCTTAGAAAAATCAGTCTTGAGATATTTCTTGGCCCAGTCTTGACGTTTCAGCTTGTGTGTCTTGTTCAGTGGTGGTCGTCTTTCAGCCTTTCTTACCTTGGCCATGTCTCTTGGCCATGTCTCACCTTGTGCTTTTGGGCACTCCAGTGATGTTGCAGCTCTGAAATATGGCCAAACTGGTGGCAAGTGGCATCGTGGCAGCTGCACGCTTGACTTTTCTCAGTTCATGGGCAGTTATTTTGCGCCTTGGTTTTTCCACACGCTTCTTGCGACCCTGTTGACTATTTTGAATGAAACGCTTGATTGTTCGATGATCACGCTTCAGAAGCTTTGCAATTTTAAGAGTGCTGCATCCCTCTGCAAGATATCTCACTATTTTTGACTTTTCTTAGCCTGTCAAGTCCTTCTTTTGACCCATTTTGCAAAAGGAAAGGAAGTTGCCTAATAATTATGCACACCTGATATAGGGTGTTGATGTCATTAGACCACACCCCTTCTCATTACAGAGATGCACATCACCTAATATGCTTAATTGGTAGTAGGCTTTCAAGCCTATACAGCTTGGAGTAAGACAACATGCATAAAGAGGATGATGTGGTCAAAATACTCATTTGCCTAATAATTCTGCACTCCCTGTATGTATGTATGGATGTATGTGACTGACTAACTGAGTGAGTGTGATTATGTGTGATTTAGTGTAGTTTATATTTTTTTGCTGGTTCCTTAACTCTGTTAAGTTTGTCATGCCATGTTAAGTCCTTTAGGTGCAATGTGGGTGCAGAGGAATGGAATAAAACCAAGAAATGCAATTTTTCATTCTTTTTTGACATTCAGACACCTACACATATTTTCATACTTGGATCGTATGCTGGTTCAAAGGGTCATCCTTGTGTCTGTTTTATCCGTTTTGATTGCAACAATCTATTTTATATAATTACATTAGAGTTTGGACTGTGTGGGAGGCCAAAGAGAAAAGTGTGAGGAGACCATTTTTGCCTTTTAGTGTCTGGTTTGAACTTATTGGTAATTATTATTAGGCTTATTTGTGTGGGTCCTGTGTACTTACAATAACATAAAAACAGATACATAAGACAGGACAGTACAAACAGTTGATGTATGCAAGATGTTACATCTGGGAGGGAGCAGGAGAGGGAGTACCCAATGATTTTGCATTCTTAAGACTAATGGATGCGTGTTTAGTCAGTGCACAGGGGGGAACTCTCTTCATATGTTGTCAGCCAATCATACCAATTCTTCCAAATAGAATAATGTCTATTATGAGATCTTTTTCTATTTTTGCTTGTTGTATTATTTGATATTTAACAGAGAGCCAAGAAATTGTTCCGGAGGACTTCCAGTTTCGAGCGATGGTTATTTTCGTAGCTATAAAGCAACTTGTTATAATACATTTCTGAGAGTTTGTAGAGGGAGGCCAGTTCATGTGTAGTAGTGTGATTTCTGGTAGTCTTTTTAATTTCAATGTAGTCAATATTTCTATTAGGTCGAATATTTTTTTCCAGAGGTTTTGAATAAATTCGCATCCCCACCAGATGTGCATTTAGATGAAATTAAATTGTACATTGAGGCCAATCTTGTCGGAACCAAATACCACCTATTTATCAGTTTGAAATGTGTTAGGCAGTGAATTAGTTTAGTAACGTTTACTAATGATTTGCACCAACTGTTTGTATCTATTGTACAGTTTAATTCTCTTTCCCATATTTTTTTTGGGGGTATATGTGTGGTCTGCTTTTTAATTTTCTTAGATCTAATGCTTTAGAGAGAATTTTTTTAGTTTCGACTTGACAAAAAATTGTTTTGCATTTTTTATATAGCTCTGAATCTGTGCATTGATAGTATTTAGCCAAGTAGCTTTTTATTCTCAGATAGTTATACATCTCAGTTTTACCTAATTTAAATTCTTGGACTAAATGTGAAAAAGGTTTAATTGCACCATCTATTGTCATGTGATCAATATATTTTATCCCTTGGTTTTTCCAGGCGGTTAAACTAATCTCTTTAATATTGTGTTCTATTTGGTTGATGCGGATGAAATCGTATATTTTATTGTTCAGATCCAAGATTTTTTTTTACTTGAAGCCATCTCCTTATCAGTTGATTGGTGATAGTGTTTCCTTGCATACTACATTTGTTGTGACTCTTAGTTGTAGTTTCCCACAGTAATAGGGACAGGTCCTGAATTGCTGCTTCTTCTTTCTCTATCTCATACCAACCTTCTGTTTTTGAATATAGATGTTGCATCCTACTAACAAGACCACCATTTTCTTTTTGGGATAATAACGCTTGATTGATTCTGGGTTTTTTCCCTTTCCATATATAGGTAGTGATGCTGGACTGCAGCATCCCCAACCATTCATCTGGGATGTTTAGCGGGAGCATAATAAACAAATAATTCTATTTCGGGATAATGTATGAGTTAAGCACATGGATTCTTCCCCACCAAGATAATATTAGGTTTTTCCAGCGTTTTATTAGTTGGTTAGTTGATTTTAAAAGCTCCATTAAACTGCATTAACGTCGGTACGTCCCGGGTTATTGTAATTCCTAGATATTTGAAATTTTGTTTTTCCCAGATGAACTTATAATTCTGCATTAGGATTTCTCTCTCAGTTATTGGCAGGGAGAAATCCAATGAGGGTGATTTGGCTTCGTTCAGCTTATAGTTTGATATCTCGCTAAATTTTTCAAATTCCTGCATTCATGGTTTCAATGAAAAGATAGTTTTGTTATAGAAATTAAAATGCAATTTTTCAATAACCTTTTTATTACATATGAAAATAGTTGGATATTAAAAAAATCATAATCAAATAAGTATAAATGCAACTAATTGTATTATTAGATATCATATATATCCCACTGGCCTACAGTAACCTCACGGGGCTCCCATGTATCGCATATTTATTGGGCTCCCATGTGTGGCATAATTAAAGAGCTGGTCTGTGGCATATTTAATGGCCCTGTGTGTGACATAATTTTAGGTCTCCTCTCAGTGTGGCATAGCTAATGGGGCTCCTGTGTGTGTTATGGATCCGCCCCTGGGTTAATACAGTGAAGGAGTTAAAGAATGCATGGGATAGGCATAAGATTATCTTAGATGTAAGATAAGGCCAGGGACTAATGAAAGGATTACTTTACTGAGAGGGTAGTGGATGTATGGAACAGCCTTCCAGCACAAGTGGTAGAGGTTAATACAGTGAAGGAGTTTAAGCATACCTGAGATGGGTACAAGGCTATCCTAGGTAAACGATAAGGCAAGGTACTAATGAAAGGATTACTTTACTGAGAGAGTAGTGAATGCATGGAATAGTCTTCCAGTAGAAGTGGTAGACGTTAATACAGTGAAGTACGCATGGGATAGGCATAAGGTTATGCTAGATATGGTAAGGCCAGGGACTAATGAAAGTATTGATTTACTGAGAGGGTAGTGGATGTATGAAATAGCCTTCCAACAGAAGTGCTAGAGGTTAATAGAGTGAATGAGTTTAAGCATCTGTGGGCTAAGTATAAGGCTATCCTAGAAATAAGATATGGCCAGGGACTAATGAAAGGATTACTTTACTGAGAGGGTAGTGGATGTATGGAATAGCATTCCAGCAGTAGTGGTAGAGGTTAATACAGTGAAGGAGTTTATAGGTATAAGACTATCCTAGGTATAAGATATGGCAGGTACTAATGAAAGGATTACTTTACTGAGAGGGTAGTGGATGTATGGAATAGCCTTCCAGCAGAAGTGCTAGAGGTTAATAGAGTGAAGGAGTTTAAGCATGCATGGTATCGGTATAAGGCTATCCTAGAGATAAGATATGGCTGGTACTAATGAAAGGATTACTTTACTGAGAGGGGAGTGGATGTATGAAATGGCCTTTCAGCAGAAGTGACAGAGGTTAATTGAGTGAAGGAGTTTAAGCATGCATGGTATTGGTATAAGGCTATCCTAGATATAAGATAAGGCCAGGGAATAATGAAAGTATTACTTTACTGAGAGGGTAGTGGATATATGGAATAGCCTTCCAGCAGAAGTGGTAGAGGTTAATACAGTGAAGTAGTTTAAGCATGCATGGGATAGGTATCAGACTATCCTAGATATAAGATAAGGCCAGAGACTAATGAAAGTATTACTTTACTGAGAGAGTAGTGGATGCATGGAATAGTCTTCCAGTAGAGGTGGTAGAGGTTAATACAGTGAAGGAGTTTATGCATGCATGAGATAGGTATAAGGCTATCCTAGATATAAGATAAGACCAGGCAGTATTACTTTACTGAGAAGGTAGTGGATACATGGAATGGCCTTCCAGAGAAGTGGTAGGTTCATATTAATGTATGTTTTATGGTGTACACACAGATCTCTGACTGCTGCACATCTGCACCAGGTCTTACTATATTTTATGTAAAAGTAATAAAATGACTGATGTTGTGCTGTGAATGTATCTGTTATATACCAAGGATGCATGGTAATGTTGGTTGGAACTTGGAGATATAATCTACAATAGGGTGAATGACAGATAGTGGCAAATGGGGTGACTGAAATTAATGGAACTTGGGCAATACCTTGATGAGAGGGGTTTAGTGGTGAGTGAGGAAAATAATAAAATGAATAATAATTTAAACCAGTATAATGTCATCCAACCTGGCAAGTGACACTATAAAAAAAGACAAAGAAACTATAGGGCTCAAATAGCAGATTCACTGGACCCTGCAGTGTGTCTTAAATCTGACACTCTGTTCTCATGACTTTCTGCGAACTGTAAAGCTATAGGGCTATCTTCATTTTCATTTCTAATATTATTATCTAATATTTCTAATATATCCTTCGATATACGGTTGGTCTTACCTACATAGTATTTGTCACAGGGGCATTGAAGGGCATATATCTCCCCCATGGTGTTACATGTGATGTGTCCCTTTACTTAAAATGTTTCTCCCTTTGTATTCTGACACTTATTGACTTTACAGATGCTACTGCAAGCCTTGCAGGGTCGACATGGATAACATCCATCCTTATTTCCGTCCTGTAATAACCAATTCTCTTGTTCACGTGACCTCTCAAAATGGCTATGAACCAAAAGATCTCTAAGGTTTGGGGCCCTCCTAGCTGCAAGTTGAGGGTGATCTCCTAAAAATTGAGCTACCCCTGGGTGAAATTGGAGAATCCTCCAATGTTTATCCAAAATATTTCTGGCATCCTTCCACTCCTCGTTGTATGTGGAGATAAATCTAACCACGTCTTTAGTGTCAGACTCTAACGTCTTCCCAAAGAGAAGTTGATCCCTTATACTCCTTAGCTCTATGATATCCCTCAGAGATACTCACTTTACTATACCCTCTCTCTTTAAATCGTAGCCTAAGTTCATCAGCTTGGGTTCTAAAAAGGTCCTCTGTTGAGCAGTTCCTTCTAATGCAAAGAAACTGTCCAACTCGTATGCATTGAATAAGGGACCAAGGATGATAACTTTCTGCTTTCAAACGTGAATTCGTGGCTGTCTCCATACGTTAAACATCAGTTTCCAGGCCATCTCCTACTCCTTAAATCCAGGAATGCCACCTCAGACCTACTGTGTTCATACGTAAATCTGAGATTACGGTCATTAACATTGATTAATCTCATAAACTCCTCTAACTGAGTCACAGTTCCCTCCCACATCATCAAAATGTCGTCAATGTATCGGATCCAAAGAGCCACATGTGCTCCAAAAGAATCCGCCAAATGGTCAAAGACCACCGCCTGTTCCCAGGCTCCCAGATGCAGACAGGCATATGTGGGCACATACATGGCCCCCATAGCCATTCCCCTCTTATGCAGGAAATAACATTGGTCAATAGTGAAACAATTATTGGTCAGAATCTTTCCCAATAGATTCAGAACAAAGTCTGTATGCTTGTCATATTTAGAGCCTCTGCTCCTGAGAAAATGCTCTGAGGCCTTTATAAATACTTTAAGAGTGATAGATCAATACAGGCTGTCAACATCGATTGTTAGCAAAAGGGTGGACTCTGTAATGACCAAGCCCTCTAGTCTACATATGACATCCGTAGTGTCCTTAACATAGGATGACAAGGTTACCAAAAAAGGATGGAGAATGTATTCAACATATCAACTGACATTTTTTAGGGGCCCACCAATTCCTCCCACAATTGGGCGGCCTGGGGGGATGGGTCATACTTTTATGAAGTTTGTGGTAATATATAGAAGGTGGGAGTAACGGGGTGGCTAATCACGAAGGCTTTGTGTTCATCCACATTTATAAGGCCAGATGGATAGGCTAAATTTAACTTCAACATAAGTTTATTGACAATAGTATTTGTGGAATTCGAGTTCAATACCTCATATTTCTCACTGTCTCTCAATTGTCTTCCGATTTCAAAAACATACAAGCCCTCATTCGTCACCACCACGTTACCCCCTTTATCTTTTTTGATGTTCATTAAGAGTCTAAAGTTGTTTAAATCCTAAATTGCCCTCCACCCGAGATATAACAAACAGGGAATCAATTTACACTAGGGACCATCGATAATAGAGGCATCCATTTGGATTTAGTTTTAAAGTTTGAAAATCCCACAGATTCTGACAGCACTACCGGGACCGACTCTCTCTCCAAATCAGCCAATGTATCTACCAAAGGTTGATCTCTTAAGATTAGGCTTGTGAGAAAATAATTTCCTGGATATCAAACGTCTAGCAAATAGATGCAGGTCTTTGCGGACCTGGAATTTATCCACTGGCCGAGTTGGTGAGAAAAAAAGTCCTTTTTGCAATATTTTTAAATGATCTGGAGTGAGAGTCAGGTTTATGAACTGCAACGTTAAATATTTATTTACACAAAGAGTAAGATACTCAAAAACAACTAATGATAAATTCCAACATATCTCAATATTCCCGGACCTGTCTATGCTAACAAGGAACAACAGAAAGAAATTTAAAGCTTTGACATTGCTGCTTAGATCTGAAAAAATCCCTTACATATGGGGTTTCCCCACAAAATTACTAATTGTCCAAAGCGGAAAAACAACCACAATTAACGACCTAACTTCAGATCTGTACAAACTGGGGATACTAGTTAACTAATAACAGAGACTGAGAATTGTTTGAGCTGGGGGGGGGGGGGGGTGTTGAGTGAGGTTGAGGGGAGAAATGTTTATTGATTGTATTTTTGTATTTTTCTGAACAGTGTTTCTCTTTTTTGGGGGGGGGGCAGCGGTAATCTAAATATGGTAATTTGTGCTAAAATGTACAGAAACTGATAACAACTTTGAAAGTCAAATAATGCTTATCCCTTCAGGGTCCCACTGTTAATATCCTGGCTCTATGGACACTACAATTGAGTAATTACCGATTACTCACCACCCATGGGGGCTAACACTTGGATAGATACTTATGGCAATATGTCCTCTAGAGGTAAAAACTCTAGAGCTTACATATTGGGATTGGAATTCTGTAATAAAAGAAACAATAACAACAGAAAGAAACTAGAAAAGTTACAATTTCTGGGGAAATTGTGTGAAGTGTTCTTGCCTCCACCTGTAGTCTACAACTGGAGTGGGCGGAGTAACTGTTATCATTTACATAGCACATTTAATTGCAACGTTGTTGCACAGTTACATTAAACCATACATTTATAAAAACATTAGCAGGTGTTCAAAAGGCCCTGTCTATGACATCACTTGCTGCTGCAGCTTGACACAGGTCAGAGTATTTTGGCGGTTGCCATATTCAAACGGTCGTATTTTAAAAACTATCAATCCTACAGTGAAGAGCTTTATATTGTGAGAATCACAAGACCCAGACCTACATTTTGATGCATAGTATGTCTCTGAAGTATTAAAAATGAAGGCACAGCCGCAGTTTAGAAATTTCACTTCAAATTTGAGCTTTGCAGAGTGAAGTTTCAATGAATGTCAATGGACGGCGTTGGTTGCAAACAAATGGTCATATTGTGAAAACTATCAGGACTACGGCTTAGCCGTTTACATGTTTAGTGGCACCAGGGATAGCTGAACGTTTTGATATAAGATTTGTGTAGGTGGGCTTGAAAATGAGGGAGTGGTGGCAGTTTAGAAATCATGTCCTGATTTTTCAGCTTTTGGCAGCTCCCACTCTAGCTTTGCCATTCATTCCTATGGGACAAATTGCGCCACAAAAACGACGATATTCCGTGAACCATTCGGCGAAACGTTCCACAAAGTAATAGCAATCCGATCGGGAACAATCTGCACGTTTTGGTAAATTTTTGTCTATGTAGTGTAAAAACTGTGGGAGGAGTTAGGGTGGCAAATTTTGCTATAATAATAATAATATATATGTGAGATAACATTAAGTGGTCTTGCTATGCAAGAACACTTAATAAGAGTACACGGAATATAGATTAAGAATAAAAGGGGATAAGGAAATGCTTTTGGGACCTCACGTAGAGCATCCAAAAATAGAAAGAAACTAGAACATACAAGAAGTCAAATATTACACTTTAAATCAAGAGATTCAGACACACACAAAAGAGGGGCAGACATAACATAAAGTAATACAATTGCACAGAAGCTGGCGCTTATTTCACTGCAAGGTAAATCTGAAATGTATAAAGTACACAAACAGAAAAGGAAGATATATGATAAAAAAAAAAGTTGAGAAAATTCACACCATTAAGATAGAAAATTCACTCACAAGATAGATAGAGTAAACATTTCACCAGGAGATAAGAAATATGATACAGGGGAACACAAACAGACAGGGGGGAGGAGGGGGGAGAAGAGGGAAGGGGAGGGAAATAAGGAAGGAAAAATATGTATATAACAGACCAAAGATAAGGGTAAAAGACCCTCCTATTGGATACACATCTTGGAATCACGGAGGGCATAAAACATAGATAAACAAACTATATTTATGGTGTATATCTTTATTAAGTCTAAATTTTAGATCTGGTTAAAAGTATTATTGCTCGTAGATAGAAAGGGCATTTACAGACCGCATAATTCTGTATTAACAGAAAGGTAATAGATTTGAATGCAATTGAACCCTTTTTTCTTTTCGTATGGGTTGTGTATATAAAGTGGTCTATGTGCTTGACTCACGATTAAGAGAATTGTAGATATGTGAATGTGAAGTAGGATTGTATGACACTGATGCAGACAGAAATTTTATTTGAAAAATTACCAAAAATCTTTGATACTTCAGGTGTACCTAATAGAATCATTTATTAATGAAACTGTAACTACAATAATATTAATTGGTCCAAGTTAGAGTAAGTGTGTATGTACTTGATATTTATGGTGCTTTTTTTTCGCTTTTGCTATCTCCTCTTTCCCTCCCTTCTCCCTCCCTCGCTCTGTCCCCCTCAGCCCCTCGCCCCCCTCACCCTCCTAAAAACATGTGGGGATAAAGAAGTGGAGAAATCTCTGTATAGAATCCACCACCAACCCGCACTTCAGTAACTGACGCCTAGTAGCAGATAGGCAATACCCTATAACTAGGCTCAAGCCAAAAGGTTTCTGGGCAGAATGTATGGTATTCAGTGCAAGTATGTGTGTGAATGAAGCAGGGAACTTGGGCGACAGGGGTTCGAGAGGGGGACAGGAGGAAGATTTGTATGAATCTTTGTTAGAACAACAGAATAGATGTGTGTTTTGCACAAGAAACACACTGGAATAGGAGAGAGGCCCGACGCTGGAAATTTACAAAATTCCCTGGTGTATATTCATCTAGTATGCACCACAAAAAGAAACGAGGTACAGCAATAATAATATCAAAGTAAAGTTTGAATTCATATTGGAGATAAAGGATAAAGAAGGTCGATATCAGATTTTGCATTGCAAACTGAATAAGATATTCACACTAGTAAATATATATGGTCCTAACATTTTTTCGGCAGCTTTCTTCAAAAAGATATTTGGAAAGGTGGACAAAATAAAAAAGGTCAAGGTATTAATAGCAGGGGATATGAATATAGCACCAGACCCAAAAAAGATAGGACATATATAAAACATAAGATGGAATCTAAAAATAAAAAAGCTGTGTTTTTCCATGACGTTTTATCTGACTTTGGGCTATTTGATATATGGAGAGTTCAGCACCAGGATGAGAGAGATTACACCTATTTCTCGAAGGTGCATAACTCATACTCTAGGATAGATTTATTCCTCACAAATTTGGAAAACCTAGACAAGTATGTAAAAACCCGAATAGACCTGATAACTTGGTCAGACCACGCTCCAATACACCTGGAAATACAAGAGGAGGATGTGGGGTCAGATAGGAGGCCATTTTTAAGCTCAACCAGTCATGGTATCATGGAGACAATAAAACATCCAGATGGTTTTCAAAGAAATGAAAACCTAAAGGGAACTCACAGGTAGTCAGGAAGATCATAGAGGGCAACAAAACATATCTTTCCCTAACAGATATAGGGAAAGTATTTAGCTTTTACTACAGAGATCTATATAATTTAAAAATTGAACATCAACCACAAGTAGATACTCAGAAATTTGTGGAGAGCTTAAAACTTCCCAAGCTCTTGTCAGAGGATCTAAAAAAACGAAACAACCCTTTATCTGTAACAGAGATTTCTATAGCAATACCAAATCTGAAAAGAGGTAAGGCACCAGGGCCAGATGGGTATTCCGCAGGATTTTATAAACACCTCTAAGAAATAATGACACCGCTACTGCTGAATACATACAGTGAAATTGAGAACGGCTCACCTCTACCAACAGAAATGATACAAGCCCTAATAATAGCAATACCAAAGCCAGACAGAGATACTACTTTTGTCACCAACTACCGCCCTATTTCCCTCTTGAATATTAACGTAAAATCTTTTCAGGAATCTTGGCGAATAGGCTAAAAGAAGTGATACCTAGGCTGATCCACCCGGATCAAACAGGATTTATAAAGGGGAGAAACGGAGGGGACAACGTCCATAAATTGCTTCATGTTGTGGATTGAGTGAAAGGACAAACTTACCTTATATGCAGACAATATCATACTAACTCTCTCCGACCCACAAGTGTCACTGCCTGCAGCATTTAAGCTGATCCTGGATTTTGGGGTACAAAATCAATATAAAGAAAACGCAAATAATACACACAAATATATAAAAAGGAGCAATTGACGCAGCTTAGCAAAAAATGTAAGTGTTTGTATATTATGAGGCGACATGGGCAAGATGGCTTAGGATGGCTTATGATTGAGAAATGTACCTTGACGTAGCAATTAAAGGGGTAGAGAGACAAACTGGGGAAAAGTGCCAAACGTGGCAACTTATAAACAACGTTTAATTAGAAAGAGAGACAGCGCTAAGACATAAAGCAAAACAATAGTATGGACTCCAGAGACAGATGTATATAATATAAAATATATAAATTTATTGCACAAGTAAATGTAATAAAATGTGTATATTAAGGTGTAGGGGAAAATGTTATATAACATACATGGTCCGTACAGCAGATACTGGATTGTGTATTCATTATTAGGAACTAATTACCATGATTAGTGAATTCACATGTAGATCCCCACCCACTTTATATCTCCCTTTTACTATTTAAACCAAGGTACTCTAATCAATATTTGCCTATGATCAAGAGCTCTGCGTAGCTTAAATGCATAAGGCATTTATTACTGGTGCTCTGCCTCTACTGTCTCCCCCATGTTGTTGTGGTTTTATGCAATAAACATGTTTATTTTTAGTATAGTCATTGTGGGTCCTTGTGATCTTCTGGACCTTTTTTTGCTTTCTGTGCAGGGCCGTCTTTAACGCGGGGCAAACGGGGCAGCTGCCCCGGGCCCACTTACTCCTGGGGGGCCCAAGGCAGCTGCCTTGTGGTCCCGCTGCCCCTCCGTATGCACCTGCACTATGCGATCAGCACTGATCGCATAGTACAGGTGCGCCCAGCAGGGAGACGCAGGCAGCATGTGCTCAGTGTGTGCTAAACACACTGAGCGCTCAATCCATGCTGCTCGTGCTCCCCGCGCTTAGTGCTGGTTCAGAGCATCGGAAATACGATGCTCTGCGTCATTACTACGCGCGGGGAGCGCGAGCAGCATGGTTGGAGCTCTGTGTGTTTAACGCACACTGAGCACATGCTGCCTGCGTCTCCCCGCTGAGGGAGGTGGGGAGAAGAGAGAACGCTAGGGTAAGGAGGGCAGTGGAGGGGGGATAGAGAGAACGTTATGGGTGGGAAGGGGGATAGAGAGAACACAGAGGAGGGGGGTTAGAAAGAACACTGGGGAGGGGGTGATAGAAAGAACACCGGGGAGGGGGTGATAGAAAGAACACTGGGGAGGGTGTGACTGTGTGTAAGGCTGGCTAAGAGAGTGTCTGTAAGTGTGGGCATGCATTTATGTGTGTAAGTGTGACTATGTGTAAGGGTGTATGTATATGTATAAGGGTGAGTGTGTGTTTAAGAGCGTGAATTTCTGTGTAAGGGTGACTGTGTATAACTGTGGGTGTGTATTTCTGTGTGGATGTAAGTGTGACTGTGTGTGTAAGGGTGTATTTGTAAGTGTGACTGTTAGTCTTACAAAAGCATATGTTTATTTTCTTTCGGTAAAAAAAATTTAAGTGTGTGAGTGTGTGTGTCTAAGTGTAGGCGTGTATGTAAGTGTGACTTTGTGTAAGGGTGTCTGTGTATGTATATGTGTAAGGGTGATTGTGTGTTTAAGAGTGTGTGTATTTCTGTGTAAGTGTGACTGTGTGTAAGGGTGTGTAAAACAGTGTGTGTATGTGTGTGTATGTAAGTGTGACTGTGTATAATTGTAAGTGTGACTGTTAGTGTCACACAAGCATATATATTTTTCCGGTAAAAATAAATAAAATGTAAGTGTGTGACTGTGTGTAAGGCTGTCTAAGAGTGTGTGTGTGTGTAAGTGTATCTGTAAGTGTGACTGTGTATGTCTAAGAGTGTTTGTGTATTTTTGTGTAAGTGTGACTGTGTGTAAGGGTGTGTATAACTGTGTGTATGTAAGGGTGACTGTGTGTGTAAGGGTGTCTGTGTAAGTGAATATATATGTGTAAGTGTGTCACGTGAGGGGGAAAATCTCTGACCCCTCATAGAGCATGTTAGAGCACCGGATGTCTGTGACATACTGGTGCTCAGAACACATGGAGCCACGCACAGAAGAAACAGCCCCTTCCCTGCAAATGTAAGGTAAGTGAGCAAGGAGGGGGACAAACGAGTGTGTTTAAGTTTGACTGTGTGTGTAAGTGTGTCTATCTGACTGTGTAAGTCTGTTTGTGTAAGTGTGTCTACCTGATTGTGTAAGTCTGTGTGTGTGTGTGTGTGTGTCTATCTGACTGTGTAAGGTTGTCTGTGTGTGTGTGTGTGTGTGTCTATCTGACTGTGTAAGTCTGTGTGTGTAAGTGTGTCTATCTAACTGTGTAAGGTTGTCTGTGTGTGTCTGTCTGACTGTGTAAGTTTGTCTGTGTAAGTCTGTGTGTGTAAGTGTGTCTATTTGACTGTGTAAGGTTGTCTGTGTGTTAGTGTGTCTATCTGACTGTGTAAGGTTTTCTGTGTAAGTATATATATATATATATATATATATATATATATATATATATATATATATTACACACAAACACACACACACACAAAGCAAGTGTGTGTGTTTATTTTTTTGTAGGGAGGTATTAGGGTGGAGGGTGTGATTGCATGCCGGGAATGAGGGGTGGGGTCCAGGGGCCCCAAACAAATGTTTGCCCAGGGTCCAGTCAATGTTAAAGACGGCCCTGTTTCTGTGATGCCACTTCTGCCTTCATCTGACTGATCCTTTAAAACGTTATACGGCTGAGATGCGGACCGCTAACAGTGCCAGAATATAGATAAGCCCATCCAGTTTTACTACAAACCAGCTTATTAAGTGTATATTAGACGGCACAGAGGGGTTATGAATGCTAACATTCTAGCGATGGCGAACCTATGGCAGCGTGCCACAACTGAGGTAATGAAGCCTATCCTGCTATCCTGTTGCCTCCTGAGCAATAACAGCAGTATTATTGCTCAGGAGCCAGCAGGATAAGCATTTCAGTAACTGCACACCCCTCCAGATCACAAGTTGGTTTAATCCTCTCAGTTCCTCTCCCAACATCAGCTTGACAGATGACACCCTCCTGTTCATACAGCAGTGTAGCAGCTCCAGCAGGTATGTAGCTGCTCTCCCAAAACAAAGACTTCATGCAATGTATATTTATACTTGTGCTGTGTGTATGTGTGATGTCTGTATACTTGTGCTGTGTGTATATTTTTTTTTTAATGCTTCTTTTTATTAATTTATCATAAACAAATAATACAATACAGACATACAGCGCGATGGGGAGGTGCGGGGGGCGGGCGAAAGCACTTTCAGAGGCTGCTTAGCATCTGAAGCTGCCTCTGAGAATAACTGCAGGCATGTAGCATTGTGCTAAGGAGCGCAACGCAACATGAAAACACACGATGTATATATACGTCCTCATTGTCCTCAAGGACCATGTTTTGCAGGACGTATATATAGGTCCATAGACGTTAAGGTGTTAACGGTGAATACATAAATATATACTTAAAGTAAACATACAAGTTGGCATACAGTTTAATCAGTGAACAATGATGGCATATGAGAGCTTCTCATAATGTAAAAATATTATCTATGCTCTTGTCTTTGGCTCATGAAATAAGAAAACGTGCCACAAAATACAATGCAATATGCATGTCTTAAGTATTTGTAGGAAATTTACACTGAAAGAACATACTTAAGTAAGATGGTAAACACACCAAATCACATCATATCAAATATACCAAGGACTGTTTCAGAAAAAAGGATATATAGGCAAAGGTAGCATGACTATGGACCACAAATAAATGGTCTTTTTCTTTGACACTGTTCTTTTGTAACACCTTAAGTATTAGTAATCTAGATACACAGTGTGCTATAGAGTTAATGTGAAAGTTCCCCTCAGCCTTCAGATACAGAAGTTATAACTGCTCCACAGATCTCCCTTCACCACCGCTCTGCCTGCAAGCAGGCTGCATGGGGAGCTGAACAGACAGCACAGAGAAACCTCCATGTTGCTGGTTCGGCCTCCCGTGCAGAAGTGTCAACAGGTCAGTCACGCGTAGGGTCACATGACCTCTCTGCACACACCGCGGGGAAGCCGAACAGGCAACATGGAGGACACCATGCTGCCTGCCACTAGGGACAAGGGTAAGTCGGGGGGATGAGGGCATGTATTGGGGTGATGGGGACATGTATTGGGGGTGATGGGGGCATGTATTGGGGTTGATGGGGCATGTATTGCAGGTTATGGGGGCATGTAAGGGGGTGATGGGCACATGTATTGGGGGTGATGGGGACATGTATTGGGGGAGAGGGGGGCATGTAATGAGGGTGATAGGGCATGTAACCGGGGTGATGGGGGCATGTGATGGGGTGATGGAGTCATGTAATGGGGTGATGGGGTAATGGAGCATGTGATGGGGACATGTTATGGGGGCATATAATGTGTATGTAATGGGGTGATGGGGGCATGTAATGGGGGTGATGGGGCATGTAATCAGGTGATTGGGCATGTCCTGGGTGTGCCATGTGGGTTATGGGTCATGTCGTGGGTGTGCAATGTGTGTAGGGTGGGTTGCCCAAATTTTGTCTGCCTAGGGCAGCACAAAACCAAGATACACCACTGCCTGTAGGCAGGGCCGGCGCTACCATAAGGCAGCACAGGCGGCTGCCATTGGGCGCACCAAGGGGGGGGGGGCGGGAAAATCGCCCGCTCCCCAAGGCCCGTTTACTTACCTTCTTCCTGCTCTGTCCCCCGGTGCAGGTCCGTGGCTGTGAGGGAAGCGTTGTGCGCTCCCCTCCAGCAACGCGTATCAATAAAGTTTGTTTAAACTTTTTTTTAAAACAAACTTTATTGATCCGCGTGGCTGGAGGGGAGCGCACAACGCTTCCCTCACAGCCACGGACCTGCACTGGGAGACAGAGCAGGAAGAAGGTAAGTACTGGCTATGGAAGGGGGAAAAATCCGTGCATATTGAGTGGCACAATCCGGGCATATTGGAGGGGCAAAATCCGGGCATATTGAGTGGCACAATCCGGGCATATTGGAGGGGCAAAATCCGTGCATATTGAGTGGCACAATCCGGGCATATTGAGTGGCACAATCCGGGCATTTTGGAGAGGAAAAATCCGGGTATATTGAGTGGCACAATCCTGACATATTGGAGGGGTAAAATCCGGGCATATTGAGTGGCACAATCTTGGCATATTGGAGGGGCAAAATCCGGGCATATTAAATGGCATATTGGAGGGGCAAAATCCTGGCATATTGAGGGGCAAAATCCTGGCATATTAAATGGCATATTATAGTTAATGCTCTCCTGCTCAACCTCTTAACAATAGATTCATAAGGTGCACACCAACCACTATCATTATAGAAGAATTAGCAACGGGAGGTTGCTTACAGGCCCAACTCAGAAATAGAGAGGTATAGGAAGTGCTAAAAGATAACAAATCCTAAAGAAGGTCTGTTTAAGCAGCACTCTTGCACATATAAAAAAATATATACAACAATTTAGAAATATAGAAAAATGTATTAGTTAAAATAAAAATACCCTATATAGGGATAGTGTGAGGCATAGCAAATATACATATACAAATATATAAGTGAGTGTTGCGCAGTGAGAAAATAAAAAAATAAAAAGTATTAATACTTATGTAAATAATTGTTCTTCTTTACGGTGTGTCAGTACACATTCTCCATAGAAATATAAAATAAAAAATAAATAAAACAAAACAATGTGAAGACCTGTATACACAGTGTATGTTAATGGATAATTCCCCCAAAAGAAATGTACTCACACTTTCTAGAGCCAAATATAACCGGCTCTAAGTGTGAGAGGCAGATGGACTATAAGTCCCACAATCCTCCAGATGCCTGGTACTCCTCTCAGCTCCCTTACCAGGGGATGATGTTCTCTTCCGATATGTAGTAAAGGCAACGGAGTGTGTAGGATTTTTATGCAGAATATTTAATAGCTCCTTAAATATTTTTGGGGCTTCAGTAAAAAAGGAAATCTACTCAGAACATATGAGCAGCGATAAATAAAAACAGTCACCGGTTTTTCGGTACAGAAAAGTCCGAGATGACGAGTAGCGGAGATGGGTAGTCCTCTCTCAGGATCCCGCAGGCGAACAGAGTCTCTTCCGTAAACGTCACTAACTGCGACGCGTTTCGCCCACTCCGGGCTTCATCAGGGCAGTGACGTCCTTGGTGTGGAGACTCTCTTTATACTAATCCCGCCCTCGGTTCCCATGGCTACCGGAGCACATATTGTTCAGGTCGGAAGGTATAAAATTCGAAAGCAGTGCCAGAGTAAAAAGGTGGCAATCAAGACCTTAAAACATTACATAAATAATAAAACTTGATATAAAAACAGAAGAAAAAGAGAGACAGCTTTTTCTTTATGGGTGTTAAAAAACGTCCCCTTATAAGTGGTTCTCTTTCCATATGTCCCAAAAAAATACACAATTTTACATGACCTGAAATATTTCTCATGCATATTATACTACATAATTGCAGTATCCCCATTCAATATATAAACCAACACAAAGATCAATATAAAATAAAAAATTAATAAAAAACAATAAAAGGAACGAATAAAAAACCAGGGAGCAGATATCAATTTTACAGCATTCATATATATCTGGGTCCCTTTACTTATATATATCACCAGCTCCTGACAGAAAACATAGGAAAAAGTGTATATTATTCAGGCATCAGAAAAAAGTATAATATTTACAGCTTGAATATAGAATGTTTTTAAAGAAAGTGATATAGTTCAAAATCAGCATTTAACCCTCTAGGGGCTAGGGTGTCAAGTTCGAAAATCCATTTCATTTCTGCCTGACCCAGACCTTTGATCTTATCCCCACCCCGCCAGTGTTTTTTAGGTTTTTCTATAGCTTTAAATTGTAATAGACTAGGGTCCTTATTGTGGGCGGTCAGAAAATGATAAGACACACTATGTTTTATATAGCCATTCTTGATATTTCTCACATGTTCCCCTATGCGTGTTTTAAGGGATCTAGATGTTCTCCCTATATAATACAACCCACATGGGCAACTTAACATATAGATTACTCCATTGGATTCACATGTGATAATTTCTTTGATCTTGTATATTTTATTCAAGCTGCAGCTGAGTTGAATATTCACCATAAAACATCACCTCATATGCCAGCAATTCTTCTGTGCCATTGTCTGAGGAAGCAATGGATAATAAAAATCCACCGAGGATATCCTAATATATCCTAAAACATTACTTTATGTTCCTGAAGAAACATCAGGAACTATTACAACAGCTACAATTTCTGGAATGGAATTGGATAACATTACGGCAATGCATGAAGTTACACTTACTGGCTGCTGATCATTTACTGTCATCTGACACTGAAATTGCAGACAACGTTATCATGTCAGATACAGACAAGATTTCTAATAATACAGAAATGAATGCCTATCATCAATGTCTCACTTTCTGAATCATTTTCTGCATCTGATCCAGTAGCACATGTTATTCCACCACTTTCTTTAGAAGATATATATCACACTGCATTGGTTTCCTTGCCTAATAGAAGTAGGAATATGGTTACTTGACTTTTTGCAGAAAACAAGAATATTCACTCTGTTGCATTACTTCCTGTGCCAGAAGAGAGCTTGTGTCCAATGACATCACTTCCTGTTCTTAGTAAGACTAATGAAAATGCTGCAGTGGACAGCAATGATGCTACTTCATCTGTTAACAATATCCTATCATTACTTGAAAGTGATAAATGTAGTAAACCACCATTGCATGGTGCAGGCACAACTATCCTTCCAGATGTGACTTTGGTTATTGATGACGATATCCATCCAAATGTAGACAAAATAATGTCACCTATTATATCACTCATTATTCCTGACAAGAATATTAATCCTACTCATTCTATTTCAACGTCTGCAGCTGAGAATGATATCCAACCTGTTACGTCACATCTTGTGTCAAGTAGTCGTCCTTTTTTATCTGTTATCGGATTGAACACAGGTATCTATACATTTTATGTAACAAGTCTTTCCCCCCATTACCACAAGCAATATTGTCACCTTTGATTTTCAACATCTTATCAAATTTGCCATTTTCAACAACAAGCATGGAGACCAGACCAGTCTCCTTAAAGGTATTTAATGGAGTTGAAGGGTCTGCTCAGTAAAGAGAGAATTGCAGTGAATTTCAAACTTAAAGAAACACTCCCACCAAAATATGAAAAGGTTTTATTTATTTATTTTATTTTGCATTGTCGATTTCAGATATGTCTTTTTTTTTTTGTTATGTGAGTTTATTTTATGAAATATTTTACTAAACAAGTGGCACTGGGCGCCTCCATTTTGTGAAATATAGTGTTTTTGGGTGCCACCCCCAGTGACTTTACAGCACTAGTATCTCACTTTGGATCTGGGGACACTGAATGCAGTCTAAAAGTCAGAATTCTGATCATAGACTTGCATTGCATTGAATTGGCTTAAAAGTTTAACTTCCCATCTCAATTCCCTTCAATTCTCTATTTATTAAGCAAACTTTTATATGATCTTAACATTAGTGCAAGAATGACTATTAATTAGAGAAATCAGGTTATGAGTGGCAGAGAGAGAAGCTATATTCTGATAGGCTTCTGGATTATTTAAACCAATTACAATGCAGCCAGCACAGGAATCATGATCACTTACATAATAATGCACAACTGTGGATACATTCATTACAACCTTGTCTGAAATACAATATAAATTTCCTGGAACAATTTAAAGAAAAATAAGCAGGTACCGGCATGGCATTTAAATATTCATTTAAACATATTCATATCTACTGCTCATAGAATCTGAATAAAGTTGAAGTATTCCTGCCTCTTTGCATTACATTACATTTTGCCATTTTCCTTACAGATACTCAAGCGCGTGTGGGAGGAATTATCTCATTGGCACATGAAGAAACATGCATGAGTCCAACTGCAGAAGCTCTGTCAAAAGGCCAGTTCGGAGATCCAGGGAGAAGAGATGAAAAAGATGTGAGCAAATAATTGGATTTACAAGGATTTCTTATGATAGGTTGTTCGGTTACATTACATTACCATTTATTTATATAGCGTCAACAATTTACGTAACGCTAGGTACAGAGCATAGACGGGAACTACATACTAAGTTAGACAAACTAGAAACAGACTGGTACATGAGGTAGAGAACCCTGCTCGCAAGCTTACAATCTAGAGAGAATGGGGTCCATAAGACACGTAAGGGGTTGAAGAGGCCAGAGGGATTGAAGTTGTAATAACAGTGGTGGGGATGGGAGGCACTAGGTGGGATAGGCCAAAGATCAATAGTGTGTGTTTCAGCTAGGTGGGTACTGCTAGAGGTAAAGTGACAGGTGATCTAGTGGGTTGGGTAGTAAGCTTCATTAAAGAGGTAGGTTTTGAGGGACTTTTTAAAATTTGAAAAGGAGGGAGAGAGCTGGATGCTCTACGGAAGGGAGTTCCAGTGAGAGGGAGCAGCTCGGCCAAAGCGTACGTGTATCGCTACTGGTCAGGAAAATGTGCCTGTGTACAATCTTTTTTTACCTGCCTTCCAACACAAAGAGAGGAGATTAACCTGATTAAACAGGATCATAACTCCGCCCCCTTGTGATGTAATAGTTACATTACCCTCCCATTCAATGCTGGTTTATGATCAGAATTTGACTTATAGACTGCATTCTGTGTCCCCAGCCCCAAAGTGAGATACTAGGGCTGTAAAGTCACTGGGGGGTGACACCCAAAAACACTATATTTCACAAAATGGTGGTGCTCAGTCACACTTGTTTAGTAAAATTTTCATAAAATAAACTCACATAACAAAAACAAAAGACATATCAACAATGCAAAATAAAAAATCTTTTCATTTGATGGTGGGAGTGTCCCTTTAAACTAAAATAAATTTTAGTTCCAGGTCTAAAATACCTTAAATAAATGAAAAAATAATGAGCTGAGTAATAGTGATGTGGGGCCACTATAGTCATGGATATTTAAAATACCATAGACTCATTGAACACTATAAAACATTAAAAGTCTAAAGTTAAAAATACTCCACAGATAAAACCACTCTTTTAGTTAAAAAGAAAAAAAATGTTGGTGCACTAAGCATGCTGCTTCAATTGAAAGATGTTACACATAGCACTTGAAAAATTTACATTGTGCCTCACTTAATACTGTATGTTTTCTTATGATCATTTCTAGAAAGCAGTGAAACTCCTGAACAAATTACAAAAATTATAACAAAGTTCTTCTTTAGATATTTCCCTTGCTGTTGTTGCTCCTTAATCATTCCGCCTTTGTATTTGTTTCAAATCTGATGTCATTCATCCTTCCTTTGGATTTGTTTCCAAAGTGTTGCTGTTCACTGTCCTTCTTAGTGATATGTCTCCAGTTAACTGCTACAAATTGCACAAAATACCCAAAGCTCAGTAATTACAGAATAGGCTCTACCTCTGCAGGTTCTGTCCCAACAGAACAGAGTGAGGGATTGGCTGGGAGAAGCCATAAAGATGAAGAAATGCCAGATGAGCTATTAAGTTTCTCAAAGACTACAGACATGCATCAAGCAGATAGAGCAACTTCTGACTAGTGCAGGTGAGTGATCAGTGGATATACATGCAGTAGTTTGGAGCAACAACTCACACTTCTGTACGCTTCTTTATTTTATTTTTTTACTTTGATCTCTTTTCTGTAATTTGTGTTTTCATGACAATGTGTTTCAGGCTATCATTCCCTGGTTGATGATTTGAGTGCTGGAGAGTGCTGGAGTTAAGGGCTGAGATGATGATGGAATGGATGGCAACCTAACACAACTTGATAATATTCCAGCAGGTAGAGAATGCAATATACATATACAGGAAATCCATTAAAATTATCGAAGGTCATCCAAAGGTCAATTAATAAACTGTTTCGAAATGTATAGTTACTGTTGATTACCATACTTTCTTCCAGGAACTTAGACAAGACTATAACAATAGTAATAGGTATGGCCAGTACTGCAAATAATGTAATTAGAGAGAAAGTAAAGCAGCTTCAGAGAAGGCCAGTCATGGAGTATTCCTTTAAAATAATTGGCACTTCTCCATGGATCAGTTCATATTTCCAGATCAGTGAGATGTTAAGAAATATCACTATTTATAAAACTATTATTTTAAATATTCTTATTTTTGTTTTCAGATTTGAATATATTGATTCTTCTCCTGTAAATGGAAGAATCATTGTTAAGTATTAAATAGCTAGAGCTGTTCATTTAATTACAGTTAACCCCTGAATGCCCATGCTGTGGTTCTGATTTCTCTATTTTTTTCTATGAGTCAGAGTTCTTTTAACTGTTGGGGGGGGGGGGGGGGTGTCTGAGATCCTATATTTTTATTTTTGTTCGCTAGTCAGTTGGGATACAAGGGTCAGTGTTAGTGTTGCACTAGTTGTGTACAATATTATTGGAAAAATAGTAATAAAAAAAAGTGTTTTCAAACTTTCCCTATTCTCATATGAGTTTTTGAATACTAAACTGTACATTATTAATATGTTTATGGTATCCAAAGAAAACTCTAACTGTCTTTTAAAAAACAACATATAACTTGTATGGGTATGTATTAAATGACAGAGAGGAAAACTACATTTTAAAAAAGCACATCTCAAAATTGAAAAATCAGCTCTGGTCATTGGCCCATGAAAATCCCTGGTCCTTAAAGGGTTAATGGAAGTAAGGCTGTTATTTTCTGCTTGTTTAACCCCTTAAGGACAGAGCCTTTGAAACATTTTTGTCCTTTCTGGACAATGGCTATTTTAACATTTCTGTGCTGTTTGTGTTTAGCAGTAATTTTCTTCTTCGTCATTTGCTGTACCCACACATATTATATATTGTTTTTATCGGGACAAAAAGGGCTTTCTATGGATGCCATATTTTTGATCATATCTTATCATATTATTAAAAAAAAATAATAAAATATGGTAAAAAAAAAAAAAATACACAAATTTCTTTGTTTTTATTTGAAACAACTTCTCCTCATCGACAATAGCGAACGAAAAAACATGCTAAATAGATTCTACTATTTCTCCTGAGTACAGGGATACCACCCATGCATAGGTTTGTTGGGTTGTTTGGGGGCTAAAATGCCAAATTTGTGAGGTGCAGTTTTTTGTTTTCCAACTTGAAATTTTTACATGCAGACAGCCTGCACCCATGTCCCATTTGGGACATATTTGAAACCAGCCAGTGTATTTTACCCCATCAACCCATATATTTTTTAAAAGTAGACACCCTAGGCTATCTCAAATGGTGGTATTTTAACACTTTCCATGCACTATTTCTACCACCAGCCTTTGTCAAAGTTTGTGGTAGTAATTTTTTTGTGTTTTTTTTTCACAAACCTTGTACTTCAGACATAAATTTACAGATTTTGGTATGTGTCACTGCCAAATAACACCCCAATAAGTGTTCAGAAACATCTCTTGAGTACAGGGATACCCCCCATGCATAGGTTTGTTGGATTGTTTGGGGGGTAAAAGGCCAAATTTGGGAGGTGAAGTTTTTGGTTTTCCAATTTGAAATTTTGACATGCAGACAGCCTGCACCCATGTCCCATTTGGGACATATTTGAAACCAGCCAGTGTATTTTACCACATCAACCCATATATTTTTTTAAAGTAGACACCCTAGGCTATCTCAAATGGTGGTATTTTTACACTTTCCATGCACTAATTCTACCACCAGCCTTTGTCAAAGTTTGTGGTAGTCATTTTATTGTGTATTTTTTCCCACATACATTGTACTTTAGACACAAATTCACATATTTCGGTATGTGTCACTGACAAACAATACCACAATATATGTTCAGCAACATCTCCCGAGCACAGGGATACCACCCATGCATAGCTTTGTCAGCTTTGTTGGGTGTTGAAAGGCTACATTTGAGAGGTGCGCTTTTTGATTTTCAAACTTGGAATTTGAACATGTAGAGCAAGGAAGGGGTTAATAGCTCTTATAAGAGCCTTTGTAGTACTGTACAAAAAAATTAACCCCTAAAAATGCACAGACAAGAAAAAAATTTCTGCTGTGCAGTGATCAGTGGCAGGGAAGGGGTTAATACACTACACTATACAAAGGGTATGGCTTTTATAAAAGCCCTTGGGACTCACAATTTTTTTAACATTTTATTTAATTTATTACAATTAAAAAATTACGTTATACAGATCTGTCTCTTTCCCTCACTAAAACTCAAGTGAGGAGAGGGAGGCAGATCCATATGGGTCAGAACAATATTTACCAATATTGATCGAACCAGACGAATGGTGATGCTCATCTGAGAAATCACCAAACCACCTTTGCCACTGATCGGCTGTTACTGATCGCTATACACGTGTTCAGACAGCTTCAAAAGGAATACACGTAATCCCCTAGTGGGTATAATTAACCCCTAGCGAGTCTGACAAAAAAAATGCTGATAGCAAAAAAAAAATCCTTCTGCGACTAGATTGCTCCATATGCGCTGCTTAGGCAGTGACCATATGCACTGCTTAGGCAGTGACCATATGTGCTGCTTAGGAAGTGATATACGGCAAGGAAGGGGTTAATAGCTCTTATTTAAAAAAAAAATTACGTTAAACGTAGTCCCCTAGCGGGTATAATTAACACGTGACGGGTGTAATAAAAAAGTTTTAAAAAAATTAAAAATGCTTCTGCAGCAAGATTGCTGCATTTGCGTCAGATCTCTGCTTAGGCAGTGATCTACAGCAAGAAAGGGGTTAATCTCTCTTAAAAGAGCTTTTTTTTATACTGTAATGAATTACAGTAAAAAAAATTAACCCCTAAAAAATGCACAGACAGCAAAAAATGTGCTGCTGTGTATGATCACTGCGTACACAGCGATCAATGGCAGGGAAGGGGTTAAATGGCTTTTATAAAAGCCCTTGGTGTTTAAAATTTTATTAAATATTTGTTTTATTATTTTATTTTATTTTTTTACTTTATCTGATCTGTCTCTCTCCCTTACTATAACTAGTAAGGTGAGGGAGGCAGATCAATACTTGTCAAAGGCAATATTTGCTAATATTGCCTTTGACAGTATGATAAGTGCTCATCAGAGCACTTATCATACATGCCTGCACACAGATCACATAGATCTGTTGTGCCGGCATCGATTGGCTCCCCCTAGAGCATCGGAAGTGAAATACTTTCACTTCCGATGCTCTTGCCATTAGAAGGGAAGCGCTGCCTGTATAGGCAGCGTTCCCTTCTACTGAGCCGATGGGGTCGCTCAGGAGAGCGACCACCATCGGCTCTGGGGAGCAGAACGGTGTTGTTAAGTGCCACTTTAACAACACCGGAGATGCTTAGAAAGCGAACGATCGTTCGCTTTCTAAGCACATGTGTGCAGCCGGCGCAGCCATTTTTAAATGGCTGCTACGATCACTCCGTGGAGTGATCGTAGCGCGCCCCTGCACTTTTGGGGGGTGTTGCACAATGCCTCTACCTAGAGGCATTGTAGCAACACCGTTAGAGTAAAGAAAGCGACCGCTGGTCGCTTTCTTTACTCAGTTTAGTGCATGACGTGCCAGGCACGTCAGCTGTCGGCAAGTCCTCGATTTGCCGTGACGTGCCTGGCACGTCATCTGTCGTTAAGGGGTTAAACATGATGCTGAATGAAATGAAATTGTTTTCATTGGTCTCCATCAGTATTGCAAACTTTACTAAAAAGAAACAATGAGAGGAAGTATGAGAAGAAGCCGCAGATTAGTGAGAACTTCCAGAATAATCACAGATCAACCTGGCACCAGACGAGGATGGCAGAAGACAGGTATGGAAGCATGCAGTGTGTACAAAATATAGACCCATGTGCTCTGAACATATACAGAAAAAGGTTGGAACATAGTGGGACAGGCAAAACAAACGGCACACTGCAATCAAGAGGGCCTCATATATATCTTAATATGTTACTCCTCTGAGTCAACATCTGATATGTACAGGGCCGTCTTTAATAGTGATTGGACCCTGGGCAAGCATTTGCTTGGGCCCCCTGGACCCTGCCCCCTCCCCTGCATGCAATCCCGCCGTCCATCGCAATGTTACCCCCCCCCCCCCCCCCACACACACACATATGCCATAATTGTTGTGCCATTCAGATGCCAGTAATATTGTTGCCTTTCAGATGCCAGCAATATTGTGCCATTCAGAGCGCAGTATTATTGAGCCAGTCAGAGCCCAGTAATATTGTGCCATTCAGAGCCCAGTAATATTGTACCATTCAGAGCCCAGTAATATTGTGCCAGTCAGATGCCTGTAATATTGTGCCATTCAGAGCCCAGTAATATTGTGCCAGTCAGATACCAGGAATATTGTGCCAGTCAGATACCAGGAATATTGTGAAATTCAGACCCCAGGAATATTGGGCCAGTCAGATACCAGGAATATTGTGAAATTCAGACCCCAGTAATATTGTGCCAGTCAGATGCCTGCAATATTGTGCCATTCAGAGCCCAGTAATAATGTGTCAGTCAGATGCCTGTAATATTGTGCCAGTCAGATGCCTGTAATATTATGCCAGTCAGATGCCTGTAATATTATGCCAGTCAGATGCCTGTAATATTGTGCCAGTCAGATGCCTGTAATATTGTGCCAGTCAGATGCCTGTAATATTATGCCAGTCAGATGCCTGTATAGCCCCCCCCCCCCTTCCCTAGTACTTACATGAACCCTCTTCGTGTCCCCCGCCGGATGTCTCCTCCGTGCAGTCTTCCCTCTTGCACGGAGGAGAGAAACAGTCACCGGATGTGACGCAACGTCACATCCGGCGTCAGTTTTTTTTTTTCCGGTCGTCTCATTCATCGGATGCGGCTTGCCGGAAAAAAGCGTTCACAAGCGCAATGCGCTGTGAACGCGGCAAGCAGGGGCTGGGGGCCCACGGGACAGCTGCCTTGGGCCCCCCAGGAGTAACTGGGCCCAGGGCAGCTGCCCCGTTTGCCCCGCGTTAAAGACGGCCCTGGATATGTAATAAGATTTGATAGTACATTACACACACACACATATATATATATATATATATATATATATATATATGTGTGTGTGTGTGTGCCCATATAAGGTCTGGATTTGTGTGGTTTAGGACAGTAATGTTATGGACAAGAGTAGCTGGTAGTTAATATTCTGGTATTAATTTAAACAAAGGATACTGTTTACCTGATATTAGGCCCAGCAGACATGACTGAAAGTCGTACTTTGAGTAGATTTTCAGTCTATGTAATGTTATTTTGAACCCTCAAAAACGTGCTGAATTGCCTTGAGGGCCTCATTTTTATTGGATATTTGATATCACATTGTAACTTCCTCTAACCTCTTCCACTATTTATTTCAGAGATCTTCCTGCAGACACAGTGCTTGGTAACTGCACATCTCATGATTATCCAGTAAGTTTGCAGCATTAGGGAACTAATTAGAATACAAGAGAACTTCCAGCACAAGTGAGACCAATGAAAACCATTAATAGTGAGCCAGTCACCATTTCATCCATGTCATGTTTGCCAGGGTAGGTATTCTTGTTAATCTTATGAAATGAGGATTGTTGCTGTTTTTCATACAGACTAAGAGATCTCTCACCAATGAATCGAAAGATTTTCACATATGATGTTCACCCATCATGATGCATTTTACAGAAAGCAGCACAGTATGGAAGGATTTCCCTTCATGTATACCAGGTAAAATCAGCTCTCTGTACAATGCTTGGTGCTATTATTTATGTATTTAGTTATAAAGCATCACAGTATTACACAGCACTGCACAGTGGGTAAACAAAACATACAAATGATTTGTCTTTTTTTTTTTTTAAATAAACGGCCACGTATAGTATGCCTAGTATGCGGTAAAATGTAGCTAAATATGACAGTGACACGAAGACCATCTCCTGCATGACATTGTGAGCTATCCGCAATTTAATTGCAGAGGAAGAGATAGAGTTGGGTGAAAGTTGTTATGAAATATCACTTCTGTTGCACTGTTACTTAACTGCCCATGGAGGCTAAATTACACTTAGATCTAGGGTTAGGATTAGCAGAAGGGTCATTTTTAACATTAGAGTTAGCATAAGTGTTAGATCTAGGGTTAGGATTGGTGTCAAAAGGCAAAAAACAGAAACACATGTAAACATGGCATTTTTTTTTTTTAGTAAATTATGTGATATGATGAATATAATGTTATCCAAAGATAGTCCTTCTTATCCCTATACCTCTAATTTGTGTGGGTACAGTAAATAAGAGGAAAATAACACAAACACAAACACCACAGAAATGTTAAAACAGCCCATTATTAGATCTGTCTCTTAAGTTGCTATAAAGAACTTACTTAAATACAGTAATAAGTAACATTATCTGTTGTATCAGGACAAGTAGATTGGGCTACCATTATAGTCCTATGGACGAGTATTTAAAAAATAAATAAAAGTCCTCATCCCTGTACCATGAAGGAAATATCGTCACTCTGGGTTCCGTATAAATCTTGTATTTAATGTGAAAACAAAGGGATCAATTCACTAAAATGTTAGGGAAGATGAGTTGAGGTCAGATTAATATTTCATCTCACCATTTTACCTATACATTGTGCAGGTACAAACCTGGTGAATGTCTCCCCTATAATAAAAACAGGTTCATATAATATAGTAATACAATACTTCATGGCCATGAAAACATGCACGGTCAAAGCTAGTTTGTATACAGTTCCTGATAACATACTGATATCTTGTTACAAGTAAAATATTAGTATTATTTAAGATTTGAGTCAGAAGCCGGAACTGCACACCATGCAGTGGACCCACTGACAATGTGACTGATGTAAACAGTCTTGTGGGTTGATGGAGCATGGTATTCCAATAGGTAGCAATGTCCTGATAAAAGCAAAACTAGGAATTGCAGTTTAATAGTAATCCAGGCTGTCATCAGAAAAATGGGAAGCCAAGATCAAAACAGGAGCCTCAGGAGACAGGAACCATGGTAATTTTGAGAGCAGGAAATAGTATTGTGGACAATAGCATAATTGAACACTAGTCTAAGAAAGCTGAAGATGGCTGTAAGGCGCTATGTCACACACTACACGTCACATAGCTCCCTGACAGTCACTCTTACTTGTTTTTTTAAAAGGGGGGCGACTGCCTGCCCATAAATGCTCCTCCCTCAGAATGACCTCCTGCACCATGCGTATCTTGGCATCCAGTCTGGTAATTGAGGTGTACAGCAGAAGAACCATTCACTGCAAGAGGTGCTATGTTTTTATAGTCTAATTTCTTAGACACACACTATGTTTTAAAGTATTACAAGACAACGTGTAAATGTCTAGCACCTATTACTGGACTTTGTACTGGTGGTTCAAGGAGCATCAAATCGAGGAACGTTTTCTGGGATACCTCTTTCATGAAGAGACATGAAGTATCTGTGGCTGTTCAAAGTCCTTTGGTTTGTGAAATTAACTTTTCCTGTGAATCTTCCCCCAGCAGCAGTATGAATGTCCAAATATCAGAGGAGAATGGAGAGACAGTATAAGGCTGTGAGCAGCGAAACAAGACAACAAGTAGAACTGTGGGCCAAATAATAACTTATCTTTAAAGGAGTTGAACAGTTTTACAGAGGTGTCAGGCATAATGACACACTCATCTGTCTCTTTAAGGGAAGGTAGCTCAATCCCTAACCACAATGCCCATCTTCTGCACAGACATCTGTAACAGCCAAGGAATATGAGGCCATTTTGCAGGATCCTGTGGTGCAAACACAGTTACATCATGGAGTTCCAAACATTGCTATACAAATTCAGTAGTCCTTTCATGAAACTCTAATCATCAGATCATCAGTAAACCTTCATGTTTTTGGGGAACATGTGTTTTTATCATGTAAAAAATCGCCCTAATCTGTGTATCTCAGTTATAAGAGTGTTTACAAAACAACATTTTTCTATTGTTATTGCCTGTGAAATCTTTACAAGAATGAATTCCTCTAAGAGAGGATGATATTAATGAGGTCCACTGTATTGTATTTTCTCCCAGAATATATGATCCCTGAATCCCATATCCATGGCTGCATTTTATATTTTTCAATCTCATTTCATCCATTTCTAGCTTGGGCGTGTCTGAGAAACGCAGGCAGACGTTCTTTCAGTATAAAGCTTTTCAGGAAACAAAATGGAGTTCCAGCTGTGCCCCAGAAGACCAGGTACAAAATGGCACCATAATTAAGTAAAGAGCAGCACACCCATAGATGAAAAATACAGAAAATACTTTATTATTTCGCAATACAAATAAATGCTTAAAGAAAACACTTTCTAAGAGAACAATAGCATGTAAGTAATGTCCAACAAGAAAATGCACTGGTAATGCAGATATATGAATTACATAATAACACAATAACAAGAAATGTAAAAAAAAAAAAAATACATATTCAGTAACTTTCTGGGTAGGGACAAAGGTTTAGACAAAAAACAGGACAAAAAACCCAACATTTTGGCTAATAACCATTGTCGATAGGCATCCTCAAAATGGCACCATAACTAGAAATGATATCCAGTTCTTCCATTTACTGAGTCTGTCACCATATAGAGTTCAAAGTGTGAAAATAGAACATAAACGCAGATGTATGCATTTTATTAGATGAATTGCAAGTTAAAGCATACGTTTAGAGAAAATGTTTGTCAATGTGAAAAAATCTCTCTTAATTAATATTTTTTTCCATTCTGCTGACACAATAGGGTTCATTTTAAGAAATGTAAATGTATAATAAATATGTATAAGTAATTCCTATACATTTACCTGGTTCACCTGCTAGGACTTCTATCAACTATCCATGCTTGAGAATATTAGTGAGAAGCCCTGCACCCAACACACATGGATTTTGAGAAAAGGAGTCATCTGCTGAGATATTATTTTTATTAACCCCTTAATGATGTTAGGACGTACTATGCCGTCCTGACTTTAAGTGCCTTAAAGTCGTTAGGACGGCATAGTACATCCTGTATTAAACAGCTCATCGCGGCTCCCCACGATGAGCTGTTTTCGGATCCCGCTGCAGGCACTTGCTGATCTTCCGGGTTCGGGCACGCCTCCGTGACGTCACACGTGACGTCCGGTGGTCTCACAATTTTTTGGGCTGGCCCAAAAAATATCCATTCACACATTATCTTATTAAAGGAACATTATACATTGTCCACAAAACATTATACATTGTTACAAAACATGCCCCGGTCTTTGTTGGTAAACCCGATGTGTATCTTAACAGATACATGCAGATTTACTAACTGCTGTGTCTCACATGCAAGACACACCAGTTCCTGGTTGTTGCGTGCTGACAAACGTCAGTTCGCACACAGCCAATCAGAGCAGGGGCTCGGATAGTTAAGGTCCCCCCCCTGCTGATCCCATGCAAAAATCGAGGGTCTCTCTCTGCACTAGCAAAGATAGCCAGTCACCGACCAGACGACTGTCTGCTTCCTACGGAAGCATGGCAGCTGTCGGTCAGAGGATAAACTAGCGTGTACTATTAAAAGTACATGCCAGTTTATCCTCCTACTAGGGACAACTAACTTTTCACTTGTGCTTCTATATTGGAAGAACAAGTGAAAAATAAAGTTTAGTATCCCTTTAAACTATTGCCTACCTCTCTTTGTGTATTTTTTTGATCAGGTTAAAGAAAGCCTTACATGTCATGGCAAGGCCTGAAGTCCAGTCCCTAAGGAGTGGAATATCATGCATACCCACAGGGAGCTGAAACCTTTAGTAATAACTCCCAAACTGTTGGAGATGGATGTGCACAGGTACTTGTGCCATGAGTGCTGGTGAGTGCAAACAAGGTCAAAATACAATAATGGCCTAATGTAACTAGAATAATGAATTATACCATTAATCTTTTATGAGCCTTAAAATCTATTCCGGATTGTGCACAGGTGTCCTGCCTGGCCAACACACAGCTCACTTCTAACTGTAAAAAAACCTCTATTTCAACTTAAATAAGCCAAAAACAGAGATTTACAAGGAGCACAGGAAAAGAAAGGATTTCTCTAAATATATAAAACGAAGTATAAATCTATAATGCTATCAGAAGAACATATAAACCAAAATTCTAGTGCAAAAAATACATATATGATTGCAAAGGAGGGTGACAGAAAAATCAACGATTTGTTGATACTTATTTGGACAAAATGTACTTAAAATGTTTCAGTGGTGTCTCCTGTTTATGATATCACCTGTGGCTTGATATTTAAATACATCAACTACTTTCAATGGAAAACTAGGGTTATGTATTAAAGTCATTTCGGGGCCAACATTCTAAAAGTGATGAGCAGGAACATTCCCTTGGTTTCCATGGTGACTGGACCACTTTTAGAACCTTGATTCACAATGGAGCTTTATACATTATCCCCAATGTTGCAGACATAGGAAGCACTTGAGCCAGGAGAATGAGATCATAATTCTCTATTTCCATGTCAATAAATGTCATGCTTCTGCTCACTGAATACCATCTATTTTTCCTTTTGTACAGTGTGATGTCACAGCTCCAGGATTCGGCTTCCAGTTTCTCGTTAAAATCCTCTACTCCTTTGCGAAGCTAGGTGTCTGGCGTTTATCACCTTTTCCTGTATTGTAAATATGGAGCACAAGAAAACAAAGGATGTTCACTTCAGAAGGAAACTAGCATTAGAACATGCAATATAAAGTGTACAAAAAAAATGATTTAATCAAAATAGATTTTTTGGAGTTAAAAAATGCGTTAAAAATGCCGGTAACACATTGGCTTGAGGCCAATGTTAAGTCTTTGGCGACAACAGCATGGACAGTATGTTTTTATCTCTCTTATATACTATGATATGAAGGTTTAGTTTTTAGATCTATGGTGTCAATGAAGATCATCTAAAATCAGCAGGTGTATTGCTTTTTTGGTTCCCACTTTTTAAACTTTGATTTCTCCTCATAAATAAGACCAAATCATTACTCCTATCTGCAATAAATAAATAAAAATATTGTTGCATGTTTTTTCTGTCTTATTTTCACTCATGCTTATTCCCAGGAGAGCCTTTTTTGTCTTTTAACATTTTGTTTAATCTAAAAAGAAAAATGGGATTTTCCTTATGCTTTTCCAGCCGATGTGAAACAGGAGGGGGCAGTGGTGAGCAGAGGGAAAGTGTCTTTTTAATGGACATAATGGACATATTTAATTAAATATTCTCAGATCTCACTAACTCTTGAAAACACCTGTGTTTTTTGTAATATACCTCATTAGCATTTTTTTTTTTACCATATATTCAAAATTTACTCAGTAATGGATTTACATGTGAGCATCGCCTACACACAAGTACTAAAGGCGTCTTTTCATTCCCACCCACAAATAAATGATACACATATTATCAATACCAAGTATGATTGCTTATTGTGATAAGAAATAAATTAAATACAGACACAAAACATTTATTTGTTATTTTAACAAACATATTGTTTGTCTTCGGCACATGCATAACTATACATAACACATAAGTCTTCATTATAATATATTTGTTTTTAGGAAAACTATTCTGTAGCTATTATGGATTAACCCCTTCAGGACCAGGGATTTTCTGGGCCAAGGACCAGCACGATTTTTCTATTTTTAGTATGTAGTTGTTGAAATGTAATTTTCCTTTCTGTCATTTAACGCACCCACACAAGTTATATGTTGTTTTTTTAAAGGACGGTTAGAGCTTTCTTTTGATAACCTATACATAAAAATAATCTATAATTTAGTATTAAAAAAATACATATAAAATAGGAAAATTTCAAAAATAAAAAAGTTTGTAAAAAAACAAGATGATGGTAGGAAGAAAACTGATCACAGTAACAAACTGTAATCAGCAAGGCAAGGACTAAAAAAATATTTTCTTCAGTAAACGTTTTTTTTCTTCTACACTCTCTGTGCTTCACTATAAGTATATGAAGCACAGGGTGTGAATTAGGGGCAAAGTCAGTGTGTACACATTGACTTTGCCAACTAATTTGTATGTTATCACAATCACATGCCCGGGCCCAGGAGCTTTGCCTCGGGTATGAGGCACATTCTTAGACATGGGCATCCGCAAAAAAAATGTCAGGGGAGGGCATAAGTTTACCGTCGTCCATGCTGCGCCTCTTTTTGACAATGTTATAAAGTGGAGGAACTTAGTCACTATCAGTGCAGCATGCAAACGGTTGATAAATGGTGATGCTACAGCATCACTCTGCCAATTAAAATATGCAACAGTCGGTTTGCCTATTAAAATATGCCACTGTATATAAAAAAAAAAACATCCCAGCGACGAGGGCACCATGCGGGGCACACAGGGGTGCCAGGTCTGATTTCCTAGTTTCCATAGTGACCTGGCGCCCGTGGTTTGTCGAGCCCTACATTAAATTATTATTTTGCATTAATATGCCAAAGCCAATTTTCCCATCAGTTTGCCAGTATTATTTTGCCATTAATATGCTTGTGTTGTTTTATTAAGCCACAGCTAATTTGCCCAATAATATGCCAATATTATTTTGCCCAATACTAGGGCCGTGTTATTTTGCCATTAATAAGCCACAACCAATTTGCCCAATAATATGCCAGTATTATTTTGCCATTTAATATGCCAAGATTTAGCCTTTCAATATGCCAGGATTTTGCCTTTCAATCTGCCAGGATTTTGCAATTTAATAGGCCAGCATTATGCTCATTATATTCCTCCCTCCTCCCCCCTTTCCCAGTACTTACCCCCTTGCTGTTCTGTTTCCCGATTGTCTCCTCCGTGCAGTATTCCCTCATGTACGGAGGAGCGAAACACAGACACTTGATGTGACGTAACGTAACGTCACCGGATGTAACGTTACTGCCGGCTGCTGTCCCCATGACTGTCTCCGTGTGAGACAGTCATATGGGCAGCGGCCGGGGGCACTTTTTTGTTTTTTGCCCATGGTCCTAGACCCGTTACAGACATGTGCAACGCCAGCCTAACTACATGATGAGCGTTATAAGGTTGCTAATGCTGCGGCTCTTATGATGAGTTAAAGCGTCATAAGGTCGCAAAGGGGTTAAGGGGCAAACAGTGATCATTGTTGACCATATTTGCATTTACCTACCCAGAATCCCGTGCAGTGGTGCTAGCACTGTGAATGTGTGATTTCTGTGGGGGAAGCAGGCCTTCTGTTTGCTTGGTATGTGTAAATTTGTGTGTGATAAGCCTTCTACTATCCACTGAATTTCAGGTTGAGTGGTTTATCCACCATCTTTACCCCGCCTTCGCTTTAGATATTATACTAGTTAAAAAATAACCAGTAGATGGCAGTATACAATTATAAATTCAACATACTGATTCTGATAGGACTGTCTTGAAATTTTGGCGCTAGACCTGCAAATAGAGGAAACAAGTAGAATTAAAATTATTATACTCGGTGTACTGCCATTTATTTATATTTATTTTTAATCAAGCAGATGACGTGGCACACCTTGTTAAACGTTATATAGATATATATCTAGATTTTCTGTTTTTTCAAGTGTCTTTTTCGTGATACCTGATTCAGACAGTTATATCTGTATAATGTGTACTATATTCGGTGGCTAGAGAGAACGTTCCCTTGCTGCTGTCCAGTTACTTTTTTATTTTAATTTTCGCCATCTAACATATCCACATAAGCGCAGCACGGACAAGGATCCATGCATTAGTAGAAACCACCCCTTGTGCTCAGCGCTCTTTAGTCGTGCCGGGTGTCACTTTAAGACATGAAGCACGGTACAGATAGGCTCTTGTTGAGTTGAATTGCAGTCACCTCTTTTGGCCTTTTTGTATGTTGGCCTTCTAAATACTGTATAATGTCCATTCATGGGCCCGCAGTGCTTCAATTGGGTCCCAAAGTAGTTATGCAGATAGTGCTGGGTACTGAGCTGTGCTGACATTATAATAAATTATATAGCTCTCTTCCTGTAGATCTATTCGACCTGAGATCCCTGTCCCCTCCACACTGATGTATCAGTCTGTCTCATATGCCATGTATCAGTCTGTCTTTTACTCTGTGTCTGTCTCATTTGCCAGGTATCAGTTTGTCTCAAATGCCATGTATAAGTCTATATGTTTTATATGCCATGTATCAATCTGTCTCTTACACAGAGTCAAATGCCATGTATCAGTCTGTCTTTTACTATGTCTGTCTCATATCCCATGCGTCTGTCTGTCTGTCTCTTAGTCTGTGTCTATTTCATATTTCTTCAGATTACCCACTGAATCTATTACCGTATTTGCTCGATTATAAGACAAGGTTTTTTTTTTTCAGAAAAAAATAATCGAGGTCGTCTTATAATCTGACCTCAAATTGAGGTCAGACTATAAGACAGGGATACAGGTCCCCCGCAGAGCTGCAGGGGACCTGGATCTCCCTCGCTAACAGCCGGAGGATGTCTGCGCGATGAGCGCAGACTCCCCCTGCTGCTGCCCGGCACGACCGCTGGGACTTCAATGATGAAGCCAGCTTCAACATAAAAGTCCCGGCAGAAGTGCTGGGCAGCAGCGGAGAGTATCTGCGCGTATCGTGCAGACATCCTCCGCTGCCCCGCTTACCACCAGGAGAATCGGGCAGCCGGGGGATGTCTGCACGATAGTGCAGACATCCTCCATGCTGCCCGACACTGCCGTCTATTATGACGGACCAGCTGTACGTCATAATAGACGAAGTGTCGGTCAGCATGGAGGATGTCTGCAGGTATCGTGCAGACATCCCCTGGCTGCCCCCACTAGCCACCAGGGAGCAAGAAACAGGTGAGGGAGGGGGGGGCAAGGGAAAGAGAGAGGTAGCATTGGCACAATTGAAATCAAAACAAGAAATGCATTTTTTTGATATCATAATTTTTTATTAAAAAAGCAATTTACGGGGGCGTGTCTGGACAGGAGCCGATACTGGACGCGTATTAGAGGAGCTCCCGCATGGCCGACGGATAACTTATGCGTACAGACGACAAAATACCCTTCAACTAAGCTAAAACGCTTGGCAAAATGTCACAACACCGACACTCTCGCAAACAAGAGAAACTGTTGAAGTTTCTGGCGCCTAAAGAGGCTAAAAAGCAACTCAAACTTACCAGCGGAGGTATCCAAGATGGCGGACACAGTGAAGTGGAAGAGGAGGAAGCCACCGACGGAGATGAAATGGAATCGACGATCTCGGCTCCAATGACGGTGCCTATGGAGGAGATAAAAAAAATGCTGACAACCCTGCGGACCCAAATAAAGGGTGATATATCAGACCTCACGACGGAATTCGCCAGGGAGATGAGAGAACTGGGCGAAAGAACTGCAAAAATGGAAACGAAACTAGATGACCTAGTGGACCACCAAAACGACATGCAGGATCGTCACGCCAGGCTGGAAGAAGACCTACGAGCTCTCAGGGATAAGGTCGGGGATCTGGAGGACCGCTCAAGGAGGAACAACCTCCGTATCAGAGGCATCCCAGAGGAAGTCCTACCGGCACAGCTGGGAGACTGGGCCCAAGGCCTATTTGCGGCATTAGTGCCCGACATTAAAGGTAACGAAGCCCTGGTGGACAGAATACACAGGCTTCCTAAACCGAAGAATCTACCACCGGAGACCCCCCGTGACACAATCCTGCGTCTACATTTCTTCCATTTTAAAGAAGCAGTCATGAGTGCCAGCCGCACAAAGAAAGATCTACCGGGCCAGTATGCAAAGATCCAGATCTTTGCTGATCTGTCACCACACACCCTACAGCAGCGCAGACTGTTCCAGCCGATTACGGCAGCCTTGAGAGAGGCAGAAATAAAATACAAGTGGGGCTTCCCGGTCAAAATCCTGGTTTCAAGACAAGGATCAACCACAATCTTTCGTACCCCAGAAGAAGGCGTTCTGTACCTCAAACAATGGGCCATAGCCATTCCGGAATTGGAACGTACTAAAAGACAACGTCTGACCAGAGACTGGACAGCAGTCGCCGGCTCATCCCGACCCCAAAGCAACTGAAACCCGAACGGTTACTGAAATTTACACGTTGGACAAGGACAGAGTTATCTAGTACCTTTGTAAAACTTTCCTACTGTTTCGCTATTATTCCTATCCGCTGGGACTGATAAGCCCCAAGTCAAGGGAGTTCTTGAAGTTCTGGAGCAAGACTAAATGGGGCAGACCAATCACATCGCAATTGTAATACCACTCACAACATAATAGATGTTTGTATGTCTGCAGCAGATTGGGGTCAGTTTGGTTTGTGGGTGATTCCCCCCATTTTGGGCTTCCGCAGGCTAAATTTGCAAGAGCATGCCCCAGCCATTAACCCATGCCCGCTAATTTCATCGCCTGGAAGAAATTATGCGACTATAATAGTTAAATTAAGTTTGCCACCCCCCCATTTGTCGGTGTCCTGGGATGTGATCCCCGAAGGGGACTTTTAGGACCTAAGAGTCCCTTGTACATATATTGCCGGATTATAAAAAAAAAAAAAAAAACGCATAAGGAATAACAATAATGCGTGGCAATAGTTAAATAGAACCCTACTACAAACTAAACGGTAATTTTGCACGCAATTCCTCTTAGACAGAGTTCCCCGTTCACTCCAGAGCAGTAGGTCTAAGTTGCAGAGATGCCGAGTCAGTATTTAAAGCCCTCGAAGGAGGGACACGCAAAGGTATACCCACATCTGAAGGGTATGGTATACCCATAGTTAACAAATCAGTATCTGTGGGCCATGTTGGTTTTTCCCACGAGTTTGGTTGATTGTGCAAAGCACCCTGTGCCCTGCCACGGCAACCCCCCCTCATCTGGGGATGGGTGTAGTGCATACATGTGTATTGTCAATGATTTACATGGTTTTTTTAGCACTATGGTTTGTTAGGCCCATATCAGGCCTTTTCCATTTCTATGTCTTAAATTATGTGATTTTTATTTTCTTTTTCTGTTTTTTATATCCTTTCTGTTCTAGATTTTTTAGTTTCCCTGGTGTGTTTTATTTTTTATTCCCCGGAACGAGATCCCAGAATCCGCATTCCGAATCACTATCCGTCAAACAAGACAACAAAGAAGATGGAGCTTCAAGCACTCATCTGTTCTTCAATGAAGCCTGGAGAGGTACAAAATTGCTAACCAGAGGGCTAAGGCCCAATTTCATACGGGCTGACGTGAGTAATATTTTAAGGTTTTACCACCTAACACTGAGCCATTCTCAATGAAGGGGAAGGAGGAAAAAAAAAAAAAAAAAAATTTTTAAAATGTGGATTGACTGCCCAAAGCTTTTAACCCCTCCACAGAAATGTCGATAAAAATATTGTCAATCAATACTAAGGGGTTGAATTCCCCCCACAAACGCAGACTGTTATTCCAAGAAGCTACTAAGGCCCGTGCACAGATAATCTGCGCACAAGAAACACACTTCGCATCAGGCAAAATACCTAAAGTATCTACCAAATCATTCCCCGTAGTCTTCCACTCCTCTTCGGCTCAGAAGAAAGCAGGGGTATCTATCTGGTTCCATAACTCTTTAAACTTCAATTTAAATAAAGTTAAACATGACCCGGGGGGTAGGTTCTTAGTAATAGATGCTACCATAAACAATCTCCCATACGTTATCATAAATCTCTATGCCCCAAACTCCAATTCCGTAGCCTTTCTTAGGAAATTCCTGAATCATAATCCTATTCCACCGAATGCAGCAACAATTATATGTGGAGATCTCAATTCTATAGCCGATCCCCAATTAGATTCCACCTCAACACCGTTAGCTAAATACCTATGTACTCTAAAGTCTCAAGGCCACAAGTTTCAACAGATGTTGAAAGAGGCCAGATTATATGATGCGTGGCGGGTGCACAATGGAACTATGAAAGACTTCACATTTTTTTCCAAGATCCACTCCACGTACTCTAGAATAGATTACTTTCTGCTAGATAAAAATATTTTACAAAGGGTAGTAGACTGCACGATAGGGACAATAGAATGGTCGGATCACGCCCCCATTTTCCTTACTTTATCAGAGACAGTTCCTTACAGAGGTAATGGTTCCTGGCGTATTAGTGATTATCTCCTTACTAACCAGGCTACAAAAGACAGGACAAGGCTCAAATTAGAAGAATATTTTAAACTAAATGACTCACCAGAAATTAGGTCGGAATCTTTATGGGAGGCCCATAAGGCAGTCATCCGAGGGCATTTGATTGCCTCAGCATCCTATGAAAAAAAAAAGAGAGAATTAGAATTGAACTCACTCACAGCCCAACTCCATGTACTGGAGGCAACAAATAAAGTCAAGGTGTCCCCATCGAGAAATTCCCAAATTACAGACATTAAAAATAAGATCTCAACCATTCAGTTATTCCGCACCCAAATGCAACTCCAAAGGCTTAAACAAAATTTTTATACACATGGAAATAAAGCTAGCAGATTGATGGCAAATAGATTAAAAAAAGAAGATGCAAAAAAAGCGATCCCGCACCTAATTTCACAACAGGGTACCAAAATCCAAAATCCAGCAGAAATCCCAACTGTTTTTGCTGACTACTACTCCTCTTTGTACAACCTAAAAGTAGACCCGGCCACCCACCAACCCGACCCAGTCCAAATAGATGAGTTTTTAAAGAAAATAACATTACCCCAAGTAGACCAGTCTTGCCTGGTTAAACTTACAGCACCCATATCAGAGCAAGAAATAATAGATACAGTTAGATCCCTCCCCAGGAATAAAGCCCCGGGCCCGGATGGGTTTTCAAATTTATATTACAAAACGTTCATTGAGCAACTTGCACCATATTTGGTAAAAGTTTTCAAAGCATGCAGTTCCCAGGGAGCATTTCCCCCATCAATGCTACTAGCTCATATTATCACGATCCCCAAGGCAGGGAAACCACCAACTTCTTGTCCTAATTTCAGACCCATCTCCCTGTTAAATACGGATGTTAAAGTATATGCGAAAATTCTGGCCAATAGGGTGAAAGGAATTCTGCCATCTTTACTGCATTATGACCAAGTGGGGTTTGTCCAGGGCAGACAAGGTACGGATAATATTCGCAAGATCATTGATGTAATTTCACTGATACATAAACAAAAAAACCCTAGTCTTCTGTTGGCCATAGACGCTGAAAAAGCTTTTGACTGCCTTCACTGGCTATACCTAGAAAAAGTTCTTGTAAAATTTAATTTCCCCCTAGAATATATCAAAGCGGTTATGGCCCTATACTCCACCCCTTCGGCAAAAGTTACTTACGCAGGGTTCCAATCTCAATCCTTTAACATTTCCAATGGTTCCAGGCAGGGCTGCCCGCTTTCTCCCTTACTATATGTGCTAGCACTGGAGCCCTTAGCAGAAAGTATAAGATCCCACCCATCAATTACGGGCATTCCATACACACCAAACAGAGAGGTAAAATTGGGGCTGTTCGCGGACGATATATTAATAATGGTTTCCAACCCTTCAGAGTCGCTTCCCCATCTCCAAACGACCCTTAATGTATTTAGCAAAGTATCCTACCATAAAGTGAACAGTGCCAAAACACAAGCCCTCCCAATAAATGTACCCCGAAAGGTATTAGCTAAACTTAAATCGGAAAACGGGTTTGAATGGCGGACGGACAGTATTTCGTATTTAGGGATGCAAATTACAAAAGACCCCTCCCGCCTCAGGGCTGAGAATCTCGACAAATTATGGTTGGTAGCCAAACAGAATATGTCATCATGGTCCCCCATGTACCTAACCTGGCTAGGCAGAATAGCTGCAGTCAAAATGTCAATTTTACTGAAACTTTTATATGTATTCAGGTCTCTTCCGGTCTCTATCCCACTTAGTACTCTAAATAATATCCAATCAGACATCAACAAATTTATTAATGCCCACAAACCTACCAGAGTTGCGAACAAATGGCTTAAATTACCAGGCGAACAGGGGGGATTGGGAATACCTTCTATAGTTCAATATTACCAGGCAGCACGTATGGCCCAAACCATGCTAGTTCACTGCGACCCAGGAGTCATTGCTTGGGTGGACATAGAAGACTCACAAACATTCCCGCATAGAGTCGCAGAGACTCTGTGGACTCAGAACATAATGACAAAAAAACCAAGCAGCGGGCTCCCAAGCACGGGCAATTCCCTGGCTATCTGGAAATGTTATGCGAAAATGATTCCCGAACTAACAAAATTGACAGTAACAACCCCTATCCTCAGCTTGGAAGGGATAGTGCCTGACCTAAATATGTTGCACTGGAAGGAAGCAGGAATCCGATACTTGGGGGACCTATTTCACAACCACAAATTAAAGTCATTTTCAGACCTCAAAGATGAATTCCATTTATCAGACAAAGATTTTTTCAAATATCTCCAAATCCGACATGTTATGGCTGAGTCCCCTAACACGTTGAATGCACCTCTCCACACCCCACACAAAATAACGCAAGCCTGTTTAAAAGTGCCTCACATAACAGGCGCCTTGTCTCTCTGCTACAAATCTTCTCAAACGCCTACTCTGTTAGTGGAGATGCCCTTCATTGTAGCATGGGAAGCGGAACTGAAAAGCCATCTACCCCCGTCTTCATGGAAACAAGCAATCACCTTTCCTAAAAAGGTCTCCCACAGCGCAAACCATGTCGAACTCACGAAAAAAATATTATACAGATGGTATCTGGTTCCTACCAGACTGGCTAAAATGTTCCCCTCATCATCTTCTAATTTATGCTGGAGACAGTGTAACTGCCTAGGCTCTATGCTACACATTTGGTGGGATTGCCCTGGAATTACTTACTGGTCTAAAGTTTTCGACATTGTTACGGAATCTATAAAACTTCCTATCCCCAGAACTCCGGAGGTAGCATTACTCCATGTCCTTCCGAGAAATATCAACCATGCACAGAAAGTACTACTAGGACAGATATTATTGGCGAGTAAGGTTCTTATAAGTCGACGATGGAAAGACCCGGATGCACCTGGGGTGACGGAGCTCTATAACCTGATAACACACAATTTGATAATGGAACGAATGTTCTATGCTTCCACAAACCGGTTGCAGAAATACCAGGACATTATGGATTTGTGGGAGAAATCCCCTAAGCAACTGAAGTGAGGCCAAAGGAATACTCCTCCACCAATTGGGATCTCGTACCTCCCCCCCCCCCCCCAATTCCTTTTAGTTTTTGTTTTTTATTTTATTTCTTCTCCTGTGTGTCTTTCTGTAAGTCTTGGTTATTTATTGATCACAGAAAAAAAATTGGGATACAATGTGCAGTATTATTACGAAGGGAAAGTCCCACTATAAGGTTCCAGTGGAAAGATTGTTTTTTGTTATGTAATGATAGAAGGGTACTGGATCGTAGTGTACATGTTTACATTTGTTTCCACTATGGTGTATCAAGTATTAAGCAGTGCTGATTTGTATCCTAATAATAAAAATCTTTATTATTAAAAAAAAAAAAAAGCAATTTACATGTGAATATATACAAGTTGAACTTTTTTCCTATAGGGTAGTCTTATATTCAGGCTTTTAGTTTTTTTCCTAAAGGAATATCCAAAGTTTGGGGGGTCGTCTTATAATCAGGGTCGTCTTATAATCGAGCAAATACGGTATTTAATGTAGCACATTGACAATATTTTTTAATTAGAACATGTCTCTTTATTCTTTTATTATTTGTATGATTATTATTAGTAATTATGTTCACATATACTCTCTTTTGATTCAGTTTAGCTTTTTTGGTTAATTTGCTTGTATTTATATCTATTGGGGATACCTTTCATATATTCAGTCGCTAGAGATCTGGAGATTATTGGGGTATTTTCTAAATATATTTCTTATTTTATTCCTGATTTGGTATTGTCCCACTTTTTGTCTATTGCTGCTGCTAATATATTGTCAAATAATATATTTGTCATGCAATATTAAGTGTTTCCTCCCCTTTTGTAAAAGGTGGCAACCCTAAGAACAGCATGCACCTGCACAACATGAAACTGGTATCGGATTTGCTCCATTCAGATGACCCATTAAATATGCCACACACAGGAGCCCCACAAATTATGTCACACACAGGAGCCCATTAACTATGCCACACACAGGAGACCCATAACTATGGCACACACAGGAGCCATTAAATATGCCAGTATTTAACCCCTCCGTATGCCAGAATATTGCCATTCAATATTCCAGCATTTAACCCCTCAATATGACAGAATTTTGCCATTCAATATGCCAGCATTTAACCCCTCAATATGCCAGAATTTTTCTTTTCAATATGCCAGCATTTAACTCCTCAATATGAAAGTATTATTTTGCCAATTAATATGCCAGTATGATTTAGCCATTTAATATGCCAGTATGATTTAGCCAATTGATATGCCATTATGATTTAGCCACTCAATATAACAGTATTTTGCCAGATTTAGCCATTTAATATGCTAGGATTTTGTCACTCAATATGCCAGGATTTAACCCATCAATATGCCAGGATTTTGCCCCTCAATATGCCAGATTTAGCCATTCAATATGCCAGCATTTAACCCCTCAATATGCCAGAATTTTTCTATTCAATATGCCAGCATTTAACCCCTCAATATGCCAGAATTTTTCTATTCAATATGCCAGCATTTAACTCCTCAATATGAAAGTATGATTTTGCCAATTAATATGCCAGTATGATTTAGCCAATTGATATGCCATTATGATTTAGCCAATTGATATGCCATTATGATTTAGCCAATTGATATGCCATTATGATTTAGCCACTCAATATAACAGTATTTTGCCAGATTTAGCCATTTAATATGCCAGGATTTAGCCCCTCAATATGCCAGATTTAGCCATTTAATATGCCAGATTTATTCATTTAATATGCTAGGATTTGGTCACTCAATATGCAAGAATTTAACCCCTCAATATGCCAGATGTAGCCATTTAATATGCCAGATTTAGCCATTTAATATGTCAGATTTAACCATTTAATATGCTAGGATTTTGTCACTCAATATGCCTGTTTTAGCAAAATAAAATGCCAGATTTAGCCATTTCAAATGCTAGGATTTAGCAACTCAATATGCCAGATTTAGCCATTTGATATACTAGGATTTTGTCACTCAATATGCCAGATTTAGCCATTTAATATGCCAGATTTAGACAACATTCATTCAGACAACAATAATAACAACAACATCAACTATAGACATCCTCCAGTATGAGTTTGGTCACATAGCTTTATATAAAATATTTTAAATAAATGCCAGGATTTAACCCCCTCAATATGCCACAATTTTGCCATTCAATATGCCAGCATTTAACTCCTCAATATGCCAGTATTATTTAGCCATTTAAAATGCCATTGTGATTTAGCCACTCAATATGACAGTATTTTGACAGATTTAGCCATTTAATATGCCAGGATTTTGCCTCTCAAAATGCCAGATTTAGCCATTTAATATGCTAGGATTTAGTCACTCGATATGCCAGGATTTAACCCCTCAAAATGCCAGGATTTTGCCCCTCAATATGCCCGATTTAGCCATTTAATATGCCAGATTTAGCCATTTAATATGCTAGGATTTTGTCACTCAATATGCCAGGATTTAACCCCTCAATATGCCAGATTTAGCCATTTTAATATGCTAGGATTTTGGCACAGAGGAATGTGCCAACTCTGCAAAAGTGCCGCCTGGGGCAGGTGCCCCACTCTGCCCCATTGTAGGGCCGGCCCTGGTAGTGTGGCAAACATTCTGAGCATAGGCGTGCGCAGCCTATTGCATTAGGGTGTGCACCCTAAAGCACAAACACACACGCCGCACACGTGTGTGTGTATAGATATATAGATAGATATATATCTATCTATATATCTATACACACACACACACATACACAAATGCACTCTGCATACTTACATACAGACCCGCATTCATATAATTATCAATATATGTATTTAGACATTTTTTGAATGTGGATACAAGTTAGGACAATTGAACACACTAATTTTTTTCAAATTATTTTTCTATTTACTATTTTTCTATTTTAACTATTTGCCATTTTTTCTTCTTGGATTGAAGAAGCATACATGAGAATGGAGAATCCTGGCTGTATAGTAGTTAATGCCAGTGCTTTGAAGGAAACTGTTTTAGCACATGTGTTGTCTATTATATATAGGCATTGTGCACTTGCATTGTGAAGGACATTATACAAGTAAAACTACAATATACAATAACACATCCACCATTAAATTGAGCAAAATCAATCAAATGCGCTTAGTGTCTTGAAGTGCAATAATTCAGAACTGCCATGTATATTGCAAGTATTTTATATGTCAGAGTATGGAGCTGTAACATTCCAGAATAATGATAAATGGCATAATATTTATTAAGAAATAAATTTGGATTCCTTCAATTCTCAAGTATGTTCTCAAATGCAGGTGTGTGTCTATTTAATTCTCAATCTTAGAACTATAAATAATATAGCCGGACCTCAAACACGAAATCAAACCTGCAGCCTCAGAAATCAATCAATCAAATTTAAAGTTTACCAGCCAGCCGGCCGCCCCAGAACCCCTCCTGGGAAAAAACGATGTGCCTGTGCTCCGCTCTGCACCCTCTCCTCTGGCACTGCAGCTGGGCCTCACCCTTGCGTTGCCGTGACTCCGCCTCTGCGTGACGTCACGGAACGCGTGTACGCGAACGCATACATTACATGGGAGGTCTGAGGGAGGAGAAAGTCCGTCCTTCACTATGCGGCGCTTCCGCTCGCATAGTGAAGGATCGGATTAGGAGACAAACTTGGGCGGCAGACGGCAGTGCAGCACGGAGGTGAGAGAGCCTCAATTTTGAGGCTTGATTAGGGTGTGCCCAGGCACACCCGGCACACCCCGTGCGCACGCCTATGATTCTGAGGCATTATAAAACGAGTGTAGTAAATAGGTTCATAAAGGCTTGGATTCAAAATAGGGCACTTGGTAGTTATACAGCAATGGTGGCTAACCTTTGGCTGTTATTACATTTCTCAAGATGTTCAGCCAACCAAATGGATGGCTGAGCACCATGAGATGTGCATTGCACAGCAGCTGCAGCACCAATCCATAATGATATAATAGCTAACCTGTGGCAGTCCAGTTGTTGAGTACTTGCTTTCCCATGATCTCCAGCATAGCAGACTGGCTGTCATCGGAAATGTAACCTCAACAGCTAAAGTATTAACTAACCATAGCTGCAATACATGTTCAAAACCCCTTTGTGTCTGTAGCATGCAAACTGTATCTCTGTCCAGGCAGAAGCTAGAGAGCGAGAGCAGACTAAACCACTCTGACAGCAAGGGTATGTACATAATTAACCCCTTAGTGACCGAGTGCTATGCTGCATTTGATGTGCCTTGAAGACCAGAATTCCATTATTTTTGTCATACGTTTACTGAACTGTGAATTTCTTTCTTTGTGTTCAGTCCACCCCCAAAAATTATATATCATTTTTTAAAGGACAGATAGGGCTTTCATTTGATACTATTATTTTCATCATATGATATCATTTACTTTAAAAATAAAAAAAATGATGAAAATATGCCATAAAAAACACTTTTTCTAACTTCGACCTAATTTTTTTTTTTTACACGATTACAAATGGTAAAAAAGACCTCATCTATATATTTCTAATATTTGTCCTGAGTTTAGTAATACCAATGTTTCCTTGTTTGTCTATGTTTTATTTCAAGTAATAGGGCAATAAACAATATTAGTGTTTTTTTTTTGTTTTCTAATCATTTTCTTCTACAGTGACTTTTTAACCCCAACCCTAAATTTACCCCAACTCTAAATTTACCCTAACCCTAAATCTACCCCCACCCCTTAATCTAACCCTTGTAATCATCCGAACCCCCCCAGTAACCCTAATTATGATTCTAATTATGACCCTAACCCTAGATCTAGGTTTAGTAGATCTAGGGTTAGCTTTTTTCATTTATTTATTTATTTAATTCATTTTTTTCTTTCAGACTGTAATATACTTAACTGCCTCTAGGGGCAGTCAAGTAGCGGTTTCAGAGCGACGGAAGAGATTTTTTTTTTCTCTCTTCCGTCGCTCTGTGCTGGGCACGCTGCTTCAAGCATGCTCCTCCAATACAGCACCCACCGGTGCCCGGGGGGCACAGAATGTGTTGCATGATGCTTCAATCGAGGCATCATTGCAACACTTTAACACACATAGGCAGTGATCAGCTTTCACTGCCTATGTGTGTAACGAGCATACGATCACATTCGCGGTGATCGTATGCGCGCGGGGGGGTGAGGGGGGGGGGCTGAATGCACTCTGAGGCTGCTTCGGATCCGAAGCAGCTTCTGAGAGTAGCTGCGGGTATGTAGTGTTGCGCTAAGGAGCGCAACACTACATGTAAACGGAGGACGTATATAAACGTCCTCATGGTGCTCAAGGACCATACTTTTCAGGACGTATATATACGTCCAAATGCGTTAAGAGGTTAAATAAAATATTTTTTGCTGCATTCAATTGCCGGCCAGGTGTTTTTTTCTGCTCCCCTACGTCTAGTTAACCTACCCAAAACTGCAAGCAAAGGCCTAATTAGGAGAAAAATGTGTTTTAAATGCATCTGCAGAGTCTCCTGCTTATGACATCACCTGTGGCACAGTATGCAAATGAACCACCTTGTCAGTGGGAAATGTGTAATTTAAAGGTGAAATGTGTAAATGAGGAGACACATTTGTCTCCTAATTTAGGAATTTGCTTGCAGTTTTGCTCATACAATGTATAGATCCTTTTCAATCATTTTTTATTCTCTACATGCACAGTAAAAACAATGTTCAGCTGATACAGTCCCTTTAATGGAATGCCAATTCCAGATATCTTCTACACACCCTCTATGTAGTATTGCCACTTAATTCCTGTGTTTTGTCCTCATACAGTGCACCTGTATACAGGTGACAGGAAGATAGTCTTGTCAGCTCCGGGAATCACTCAGTGATTCTGAAAGATCTGCCTGCTCTTATCAGTAACTAAAATAGGCAATTTCTGTGGATATCATGCAAACCTCGATAGTTTGAATACTATGCAATTTAGATCTAGTCACAAAACCGTAAACTGACAAGGGAATAACAAAAATCAGGCATTAATAGCAGAATTGGAGAACTTCTCTAACTTGTCTATCTTTCCATGAACGTAAATGAGTTAATATGCAATATAGTTATAGATTGCTTTGTAGAAATAAATACCTAATACTGGTTATAAACTTATTAGGTAATTACACCTTTAACAAATATAAATCTAAAAAGCTAACTGGCAAATCAAACACGAATAGGCACATTAGTGGTTTAGGTTTTTTTATTATGGAATGAATAACTTCAAATTAATATAACTTTTTTCACAAATAATTCATCTATTATCTACAATATATACAAATATCAGAAGAGTGTAAACATTTATCAGTACAAAAAAATGTAATACCTCAGTAATAAAGTTACTTCAGTAAACATCACATACTAAATTAAAATCAGTACAATATTATAAATAAACTGCAAATAAATTAAAAGTAGTATTTTGTATTCAAGTATGGCGCTAAAAAGCAATACTGGTACATCAAATGTACTTCAATATCCTTCTGTGAATACAATTAATTCATATTATAATAACTGACAAAATTACTAGACAATTTTAGCAGACTTAACAAGAGTATTCAATTTGTAACAATATTTCAGCAGCATCTTAAAAACAATACATTTTTCTTATAATTTAAAGAAGTGGAATCTAGTTTAAACTGTTGTTGACGTTAATTATCCACATCCATACTGTTGTCTGGGAGATTACATGGCAGAAGGTGGTGTAAATAGTTTATATTTAAACCCACAAGAAAGTCAATCTTGCCCATGCACTCCTGCAGTAGGCTGTGAGGATAGTTCCCAGTCTGTGAACTGATGTTATGGAAAAAAAAGACGGTTTGCTACAGTCAAACAACAAACGGCCATTAAGGAAGGAGGGTAATGATTGAAAGCATAATCTGCCAGACTCAGTTTAGCTATGCCTCTTGCTACTGACAGGGTTTTAGATCCATTGGCAAGGTCAGCATCTGAAGGCTTTCCATCACAAAACTGTAGAAGAGTGAAGTGCTCCAGAAAGAAGTTGATGGTGGGGGCAGCAAGGTGAAAGTTCAGTTGAAGTAGGATGCTGCACTCCAGGTTACACAGTTGCTCCCGGGAGAAGGTGCCACAGCATAGATCAAGCAGCTGTTTTACTCTCGGAAGTCGGGGCTCCACCTGTGAGGAAACAATGCATTGTTAATGATTTTATAGAAGTTTGTATCTCTGCTTTTCACAAGAGTTCAAATTGTTTAATAAAATGACATGATATTTAATTGTCAAAAATGTCAAATGTACAAGATGCAGACTGAGATTTCAGCAATGTATACCCTTCCTGCTGATGAAGAGGCTTCTGTGTAGTTTAAAGCCCCACTAAAGTAAATGTGAAGAAGGATGCTTCAGCACAGCAAACTATAAACGATATAGATTTAATTTTTAAAAAGTCTTTTTTTTTTATTTTATTTTTTTTAAGAATACAAAATGATGAAATTGGGATAGAATATTAACATAGATGTAACACTGAAAACATACATGATGCACACTGTAAGATGCCGGTCTGAGTTCAAAACTTTAAATAATAAAAAAAAAAAGATTTAAAGCTATGCAAAATACCCAATCGCTCTTATGTTGCTATAAATGTTAATTCTAGAGAAATGTAGTCATATAATAGAGGGATCACCGATAATTCACAAACTGGTATTTTGATGCCCTATTGATATCTAGTGATGGGGCAAAAGTGTGTGGTTGGTCTAACAGTAATTTTACATTCTAAAAACAGTGTTACTTTACCTATTTTTAAATGTTGTATGAGTGAAATCAGTTTTAATCTAGATTTGAATGACATTTAGACATAATAGTTACATTCAGGAACATGCTTACCTGTTTACAAGCAATGAGCAAGGAAGTAACACCAACTAACTGGAAGCAATCTGATGCCACTAGTGTGCAGGCAAGGAATCTGTCCAGGATGTTGACAGCAAGACACAGTGATTCAAAGCCAAGGTTAAAGTGTCTGTGCACTGGAATCAGCCAGCTGATGAGTATACATCTAGAGTGTTGCTTCAGCTGTCAATAAAACAAGAACCACCAAATTAACATCAAGTGAAACAACATCCAAGATAGGCACTATATCATATTAAATTATGGAATAACAAAGCTACCTGGCTTAGACGAATTGTGCCCCCCCCCCCCCCCCTCAATTTCACTACTACTACTACTACATAGGTGATGTTCAACCTCTAGCACTCCAAATATTACAGACTCCAATTTCTATGATGCATAGCCTAGTAGGAATTGACAGCAGGGTAAGCAAGGTTCATGGGAAGTTGATCTCAACAGGTTGGGTACCAAATGTAATTCATCACTATGTTTTTCTAAGGGTGTGCTTGCTAGTACACAGTGACAGCATCTATATTAAAAACAAAATACAGTAGAAGACAGAACCATTTAGTCCCATAAATATAGCACCGTTTAATTATTTTCATAACTGGCCATATTGCTGAACATCCAGACAATAGACTGAACTTTATTTCACATTGTCTAAATTTATGTTCATCTCTCATAGTGCCCTAAAAACAAATACTTTCCTCCTCAAAACAACTAAGAGGGATATGTATAAAGACCAGCTTGCTTCAAAGTGCCCAGGTACTCAGAAACGGATGGCACAGTTCAGCTCCACTTTTACATCGCTGCTTCAGAATTGCTCTATATACACTCGGATCAGTGGAGACAAGGATGAGTACAACAGCTGCAATGTGCATCTTACCTGTGGTCAGGGGCGTCACTAGGGTTGGTGTCACCCGGTGCGGAAACTCATGGTGTCACCCCCCTGGATTTCCTCTATACAATTCCAAACAGATTCCTTAGTAATGCCAGTTAGATGGCCTATTAACTATGCCACACACAGGAGCCCCATAACTATGCCACACACAGGAGCCCCATAACTTATGCAACACCAGAGCCCCATAAATTATGCAACACCAGAGCCCCATAAATTATGCCACACCAGAGCCCCACTATTTATGCCTCACCTCTGCCCAATTAATTATGCCACACACACAGGTGCCCCATAATTATGCCCCACAAGAGTCCCTTAATTACGCCACACAAAAGAGTCCCTTAATTATGCCACACATGGGGCCCAATAAATATGCCACACACAAGCGCCCCATAAATATGCCACACACAAGCGCCCCATAATTATGCACACATGGGACCGCCATTAATTATGCAACACACAGGAGCCCCACGAGGTGACAATTGTACAATTATAGATACCAGTAATATTGTGCCAGTCAGATACCAGTAATATGGGGCCATTCAGATACCAGTAGTATTGTCCCACTCAGATACCAGGAATATTGTGCCATTCAGAGCCCAGTAATATTGTGCCAGTCAGATACCAGGAATATTGTGCCATTCAGAGCCCAGTAATATTGTGCCAGTCAGATGCCAGTAATACTGTGCCAGTCAGAGCCCAAAAATATTGTGCCACTCAGAGCCCAGTAATTTTGTGCCAGTCAGATACCAGGAATATTGTGTCATTCAGATACCAGTAATATTGTGCCACTCAGAGCCCAGTAATATTGTGCCAGTCAGATACCAGGAATATTGTGTCATTCAGAGCCCAGTAATATTGTGCCACTCAGAGCCCAGTAATATTGTGCCAGTTAGATACCAGGAATATTGTGCCAGTCAGAGCCCAGTAGTATTGTCCCACTCAGAGCCCAGGAATATTGTGCCAGTCAGAACCCAGTAATAGTGTGCCAGTCAGAGCCCAGTAATATTGTGCCAGTCAGATTCCAGTAATATAGTGCCAGTCAGAGCCCAGGAATATTGTGCCAGTAAGAGCCCAGTAATATAGTGCCAGTCAGAGCCCAGTAATATTGTGCCAGTCAGAGCCCAGGAATATTGTGCCAGTCAGAGCCCAGTAATATTGTGCCAGTCAGAGCCCAGTAATATTATGCCAGTCAGAGCCCAGTTATATTGTGCCAGTCAGAGCCCAGTAATATAGTGCCAGTCAGAGCCCAGTAATATTGTGTCATTCAGATACCAGTAATATTGTGCCAGTCAGAGCCCAGGAATATTGTGCCAGTCAGAACCCAGTAATATTGTGCCAGTCAGAGCCCAGTAATATTGTGCCAGTCAGAGCCCAGTAATATAGTGCCAGTCAGTCAGGCTGCCATAAAAAAATAAAAAAAAGTTAAGCAGTGTGATGCGGGGGGTGCCGGCAGCACCAGTGTCACCCCCGCTGGAGGTGTCACCCGGTACGGTCCATCCCCCCCCCCCGCGCGACGCCACTGGCTGCAGTGAACAACGACAACGTTGGTGTGTAGTGTAGTATAGGCCACCAGAACCTCACTCTATGTAATGTAGTCGATTCAGTCAACAAAAGTTAAGCCTTTGTTTATGAAAGAGAGAAATTATATGGAAATATCAAACTTGAGGCCAAAGTTGCAGAATTATATTAATTTTCCCATTCAGCTATATTGAAGAATTTTTCAGAACCACAATCCTGCGGTCATGATTTAATTCTCTGCTATCAGAGGGGGCACCAGTGAATGCATACTGCGCATACACATTAGCGCTGCTAGCTTGAGTGACAGCACTACAGTGTATGCATGGCAGCTCTGACACTCCACCTTCCAATTTGCTGGGGGTAGAAGTTGGGAGATATACAACAGCTATATACATTCAAGGAAACAGTAACTGCACTCACAGTACATAACTACAATAGACCTGGAAGAGGTTCTGCAGGAGCTACTTGAAGTCAGCTGTTTAAACGAATCAGCTTTTCATTGAGTAGGTCCCTTTGGATCTGGATGCGGGCAAGCTAAGAATGCACCCCCCCCCCCCCAACATGGATAAGAAAAACCTCACAACGTTCAGCAGAAGAAACGGTACTCGAAATCTCTCCCAAACAGATGTTTTTAATAATCCATAATCTAAGATGACAGAGTGTGTGGCGTACAGCTAAAACAATTAGGCCTAATATGTTTCGCGATGTGGTAGCGCTTGACCCAGGGGAGGGCTGGCAGCCTTAGGCCTGGGGGGCAAATCCAGTCAAGTGGCCCATTGCACCATCGAATCGCCTCCCCATCCACGGCCATCTTTTCCTTGTTTTATAACGAATATTGCCAGGATTTTCCCCCACAATATGCCAGGATTTGCCATTTAATATGCTAGAATTTTCCCTTACAAAATGCCAGGATTATGCCCCTCAGTATGCCAGGATTATGCCCCTCAATATGCCAGGATTATGCCCCTCAATATGCCAGGATTTTCTCCTCAATATGCCAAGATGATGCCCCCTCAATATGCCAGGATTTTCCCCTAAATATGCCAGGATTATGCCCTTCAATATGCCAGGATTATGCCCCTCAATATGCCAGGATTTAGACACCCAATATGCCAGGATTTTCCCCTCAATATGCCAAGATGATGCCCCCTCAATATGCCAGGATTTTCCCCTCATTATGCCAGGATTATGCCCCTCAATATGCCAGGATTTAGACACCCAATATCCCAAAATTTGGGCACCCCCCTCTACCCACGTTGCACACCTACGACATGACCCATAACCCACGTTGCACACCAGGACATGCCCCATCACCACATTTACATGCCTCCATCACCCCATTACATACACATTTCCAATATTATTTGCCATTAATATTCCCCAGCCAATTTGTCCCATAATATGCCAGTGTTATTCGGAAATTTAATATGACTCAGTAAATTTGCCCAATAATATTCCAAGGTTATCTGCAATTTAATATGCCCCTGCTAATTTGCCCAATATGCCAGTGTTAATTGCCATTTAATATTCCCCAGCCATTTTGCTCAATAATATGCCAGTCTTATTCTGCCATTTAATATTCCCCAGACGATTTGTCCAATAATATGCCAGTGTTATTCTGCCATTTAATATTCCCCAGCCAATTTGCCCAATAATATGCCAGTGTTATTTGCCATGTAATATTCCCCAGCCAATTTGCCCAATAATATGCCAGTCTTATTTGCCATGTAATATGCCCCAGCCAATTTGCCCAATAATATTCTAGTCTTATTTGCCATGTAATATGCCCCAGCCAATTTGCCCAATAATATGCCAGTCTTATTTGCCATGTAATATGCCCCAGCCAATTTGCCCAATAATATGCCAGTCTTATTTGCCATGTAATATGCCCCAGCCAATTTGCCCAATAATATGCCAGTCTTATTTGCCATGTAATATGCCCCAGCCAATTTGCCCAATAATATGCCAGTCTTATTTGCCATGTAATAATCCCCAGCCAATTTGCCCAATAATATGCCAGTCTTATTTGCCATGTAATATGCCCCAGCCAATTTGCCCAATAATATGCCAGTCTTATTTGCCATGTAATAATCCCCAGCCAATTTGCCCAATAATATGCCAGTCTTATTTGCCATGTAATATGCCAAAGCCAATTTGCCCAATAATATGCCAGTGTTCCCCCCCCCCCTTACCTTTTTCCCTGGTGGCAAGTGGCAGGAGGACTTACCTGGTGGCTAGTGGCAGGACTTCCCTGGTGGCTAGTGGCAGGAGGACTTCCCTGGTGGCTAGTGGCAGGACTTCCCTGGTGGCTAGTGGCAGGAGGACTTCCCTGGTGGCAGGCAGCATGGTCCCTCCATGATGCCTGTTCGGCCTCCCGGCGGTTGTGCCGACAGGTCACGTGATCGGCGCGCGTCTGACGTCAGCGCGCCGGTCACGTGACTGTCGGCACTTCCGTGTCACACTGCACGGGGAGCCGAACAGGCAGCACGGAGGTTTCTCTGTGCTGCCTGTTCGGCTCCCCGTGCAGCTTTGCAGGCAGAGCGGAGGTGAGAGGGGATCTTCCGATCCCTTCTCACCTCAGTCTCTGCCTGCAAGCGCGTTTTTTTTTTTTTTTTAAACACTGGCCCAGCGGCCGTGTTTTCCAAAGCTTAGGGCAGCCTGGGGGGCAATTGCCACCCGGCCCAGCCCGCCCCTGGCTTGACCTATGATTAAGTGCTACCACATCGTGAAACGTATTACGTTGTCTGACTAATTGTTACCCCCCGCACTCTGTCATCACTGGATTATTCAAACATAATTTGAGGAGAAATTTGGAGACCCATCTCTTCCATTTGAACACCATGAGCTTTTTCCTACACAGGCATGCAACTGTACCAACTTGATTGTAACAATTTGAAATTTGAATAGGCCATGTGGCATAATTCCATCAAAAAGTGGGCAGAGCATGTTCCAAAATCAGAATATGGAAGTAGAAACAGCCAAATATACCTTGGCTTGGCACTTGTCTTGAGTATAAAAAAATTCACATAGCATAAATGGAGCCACTGGCAGATGTAGGTAGATAACCACTGATCAGTTTCGGCTAGGGTTGCCACCTTTTCTTCCAAAAAATACCGGCCTTGGTACTGTCTCCATAGACTTAGCATTGGCCTGATGCCAATATTTTACCGGCCCGGCCATACCAGCCAGGTGGCAACCCTAGTTTCGACACACATAGCTCCATTTTCAAGGTGAGCATACACATATTCAAACACAAACCAGTATATATACGTGCCCATTTAATTGCCAGAAAATAGTCAGAATCTGTAGATTCTAACACTTTATAGATGTTATACATTTCAAACTGAAAATTCAACTGAATAGGCAAATTTTTCCAACTCTGCTACTTTGGCCTTGCGTTTGAAATTTCTTGTCATTCCCCTGCAATTCTCTCTTTTATGAATAAAGTCCTATGTCGCTCTGAGAAAAACACAAATGGTGCAAGCTCCTATGACTCTGGATGAAACTGATTTTCACATATTCTTCTTGGACCTGAAAAGATAATTCTTCTGTGACCTGAAAACACAGATAGGTAATAAAGGTTATTATCATGTAAAGTCATCAAGGAATGTCCCTGCTGTTTAGAACTTGTTAAGATTTTTTCCCTAAGCATATACTGGCGATGAATGTATTACGGGCTGTAAAGCTCTTACTGGCCAGAAGTTAGAAAAAGCAAGATACTTCAGGGTGGCAGGAGATCTCACACCGGATGGCGATGCAGCTCTCTGCAGAGAAAGTCTTTTATGAATCTAAAGGTCATGGGGGAAAATGGGATATATGGGAATCAGTAACAGAATAGGCCCCTGAGAGGATTACAGATGAATTAATGGTTTATGTTTTCTTCATCTTTTCTTTTACTCAACCTACTTGTCAAGGATTAGGCTCAGGGATCATACGGCAATTGTGGATGAGGGTGTGAATAAGAATGGTTCATGATGTTTTATAACTTACGGTATTTAATGTTTTGACATTATAGCACTTCACCACAAGCGGACGCTGTTATCCTAGTGGTTTGACGTCACCCTGGTCGGCGCTCCCCGAGACGCTCTAGCAGTGAGTTCCTGGCTGCTGTCTCCCACTTCCGGCAGGTTGGGTGATGGCGGATGAAAGTGGTGTTTCGCAGCGGGTTCCACCGGAACTGGATGATGATGATGATGATGAAGAAGCCCCGGGAACTGACAGTGATACCGAGGGGGAGGATATATTTACGGGGGCTGTGAGTATCGTAGAAAGGGATGTGATCTTTTGTGTGGCCAGGTGAGAGGACAGATACTGTCCCCAAACCTCTCACTTGAAAACATCTGCAAGGCTCTGCACACCCCAACTGCTGTACTGTCTCTCTGTGTTGGCTGTGTGACTGGTAGTATTCTCCCTGCCGCCCTGCTGATCGAGCTCTGTACATTGCGGTGCAATGTCTGTCATAGGTCTCCCTATGTGAATGTTTAGCATCTATGCATTAACGTGTTCAATCAACAGTTCTCTTTAACCTTACATAGAAACATAGACCTTACATAGAAACAACAATACAGGCGAATGTATTGTTGTTGGCATTAATTACATGCCAGGAGAGCCATGGCACTACACTCCTAAACTAGCACATTCATAAATAAACTTTTTCTGGTTAAATGATGTACCAGTTCTATATACATGTGTCATGCTGTGACGTATAGTTGTAGAGAAAGTACTTGGCAAGTGTCTGACAATGTTGACATTTCACCATATTGATTGGCTGTCATTTTAGCCAAAATGGTGTTTCGGTAGGGACAGTGATCAGGTGGGTGTTTATTAAGCTTTTAAAGAGAAATGGTTAATAAAAGGTGTGTAATGTAAGGTGCACAAAACCATGAACTCACACTTGAAGGAGTCAGTATGTACACGTTGTTAGCTCACTCATCATAAATAAGACATTGCTTTTATTTACCATTGCTGTGTCTGTTGAGTGCTGTGGCTTGTGACTTCAACATAAGCTCCAGCCTTCCAAAATATGTCAAAGAATTAATGACACACTGCACTAACTGTTTTCTGTTGTTTTTACATGCATATGTAAGCTCTCCTCTTTAAAGAGTTGCGACTCAGATCTTAATACCCATATGTTGCAGTATCATGTGATTGCTGGCATTCAGTATGTTATTTGTGTTTATCAGCATTAAAGATTATATTTTGTTTGTGTAGAAATGTTGCAGTGTGAGCCAGAAGGAGACATATTTCCAACAAATAGATATTTATTTCTTACACACAAAGCTCTCCTTCTCAGAAGATTTGATTGTCTGTAAATGTTGAATGCCGTAGTAATCATAAAACGCTGTTAAGTATGGGGGAAGAGGTTCTACTTTAGCTGACTAAAGCAAACAAGTGAGTTGATGGGGCCGAATGGGATATACCCAAAGTTATTAAAAAAGCGTAGTGCAGGGCTCGACAAACCCCAGGTCGCCATGGCGACCAGGAATTTAGACCTGGCGCCTGGGTGCAGTCAGCCTCATGGTCCCCTTGCCGCTGCCATCAGATTTTTTTTTTATTTTTTCGCGGTGCGAGGGGGTAAAGTCTGTGCGGATGGCACAGACTGCAAGCTCCGCCCCCTCGCGCAACTCGTGTGACATCCTGGCACTCAGCAGGCAGACCAACGAAGATCAGCTGCAGCACGAATGTCCCCCTCCCCTGCAGTGAGGTAAAGCAGCAGGGAGGGGGGACACATCAAGAAGAAACCAAGAAAAGACTGTGTGAGGTGGGTGTGTGTTTGTATATTTGTGTGTATGTAAAGTAGGTGTGTGTGAGGTGTTTGTATGTATGTATGTGTATATGTAAAGTAGGTGTGTGTGAGGTGTGTGTGTATATATAAAGTAAGTGTGTGTGAGGTGTTTGGCTATATGTGTATATGTAAAGTAGGTGTGTGTGAGGTGTTTGGCTATATGTGTATATGTAAAGTAGGTGTGTGTGAGGTGTTTGGCTATATGTGTATATGTAAAGTAGGTGTGTGTGTGAGGTGTTTGGCTATATGTGTATATGTAAAGTAGGTGTGTGTGTGAGGTGTTTGGCTATATGTGTATATGTAAAGTAGGTGTGTGTGTGAGGTGTTTGGCTATATGTGTATATGTAAAGTAGGTGTGTGTGAGGTGTTTGGCTATATGTGTATATGTAAAGTAGGTGTGTGTGAGGTGTTTGGATATATGTGTATATGTAAAGTAGGTGTGTGTGAGGTGTTTGGATATATGTGTATATGTAAAGTAGGTGTGTTTGTATATATGTGAAGTAGGCGTGTGTGTTTATGAATTGCGTTTATGTTTGCATGATTGTCTGGCTCCTAAAAAAATGTTCTGGCTCCTAAAATCAAATTAAATTTGTCAAGCCCTGGCTTAGTGGTTTACAAGCAAAACCGTTAACAGAGTAATTTAACCAATCACTGTTAACTGGAGTAGAAACATAGAATATGTTGGCAAACAAGAACCGTTGAGTCCATCTAGTCTGCCCAATTTTCTAAATACTTTTATTAGTCACTGGCCTTATCTTATATGCAGGATAACCTTGTGCCTATCCCACGCATGCTTATACTCCTCACTGTGTTCCAGAATATTAAAAATTAGCCAATGTTTATATATATATATATATAATATATATATAATTGGTCGGGTGACTAATAGATAAAGGTGGTGCAGTAATTTATCTAGATTTCATTAAGGCTTTGACACTGTCCCACATAAAAGGGTTATCAATGAACTGCAATCTTTGAGTTTGCATTCCAATATAATTGAACGGATTAGGCAGTGATTGATTATATAAGGCACACGGTCTTGTTACCAGTGGGGTACCTCAGGGATCAGTACTTGGACCCATTCTCTTATTTTTGTTATTGATATTGCAGAAGGTCTGAAAAGTACATGATGTAAGTTAATGGGACTGGATCACTAGATACTGTGCATGTAGAGCACAAAAAACTCTTGAAAATGAAAACGCCTACTAATACACACACATGATGAGATATACATGCTCATCACACAAGCTAACACAATTACATACATACACACACACACCCATATGCTGACGCACACTAGTACACAAATGCTGACACACACATTCATACTCACACACACAAGCTGACACATATACATCCACACTTAAATGGTGACACACACTAACACATGTTGTGCATACATGCGTGCACACATATGCTGATATACACACACACACACTAATACATTCTGGCACACAGACATTCTGACACATTCATAAAAACAGATGCTGAAGTCCAGACATTCATGCCAATACACATTCACACATGCTTATACACACACACACACACACACACACACACACACACATATGCTGATACAAACTGTGGTGTATCATGGTTTTGTACATGCCCCCATCACCCCGATTAACTGGAAGCAGCTAAAGCTTGCTGAATGATGGGGGAGGGAGCGAAAATGTTTGAAGCAACAGAAGTCTGGTTTAACACCCTCTGGCAAAGTGCCGCCCTAGGCAAGTGCCTTGTGGACGATACACCAGGGCTTGACAAATTTGATTTATATCTAGGAGCCAGCTGAAAACTTTAGGAGCCAGTACCAAACGCTGTGTCACAAAGAAAAATGGTTGGGTCCCAGTCCATAAACATCTATAAATGACATACACCTATGGATACACACCATTTTCACACATACTAATGCACGCACAAGCTAACACACATACATGCACAAAACACTTGCTCACCCACAAATATACACGCATACCTAAATGCTGACACACACTAACACATGATTTCACTCTTACATACATGCACAAACACATTAATATCCACTTAAATGCCAACACAAACATACACAGGTCACACACACTCACACTGAGATACACTAACACATGCAGACACAAATACATACATACACACTAATATGCTGATACACACACTAACACATGCAGAAATACATACATACACACACACTAACATGCAGACACAAATACATACACACTAATATCCTGATACACACAAACACATGCAGACACAAATACATACACTAACACATGATTTCCCTCCTACATACATGCACAAACACATTCATATCCACTTAAATGTCAACACACACCTACACAGGTCACACACACTGAGATACACTAACACATGCTGTCACAATTATATACACACTCTAATATGCTGATACACACACTAACACAGGGGTCCTCAAACTTTTTAAACAGGGGGCCAGTTCACTGTCCCTCAGACCGTTGAAGGGCCGGACTATAGTAAAAATAAAAACTATGAAGAAATTCCTATGCACACTGCATATATCTTATTTTGAACAAAACGAGAACAAATACAATATTTAAAGTAAAGTTAAATCAACAAACTTACCAGTATTTCAATGGGAATAGTGTGCCAGTCAGAGCCCAGGAATATTATGCCAGTCAGATGCCCAGGAATATTATGCCAGTCAGATGCCCAGGAATATGATGCCAGTCAGATGGCCAGGAATATTATGCCATTCAGATGCCCAGGAATATTATGCCAGTCAAATGCCCAGGAATATGATGCCATTCAGATGGCCAGGAATATGATGCCAGTCAGATGGCCAGGAATATTATGTCAGTCAGATGCCCAGGAATATTATGCCATTCAGATGCCCAGGAATATGACGCCAGTCAGATGCCCAGGAATATGACGCCAGTCAGATGCCCAGGAATATGATGCCAGTCAGATGGCCAGGAATATTATGCCATTCAGATGCCCAGGAATATTATGCCATTCAGATGCCCAGGAATATGATGCCAGTCAGATGGCCAGGAATATTATGCCATTCAGATGCCCAGGAATATTATGCCATTCAGATGCCCAGGAATATGATGCCAGTCAGATGGCCAGGAATATTATGCCATTCAGATGCCCAGGAATATGATGCCAGTCAGATGCCCAGGAATATGATGCTAGTCAGATGCCCAGGAATATGATGCCAGTCAGATGCCCAGGAATATGATGCCAGTCAGATGCCCAGGAATATGATGCCAGTCAGATGCCCAGGAATATGATGCCAGTCAGATGCCCAGGAATATGATGCCATTCAGATGCCCAGGAATATGATGCCATTCAGATGCCCAGGAATATGATGCCATTCAGATGCCCAGGAATATGATGCCATTCAGATGCCCAGGAATATGATGCCAGTCAGATGGCCAGGAATATTATGCCATTCAGATGCCCAGGAATATGATGCCATTCAGATGCCCAGGAATATTATGCCATTCAGATGCCCAGGAATATTATGCCAGTCAGATGCCCAGGAATATTATGCCAGTCAGATGCCCAGGAATATTATGCCAGTCAGATGCCCAGGAATAATATGCCAGTCAGATGCCCAGGAATAATATGCCAGTCAGATGCCCAGGAATAATATGCCAGTCAGATGCCCAGGAATAATATGCCAGTCAGATGCCCAGGAATAATATGCCAGTCAGATGCCCAGGAATATTATGCCATTCAGAAGCCCAGGAATATTATGCCATTCAGAAGCCCAGGAATATTTTGCCAGTCAGATGCCCAGGAATAATATGCCAGTCAGATGCCCAGGAATAATATGCCAGTCAGATGCCCAGGAATATTATGCCATTCAGATGCCCAGGAATATGATGCCATTCAGATGCCCAGGAATATGATGCCATTCAGATGCCCAGGAATATGATGCCATTCAGATGCCCAGGAATATGATGCCAGTCAGATGCCCAGGAATATTATGCCAGTCAGATGCCCAGGAATAATATGCCAGTCAGATGCCCAGGAATAATATGCCAGTCAGATGCCCAGGAATAATATGCCAGTCAGATGCCCAGGAATAATATGCCAGTCAGATGCCCAGGAATATGATGCCAGTCAGATGCCCAGGAATATTATGCCATTCAGAAGCCCAGGAATATTTTGCCAGTCAGATGCCCAGGAATATTATGCCAGTCATAGCCCAGGAATATTATGCCAGTCAGATGCCCAGGAATATTATGCCAGTCAGATGCCCAGGAATATTATGCCAGTCAGATGCCCAGGAATATTATGCCAGTCAGAAGCCCAGGAATATTTTGCCATTCAGATGCCCAGGAATATTATGCCAGTCAGATGCCCAGGAATATTATGCCATTCAGAAGCCCAGGAATATTTTGCCAGTCATAGCCCAGGAATATTTTGCCAGTCAGATGCCCAGGAATATTATGCCAGTCAGAGGCCAGGAATAGTGCTCGTTATCCCTCCCTCCTCCCCCGCTTCCCCATCACTTACCTCCAGCTGCTGTGTCCCCGGACGTCTCGCGCGGTGTCCTCCTGTGGAGGAGGGAAACAGTTACCGGATCCGGATGTGACGTAACGTCACATCCGGTCGCGGTGAATTTTTTTTTTTTTTTTCTTCCTGCAGCCGCATCCTTTGCGGCTGCCAGAAAGAAAAAAAATGTAAACGGGGTGGGTGCCGGCAGCACCCCCCGCGGGCCACATAAATGTCCTCGGCGGGCCGCATGTGGCCCGCGGGCCGTAGTTTGAGGACCCCTGCACTAACATATGCAGACACAAATACATACAAACACACTAACATGCTGTTACACAGATTCTGACACATTCATAAAAACAGGTGCTGAACCCACACATACATGCTAACACACATTCTAATACACACACTATTTACTTACTAGACTTACACTGTGAGGTTGGAGACAGACCCTGTATTAATGCTGGACAGGGCAGCTTGAAGTTTTCCCTCCATTTCCAGGCAGCAGGAGGAGTTCCCATCACATCTCACACGCATCTCCTCACTGCTACAGCTACAGCCTGGTGAGCAGCAGGAACAGGAAGCCGGAGGAGGAGCTAATCTGCCGGGGGAGGAGCTAATCGGCAGGCTGTTCTGTGCTGCTTCTCCCACACTCTGCTCCTTATCTGATTGGTAGGTAAGGGATAACAGAGTGTGGGACCGGGACAGTGCAGTTTACTCTGCTCAAATAGTCTTCCAGGCGCCAGGAGCCAGAATCTAGTCGCCATGGCGACCTGGCGCCCAGTATTTGTCGAGCCCTGCGATACACTATATACTTTATATACTTACTAGAATCCACTGGAAAGTAGAGATGGAAACAGCGGGTGAACCACTGCAATTGCTGTGCAGCGTAGCTCTACCTCTATTTAGAGCCTGCATTCGGGGTTTGGTACGGTCACTGAGCCTCCCAATCCCCTCCTGAAGCAGAGGCAGCAGTGACACACCTCATAAGTGTTTCCTACTGCTGTATATACTGCCTGGTGAGCAGGAGGAGGGATGAATCTGCCGGCTGCTCTGTACTGCTTCTCCCACAATGTGGAACAGTGAAGCTGCAATACAACTGTGTTTAGAAAGTGTTCTGGGTGCCAGGAGCCAGATTCTACCCGCCATCGGGTATCATTTACTTCAGTGGCAGTAGTTCAGTATAGATTGTCAAAGACCGGCTTATGGGGAAATCAATGTTCGAAACCTGACCTTATTCACTTTCTCTCTCTCTAATCCCTCAAAAAAGGTAAACTGAGGTATATTTAAACTATGTAAACCTTTAAAGTATGTCATCCAAAAAACATTGTTAACACTATGAAGAAGAGTACAAGCAACTACTCAAATAAGGAATGGTCTCTTGATTTAAACAAACAATGTGTGTGTTTTGAAAGTGTAATAAAAACAGGGTTACATTTAAACACTTCCATCTTTACAAACAAATGGGGATCTATGGCTATAACTTAGTCTGGCATATATTTATGTACTACAGGAAACATTAGCCTAGTGTTCTTTGTTCATTTACAGAAAGTTTGTGTTTGGGCCTAATCCTGTAGGTATAAAGCCTTTAGACTTTAACCACACCTTGTGTGTTCTCCCACTGTATCTGGTCATTTATATTCAGGTTATATTGCTGAATTATACTTTGAGAAGAAAAAATATTTTATCAACAAAACCTGTTGCAGGAACTTTAATTGTTATCTGGGCTTGACAACCCCCATTAGCTGATTATTATTCTATTGACTCCTTCTATTTTTGAGTATTTGACAGTGTGTGCTTTACACCGCTCTGTTAGAATTAGAAATGGTCTACCATTAGGCATTTTTTACACCAGAAGTAGACATTTACCATCAGAAAACAATCCACCCCTTTCTGCAGACATCAGAAGATGTGTAGAGCACATGACTTGTGTAGAGCACATGACTTGTGTACCGCTCTCAAATATGACCCATAGACCAGTAAAAGACATGCACAGAAAAAAACACATCCCTGGAGCATTTCCAGTTGTTTTTATGTATAGCATGCATGCTTAAAGAAGCTTTCTCAGCAATATATTGTGCTTTGTAAGCATTTAGGCTGGAGCATATCACTCCTGTGTAATATGATGCATTTCATTACACATTGTAAAAGGAATGTGGAGATCTTCCTGTAACCAATTATTGTCCAGTTTATTTCTGGTTAAGGGACCATTCACAAATAAAGATTTCCTGTGTATTTATCTTTGTGATCTGATAATTCCATGAAAATGGTTTTAAACATTGTATTTTGATAATAGACTGCTATGAATCCATATGCATAGTTTCAGGTCTCTTGCTGTGTATATTACAGAACTGTTTAGTTATTATTTGCTGTGGGGTTGATATCTGTTTACAGCCAGTGGCTCCCACTGTCTCTAAGTCTTTACCATCAACTCCAGTAGGTTAGAAAGCATGTGATCCATGTGTGCATTGTATTGAGCTATGACAATTCTCTCTTACTAAAGTACTGGTTTAAAACATGAAATTGTTGCTTTGTTTAAAACCAGTTTCTCTAGCTTATTAAAGGTCATGAAAACAAAGAAAATGTTAACACAATAAACTATTATTACTCCTGAAATCATTGTAATTGCATTTTGCATGTTGGTTTCCTTTCACATCCTGGATCTTTTATTTCATGTGAATAGTTAACATTTTCTCTTGTTGGTAAACATTGCTTTACATGTTTTTTTATTAACCCTTTAAGGACGGAGGCTGTTTGTGTTTAACTGCAATAAAAAAAAAATCTAGTTTAATGTACCAACATATTATATACTGTTTTTATCACTATAACTACGGCTTAAGATACCATTATTTGTTTGTTTTTTTTTGTAAATAAAGATGTATTGTTTTTTTTTTGTTCAGAGAATACAATAATAAAAGTAAAGGGGAGAAAGAAAAAATGCAGATATTGGGTGTGGGAAGAGGTAGTGGAGGGGGGGGGGGGGGTAAACTCCCGACGCAGCGGGGTATCATAAATCACCAAATTTGAACACATTAGCATAAGAATGACTGCAGTTATACACTTATACATTTAAACAGGAGGTCCAGAGACATATCGAAATGGTGTCTAGCGCCTATGCAATATAACATTCAATGTCAAGTATCTTAAGCCTCCCTAGATCATATGTAATCACATCAGTAATCATCAAATATATTTAGTTGCGTTAAGTACAGTCCTGGCTGTCGGTATAAGTTTAAGAAAAAAGAAAATAGATAGAAAAAATATAGCAAGAATAACATCCCCTCTGGGGTGGGTTCAAGATTGTAATAGCATTTGGATCTGTGGGCTATCTATATAGGTGAGCCAGTAAAACCACATGGACCTATATTTAGTCAACTGATCCTTAAAGTGCATTTAAAATTCCTCCAAGGTTCTAAGTTTCTTTACCTGTAGGATCCATTCCTTAAAGGAGGGAGGGCTAGTATCTCTCCAATGGAGCGGGATAAGCACCTTGGCCGCAGTGATCAAATGTCTAACCACTGATTTTTTTTATATTTGGAGATAGAGCCAGGTATGTTCTGTAGTAAATAGAATTCCGGATGAAATGGAAGAGAAGCATCAGTGAAATTAGACATGGTGGAATGTATGTGTGTACAGAAAGGGAAAATCTTTTTACAGTCCCACCAGATGTGTAGTATGGACCCTGTTGTCTCCCCGCATCTCCAGCACAAACCCGGCGTGTCAGGAAACATCGCGTGCAATTTGTCTGGTGTGTGATACCACAGGTTAAGAAGTTTGTAGGAAGTTTCCTTATTTTAGTGCTAAGTAAGGATTTGTGTGTGAGTATGTGTATCTTTGTCCAGTCTTCTGGTTCAGTGTCAGTCTGCAACAGTTGTTCCCATTGAGTTTGGGATCGGATCGGGGTATGATCTGGTTCTTGGAGAAGGAGCTGATATAAAAGTGAAGTTCCATGTAAGGGTAAATCTGACCTAGTGCATAGATATTCAAAAGGAGTGCGATCTCTTGTCAAAGTGTGTTTTCTAGGGATAGTCTGAAAATAACTTGAGAATTGATGGAATTGTAAATGCTCTAGTGGTGTTGGCTGTTTCCCATCTAGCAAAATGTCTAGACTGGTGGGTTTCATCTTGGTCGGGTAGCTGCTTACTGACGTCTGATCTGTCTTAGAAGTGGTCAAGAAAGTGCCTGCCTGTTGACCAAGATACCATTATTTTCATCATATCTTATAATTTGCTATAAAAAATATAATTTTCAAATCATTTAAAAAAATATATATATTTTTTTAGAACTTAAAAATCATGTATACAATCACAATTGGGAAAAAAACACCATCTAAATAGTTTCTAATATCTGTCCTGAGCTTAGAAATATGGTTTACATATTTTCTGGTTGTTTTGCACATTAGAGGCTAATAACCTAAAGTAGCATTTTTTTCTCCTAACAATTTCCACTACCATGACCTTTTGATCCCAACCCTGATGATCAGATGAACACTAAACTTAACCCTAATTCTGACCCTAACTCTAACCCTAAATATAATTGTAACCCTAACCCTAGATTTCAAACCCAACGCTTTTTTTGTTGTTGTTGTTATGGCCAGTCAAGCAACTACAACAGAGTGAGGCTCTTGCCCACAACAGGGCTGCGCCATTTCTGGTTTGGCTCAGCTCTTCCGGTGGAGCATATACTTTCACTCCAGAGATTGATCAGATGTGCGTCGAAGTGGAAATTTTGGCATTGCATCAAAGCAACACCATCACATTGTCGTTAAGGGGTTAATAATATGTGACATCCGGAGGTATTGTGATTTTTTTGGCAGGGATCCACAGGATCTATTAGGACCGTGATCGGGTCTCTGCCATAGTGTTCCTGGCTACCGATCACCTTGTGATCAATGGCCAGGAACAAAACGTGACCGTCGTCTGGGACGCAAGCACCATGCGTCACAAAGGGAATAGGCAAAACAGAGGTAAAAAAAATGGTCCAGACCGTCAGGGCAGGCAGCAAAGGTTCACAAGCGAATAATACTACTTATAATCCAGTCAATCCTGTAGGAGTAAGCCAAAGGACAAAAGCCAGTAAATCAGAATAATAGTATAAGGGATGCATGGGACTGCAACCAATACCACAGATTAACAACAAGCATTACCTGATGTGCACAGGATTTATAGACTATCAATCAGGAACATCTCCCCTTGAAACCTGGAAATTGCTCCATTACATCTTTAAGCATAGAGAGGAGGAGTATTGGAACTCCACCTTTGCAGCCTTCAGGAGTCCACCAGTCGAGGCCGGGGATGCGGCATACCTCGCGGTCGCGCTACCACAAAAAAGGGATAGTGATAGTAAGGTTACAGAGTATGGATGTAGTAAATACCCGTTTACCTTTGAAGCTATGGTATTGTTTTCTTCTGGAATGTCCATTCCTTGTTTCAAAAAATCAGTAGCCAAGCATCTTCTTATAGCAGCCAAATCTCTGATTCCTAAATACTGGAAATCGCAAAATATACCTACTAACAAGGAATGGTTTGACCGTGTGCAAGAGATACGAGCCGTAGAAGAATTGATAGCCGCTGTAACCGATAATCTTGAGAAACACAGACAAACCTGGCTGCACTGGGATTTACAAGTTAAACCCCCTATTTAAATCAAGATCCATCACAAACCCATACTCAATTTTGATAGGTAATTTATTCCTGCAGAGAAAACCCGGTAGACGTGATTGCCAATAATTTAGATTTATTTTATGATCCCACTATAATATGAAATAGTACGGTTCAGATCTCCGAGATATATATCTAGAGTTGCTAATTAAACGATATAAGAATGTATGTATATATATATACAATTCACACAGGTTTTATCTGCTAAGATATGAGATTATAATATGTCTAGTGTCATTTTGTAATTATGTGAATTTGTCGATACACATATTGTCATTTGAATATTGAAGCAATGAAAATGACTCAGCTGCGTCAGAGACTCCAAAAATGCACTTTTAACCCCCCCCCCCTTTTTTTTTTTTCTTTCTTTTTCTTTCTTTTTTCTCTTCTATCCCCTCTAACCCCATGATTTTGTTACTCCCCTATGGTTATGTTATATATTTCCTGAAAATTCCAATAAAAATTTATTCACAAAAAAAAAAAAAGGGATAGTGAAATAGTTTCACAATTTTTCTTCTTTTTACATATTTAATACTAAATTGTATTTTATATGTAAGTATATGGTAGCTAAAGAAAACTCCTAACTGTTGTTTTAAAAACTCCTAACTGTTGTTTTAAAAACAACATGTAAGTTGTATGGCTGTGTTATATGAGGAGCTTTTACATTTAATCAACCATATAAATCAAAAATGGAAAAATCACTCTGGTGTATGGCATATTAAAAACCCTGGTTGTGAAGGGGTTAATGTTGGATGTTATTACCACCATCAACCTTTAGTGGTATTCATGTATTAACCTTGGAAGGATGAAAATATGAGTTGACCCTACCAGAATTAGAACCTGTGACCCAAAGATTTACATTTTTGTCAGAGCATTTACCAACCAAGGTATCTCACTGGTAGTTATACTTTGATGTGGGAACAGTGGGTTCATTAGTAATTCCTTTTAGTGAATCCGCATACTCACTGGATACTTTAATAGGTAGACCTATTTAGTAGCAGATTCAACTTCTGTGGATTTTTATGCCACACCTACATGCTGTGTATCTCAGATTCCACGTCATACAGTACTAAGTTGGATTGAGATATTGGGATTGTGTAGGCCACTGGATTAACCATATCCCTGTCATGTAAATGGAACCCACATTTTGAGCTTTGTTGCACCACAAGATTTTTTTTTCCCAGTCATTGTCTATTTTCGCTGTTCACTTGGACATTGTTGCCTTTCTTTCAGTTCGAAAGTCCTTCTTCTCATTTACAACGTACTTCTAAACACGGAAGACTATTGCTAACAATCATTACACAATATGTGCAAGCAGAGAAAAGAAAAATGTTGGTGCGCTAAGCTAGTCACAGGCTCAAATAATATAAATGTAAAAATGATGCTTAACAAAACAGGTGTGAGCATGCAGCAAATACAATGTGATTGGCTGTACAATGTATACAAAAAACAAAAACTGTATGCGCTTCTCACCCTAATAAAGTTGGCAACAAATATATAAATAAAATATAAATGAAAGGTTTTGGTTATATGAATTGGCCACAGCATAATTAAGCTCCCCGCCACGTCAAGGCACACTCTCAATAGGCAGTTAAAACAAAAATTGTCTGCATATACTGGTAGCAGTATAAACTGCTTTATGTGCCCACTAGATAGGAGGTGAGAGTAGGTTCTCACCCTATTGAGAGTGTGCCTTGACGTGGTGGGGGAGCTTAACCCCTTGGCGACACAGGACGTGCTAGGTCTGTCCTGTGTGCCGAGGCGTTAGTGACACAGGACGGACCTAGTAAATAAAAGTCATTAAAAAAAAAATCAAATGAAATGCTATTATCAAAATAATGGTATCAAAAGAAAGCCCTTCTTATGGGTACACTAAATGAGACAGAAATAAATTACAGCAAAACACAAACACCTCACAAATGTTAAAACAGCCCATGTCACCAAGCGTCGGACAAGCCAAAAAAATCATGTCACTAAGGGGTTAATTATGCCTTGGCCAATTCATATAACCAAAACCTCTCATTTATATTATATTTATATATTTGTTGCCAACTTTATTAGGGTGAGAAGGTCAGACAGTTTGTTTTTGTTTACACAAACTAATCTCATTGATTTTTTTGATTGGGTGACTAAAATAATAGATCAGGGTGGTGCAGTAGACATTGCTTACCTAGATTTCAGTAAGGCTTTTGACACTGTCGCACATAGAAGGCTTATCAATAAACTGAAATCTTTGAGTTTGGATTTCAATATTATTGAATGGATTAGACAATGGCTGAGTGACAGGCAACAGAGGGTTGTAGTCAATGGGGTATATTCGATGCAAGGTCTTGTTACTAGTGGGGTACCTCAGGGATCTGTACTTGGACCCATTCTCTTTAATATTTTTATTAGCGATATTGCAGAAGGTCTTGTTGGCAAAGTATGTAATTTTTGCTGATGATACAAAGATTTGCAGCAGGGTTGATGTTCATGGAGGGATAAGCCAAATGGCAAATGATTTAGCTAAACTAGAAAAATGGTCGGAGCAGTGGTAACTGACATTTAATGTGAACAAGTGCAATTCCAGCAGAAGTGGTAGAGGTAAACACAGTCAAGGATTTTAAGCATGCGTGGGATAGACACAAGGCTATCCTAGCTATAAGACCGGGAACGGGGGACTAATAAATGTACTCAAAAAAAATTGGGCAGACTAGATGGACCGAATGGTTCTTATCTGCCGACACATTCTATATGGTTGTAATAATGTAGCGTTGTCTTATAATTTCCAGTGGTTTTGATGGAAGTGGGACTGTGTGTGGAAGTGGGACTATTTGTGAATGTGTGTGGAAGTGGGACTATGTGTGCGGAAGTGGGACTGTGTGAATGTGTGTGGAAGTGGGACTGCCTATTTGTGTATTCACATGTAAATGTGTGTGCATTGAATGTGAGTTTTTTTTATTGCTGCTGTCTTACTGGGGAATCTGTGATACACTCACACTGCATGTTATGCGATATATATATCCACACTTATGTATGTATGTGTATACATACATACATACATACATACATACATACATTGACTTTCAAGGAAACATGAATGCGGCCCACGCACAAATAGATTTACGGTGAAGTGGCCCACTGCAAAACAAACTTGGACACCCCTGTTCTAGGGTGTCTGTCCTTCACTCTCCCATACTTAATCATGTTAAGTTCTGAGATCTAACCACCCAGGGCTTATTGCCTGGATGATTGCGACTAAGAATAGCTTTGCATTATTACTGTTGAATCAAGTGTATTCTTTGTATTGTTTCAGGATTTCTTTCAGGCAACAATGCCACCTTAATTTAGAAGTATTACCTTTTGTCTCAACTATACTATTTCTTTGGAAAATTCTGTCAATTAAATATTTGTCCTCCAGGTCTGTGTTTTTTAGTCACCATAATTTTGACTTCCTCTGAAGATCTAAAATGAATCACCTCAGGCATTTCTAATAATCTGATAATAACACTCTTCATTTTCTTAAGGCCCTTGGCCTGCAAAACCAGAATAACAAGTTCATATAGAATGCTGCCTGTTTCCCAGAGCTAATCCGGGAAAACTGCTGTGTAGATCCTAGTCTGTAGTCTTGTGTGCTGCCAACATTCCTACTCCTCCTTTATGTTCCCCTCCCCACTCTTGTCCTTGTTTGCCTTTTGTGTCGTTTGCTCATGTTTGTTTTTGTGTGTGTTTTTTAGGGAAGAGATGTACCTGTTCCACAGCTCAAGAAGGAGTCTCTTCCAGAGCCTTCCAGGGAGAACGGCCTGTTTATGGAAGAGGACGACCAGGATTTATTTGCAGGTACATTGTGTAGAACACATCTCCTTGTGCAAAATTGGTTCCCTGAGACAGGTGCATTGAAACCGCACTGTTTATTTATTTTCATTTTATATTGTTTTTTATCTTGAAAAAAATAACTAATGTATTACAAAGCTGTACATTAACACGAGAACAATACAAGAAAGTGGTTGCATATACATTATGGCAGGGCTCGACAAACCTCGGGCGCCAGGTCACCATGGCGACCTGGAAATTAAGCCTGGCGCCCGGGTGCCGTTCCCTACATGACCCCCTTGCTGCTGCCGCCGTTCGTGTGTTAGTGGATTTTTGCAGCGCGAGGGGGAGAAGACTGTGCGGATCGCACAGACAGTAAGCGCCACCCCCTAGCGCAACGCGTGTCTGAGTGCTGGGTGTCGTCACTTGACAACCCAACACTCATCCGAAAGAGCAAGGAAGATCGGCTTCAGCACGAATGTTCCCCAGCCCTGCAATGAGGTAAGGCAGCAGGGAAGGAACAATAGTGCTTCAGCCGTTCTTCCTTGCCATTTTCAAGTGACGACACCCAGCACTCACAACTTAAGACAGGGGGGGATCAACTTTTGTATGTGTGAGGTGTATATGTGTGATGTGTGTATTTGTGAGGTGTGTATGTGTGAGGTGTATATGTGAAGGGGGGGGTGTATATGTGAGGTGTATATGTGAAGTGGGGGGGTGTATATGTGAGGTGTATATGTGAAGTGGGGGGGGTGTATATGTGAGGTGTATATGTGAAGTGGGGGGGTGTATATGTGAGGTGTATATGTGAAGTGGGGGGGTGTATATGTGAAGTGGGGGTGTGTGTGTGTGTGTGTGTGTATATGTGAAATGTGGTGTGTGTGTGTGTATATGTGAAATGTGGTGTGTGTGTGTGTATATGTGAAATGTGGTGTGTGTGTATATGTGAAATGTGGTGTGTGTGTATATGTGAAATGTGGTGTGTGTGTGTGTGTATATGTGAAATGTGTGTGTGTGTGTGTATATGTGAAGTGTGGTGTGTGTGTGTATATGTGAAGTGTGGTGTGTGTGTGTATATGTGAAGTGTGGTGTGTGTGTATATGTGAAATGTGGTGTGTGTGTATATGTGAAATGTGGTGTGTGTGTGTGTATATGTGAAATGTGGTGTGTGTGTGTGTATATGTGAAATGTGTGTGTGTGGTGTGTGTGTGTGTGTGTATATGTGAAGTGTGGTGTGTGTGTGTGTATATGTGAAGTGTGGTGTGTGTGTGTATATGTGAAGTGTGGTGTGTGTGTATATGTGAAGTGTGGTGTGTGTGTATATGTGAAGTGGGGTGTGTGTGTATATGTGAAGTGGGGTGTGTGTGTGTGGTGTATATGTGAAGTGGGTTGGTGTGTGTGTTTATGAATTGCGTGTATGTTTGCGTGATTGTCTGGCTCCTAAAAATTTTTGCTGGCTCTTAGAATCAAATTAAATTTGTCAAGCCCTGCATTATGGACATACTGCAAACTATTGTCAAACATCACATATGTATCAAAACGGAACACATTTTGTTTATTAAAACCGTTTTCATTTGTGAAAATACCCTAACTGTACAAGATATTATGTGCTGTCTTGCAGAATCCACAGTCAAGCTCTCAGTGGACAGTTCCCATAATGCTCAAAAAGAGGAGCCAAAAAAGGTTCCATTGACCACCCCCATGCTTATAGCAGCTGCATCTGCCCCCACCAAAGCCCAGCAGAAGACCTATGAGGAGGTAATGGTACAATTCAAAAGAAAATGGGGAAGAAGATTCACCAGTATGGTTCATAGATACAATAACCCAGTAGAGCATATTGCAATTGTACTACAATCAGCCATGTATTTATGCCCAGGCAGAAGGCAGCAGGCTTGAGAGACAGCTCGAGGAGGAAGGGGAAGCTGGTTAGGGGAAGACATTGCAAATGACTGGGAAGGGCAGGCATGGCACTGGAAAGTGACTTGGGCGGCAGGCATGGCACTGGAAAGTGACTTGGGCGGCAGGCATGAAAATAATTTGGGTGTGTGGGTAATCACAAATGTAGTTCGTGGTGGACTGTTACTGGACTTTGTGACAATTTAATAATGTTCTATGGAGCTTCAAATACCTTAATAGGGGCACACTATAATGTGACAAATGAGGGTTCGCCTAGGGCAGCACAAAACCTAAATACATCACTGACTACAAAAATCTTAACCATGAGAGTTAACATAATATATTAATATGATTAAGACATACTGTTCACTTACAATAAAATCCACATTGGTATGTTCAATGAAGCACATCCTATTTGTGTTCCCAGCTTGAAGAGGAAGAACAAGAGGATCAGTTTGAGTTGAACATTACCATTACAGATCCTGAGAAAATTGGTAAGTTGATCTCTGTATTTTCCACTTGCAGTGACTAATTCTATTTTATGCACACTATAATTTGTATAGTCATGGTTCCCTGGGAATTAAAATGAGTCTGTTGAGGGCTGCATGTGCAGATCTCATACAAAACACTCTGCCATCGTTGGCAAGTATTGTTCATTCTATCTACTCATACTGTATTGTACCCCATAGTTAGTGCTTTATCATGTACACAAATTAGGGAGGTTCAGTAAGAGGCTTGGCTTCTAGAACTGTACTTTTCTGTATTACATAATGGGGATTGAAATGATTCCTTTTTTGAGCTGAACTTGTGATTCTCCAAACAATACACATTGTTTGAAAAATGAGTAGTAGGCAAGTGTCTGGTAAGCAGTCTAGAAGGTTCCTTCAGAGCTACATAACATGTCTAAGATGCCATGAGGTCCTGTTTAATTGACAGACAGTAGTATAAGTACAGGCTCTTGTAAGAGTACATTAAAAGTATCGTAATCATTTGAGACACTTTCTTGAATCTCTAAGGCTCCAGACAAATGCTGGAGAGTTGAGTGGGTGAATCAATACAAGCTCTAGACCTGATATTTTAGGGTTAAATTGAATATATGTAAAATACAGATATGCAAATTGAAATCTTTATATTTTCATAATTATTGAACTTAAAAATGTAGATTGTTTCCAGTCACAAAATGGTAATTTTGAACTTTTTTTTTTCTTCTTTCAGGGGATGGAATGAATGCTTATGTAGCCTATCAAGTAGCAACGCAGGTAACAGGGTACAACCACTGTCACCTGCCTTTATGTGTGGCGGCCTGAAATTAGTACAGTTGGCATTGGGGGTCTAACAGCACAGTGGCAGTGGTTCATTGTTGTAAAAGCACATACTTCTTCAGTGGTTCTGTTCTCCTAGTACTTCTTACTGTATTTTAATTATTGATGATGGCAGTGTTTTCAGATGTGAATTACTAATGATTTGTTGAGGGATTGGTTGGGGGCCTAGCAGTATCAAATTGCTATGTTTTTGTAAGCTGATCTTCCCAAACTGCTCCAACTTGGACACTTTTACAATGTTGTCTTTACTTGATTACTGCAGCTATCCTCTTTCACCTAAAACATTATTTATAAATAAAAATTGAAGAATAAAAAAATGTTCAAATGATTTGTTCTTGGTGCAAGAAAATATATATACCGTATATACTCGAGTACAAGCCGAGTTTTTCAGCACAATTTTTGTGCTGAAAAATGCCCCCCTCGGCTTATACTCGAGTCAGTCGCTGGAAAAAAAAAAAAATCTAAAACTTACCTAGTTCCTGCTCTGTCCCCCGGTGCTCTAAAGCTGCGTGGCTGTGAGGGAAGCGTTGTGAGCTTCCCTCCGGTCGCGCGGTCAATAAAGTGTGTTTTTTTTAAACAAACTTTATTGACCGCGCGGCTGGAGGGAAGCTCACAACGCTTCCCTCACAGCCACGCAGCTTCAGAGCACCGGGGGACAGAGCAGGAACGAGGTAAGTGCTGGGGTCTGGGGGAGGAGGGTGGCATAACGAGCATATTGGGGGCAATATCCTGGCATATTGGGGGCAATATCCTGGCATATTGGGGGCAATATCCTGGCATATTGGGGGCAATATCCTGGCATATTGGGGGCAATATCCTGGCATATTGGGGGCAATATCTTGGCATATTGGGGGCAATATCCTGGCATATTGGGGGCAATATCTTGGCATATTGGGGGCAATATCCTGGCATATTGGGGAAATATCCTGGCATATTGGGGCAATATCCTGGCATATTGGGGGAAATATCCTGGCTTATTGGGGGAAATATCCTGGCTTATTGGGGGAAATATCCTGGCATATTGGGGCAATATCCTGGCATATTGGGGGAAATATCCTGGCATATTGGGGGCAATATCCTGGCATATTGCGGGGAAATATCCTGGCATATTGGGGCAATATCCTGGCATATTGGGGGAAATATCCTGGCATATTGGGGGAAATATCCTGGCATATTGGGGGAAATATCCTGGCATATTGGGGGAAATATCCTGGCATATTGGGGGAAATATCCTGGCATATTGGGGGAAATATCCTGGCATATTGGGGGAAATATCCTGGCATATTGCGGGGAAATATCCTGGCATATTGGGGGCAATATCCTGGCATATTGGGGGCAATATCCTGGCATATTGGGGGCAATATCCTGGCATATTGGGGGCAATATCCTGGCATATTGGGGGCAATATCCTGGCATATTAAATGGCATATTGGGGGCAATATTTACCAGTAGCTGCCGCATTTTCCACCCTAGGCTTATACTCGAGTCAATATTTTTTCCCAGTTCTTTGTGGTAAAATTAGGTGCCTCGGCTTATATTCGGGTCGGCTTATACTCGAGTATATACGGTATTTTTATTCTCTGCATTCACAGCACAGACATTGTTTAGATGATGGAGTTGGTGTCTATTTGTGTTGCAGTATTTATCTGTATATAGGTTACAGGCATTAACTATAACACCTTTCTATTGTAGACCAACTTGCCAATGTTCAGGAGCAAACATTTCACAGTGAAAAGACGGTTCAGTGACTTCCTCGGTTTATATGAGAAGCTCTCTGAGAAGCACTCGCAGAATGGCTTTATAATCGCTCCGCCCCCTGAGAAAAGCCTGATAGGTAATCTTGAAGTAGATCCTTTTTTTTTTTGCTGTATTTATAGCCTCTCTGTACACAAGACATGCGTTATATGTTATAGCAACATGAAGCTGTGATCATTTGTACTTTACATGCTTAAATGAAACACAAATAGCATTAAACATGTAATGCTTTGATTCAAAACATCACAGATCAATAAACAAGAACGGCTTCTTGAAATTGCTTCGGTGTAGAACTACAATAGCGCTTCAAATGTCATAAAAAATATATACTGTTACTAAAATCACTGATGAAATGTATAAAAGATGTCAAAACTCAGGTTTAGGTATATGTAATGAATTGAAACGGCTGTAAACGCAGAACAGTCAGCTTTTCATTCTCCCTCCTCACAGAAATGAGGCGCTACAGAGTGAGATTGGTCAAGGCACAGGGCAGTACTGTGGCTTTCAATGTGGAATTCCATATTTTAAATAGTACATTTTTAATGCAATGGAAGTGTGTGAATGAGAGTGACATGGAACGCTTTGGAGCAATAATCATGGATAATTATGTGTGTCAGGATAATCATGTCACTTGGTAGAAGGATAAGAAAAGCTTAAAGGTTGTGGTAAGTTGAGGAGAAACACAAGTGTTGTGTTGAAGGGTTATTACAATTGAAATGAGAGAATTAAGGTTGCGCACAATGATAAATTAGTTAAGGAGGATTATTACCTGGAAAGCTGGAGAGGTGATTTTCTACAAATGAGGCAATATATGCTGCTGGATCTTTGGCAGTGATTATAACTTGCTTTTAATTCTAAATTCTAATTTTAAAGCTTATCATTATTCAATGATGTTGACACTCGTATATATTGTAATTATTCAGGTATGACCAAAGTGAAAGTGGGGAAAGAGGATTCCTCTTCAACTGATTTTTTGGAGCGGAGGCGTGCTGCTTTGGAGAGGTATGTGATTGTTTAAACCCTAAGAAATGTAGGTGCTGTTAAATCACCCCTTCCATGCCCCACCAAATACCAATGCAGGGTCTAATATGCACTGATGGGGAAGGGAGTCATGATTTATTTAGCAGTAAATGCGTGAGAATCAGTCTGTTGCAAACTGTAAGTTATGGGTCATTTATGTTCAAATATGAAACCCCCGCTGATAGACTGCCACTCCAATCAATTTGAGCCTCTACAGATTTATGGAAGTTGCAGTTTAATAGCTTGCACATCATAGATTGTTCAGAGCCTGATGATGTATGTTTTCCAGATACCTCCAGAGAATAGTCAGCCACCCAACGCTTTTACAAGACCCTGACGTCCGAGAGTTTCTAGAGAAGGATGAGGTAATGGCACCTGTGATTGCAGACTGCATTTCATATGATAGAAGTTATTTTATATCTAAACATACCTTCTGAGCAATGTGCCCTTTCTAAAGTCAGTGTTTATTGCTATTGTTTTCTTATTTTATACACTGGAAAGTGAAAACAGTAGTACAATGTACTTAATGATACAATGGGGATATAGAGAGAGCATATAACATAACATCTCCATCATACAATAAATGGCGTAATTCTAGAGTTCAAAGAATGCAGTTTAAAACAGCATGCATGAATAAGTTACAGGGGCTTCCTCATCAGTACACTATATGCACTTTTATAAAAGCATTTTGGATTTTCATGTTTAAAAAAACCCCTGCTGTTCACTTAAAGCCGGTCGGTGGGAGATTTCACTGTCTGCTGACATGCCTTTGTGCATTCGGTCTGTTAAACAGACTGTTAGATCTGAGTGGTGAAGTGTTAGAATAAAGCTGTATTTTGTACGCATGGCTGACATTCTACTTATTGTAGTTGTCGCCAAAGTGCTGTCGTCATCCAGCATACTGCAGTTTTAACTCTTTGCCAAAGGAAACTCAAAGCTTCTAGTAAATAAGAAAAACTGTCTTAACAAAAGCCAATAAAACCAAATTTTAGAAAAAAATGTTTTTATAAACCTGAACAACTGCCTGCTATCACTGCCTGAATTAATTATACAACAAGCAGCCAATGTATGCATCATCAAATTGATATTTTAGATTGATTTTATACACCCATTTGATATATATTGTAACTCTAATCATCTTTTAAAAATAAAACTATAACCAGTATTATAGCACTTACATTTCTATATCCTTTTTTTACATAAATGATCTTTGTAAACCCACTTTTTCTCCTTTTAGCTACCTCGTGCAGTGAGTACCCAAACTCTGAGCGGTGCCGGCCTTCTCAAGATGTTTAACAGAGCCACTGATGCTGTGAATAAAATGACCATTAAAATGAATGAGTCTGATGTTGTAGGTATCTCCACTGTAAAGGCACACTGTTTAGCTTTCTTGCATGTGTAATGTTGGGTTCAAGCTCATTGTATGTATCTACAGTGCTATATCATACAGACTGCCACAATAAAGACTGACCATCAATATTGCATACAGGATGTGAGCCTTGGTCTTCACTGGGATGATAAAGCTTGGTGACTCCCCCCAGAGGACAGATAAAACATTGTCAAACATTATGTATGTAACTGTAAAAGTGTTGTATTGCATACATGTTTACACCTATATTTCCCAAAGAAGCAAAAAAAAGTAAAACTAAACACTGAGTAAGATGAAACATGCATTATGGGAACTTTTATTTTCCACAGCCTGTTTTCTGTCCTTCCTGTAATACTATCATAGAATTTAGTAGACAGAAAAACAAACAAGGACAATACAGTATGATTTGAACCAGCATAAAAGTTTATCTGAGCTCGTTTCATCTGGAGCAATAATCAGTGTTTATATATTAAAGCTAATAGTTTTGTGAATACCTCTGAAATTATGTTGTTATTGGATTAGTGGTATTGTTTTACTAGTTAGTGTGAAATCTGGCACACGTTAATATCTTTTCCCCTGACTGTTTAGTGGTTTGAGGACAAGCTGCAAGAGGTAGAAGGTGAAGAGCAGCATCTGCGCAAGCTCCATGCCGTGGTGGAAACTCTGGTGAACCACAGGAAAGGTAGGAGATGCCAATCATTCACTTATAGGCTCCACAGGAGCAAACTAGGTATCTTCCTTTGTATGTAAAGGAACTGTTAATTGTGTAATTTGCATATCAATCAATAAGGTGATATCATAAGCCAGAGATACCGCACACATATAAACATATATTTCTCTTTCTATTTTATGCATTTGCATGAAATTTACGTAATGTGTAGATCATTTTTCATCATTTTTATGCTTTATATTCACAGTACAATATACAGATTCCTAGTCAAAGAAAATTATCATGCCCTTCTAATTTTATTGTTTGTTTGTTTGTGTGATAGACAAAGAGTTATAGGGATAATCATTTCCGTCACCTGAGTGTTTTCTCCCCCTGTTGCTTTTTGCAGAATTAGCACTGAACACTGCCCAATTTGCTAAAAGCCTTGCCATGCTTGGGAGCTCTGAAGATAACACTGCCCTGTCAAGAGCCCTTTCCCAGCTGGCTGAGGTTGAGGAGAAAATTGAACAGCTCCATCAGGAACAGGCCAACAGTGACTTCTTCTTGCTGGCTGAACTGCTGGCCGATTACATCCGCCTACTGTCTGCCGTCAGGGTGAGTCTGTCAAGAACCATTCTCACTATAGGCTGCTCTTTGGCCTTTGTTCCTGTTACTGTACTTTCCATTCTGAAATGTTTTTAGTCCACTCCCTTAGTGCATTGGTGGAGTCACTATACAGTAAGTGTTACCCTTCATACTAATGGTGATTCCAGTCATACACGCACACGGCTAATGCACAATGTGCATTAACTATATATATATAAAAGTCATGCTGTTTAATGTTTCACTAATGAAACATGCTCATTTATTTTGCTTTCTTATATCCGTGCAGATCGTCTGAACTCGTCTGTTTTCTGTTTATTTCCTGGACATTATTTAAAAGCAGTCTGATACAACGGGGAATGCATTCAATGTTTTTGCCTCGTGTTAGGATCCACCTTATTTTATGGTGTTATCTTCCACAAAGCACTGTACCATACAGAAGACAGTTCAGTGTTTATTTAGTTGTGATATCTTGGTTTTGTTTTCTGCTTCACTGGGCTATTTTGAGGGAGTTTTCACAGTCAGCACTATTGGAATATCAGGATCCAAGGCATTATCATGGCTTCTGATTCCTCTAAATCCTTACACAATGGTCCAACTGCAAACGCAAACTGGCTGATACATTGTATGTAAATCCTTTGACACTAAACAACTAGCATGCCCTGTATTTGTGCACTGGTTTGAATCAGTTATGCTGGGAACAAAACTGTGTATTTATTCAGTGGATAAGAGTATGGTTAGTATTAATAGCTAGTTTCGATATAGTGCTTTTCTCTCAGCTATCTAGTGCAGACTCTCACACTTAACAAGGTGATTGTAGATACTGGTTGTGTCATACACAGAAGGGTGAAGGACTGAATTAACCCTGCAGAAATCAAGCAGATACAGACGTTTGGTGCATATGCCAGCTGGACTCCTTCAGTGACCATTTCCTGTGTGCCCTTTTGATATCTTCCCCTCATGGATAACATCATGGTAGTGATGATTTCAGATCATTTTTATTAAACGTGCAGGATGAAACAGAAAACACTAACCACTCCAGATGCAACAAACATTGATGATAAGTCACATATCTTTTGGGATGGAAAGTCCAAATGATGGCATTTATACAGGACCAATAATGCCATTCCAAACCTTCACTTTACTATCCGGGAACCAACAATAGTGTAATACTGCAAATGGTAGCAGTAGAATTGTGCTCAGTATTGTACTCACATATTCTCAAGGAAAAGATGATCATCTTTAGCTCTTGCTTGATTTGCATGAAGTCTCAATATCATTTTTGAGAGACTGAGAGGATTTCTAGAAGAATAACCATCATGCAAGAACTAAAGTTCATCTTTACATGTTGATGAGCATTTTTTCTTTTTCGGAAATGTGTTTGTGCAGAATTGAGCACAATTCAACTGCTGCCATGTTTGCAGTATTACACTAGTGTACCTCAATAAATGAAAGGTGTTAATTCCAGCTAATATTGTTATTTTGGATTTTGCACTATAGTTACTTTACAGTTTTACTGGTTTGCTGCATTAGTTACATCATAAGACTTGGATCTGATCCCTTACAGATGCACTTGTCATTACCACAAATGGCTATGACACAGCATTCTGTTGATTTATAAGGCCTTCGCAATATGGTTCAGTTTAGAGCCAGAGTCTGAGAGCTTGATGGAAAACAGCTTAGGTAGGTGCTGTTCAAAAATATACTTGTATCATTCTGCTTTTACAATAGATGTTATTTGGCTTCATATTAAAACTTTTTTTTTTTAAATTTTTAATCTTCAACTTAGTGTTTCCCCTGTCTGCCATCTTTATATCTTAACTCTTGATGTCACTCTGAAACCCCTTTGGGTGAGCAGATAATTGGAACAAAAGGTAATTTAAAGTCATGACTGCTATAAATATGGCAGTAATACGACTATAATATGCGGGAAGGAAAGGGGAGCAGGCTGGTAGTGCAAATCATAAAAATAAAAGTTTTTTTAAAATGTTCATAGAAACATAGAATGTGTCGGCAGATAAGAACCATGCGGTCCTTCTAGTCTGCCCAATTTTTCTAAATACTTTTTATTAGTCCCCAGTTCTCGGTCTTATAACTAGGATATCCTTGTGTCTATTCCATACATGCCTAAAATCCTTGACTATGTTTACCTCTACCAATTCCGCTGGAAGGCTATTCCATACATCCACTACCCTCTCAGTAAAGTAATACTTCCTGATATCACTTTTAAATCGTTGCCCCTCTAATTTAAGACTATGTCCTCTAGTTGTGGTAGTTTTTCTTCTTTTAAATATACTCTCTTCCTTTACTGTGTTGATTCCCTTTATGTACAGGGAGTGCAGAATTATTAGGCAAGTTGTATTTTTGAGGATTAATGTTATTATTGAACAACAACCATGTTCTCAATGAACCCAAAAAACTCATTAATATCAAAGCTGAATATTTTTGGAAGTAGTTTTTAGTTTTAGCTATTTTAGGGGGATATCTGTGTGTGCAGGTGACTATTACTGTGCATAATTATTAGGCAACTTAACAAAAAACAAATATATACCCATTTCAATTATTTATTTTTACCAGTGAAACCAATATAACATCTCAACATTCACAAATATACATTTCTGACATTCAAAAACAAAACAAAAACAAATCAGTGACCAATATAGCCACCTTTCTTTGCAAGGACACTCAAAAGCCTGCCATCCATGGATTCTGTCAGTGTTTTGATCTGTTCACCATCAACATTGCGTGCAGCAGCAACCACAGCCTCCCAGACACTGTTCAGAGAGGTGTACTGTTTTCCCTCATTGTAAATCTCACATTTGATGATGGACCACAGATTCTCAATGGGGTTCAGATCAGGTGAACAAGGAGGCCATGTCATTAGATTTTCTTCTTTTATACCCTTTCGTGCCAGCCACGCTGTGGAGTACTTGGACGTGTGTGATGGAGAATTGTCCTGCATGAAAATCATGTTTTTCTTGAAGGATGCAGACTTCTTCCTGTACCACTGCTTGAAGAAGGTGTCTTCCAGGAACTGGCAGTAGGACTGGGAGTTGAGCTTGACTCCATCCTCAACCCGAAAAGGCCCCACAAACTCATCTTTGATGATACCAGCCCAAACCAGTACTCCACCTCCACCTTGCTGGCGTCTGAGTCGGACTGGAGCTCTCTGCCCTTTACCAATCCAGCCACGGGCCCATCCATCTGGCCCATCAAGACTCACTCTCATTTCATCAGTCCATAAAACCTTAGAAAAATCAGTCTTGAGATATTTCTTGGCCCAGTCTTGACGTTTCAGCTTGTGTGTCTTGTTCAGTGGTGGTCGTCTTTCAGCCTTTCTTACCTTGGCCATGTCTCTGAGTATTGCACACCTTGTGCTTTTGGGCACTCCAGTGATGTTGCAGCTCTGAAATATGGCCAAACTGGTGGCAAGTGGCATCGTGGCAGCTGCACGCTTGACTTTTCTCAGTTCATGGGCAGTTATTTTGCGCCTTGGTTGTTCCACACGCTTCTTGCGACCCTGTTGACTATTTTGAATGAAACGCTTGATTGTTCGATGATCACGCTTCAGAAGCTTTGCAATTTTAAGAGTGCTGCATCCCTCTGCAAGATATCTCACTATTTTTGACTTTTCTGAGCCTGTCAAGTCCTTCTTTTGACCCATTTTGCCAAAGGAAAGGAAGTTGCCTAATAATTATGCACACCTGATATAGGGTGTTGATGTCATTAGACCACACCCCTTCTCATTACAGAGATGCACATCACCTAATATGCTTAATTGGTAGTAGGCTTTCGAGCCTATACAGCTTGGAGTAAGACAACATGCATAAAGAGGATGATGTGGTCAAAATACTAATTTGCCTAATAATTCTGCACTCCCTGTATTTAAATGTGTCTATCATATCCCCCTGTTACGTCTTTCCTCCAAGCTATACACGTTAAGATGCTTTAACCTTTCCTGGTAAGTTTTATCCTTCAACCCATGAACCAGTTTAGTAGCCCTTCTCTGAACTTTCTCCAAAGTTCAATATTAAACAATGGCTACAACAACAAATCCAGTACTTGCAATTAAGAGCCAATGTCCATAGACATGCTTATCTGTCATTCAGATAAAGCAGGATCTTGCAGCTGTGCATTTCTTAATGCTCAATTCCATTATGTCTTTGCTCATAAGGGGCACCACGCGTTTCACCAATGGTATGAGTCTCTTTCATTCGTAATTTGTACGTATCTGTCTCAGAGTTGACACAGAATTGTCCAAAGGATAGATTTTTGTGTTACAAGGTAATCCTCCTAGCGGATTTGGTCTTTTTCTATTCTTTAATTTATATTACTAGTTCCCCATCTCTCTTTGGCTGGAATAAAAAACTGATTAGTTTCCCAGCCAGAAGTGAAAGAGCTAACCTGTGAGTGACCTGAATTGTAGAACATTTACCACAGGTTCTGCATTAGCATTATAGTGAAGTGGTGACTGAAAAAAGTCCCATTTAGTCTGTATAAGGTAGATTATTGTTAGTGTTTTTACCTGATAAGGAGCAGACCCATCATGGCTGCCTTCCCAGCTAGAATATGCTTCCCCCCTGAGCTGTAGGGAGACTTAGTGGCCTCACGGAATTTAGCAAGATAAACATATTAAAGGAAAATGGCGGTTTAATTGGAATGAGAAATTGTACCATTTTTGGGATATAGTACCCCCATTATGCAAGGGATCGTGGGACCCTTAGTGTCAATATAGGAAAGATCAAGGCTAATATTGTTGTATTGCTCCCTTCTCCACACCCGAACCCTACTTGGCTCATAACAAAGCTTGAATGAATATAGAATTTATTAACAGAACCAGTGTTTGTTATATATGTGTCTTATGTCTGTATATTGTTGTTTTATATGAATTTCATGAAATAGTCACAACAATCTATTTTATTGTAATTTATATTTTTGTCATTTGTTAATAAAGATAAAAAGATAAATATATTAAACCAAATTTAAAATAAGGCAAACATTGTCCTCTTAATTTCATCTTTAGAAATTACCTGGTAGCCAATCTTTGCAACAATTTTTGTTTGAGTGCACAGGGAGGTGGTTTCACACTCATGACAAGCGTGTCCCCTCCAAACATTTGGCACAATTGTCATCATAAAAAATAAAGCATGCTTGTTCAATTGTTGCTTATGCATTCTGTTCCTATATCATTACCACAGACTTAATATATTCAAATACAGAGTTTTGCCAACAAAAAAACTTATTCAAGAAGCTGCAACTTGAAATAACACTTGGTTTGACGATTTATGTATATCTGACTACAGTCCTGAGGAGAGATTTCAAAACTATATTGAAACATTCTTATCAGGTCGCAGTTATATAACACAAGCCGATGCCCAACTCATTCAACGCTAATCCTGTGATTGTATCCATGAGGGGTTACACATTCCTATCCCTGTAGTACGCAAGTACATAAATGTCCATACTTCAGTGTATATGGATTGTATTCCAGAAATAGCTACATACATTTGCATTAACATCTGACATGAATGATGTGTTGTACATATGTATCTACCTTGGGCGCTGGATCCTTGGGCCTGTACATCAGGTGCTGTCCGTTGGTGAGAGGAACCCAGTACAGGAGGTAGATTAAGAATAATGCATTGTTAATGTTGAGTGCATACAAATGGGTGCAGAACATTCACATCAACATTTTCAGTGGGATTCTTTCATCAGACCTGTTATCTCTTTCCCCTTCCCATATGTTTTCTCCCCCCATATCTTTTATCTCCCCTCCCCAAATCTCTTTCCCTCTCTTTCCCATCCCAATAAATCTTTTCCTCTCCACATATCTGATATCACCCCTCCACCTCCCCAATCTCTGTTCTCTCCTCCCCCATCTCTGTTTCTCCCTCCCCATTTCTGTTCTCTCCCCCCTCCTTCCCCATCTCTGTTCTCTCTACCCCTCCTCCCCCTATATCTGTTATCTCTCCCCCATATTTGTTCTCTCTCCCCTTCCTATATGAAGGTATGATGTTTGAGGCTACCACTTTGGTGCGTTTCAGGCATATGTCTGCTGCGTCTGGTTTCGGTAGATAGAAGTGTGGAATTAGATATGATCTCTGAATTGCAAAAGTATTCCACTGATGTGCCCTAATCCATCTGCATTTTCGAGAGCTGATTTTGGGGCTGATGTGATCCTTTTATTTTATCTGTAAATTTCGATTAACTTCCATAAATACAGATTTTGTTTTAGAATTTGTAGGGTTTTTTTTGTATCAACTATTTGTCCAAGGGATTAAAGCAGTCGCCCAATCTACTTGTCCCTCATGACAATCTACTTGTCCACGCATACTCAAACAGTCACACACAAGCCAGCCTTTTCGGGGCTTTTTTCCAAACAAATAGTACATTTCTCTTGTCCCACCACACTGCTACATTACTGCAAGGGGGTTTTGGCTGTCTCTCCCTGACTACGTTTTTGTCTTGTGTCTCTTTTTCCCACCTCTCCTTTTCAATCTCTCACCCATCCACCCTTTAATTTGTGTCTCCCCTCCCTCCTCAATTTAAATACCAAGGAATTGTAGAATTAATTTTGTTTGTGGCAGTCTCAGATCAACAGTCTGCGCTACCTTTCCTGCACATAGTGATGAATCAAACTGTTATGTTGCGACACTCATGAAGCCTTATGCAGGATTGAGGCATGAGACTAGCACACAAGCCTTCAGACCTGCAGCTACCTGCAGCAAGGTCAAGTGTAAAAAAAAAAATCAGCCTGCCCAGACCTGCATGTCCCGTGCGTTGAGTGATAGGAATTGCACATGCCTTGTTTTTGGCTGTATTCCATTTCCAAAGACATCAGTGTGGAATTGGATTTGATTTCTGAATTGCGAACGTGTTTGGAGGCCAAGATCCATCCGCTATTTAGAGGCAACATTTTTGGGCTGAATATCGGCGCATATTGGGTTGACACCTAAATGTCCTATTTTATTCTGTCTGTATCTGTTGAAAATTTCCCAAACCTTCCAGAAATACAGAATTGTTTTTGTTTGTATCAAACAACTAACTTATTAATGGAACTAGAATGGCCAACTACTTATGTACTGTGAGAACATTTATTACAGTTTAATGCAAACACTGACTTAATATTATATCTTTGCTGTTTATGAGTAAAGACTGGCCTTTCTAGCCCTTAAATATGAGCAACCTCCAGTTTGAAATAACTGTTTATAACAAAAGTAAATAGCAATGTGATTTGTATTGATTTGAGTCACATCATGTGTATACTTGATATGTGAGTTATGGGTGGGAAATAAAAACCTGAGCTGAGATCAACAGCAACTGTACAAATATAAAGTAGTCATTTGTTCCTGTTGCAGGGTGCATTTGACCAACGAATGAAGATCTGGCAGCGATGGCAAGATGCCCAGGCCAATTTGCAGAAGAAGAGGGAGAATGAGGCAAGGCTCCTGTGGGCTAACAAGCCAGACAAGTTGCAGCAAGCTAAGGATGAAATCTCAGAGGTGGGGAGTCAATGTGGGTCTGGTAGAATGGAAAGTTTGTGCTTCGGTGGGTTCTGAAGTCTTGGTATGAAAGCTGATGGCTGGTCAGTGTGTATTGAGTGGTAAGTTCTGAGAGTAGAGTTATGTTGGTGAACACTTTAAGCAACATCCAATTTTAGTTTGGGGATCTAAACGCAAAGAGGTATCTATATTGGATGTATGTGTAAACAAGCCACAAAAAATGTTTTAGATTTACTTTATTGCTCTTCATTTCTCCCCTGTCCTCTTCTATAATTGTTACACAGTGTTGCAAAGTGAGAATAAAAAGTTGCCTTGCATTATATATAACGTCTGAGCCACTGTCATACTCCATAACTTTCAATGGAGAAAGCACCAAGCTTGTGCAGTTCTAAGCATACACATGTACACTCAGGATTTTCAGAAAACACTAAGAAGGTAGCTGTGGTTTCCTCCCTATTTTTCTAGCATTCTCAAAAATGCAAAATGATTTGTGTTTTGTGGATTTTCAGTACTAGGAGTGAGATGGAGCTATGGCACATTTATGTTCTTAATAACTTGCTAAAATCACTGCGAGACCTCACAAGATAGCAGTACATAATACTTTGTACTTAATGATCTAAAGAATAAATGAACTGCTAGATTGTCATTCCTATACACGTGTCCAGATGAGGAAACCATAATATAATGGATGTATATACATGAATCAGGATCATTTCAGGTTTACCTTTAGTGATATACAGTGGGGCAAAAAAGTATTTAGTCAGCCACCAATTGTGCAAGTTCTCCCACTTAAAAGGATGAGAGAGGCCTGTAATTTTCATCATAGGTATACCTCAACTATGAGAGACAAAATGAGAAAAAGAAATCCAGAAAATCACATTGTCTGATTTTTAAAGAATTTATTTGCAAATTATGGTGGAAAATAAGTATTTGGTCAATAACAAAAGTTAATCTCAATACTTTGTTATATACCCTTTGTTGGCAATGACAGAGGTCAAACGTTTTCTGTAAGTCTTCACAAGGTTTTCACACACTGTTGCTGGTATTTTGGCCCATTCCTCCATGCAGATCTCCTCTAGAGCAGTGATGTTTTGGGGCTGTCGCTGGGCAACACAGACTTTCAACTCCCTCCAAAGATTTTCTATGGGGTTGAGATCTGGAGACTGGCTAGGCCACTGCAGGACCTTGAAATGCTTCTTACAAGGCCACTCCTTCATTGCCCGGGCGGTTTGGGATCATTGTCATGCTGAAAGACCCAGCCACGTTTCATCTTCAATGCCCTTGCTGATGGAAGGAGGTATCCACTCAAAATCTCACGATACATGGCCCCATTCATTCTTTCCTTTACACGGATCAGTTGTCCTGTTCCCTTTGCAGAAAAACAGCCCCAAAACATGATGTTTACACCCCCATGCTTCACAGTAGGTATGGTATTCTTTGGATGCAACTCAGCATTCTTTCTCCTCCAAACACGACAAGTTGAGTTTTTACCAAAAAGTTCCACTTTGGTTTCATCTGACCATATGACATTCTCCCAATCCTCTTCTGGATCATCCAAATGCTCTCTTGCAAACTTCACACGGCCCGGACATGGACTGGCTTAAGCAGGGGGACACGTCTGGCACTGCAGGATTTGAGTCCCTGGCGGCGTAGTGTTACTGATGGTAGCCTTTGTTACTTTGGTCCCAGCTCTCTGCAGGTCATTCACTATGTCCCCTTGTGGGATTCTGGGATTTTCGCTCACCGTTCTTGTTATCATTTTGACCCCACAGGGTGAGATCTTGCGTGGAGCTCCAGATAGAGGGAGATTATCAGTGGTCTTGGATGTCTTCTATTTTCTAATAATTGCTCCCACAGCCTATTGCAGATTCAGTCTTCCAAGCCTGGTGCAGGTCTACAATTTTGTTTCTGGTGTCCTTCGACAGCTCTTTGGTCTTGGCCATAGTGGAGTTTGGAGTGTGACTGTTTGAGGTTGTGGACAGGTGTCTTTTATACTGATAACAAGTTCAAACAGGTGCCATTAATACAGGTAACGAGTGGAGGACAGAGGAGCCTCTTAAAGAAGAAGTTACAGGTCTGTGAGAGCCAGAAATCTTGCTTGTTTGTAGATGACCAAATACTTATTTTACTGAGGAATTTACCAATTAATTCATTAAAAGTCCTACAATGTGATTTCCTGCATTCTTTCCCCCCATTCTGTCTCTCATAGTTGAAGTGTACCTATGATGAAAATTACAGGCATCTTTTTAAGTGGGAGAACTTGCACAACTGGTGGCTGACTAAATACTTTTTTGCCCCACTGTATATAATATTACACAGCAATTACTTTCCTGTCAATATTCATATTCTTTATGATCCCCTCTTATTGTACGGCAGATATTTCTCTTGTTAAGGACATTGCAGTCTGGTTTGTTGCTTTACCTTTCTGCTCCATAGCGATAACACGTTTGCTTTAGGGAAGAGTCTAACCTTCTTATCTTCTGTCCTACTAGTGGGAATCTAGAGTCACACAGTATGAGAGAGATTTTGAGAGGATTTCCATAACCGTTCGAAAGGAAGTTGCACGATTTGAGGTAAATACATTGACGATGATCTAGTAACCTTGCTGTGTTTAAGGGTGCCACCATTTTTGGATATATATATAGGCTTTGGGATTGCACCTATAGTTATAGTTGGCTAGAAGACTATGTTCTACCAGCCAGCTGTTAGAATACCTGTACATACTTACAGTTCTTACATGATGGAGCTGCAAGATTTTTAATTAACATAATCGCCTTGCTTTTATTGGTTCTTATTTGTCAGTGTGCATGTAATGGTGTCGCTGCAGTCTGAGGAATTCACCACAGTAATAAGCAGCAATGGAGTACACTTAAATGGTTTCCTGATAGACAGTGGGTATGTTGGCTGATTAGCATTTTTAGCAGAGTGACCTGCTCTTATGCTGATCCTTATGAAATCATAACTTGATATTTTTTAATCCAAAGACCTGCATTTAAGCAGGAATTCCAACTATGACATGCCAGCTGTGAAGCACAAGGCTCATCAAACTCCAGACTATATTTGATTCATTGGTTAGAATTGAGATTATAATTGGGTTTTATTTTTATTTAAGCAATGGTACATTATCAGATACCGAATGGTAATCTACTTACAAATCCAAGTATCGTTCAATGACTGTGAAGACATGTTGATGGGGTGACGCATGTCAGAGAAGGTGTCTCCAGGTTCCACTGCTGGTCATGTTGTAGTTTCATCGGCTAAATCCTCAGGAGAGTTTTGGCATCTGCCAAACTGTGTGTCAGTTCCACTAGTGCCCTCCAAGCTGCTCCTCCATGCAAACCTCATTTTATTCTACAAAATAGGAATAAACAATTCTTGTTTGATCACTATAGAATTATTTTTCTTTCTGCTTATTTCTTTCTTCTCACAGAAAGAGAAATCTAAGGATTTTAAAAGTCATATAGTGAAATATCTGGAAACCCTTCTGAACTCACAGCACAAGGTGAGTGACATGCAATCCCTAAATACATTATTTTGGTGCATTCATTCCAGCAAGGGATTATTCCTGCCACCACAGATAATACGTTAGGAGCATGTTTACACACTCCCAAAGCCCTGTGTATGTGCTCAAGTCTCCAGTCTAAGCTCTGTGAATCAGGAATCTGTTTTATTGTGAAGCTTCAGAGACTAAAGGGTTGGTCATTTAAATATACTGACCAGCACCTCCTAGTCTGCTAAGAAGTAATTATTTCCCTACAAAGTATGGGTAGTTCCAGGGGCCCAAAAAAAATAAAATAAACAAGATATGTAAGAAAAACCAAACACTTTGAGGCTTCCGGGACATGTAAAAATGTACAAAGCAAGTATTAAAAATGCCATTTATAAACATATTCTGGATTTTCTGTCTCTTTAAAAGCATATTCCTTTGTAAAAATTGTGTTTTAATGGAAGATTTTAAATTTTGGTCAAAGCTTGCTGTTCTAAACAGTATATTGCCACCAGAAGTTATTTCAAGCTCCTCAAACATTTTAATCTTTGTACTGGAACAATAAATGGCATTTTCTGATACATTTTGGCCAGTAACGCATAACACCATCTCCCATACTGATGCAAACAATACAAATATTTTGAAAAGAAAAAAGACTAGAGCACTAAATAACTTAAAGAATAGTACAATAAATTAAAACATGTAATATGTAAAAAAATAAAAAAAGACATAGTAATAAAAAGAAATAATAAAATGATACTTAAATCCAGCAAAAAATAAAAAAATAAATATATATATATATATATATATATATATATATATATATATATATATATATATATATATATATATATATATATATATATACACATACAAATCCTGGGTTTAAGTATCATTTTATTATTTCTTTACAATTTTTTTTTTTTTTTTTTTTTTTACTTATTACATGTTTTGATTTATTTGTCTTTCAATTAAGGTTATTAGATTGCCTCTTTTATTTTGTGAGCTGCTTAATTCTATATATTACTGACTAAATTAGTAGCGCCATCGCCATCACATATGTTTTTTATTGTTAATAACAAATATTTTGCTGTACTGTTCCTTTTATACCCCTGATATAAAGCAGTGTTGGAGGTGGGGCTTGTATGCTGGTAATAGTGTTTTAATGTGGTGACATATTTCATGTCTGACTGCCGTTGTTTATTGTTTCAGCTGGTTAAGTACTGGGAAGCATTTCTACCTGAAGCAAAGGTTATATCTTAAAGGCCGCAGATGAAGTTACAGCCCGGACAGATCTATTCCTCTTCTGCCATGTATTTTTTTTTTTCCTTTTTGTTTTAAAATATATATGCATATATCTTATACCTCTTGCCTTTTAGAGACCAGGGTGTTACATGCCATTCCCCTGTCAGATTTGTGTCTTGCTTTGAAACAAGCCTGTGCTGTCAGAGCCAGAAATTCTTGGTTCCTTTCATTAGTAAATGTATCAAGATTCGAGGCAGATGTGCTTTATATGGACAAATATGAGACTTCCTTCTGCACTTACAGATAAGCATCAATTCCATCTGCAGGCCTATACAACAAGATGGGGGAATGTCTCTTCCCAGTACTCCAAGCAACATGTGCGTTTGTTCAATGTTCTTCTGTATATTTTCAGTTTTGCTTCCACATATATTTTCTTATTAAAACTACAATTTAGGGCTTTCAACAACAATAACAAAAATTCAAAAACAGACAAAAAAATGTTATATTAACTTGCTATGGGGGGGGAGGGTTTCTGGGGAGGGTTTATTAATATAAATATATAATGTATATTTTTTTGGGCTGTGCTACAGAGAATGGAATATTTCTATTCTGAGAGAACCACACAATTATTCAATAAACTTTGTTACAATAACATCCTTGTTTTGCTGTTTTTCTATTCGCATAAGAAGGGTCCGTTTATCTACTAATCCGAAAGGGCCCCACAGATTTTTAATTAGTTATGTTTATGAACTGAAATATTTCACTGAATCTGCTCATCATCACCTTAAATATTTCCCAGAATATCAATATTGACTGAGCACATAGCAGTAATATAAAGGAAGTAAATACTTTATATTCCTTCTCATAGAAAATTTAATTTCCCCGTGTTAGATAACCGTGAATACTTCCCAGTCTGTGTGTTGCCTTATGAAATGAGTGTATGTTTAAATAGCAAATAATATAACCATTGAAAGTGTTGAACTTTAGGTTATCAAGGTACTGAGTTTAGTGGAAACCCCCCTCCCCCTCAAGCCAACCCTGCCTGTAATGATTAATTACATCACCAGGGTATATAAAGGTATCTTATACAATATCACTAAGTATACAACATATTTCATTTTTTACCAGACCTACCTAATAATAGTATGACTACATTGAGTTCTTGATGTAATATAGCACCTTATTTACATTGATTTCTTATATGCGGAGTGCCTGCATTTTCTGCTCTTTTAAAATGTTATCTATTAATTATCATTTCCATTTAAAGCTGTGTATAAATGTCAAGAGTGTTTTATGTTCATCTACACTCTGAATGAAAGTTTCCAGTACCAATACTTACTGTGTATATGATGTAAGTGCTGGTGCATTTTACTAGAAAGCAGTAGGATGTGTGTGGTGGGTTCAGAAGAGTGTCTTTGAGGTTTCTATAATAGATTGTTGTTATCTTTGTAGTTGAACCTCTTTATTGTAAGCAGGATCTACTTCTTATTTGCAAACTCTTGCTGTATAGAAATGTGGATTTGTTTTTATTTATTTACTATGAAGGTTAAACTTGCTTGGGGCTCCACCTAAGAGAATTGAAATTGGCTTCCACGAGAACATTTACTTTTCCATTTCAGTATAGTGTATTCCAATATATCATAAGTGGTCTATACATTATGGAATTTCAGGATTTAGAGCAATAATGTGTAAAGATGTTAAATCAAGCACCCATTTGATACTGGTTTAGTGAGCCTAGTAGCCCCGGTGACTGGATGAAATATACAGTCTGTGTTGGTGCTTTGTACTTTGGTTTACTTGTTTGCACCTGGAATGATACAGTAAACAGTGGGACTCTGTTCCATATGTCGACTGCATTTACAGAAAATTATCAAAAAAAAACAAGCGCTTGTTTCAGGGTCAACATACCCCACCAGGACCAAAGGAGGGGGAGGTGCTGTTTCACATTGTAAACAGTATTTTGACCCCAAAACATCTGTGTCACATTATGGTTCACCATATGTAAGTGGTGACTTTTTTTTCTGGACATTCATTACAACACCCATGGGGGACAACCTTTACACTTACCTTTAATCATATAAATACTAACCCGTTTTGTTTAACTTATCTGTTGTCTGCATTTAGGCTCATAGGCTGAGTCTAAAAGTAAATTTGAGAGGAACATTCCTTCAAAATGTAAAGATCTTATTATGCAGGACCACAACAGAAGAAATGCATAAGGTTCCCCCTGCCTAACGCTTGCTTATGTCAGATAAAACATTATTACCTACATCTCACATCTAGTGAATAGCTCCCGCTGACTTCTGACAACCACATCAGAAGGCACCCAAGACAAATTATAAAATAATTTAAAGGATCCGCCCAGTCTCAAAAGAAACCCGGACAAAAACATGCATATTCAAGAGGACACTTTAACATTCAATATGCACTTATTTGTTCAAGTTTTGTTTTTTCTCTTGGGGATTAATCCAGTATTCAACAGTAGAATGGCAGCCAGTCGATGGTCTCCACAATGGAGAATGCACACTGCATGTGTACAATGAAATTACTTTTCCTCCGCTCCAGTCACTGCTCAAAAAACTACAGAGTTGCTAGCTAATGAATTAACTGTGATGCTCATAAAATGTAATCGTTTCTTCTGTTTGTACAAAGGAAGAACAGATGGACAAGAACATACAAGCTGCTTTTACAGATCATTGGGGGGGGGGGGGGGTGAAGGGATGATATGACACTTATTGAGGTGGAACACAAGCTGCAAACTGTCTGGAAACTAACAGAATGGCTGAGCATGATAGGCAGTGTGGTCCCCCCATAAATGATGTAAGCTTGGCTGAGCATGATAGGCACTGCAGTCCCCATCATTCATAAGATACTATTGATTTAATCATATCATGTAATATACCAAAAAAAAACTAAATATAATGGAAAAACCTTTTCTAACTTTTTCATAAAAAATCTTTTACACACAATAAATGCTGATAAAAAAAACTGCTAAATGAATTCTAAAAATAAAAAAGCAGAATTCAAAATCGCTAAAACAAAGGGGCTTTTTTTACCTTTTTTGGATCAACAGTGGTAAACAAGAAATAGTAAAAGGGTTGATCTTGATTAACGCAAGTCTTTTATTTCAACCTAAACTACTATGTAACTTATGACCTAGTGCATGTGCACTGATCCTCATTGCAGTAAACAAAAGCAGACAGGGATTATGCAGGACCTTTCCAAAAGAATCCATGCATTTGTATGAACAAAAAACATCCTGCAACAATGCACAGCTTAGAGACTAACATTTTGGCCAAAGTTAGTTTGCTGCCTGGAGTGTCCCTTTAATAATTAAAAAAAATACCTATGAAAGCCTTTATTTTTCCATAAATAGATAAAGTATTTCTGTCCAGGGAAATCATAACCACAGACACATTGTTCTATAAGAAAGTAATGTATTTCTATTTATACCACACTTCTGACTGTTGCCCCTGATTAATGCTTATTCACTTATTGATTGCATCACCATTGCCATATATAAACTGGCAGCCTCAGCACCCGGCTAGAGTACAAAACTACTCCAGCCGGGTGCTGAGGCTGCACATATAACTTGTGACTATGTCAGTGGCTCTTGAGCAAGCTCTGATGAATCCTGGGCAGTAAAATGAGTCAAAGGCAGGTGCCGAGAAGGAAGTGTGCTGAACAAATTAAAGGACGATTCCAAGTTGAGAATACCTTACCTTTTTAATGCCTATTATAAAATTAAAAAACAAAAATGTATTTATTCATTAGAATTTGAAATATCTACATGTTTAATATGTTTCATTTACTGGCATATATCAGGTTTACTGATTCTCCTGACCCTCTCACTTCACTCTCAGCATTTTGCTGGAGCATGGGAGGAAATAATGCAACATTTTAAAGAGTTTCAGAATAGCCAAGTATAGGTTAAGTATCTCATGTACAGGTTGAGTAACTTGTGTACAGATTGAGGATCTCTTATATAAAATACTTTGAGCAGTATTTTATATAATTTTGTATAACAGATTATGTTCATTGATAAGATATATTAAAGTATCTAAGCACTCATGAAATACAGTAGTATCAATGCAAATACTATATAGAGCAGGGGCATGCAACGTGGCCCGCCAGACATAGAGGTATGGCCTGCTTGAAACTTCCAGTGCTAACCGCACCTTGGAGCCATGCCAACATTCAAAACATCATGGTGTGTGCAGCTTAAGGGGTTACACACACACACACACAGAGACGGCTCTCTAATTAGGCAAGATAGGCAGCTGCCTAAGGCCTCACACTCACGGGGGCCTTACGGCTGCCTAACTCACACCTTATAGCCTTTGATACTAACCTTGTTGCCAGGAGGGAAACTCTGGTCTTTTTTTTTTTTTTTTTTTACTTTATTGAAGCTGCGCGGCTTCAATAAAGTTTTAAAAAAAATGCGACCAGAGTTTCCCTCCTCCGTGAAGGAGGGAAAACTGTACGGAGGAGACGAACGGAGAGCAACAAGGAGGTATGTACTGGGGAAGGAGGGTGGTATAAAATGAGCAAAATTCTGGTATATTGAGTGGCTAAATAATGGCATACTGAGTGGCTAAATAATGGCAAATTGAGTGGCTAAATCCTGGCATATTAAGTGGCTAAATAATGGCATATTGAATGGCTAAATCCTGGCATATTGAGTGGCTAAATCCTGGCATAGTGATTTGGATTGAAAATTGGCTAAAAGAAAGAACGCAAAGGGTTGTTGTAAATGGAAAATCCTCAAATTGGACCAGGGTATTGAGAGGAGTACCTCCTCTTCTTTTTAATTTGTTTATTAATGATCTCCCACTTTGTGCTGAGAGCTATGTCTCCGTGTTTGCTGATGACACTAAATTAGGTAAGGTAATAAAGACTAATCTTGATGTTTTTTCTTTGCAGGAAGATTTGGACAGAGTGGGGGACTGGGCAGTAAAGGGGCAAATGAGGTTCAATATAGACAAATGTAAAGTTATGCATTATGGGAAAAATAATAAAGCAACATATACTTTAAATGGTATTTCCCTGGGAAAAACTACTAATGAAAAGGATTTAGGAGTAATTGTAGATAACAAACTTGGCAACAGTGCCCAATGCCAGTCAGCCATTGCAAGGGCCAATAGGATATTGGCTTGTATAAAACGAGGTATAGATTCACGGGAAGAGGATATCATCTTGCATCTTTACAAATCAATGGCAAGACCTCACCTTGAATGTCCAGTACGTTTCTGGGTACCAGTCCTTAAAAAGGATATTAAGGAACTAGAAAACGTGCAAAGGAGAGCTACAAAATTAATTAGGGGATTGGAGGATCTACCGTATTTGCTCGATTATAAGACGACCCCCCAAACTTTGGATATTCCTTTAGGAAAAAAACTAAAAGCCTGAATATAAGACTACCCTATAGGAAAAAAGTTAAACTTGTATATATTCACATGTAAATTGCTTTTTTAATAAAATATTATATTAAAAAAAATGCATTTCTTGTGTTTATTTCCTTTTATGTGCCAATGCTGCCTCTCTCTTTCCCTTGCCCCCAGCTTTGTCTCACTCCCCACTCCCCCCTCGCCTGTCTCTTCCCCCCCCACATGTTTCTCTCTGCCCCCCTCCCTCCCTTTGTTGCTCTGTCCCCCTTTCCTCTCTGCCCCCCTTCCTCCCTCCCCCTGTCTCTCTGCCCCCCTCCCACCCTCCCTTCCCCTTACCTCGATCCCTGGTGGCTAGTGGGGCCAGCCGGGGGATGTCTGCACGATACGTGCAGACATCCTCCATGCTGCCCGACACGGCAGTCTATTATGACGGACAGCTGGTCCGTCATAATAGTCTGCCATGTCGGGCAGCATGGAGGATGTCTGCACGTATCGTGCAGACATCCCCCAGCTGCCCGATTTACCCTGGTGGCTAGCGGGGCAGCAGAAGTAGTCTGCGCGATGAGCACAGACCTCCCCTGCTGCCGCCCGGCACCCTCGCCGGGACTTCTGTGACGAAAGCGGAAGTACCCGGCTTCTTCACAGAAGCCCCGGCGGTCGTGCCGGGCGGAAGCAGGGGAGTCTGCGCTCATCGCGCAGACTTCCCCTGCTGTCAGAGAGGGGGATCCAGGTCCCCTGCAGCTCTGCTGGGGACCTGGATCCATGTCTTATAATCTGACCTCAATTTGAGGTCAGATTATAAGAAGACCTCGATTATAAGAAGAGGGGGATTTTTCAGAGCATTTGCTCTGAAAAAAACCTCGTCTTATAATCGAGCAAATACGGTAAGTTATGAAGAGAGACTTAAAAAATTGCATTTGTATACGTTAGAAAAAAAGGTGTCTCAGAGGGGATATGATAACATTATATAAATATGTGCAGGGCCAATATAAAGAGCTCTCCAGTGACCTGTTCATTAACAGAAACGTACAAAGAACAAGAGGTCACCCCCTGAGACTGGAAGAGCAGAGATTTCATAGACAGCAAAGAAAGGGATTATTTACCGTAAGGACAATAAATTTATGGAACTCACTGCCAAGAAAGGTAATGTCATCAACCACAATAGATGCATTTAAAAATGATCTTAATGATTTTTTAAGAAAAGCAGAACATACAGGGCTGTTAATAATAGAATAAGCATTAATAATAGAGCTTATTGATCCAAGGAGAAATCTGATTGGAGTCAAGAAGGAATTTTTCCCCCTGGGAGGCAAAATTCGAAATAGCTTCCTTAGGGGTTTTTTCCTTCTTTTGGATAAAAAGCTGGAATGATAGGTAGAAGGGATGGACTTGTGTCTTTTTTCAACCTAAATGACCATGTTACTATGTATATTGGATGGCAAAATACTGGCATATTGAATGGCAAAATACTGGCATATTGAGTGGCAAAATACTGGCATATTGAATGGCAAAATCCTGTCATATTGAGTGGCAAAATACTGGCATATTGAGTGGCTAAATTCTGGCATATTGAGTGGCAAAATACGGGCACACTGAGTGGCTAAATTCTGGCATGCTGAATGGCAATATACTAGCATACTGAGTGGCAAAATACTGGCATGCTGAGTGACAAAATACTGGCATACTGAGTGGCAAAATACTGGCATTTTGACCAACTGCTCCTAACCACCCACCATATTACACTAGACCTGGATAACATGCTTGTGAGGATGGGTGGGGCAAGTGGGAGATATTGTTGGGGGGGGGATATGGGGCCCAGAAATTCCTGGTGGCGTCCCTGGCCATAAGCCATTGACACTTTGAGTGCGATTGCACGCTGTTAAGATCGCGACGCCCCCACTGTCACAGGCATCTGATGCTGTGAGGAAGAACAAACGGGCAGCGCAGAAGTGCCAGGCCTCCAGCACAACATGGTCTGTGGGACCACTTTCAAGATTGAGCAACTTTCCTTCTGGTTGAATGTGTCTGTGAGTCAGTGTGTCTATGAATGACTGTGGAATCTGTGATACACTCATGCTGCACATTAATGAGTTTTATTGCTGTGGAATCTGTGATACACAATGCACATTCATATATATATATATATATATATATATATATATATGTGTGTGTGTTCGTCCTGCATACTTGCATTCTACATTTTGAAGGAAGCAGCTGACAGTTATATGTGTCTAGAAAATAACTGTCTCCCCAGCAAGCCTAGCTGTACACCTGAAAGACAAATCCTGCATCTGTGTGCATTGTAAGGCTCTTGCATAGTATATGTATGTGCACATGACAACTATAGTTATCATTTGAAAGTCTTTGCTATGTGCAAGCTTGAAACACTTTAAAATTCTTTTTTTCTCCTCCCGCAAATGATGAGAGGTGAGTTGGAGTTTTAAGAGTGTTAAAACAACAACATTTGTCCAGTGACGAAGGGGTTACTGTCTCACATACTAAAATCCAAAGTGAAGTATAGCACTCCTATATTGATTCTACTGTTTGTGTGCAGCAACCATAAAATGCTATCTATAAAAATAGAAACCATAAAACAGGGGTGATGCAGTATGGGCCTTGTCCTGAGAGACATACATGGGAAGGGAGAGGAAAGAGGAAGACATGGGGGGGGGGGGGGTGCCAAGGGGGTGTCTAGGACACTTCTTCGCCGCATCTTCATCGCTGACAGTTCAGCGCGGCAGAACGCTGAACTGTCAGCAATGAAGTATAACGCGGCCGTTTCACCGCGGCTGCAGCTATGTAAGAGCTGACAGTTCAGCGCTGAACTGTCAGCTCTTACAAATCTAAAAGTAAAACTATAATAACCCCCCCCTAATAAATGATTCCCCCCAATAGTAACACTAAACACCAAACCCCAATACTAACACTAAAATTAACCCCAATACTAAAATTAACCCCCTAAACCCCAATACTAACCCCCGACCCCTAATAATAAAATTAACCCCCTAAACCCTAATACTAACCCTAATACTATTCCCCAACCCATAATACTAAATTTAACCCCCTAAACCCTAATACTAACCCTAATACTATTCCCCGACCCCTAATACTAAAGTTATCCCCCTAAACCCTAATACTATTCCCCGACCCCTAATACTAAAGTTAACCCCCTAAACCCTAATACTAACCCTAATACTATTCCCCGACCCCTAATACTAAAGTTAACCCCCTAAACCCTAATACTAACCCTAATACTAACCCCCGACCCCTAATAGTAACATTAACCCCTAACACTAAACACTAAACCTAATTCTAACCCCCTAAACCCTAATTCTAAACAAACTAAAATTGGTAAAATACTTACCTTTAGCGATGAAATGTCCCGCAATGAAATCTCCAGCGACGATCTGTCTTGTGCTGTAGAGTCGGCGGTGAAGCGGCTGCGCGGAAGCAGCCGCGATGAAGAGTCCCATCCCCGCCAAGGGGGTGGCCTGTACAGGCCGCCTGAACACTTAAGGCCGGCCCTTCCATGCATTATTCCTTTATATGTAATCCCCAGTGTCTCACCAGTAAAACCCCTCAATATTTTGGCACAAAATGAATATGTCAATAAATCAGTCCACAGGTGTAAAATTCATAAGTGCATTTTTAGATAATGGGTTAGGTCAAGGACTGTGCACCTGAAAGCATTCAAATTCTGCAGAACAAGACTCCCCATTACATAATCCATTCTACTTTTACCATACTCTGTTTCATTTGAGAAAGAAGTACTTGTAAAGTGGCTAGAATTGTTTATATTGACTATGGAATGTTTAATCCCCAGCATTCTACGAGTACACATTTTCACTAAATATGCAAATGAAAAGTATGTGTTAACATCATTTAATGTTATTTCATCTGGTGTTTCATGTTCATTGCAGAATCATCTGTACAGGGGAAATTGGTAATCTGTGCACACAGTGATTTGTTTGCGCACACCTGCAGACAAGTGGGTAATGTTCTTAGGAAAGTAATAGCAGGCTTCTTCCTGTCCTGCTCTGCCGCCAGACATAAGTACACAGTAACTCTCTTATTCTGTTCAATAGTTCTTTACTGACACACACTGAGAGTGCAGTGTGTGCTTCCTACCCCAATTATCAATTCCGATTTGGAGGCGAGGTGCAGGATCCAAGAAACTGCTGTGAAGGGAACCAACTATATATAGAGTGGTTATACGAACCAACAGGAAGATATGTAAAGTTTAAAATGCATGTAAGCATTCCGAGAGAGGTTATGTAGAAACGTTATATGGAGCAACAGTGGCACTTTTACAGTTATACAGCAATAGGCATGATTGTGCAGTGAAAAATCAATATGCAGTCATGAATTCAATTTTTCACGACAAGCAGGCAACTCAATGTCGGTGTGCTGCATAGTCAGGCCTGCATCTAATCAATAAAGTTCTCACCTTTGTATTGGGTGCTGGGTGTCCCTTGAGTTTGTATATTATATTTTTCAAATGTGCTTTAAAAATGCAGTGTCCCTAAAATAATAAAGGTGCAATGCTATGGGTCTTGCATAATGATCATTTAACATGCAGCGAGAATTGTTCCTTATAATAGGCCATGGCAATAGGAATTGTCATTACTGGTGTACCTGAGAATTTATGTCCCAACTTGACCAGGTTCATTCATGGTGGATGTTTACATGACTTTGTGACAAACATTTTGATGATGCTCTATGGACCTTCATGGACCTTGCCATCAACACTGATGTCCTTATATGGACATTTTTGCCTATCCCTTGACCCAGAGACTCTCCATTGGCTTCTTTGGGGTTATCTATAAAGAGTAATTCTGGGGCAGCATGCTAAAAGTGGAGCAATCATAAAGATAACGTGCAATTTCTTGCTCCATAATTTCGTTCTCTACATCGATCCTGCACACAGGACTAACAGACAAAGTGTCAGCTCTACTGAACTACAAATGTTAAAAACCAAGAAAAGATTTCCAGAATCCTGTATATACACAATAATCCACAATGGAGTTGCTGGTTTTAGTGCAAGAAACCCAGTCTTATTATCGTCAATCGGTGTGGCAAGGAGAGTGCAATTACTGCAAGAGAAACTGACGGCTTAGTTGTAGGCATGCAAAACATTTCTTGAGAAATGTATTAAAACCATAAAGATCTTTGGTCAAAACTGCCCAGCCTGACCACGTAAAGCATATATGAATAGAATAAAAGTTAGAGTTGTAGGTTAGAGTTCTAGGAATTGCTAAAAGGTATAATTTACATATAAATACGCAGTAAGGGAAAGTGTGCCAAACAATATGATTATAATGTCCAAGTTGTGCCATGTTCAGGAAGTTTTACTCCCACACAAAACCTTGCCTCTTCCTGTATTATGGTATGATAATATGATGGTACTGCATACTCTCAGTCATCTGTGCTGTCAGCAAATTGCACACACATTCCGAGGTCCAACAGCAGCCAGTAACCTGACATGAACTTTTATTAATACTCTGGGTAGAAATGGGTTAGATGTGGGTAGACACATTCGATCTAGGGATAAAACCTGCATTATAAGTGACTTCACATTGTGATGTTTATTCACTAAGCAGTGAATTAAAAAAATAGCCTGCACAGAGTAGACAAATACAAATTGGAAGAACTCGCCATGTCAGTTATTCTTGGCTACATTTTACAACTCTGATGCCAGTTCACCACAGTTCACGCAGTAAAGACAGAACTGCAGGGAATTGAGAAGGGAATTTCTAACTTTAGGCCAATGTAGCCAAGATGGACAATTCTCCAATGCAGCTGAATGGGAGGATTTTTCCAACTCAGCTACTTTGGCCTTAAGTTTGAAATTCCTGTCTCAGTTCCCTGCAATGCTCTCTTTATTGAGTAGAACCTCTAGTCATGCATGCGCACACAGAGACACAATCACATAGATGCAGTCATAGATGTACATTCACGCTCTGTCACCGATGCACACAGATGCATACACACACATAAAGTCATGCACACAGTCACACACACACTCATATACACAAACAAAGACACTTACAGTCACAAACCTATGCACATATACACAGTCACATACATACACTCATAGCCAGCAATTGTTGTTTTTTAGAGAAGCATATCCCTCCTCCCTGCTGTTTTACCTCTTTCTTGTTGTTTAGCATGGTGCAGTCCCTCATTGGTTCCACTCTGAGCACCAGGTTGTCATATGACATCTGGCGTTCTAATGCTGAGGGCGAGGGAGTGAGTGGCTAATTTAGATTTAGTGCTATTCCATGGTGATGGGGGACGCATGCTAGTACAAACAAAAAACAGGCTGCACCCTTACCTGGACCCATTGTACCATTGTAGGGCATCACTTGCCTTTTATGCAGTTAAAAAATACATACCATAAGGTCTACTCAGATAGCTTTATTTTCCTTAGAAGAGGACTGGTGAGATGCCAGCTATTGATCTCCCCAGCCAGTGCCTCTGGCGTCCTCTGGGTGCTGTGCCTTTTGTGGTCATCCCTGGCACGTCCTATGTCGCCAACAAGTTAAGTAAATTTTATCAGGGACAAGGCTAGCCGGTGAAAGAAATGGTCGCATGAATTGAGAGCTCCGTTTCCCTCCCTAACTAAAAGCAGCCTAATTCAACTGAAAGTCACCATGGGCAGAAATAAAAAGAACGGGAATGAACCTGAGACGCCAAGAGGTAAAGGCAAACAAATTACAGCATCCCTATGTGAATATTTTCACACCACGAGAGACCTCGCAACTCAAGAGTCTGAGGCCCACGACGCGCCATCTTCTGCAAGTTCGGCCGTGATGGACTAAGATAGGCCTGAAATCGCCTCGCTGCTGGAATCATCTCCAGATCGCATGGGTTAGGAATTACTTCACCAACTGTTGTCATAAGTAATAAACCCAGGTTCATGAAATCAATAAAAATGATAGGTGCAATGAAACCCAATCACTGTAGAGGAATGTTTACATACATAATGAGTATATTATGTATGCCAGTTTTGCCACATACTATTTCCCACAGTGCCAGCTACATCCTTGTCCAAGTGCCAGCTCTGTGGCCACACATTTTTTTTGTAGTACCAGCTTTGCCCTCACACGCTTCCACCATTCATGGTAGCCTTTTATTTTCACACCATTGACTTCACCAACACCAACTTCTACATGGTTAATCCTACCCTTTCATTGTGGCAACTCACTGGTGTCTGTGCTGGACATGCATTTTGCTATATAACACTTATCTGTTGTGTTTCTTTAAATGACCATAGTTCCATATATGTCCTAAAAGGGCAAAAATGTCCTGATCCGAATGTCTCAGATGCTTCAAACTGCCGATTTGGACCCAAATTCAGGGATACCGAGTTGCCAAATTTAAGAGATATGTGAAATTCAGCTAAAATTCCCAACCCAAATCAAAAACAGGACTAAATGAGTTGCCCGTTTGGTATCCCTAGTAGGGTAGATAGTACATGCCAGTTTATCCACTGACCAGCAGCTGCCATTCTTTCCTGAGAAGCAGCAAGGCCGGTCATGTGACTGTCTCTCTATGCTATTGCAGAGAGAGAATCTTGTTTTAAAAAGGATCAGCAGAGGGGTCTTTAAATAGGTCCTCTGTTCATCCCCATTCAAAATGAATCTCTCTGCACTAGCCAAGAGGGTAGACTAGTCTGACTGGCTGTGCACACACTGACATGAAATATAATAAAGAAGGAGTGCTTATAAAATAAAAAAAAATCAATAGTTTAGTGTCACAACAATTGGTGTAGTACACACCTGCATCTGCTATCCAGTAGAGATGGTATGACATTTGTGATCTGTAAAACTTGTGTGAATTGTTACACTGAGTTATTTGCCAGTAAGTCTATCAAGTCTATGTCTGTATCCCCTCATAGATAGTAGGTTCTTTTGATATGCTAAGTTACCCTTAGCAGCCCGAAAACTAGTCCTGAAAAAGTCATATCCCAAACATGCCTTGATATATAATCTGTAATAACTCACAGATTATTAATTGTGCCTCCGTTTGGGAATATTTAGACAGGGAAGAGTACACCCTACAAAATCAGTACAAATATGGTTAATGCAACTTGGAGCCATTTGGCAGCTATTGTGAAGTCTGTGGTATAGAGTCATGGGTAGCAAGTGTGACATATCTATGGACTTCATAAATTGCAACAAATTAATAGAGGCAAGAATTATCTATGTGACATGCACCGGAGGGATCAAATAGAAACAAGATTGCCTATTTTGACTGGGGTAGTTCCACCACACATGGGGGAGGACACTTCTAGGTACATCTTCCCACCTCTGGGCCTGCTTCGAAACCTGACTTGACCTGAGAAGGTATAAATCTAATGATGGAACAATGTCCAGTGTGCTTACTAGGGGCCAAGATCTAATTTTGCGTAAGTTGCCATCATTTCCTTGCCGCAGTCCCTTGTACAGAAAATACTTGTACTTCTCCATCTGAGTAGTTAGGTTTTCTGTTCATTTCTCCTTTTTATTTTTTTTATCTGTTTTAGTGTAAATCATTTGTCACCTGTTTTATTTTTTGTATGCACTGTGACTTTTGTTTTGTTCATAATAAATATTCCTTTATAAAGTTCTGCCTTTGTCTGGTAAAGAGACTCATGTTACCTGATTAGACCAATTTATTGGTAATTTAATTCGCATAGATATTGTGTTAAAGCATATTTTGTGGGTTTAGTCTAATCTGCTTGGGGGACCAAGGCACCCCATTTATAAATTGTCTTGGTGGTGGCAGTGTTAGGACATTAGTTATATCAGCATAATTAAGTGTGGGTGGTGTTAAAGGGGATTTGTATCATTATTTCTAGTCTAGGGCAGACAGATAGTGAATATTAACCCTTTTACCACCATAACCCAGTCACATGCACTCTTGGAGTAGGGTGCATTCATAACATTTAGTATTAAGCAATTAAACAAAAAATAGAAAATACATAATGTAACAGACCCCTGGGTACCCCGACTAGGTACCTCCGTTAGCTGAGTGAATATTCCACAGGAACCTCCAGGAAAATATAATCCCACACTGAATATTCCCTCTAGTATAGTATAGAGGGTAGAACAATTTATACATGGAAAACATCTTGATAACCCGTGATTAAACAATAGCACTCTTAACTGGATTAACAGAATACAAAGAATAATCTCTTTAAACTTGACGCAAGCAAGATCAGCGACCAATGAATATATATCAGGAAATGGAGTGACAAATCAGGGGCACTTTTAAGCCTTTAAACAACGAGCCAATGGGAGGAATGCCTACATATAAAACCCTACGTGAGCGACCAATGGGTGAGTCGCCGACATTCCAAGCGACCAATGGTGAAAGACCCCGAATTGGCTGGGGGGGGCGGATGGGATATCTGAGCTTAACCTTTATTGGTTCTGGCCGCTCAGAGTGCTCTGCCACGGGGAATCTATGATTGTACAAAAAGGGTATAACACAAACAGTACAAGTTATTTCAGAACATTTCAGTTATAATTCGGTCCCCTCTGTTCAGATGTGTCAGCCAATCAAATACTGAGCTACCCGACTTTTTAAACCACTAGCCAATCCAAAGAGGATCGACGGATTAGCTAATTTGAGGTTGTAATGAATGATCCAATGGCAGGATGCGCTACCCTAGTCCGAGGTTACAAGCACGATGGCTTGGATTGGGGTTGCTGTAGGTTCAGGTGCTATGCTCCGGGGTACACAGGGTGGTGAAAAGAAGTGACAAGCCACTTTGTGGGAGTACTTAACTGGGGGGGAAAACAAAACAGCACAATACGATAGACCACATAACATCTTTTGAACCCCGGCTCCCGTGACTCTTAATAATGCAGTACTTGTTGTTTGTTGAGATCAAATGAAACCCAAAATCAGTAAAAAAATAAAATAAAGAACAACATAGTGTTTTCTGGATAATAAATCTAATCTAATGTTGTTATGGTATTGTTCAGGGTATTGTCACACCTGGACTGAGCTGCTGAATTCACCACTAATTGATTGAAGCACCTGCCTCTTTCTATTTATTCACACAGTGACATGGTCAGCATGAGTCAAGCTACCCACCAGCCCTGCCTCAACTCTGAGGCAGAACCAAACATAAACTCACGTGTGTCTGCAAAGATATGTACATTGGGCTTACTTGGGAGGTGACAGGATTTTTTTTAATTTAATATTTCTTTATTGAGTTTTTGTATACAAATTTAGTTTTAAAATATTTACTAGTACAGAAATGTAGATAACAACATCTCTTAACGAATAATAAAACTATGAATTTATTTTTGGTATTTATTGGTAAATATTACATTACATATATAATTATATTGCATATCATAATTTATTTCCTAGCATATCTCCATAAAAAAATCTCCCTACCCCCAACCCCAACTAAGACATAGAAGATAAAAAAATATCTCCTCTACTCCCAACACCACATCTCCTGTCAAACCAAGTTTCTTTTCTTTTATTGGGGTAAACAATTCCTACATTCCGGACTCCCCAGGGACCAATCACCCCATCTTCTAATATGTTCCCTATGTTCCCTACTCCTCCCTTTTCCATTTCACAATATACCTGACATTTATCGGATCTCTTCCACCTTTGTAATCCAATCTGCAAAAGAATAAGTTTTAATATTTCTGCAACATATAGGATTTAAAGGGACAATCCCGCCAAAAAATAAAAAAAACATTTTTTTTTTTTTTTGTATTGTTGATTTCAGATATGGTTTTTGTTTTTATGTGACTGTATTTAATAAAATATGTAACTAAACAAGTGTGACTGGGAGCCGCCATTTTGTGAAACATAGTGTTTTTTGGTGCCACCCCGTAGCGACTTTACAGCACCAATTTCTCACTTTGGGGCTAAGGACACAAAATGCAGTCTATAAGTCAGAATTCTGATCACAGACTTGCATTGAATGCTATTACCGTATTTGCTCGAATATAAGACAAGGTTTCTTTCAGAGCAAATGCTCTGAAAACGACCCCTCGTCTTATATTCGAGGTCGTCTTATAATGTGACCTCAAACTGAGGTCAGACTCTAAGACTGGGATCCAGGACCCCGCAGAGCTGCAGGGGACCTGGATCCCCCTCGCTAACAGTGCCGGGCAGCAGCGGAGGATGTCTGCGTGTATCGTGCAGACATCCTCCACTGGCCACCATGGATATCTGGGCAGCCGGGCGATGTCTGCACGATAGTGCAGACATCCTCCATGCTGCCTGACACTTCCGTCTATTATGACGGACCGACTGTATCATGCAGACATCCCCCGGCTGCCCCCACTAGCCACCAGGGAGAGAGACAAGGGGATGGAGGGAGAGACAGAGACAAGGCGGGGAGAGACAGATACAAGGGGGGGAGAGATTGAGAGAGAGAGAGACAAGGGGAGGGGGAAGAGATGAGGTGGAGGGGAGGAGAGAGAGAAAAGGAGGGAGGGAGGTGGAGAGAGAGAGAAAAGTTTGGGGGGAGGGAGAGACAGATAACACAGGGGGAGAGAGAGAGAGAGAAAACGCTGGGGGGGGGGGGGGAAAGAGGCAGCATTGGCACATAAAAGGAAATAAAAACAAGAAATGCATTTGTTTAATATCATATTTTTTTATTAAATCTTAAAAAGCAATTTACATGTGAATATATACAAGTTGAACTTTTTTCCTATAGGGTAGTCTTATATTCAGGCTTTTAGTTTTTTTTCCTAAAGGAATATCCAAAGTTTGGGAGTTCGTCTTATAATCAGGATCATCTTATATTCGAGCAAATATGGTACATCACAATGGGCAGAGTTATGATACTTTTTGATCAGGTTAATCTCTCTTTGTGTGGGAAGGCAGGTAAAAAAAAAGTTGTACACTGCCACCTAGTCCTGCCCAATATGATACACAGGAGCCAGTAAGAATGTAGCAGAGTATCTTATGACATCATCATGCAGGCTTTAGCAACAGTTATAAAGAGAGACTGGCTGGAAGATTTTGGACGATGTTGCATCATGGGAAATAATAACAAAATGGAGCCAGGAGATAAACACCTAATTTTATTTTTCCTTTTATATGCAATTAATTCAATCATATAAAAACCTGTTGCATATGATTTATATATGTGTTTGTTTTAAATGACCATGTTATCTAGTTACATCTTATGTAAGTGGTAGTGTCCCATTACATTTTTGCTGGATTTCTAAATCTTAGAGTGAGAGACCTTTTATTTACTTTTATATAATGTTGTGTATTGTGGATAAGGATTGTTAAAGGATCTATTGGAATCTTTGGGTCTTATATTTTCTTAATTGTTTCTATTATTTTTTCCCATAAAGATCTAATCAATGGGCAAGACCACCAAATATGTATTGAGGTCCCTACTTGCAATTGACATCGGCAGCAAGTGACAGGATATTTTAACCCTTGCTTTCTCTGAGCAAATAGTTTAATTGTACTTTAAGAAGGTTCACTGCTACTTTAACTTGTTTTACTTATCCATTTCCCTGTTGTATGGACTTACAACACTGGAGCAGAGAGACAACTGATTCTCTCGGTTACTCTCATATACTTTACTATGTACTCCCCACAAATGAAGGTGTCATGTTCATTTTGAAAGACGAGCAAGTTCTTCCTCACACTCCCAGGTTCCATTAGATAGTTGAGTAGCTGCTTTTCGTGCGCTTGACAGATGGCGACATTCTGCTTTACTTGAAGCAGTCTGTCTACATGTTTAAACATGTGATAATATAACACAAAGGTTAAAAAGTTAATGTTGGACAACAAGTTTCAGTGCAATAGCCTAGGAACATAGTGATCATAACCCCTTCCCCACATACAACACAACACTGTCTCAAAATCTTCAGATCTTGAAACCTTTCAGGCAAAGCATGCGTACTAAGCACCTAACAAAAGCCTAGAAAGCCAATAACATATTATATCTTACAAAAATAGTGCCGGGCATTTTAGACTGAGCAGCCCACTTGTTTTTTTAACCAAATGTCAAATAATGACAAATATAATAGAGACGTTTTTCATTGTCTGTATGTTATATTTAGCATGTCAGCCAATCATTGTAATTAATTAATCATTTGGCATTTGGAAATGTATAATTTGCATATTAGGCCAAAAGTTAGGTCATTTACAGGACAATCCACAGACACGTTTTTCTCCTAATTTAGGCATTTACTTGCAATTGCGATAACACAATATATGGATCATTTTATTTTTTATTCTCTAAATGCACAGTAAAAACAATGTTTACTTGATACAGTCCCTTTCAATTTTTAATCATAACATGCATCACTAAGATAATCATAATACACCTCACCTCAGCACCCACTTTGTACTCAGAACTTGCCCCTGCTTCCAGATTTGCACTCACAGGACTTACCCCAGCAGCCAGCACCCATATGTATACTCAAGACTTGCTCCAGCACCCGGATTTGCCCTCAGGACTTGCCCCAATGACCACATTTGCACTCAGGACTTACCCCAGTGGCCACATTTGCACTCAGAACAAACCCCAGCAATCATATTTGCACACAGGACTTAAGCCAGTGGCCACATTTTGCACTCAGAACATACCTCAGCAGCTGTATTTGCACTCAGGACTTACTCCAGCAGCCAAATTTGCCCTCAGGATGTACTCCAGTTGCCACATTTACACTCAGGAATGTTTCCCAGTGTCCACATTTGCACTCAGGACATACCCTATTAATACTGGATAATGCACTATCCCAGTCATGGAACCAAACTCTGACCATTTGAACTTTTGTGTAATGTGATATATATTAATAAAATAATGTGTTTTATCATTCCTTTTTTACTAAAGGACTTGGAGATGACAGTACTAATAGACCAGTGTAACATTTCCTGAGGTAGTATACTTGACATGCCAGCACTGCGGTGCTTCTTATCTGACTAGCCAGGCACCCTGTGATGTGTTAGTAGTGTGTGTGTGTGTGTGTGTTTGTGTGTGTGTAATATGGGGGAGGAATGGTTTCATGGAGAAGTGCACATGAATGGAGCAGGGGAGGGGGCAGTGAAAGTCTATGGGACCGGCTCTAGGGAGGGTCATGAAAGAGAAGTGTTGAGTTACTAAGTTTCAAACAGCTGAAGAGGGCACAGAGGAGAGAGACGGGGGTGGGGGTGACATGAATGGATCAGATGTTTCAGCCCCTGTTAACCTGATCTGAGTAAGTCGAATGGCAAAGAGCAGTGAGGAAGGTTAGGATCTCTCACCCTCACAAGATGTCTCGGTCTGTGCTGCAATGATCTGTCTGTCCATTCCCGGGTATACTCATCGCTATACGGATCTTATTCTTCTGAGACCATGATCGAAGTATACATCCCTTCTGTGGGGCATCAGGTGTACAAGTCAGACAAGACCCACACTGTAAGTCATACAGTTTTGTACATACATGTTTAAAGAGATTTCTTTTGCACAGAGGGTACATATATGGGACACAGAATGACATACCTGTTTCAGGGGCAAGCTTGCCCTGACTTGCTTTATCTGTCATTTTTGTCTGTCTTCTGTGTATTCCACAAATGAGACTTGTAGCTTTAAATCATATTTAAATTCATGTTTAGAAACAGTGTTTGTGTGTAATTGGTGACTTCGTGTCTGGTAGTTATGTGGTGAATCTTAAGCACAAAATTCAAATCAAAACAGACTTATCTGCTTTAATGTACCATAAATTATACTGTTTATAAAAGTCTTTGCATGAGAAAAAAAAATCATTACTATACCAATTGCATCAAAACATGCTCTGTATTTTATCTCCTAGCCTTGTGTTAAATAGACTGCTTATAAAATGCACCCATTTTTCTGTATAATACTCATTTAGACAAAACAAATCCTAACTATTTATGTGTTATCTTTATAAAGTGCCATCATATTTCATATATAGTCCTATACAGGTACAAAAGCCAAGATAAAATAAAAACCATCATGCTTGGTGTTAAAAACAAAATTATTTATCCATAATCCCCAGGATTCTTACAGATCTACTGAAATATCAACTGTTGCAATGATCTGTCTTTGTTAAAATGCACAATTAAATCTCTTCATAAAATCCCGATTTGACAAGATGATGCAAAATAGTAAATCTGTCCACTACCTATCTAAATGTGATGAGAGTGTGCAAAAGGTACACATTTTTGTCTCTGTGCAGCAAAATGTGCAGATTTTTTCAAATATAATTAACAGGAAAAATAGTTTTTTGATGTAAAATGATTTATTGTGAAAGATTATTAACACATATGTAGAGGAAGAAAGCATTTGCACGGGTATACACTATTTATATACAATTGTCACCAGGCACATACACATGTTTACAAACTGTGTCAAATATTCACAGGAATACAATTTCCACCATTTGTAACAATAACCATCAAACATAAACAGCACTTGAGAGCAATAGTGGACATGTTCACATATGTTTTTATCAAATCTTCTGGCAGTCAAATGGTTTGTACAGACTGTGTATTTGTAAATATATTACTAAATATGTTAATGGAAGTTTGTATAGACTTTGAACAGTGTTAAGATTGTGTAATGTGCATCCAACATGCAAGTGACTGGAATTGTGAATGCAGAGCTGGAATGGCCTGTGGTTGGCAGTGTGCACAATGCTGTAGCATATACACATATTGGAAAGGGTTGTGGGTTTTTTAGTTGGGGTTTAAACAATTTAACATATACATGAAACATTGGATATTATGTATAAAAACTTTTGGGAAGGTAGAAATAATCTGTCAGCTGGAAAAGTTCCAGGCAGCTTAAACCCCTTAAACTCCTCTGGTGGCCTATTTCCACCAGCAATAAAATAGCAACTGTAATTGAAAAACAACAGCATACTAAGTGAGTATAGAAACTTTTACACTGATTTAGCTAGTGCCAAACAGCACTCTAAATAATTATGTCGTTTCTGCACAAATCTCACACTACTTGTCCTGAAGTAGCCAATCAGTGAGCATTTTACCTAGTTCAAGCTACATATTATCCTATATATAGTAAAACTATATTATGCATACTAACACTCCTAACTAAACTCTAAGCACAGACTCAGTTTTCATTTGTACTATGATAATATTCTAATGGTGTTACTTATTATACTTATTATTATGCTGTCAGCTGTCTATACCACAGTGAATAATATGTTGATGTTTTATAAAAATAAAAAAAAAATCCTGCTGATCATAGTTATTACGCAATAAAAAAAATTCTGTCTTTGTTTAGTGGAAGTGGTAGCTTACTTTAAAACAAAACAAAAACCATATCGACTAACAGCTTTCCTTTATACAATCTTTGTCATAATTCTAGCGTCTACTGAGTAGACTCTACTCAATAATAAAAGAATGAGGTGTTCATAAACTCGTATGTGCATTGGGTCGCATTAATTGCTTTAATTTACTGTAATGGTGCCAAATATCCTGTTAAACATTTGAAAAATGTTTGTTTATTTAATAGTGATGCCAAAAATCAGTTAAAAAACAGTATAACTTAACTTTATCCAAAAAAACCTACACCATACCTCATAGTGTATACTCCCAGGAAAATGGAATGCCGGGGGGGGGGGGGGGGGGTGGATTGGGAGGTCAGCTGTCAGCACTACTGCACATACAGAGAAACTAGGATTGTGGTCATTAATCTGGTCTGTGCTGTCTATACAAGGTATACCTTAATGAAGCCAATTTTCTGTGGCGAAACGCGTAATGCTCTCTGTTCTATTCTGAACTTCGTTTGTTCCTGACTGTCTTTCGTCTTAACCATGAGGCACGGATCTCTCGTTCAATTTGACCGGAAAAAAGCACAAGATTACCTGCGGCTGAAATTATACAACTTTGAAAGATTCTGTCTCTATTTGCCGCACAGTGTCAAAGTGGGTGTGTTACAGCAAAAGTCTGAAGAGGAATCCATTTCATCTTATTACTTCCTAAGTATCGGGAATATCGCAGTGTTTTATGGCTCTTCAAGCACAAAGCGCTTCAAGTGGGTGCCTTTAATTAGGACTCACCAACATTTCTTGTAAGCTTCCGAAAACTACTCCATTTTCTATTAATTTCGCTTTAAATGTGTCTATTTTTTGTATTTTTCACCTTTCAAGTGTGATTGTATTTGTTACTTTTTACAGTCGTGTTATATTTTAATATCTATTTTAGAACCAATTAAACTTTGTATTTCACCGAACTAACTTGCAATAGATCTCTGGATATATTTTTATATTGCTTTTTGGGCATAAATCACTCATCTGCTGCTAATTAGAATTCTAATTCGCTCCCTTTTTTCTACTGATGTAAAAATTACTTTTTTTGCCACAGGTAACACTATGTGGTAAATTGTTTATTTTCTCTTCACATATGCCTCCTGCAGGCTGCATGATGGACTTCCCTGTCTTTAGGTTTAAAGACAGATTCTGTACCAAATTTGTAAAAGTGATCAATCTCCATGCAATCTAGTGGACAGTTTCTGATGATTGCCCCACTTCTAGAACTTTCTCTAGAATGGCTCCTTATGGGTATCACCCTGTTTCATTTTCTTATAATATTGTAATTGTATATCTTTAGAGTCATAATTTCCCATGTTCAAGCTGATTCATCTTTAAATTTGGAGTGACTATGAAAAACCTTATAATATGGTCCAGTGATAACTTGTGGTGCAGACACTTGTGGTTTTTATTTCTATTGGTTGTCTAGTGCAGATCTGTGATTGATTGACTGGAGATGCTGGGGATGTCCAATTATTCCTTGACCTTCAGATGTCATGGTGACCTGGATCAATCCCCAGGAGAAAGAATGCAAATTTATTAATTAATTTATTTATTTATTTAGAAAGTGTTTTACCAGGAAGAATACATTGAGATTTCTCTCGTTTTCAAGTATGTCCTGGGGACCCAGTCCAGAATGGAGTTACACAGAGTTACACATTTAACAGTAGATTGAAAAATAAATACATACATATATTAAACAAGTTGGAAGGAGAACATACAGAGTGAATCATTATTGATACAAAAAAGGAACAACATGTACAGTATACAAAGGAGTTTGTAAACTAATAACAGGTACAATCTGTTTTGAGGATTTGGGAGATACTTATTTTCAGGGATCTTAGAGATGATGATTTAGCAGAAACGGGAAGGCTATTCCACATATGAGGAGCTCTGAAAGAGAACGCACCTCGACCCGCTTCCTTTTTGAAGTGGGGAATCGCTAGTGTAGGGTTGGTGCAGGATCTGAGATTGTGGGATGTGCAGGGAGTAAGAGCGAGCATGCCGCTCAGGTAGGGGGGGAGCGTTCCAGAGAAGTGGTTATGCACTAAGCAAGCTAGGTGGAGAGTACAAAGAAAAACGTGACCAGTGCACTCAGGGCCGGCCTTAAGTGTCCCAGCGCCCTGTGCGGGCTTCCCCCGTGGCGCCACCCCCCCCATGTATGTGTCCCTTCCCTCTTCCCTGCCACGTCTGTCTCGCTCTAACTCCTCCACACCTGTTTTCTCTCTCTCCCTCTCCCCCCTCCCCTGTTCTGTCTTTCCCCCCCAGACCCCCGTGTTCTGTCTCTCTCCCCCCTCCCCTGTTCTGTCTCTCCTCCCCCTGTTCTGTCCCCCCCCGTTGTCTTCCCCCCCCCAGACACCCGTGTTCTGTCTCTCCCCCCCCAGACACCCGTGTTCTCTGTCTCTCTCCCCCTGTTCTGTCTCTCTCTCTCCCCCTCCTCCTGTTCTGTCTCTCTCTCCCCCTGTTCTGTTTGTCTCTCTCCCCCTCCTCCTGTTCTGTCTGTCTCTCTCTCCCCCTGTTCTGTCTCTCACTCCCCCCATTCTGTCTCTCTCTCTCTCTCCCCCCTGTTCTGTCTCTCTCTCTCTCTCTCCCCCTCCCCTTGTTCTGTCTGACTCTCTCTCCTTGTTCTATCTGTCTCTCTCTCTCCCCCTCCCCCTGTTCTGTCTGTCTCTCTCTCCCCCTGTTCTGTCTGTCTCTCTCTCCCCCTCCCCCTGTTCTGTCTGTCTCTCTCTCCCCTTGTTCAGTCTGCCTCTTCCCCCCCCCCCCCCCAGCCTGCAAATGTTGATCAGGGAAGGGGGCGGAGCTAACCGGCTGAGAGGTGTAGCTCCGCCCCCACCCTGTGAAGCAGAGCAGCGTCTGCTTCACGGGGAGCTGTGGGCAGCAAAAGAAAGTGCTGCTCGGCTCCCCATGCTTAATTCAGGAGCTTCTCTGCTTCACAGGGTGGGGGCGGAGCTACACCGCTCAGCCGGTTAGCTCCGCCCCCTCCCCGACACAGCAGAGCATGCCGAGCAGAGGGCTGGTGAGGGGGGATCTTTTGATCTCCCCCAGCCAGTGCCTCTACCGGCTTTTTTTTTTTTTTTTTTTTAAGCTGGCGGGCGGCGCCCCCTGGGGTGTTGCGCCCTGTGCGCTCGCACAGGTCGCACATCCCTGAGTGCGCTTCAACCAACACTACACACACTTATATTTACCCTTAGAACAAGTATGTATCTTGCAGTGTTGTACAAAGGGAATATGAAAAATAAAAGAATAAAACACACAATAGTGTAATATATAAAAGAAAAAGTGAAATAAATTGAATGAATGGTGCCAAGTGGCCACTCACATTCGTCTGAGCAACTACTTGCTCAGGGATATCAGCATAAGGGAGCCCAGGGAAAGGGTTAATGATAATCCGTCACTTCATCCATGAAGACTCCACAAAACCCATGAGGAAGAAGGAAGGCAAGGATATTAATGAACACTGTTTAATAAGTAATACAAATAAAACATAGAATTGTTACAGTTAAAATCTGAAGAGTCCTCAATTTCAATAAAAGCAGTAAAAATAGTAAAAATCCTTGAAAAAGAGTCCAGTGTTGCACATTCCTTGTTTCCTATAGCACACAACGCGTTTCTCCTCTTTGGTGAGGCTTTTTCAAGTGTCCTCTTTGTTTTGCTATAAGTGAGACACTAGCGGTGCCCGAGTGCTGCATACCCGTTCACATACAGGCGCAGCAATCTACACTTTGTGTTTTGTTTAGGTGGAGAGTACGCCTGGAGACAAGCGTCAGCCAATTTAACTCTTTTAACATTTTACAGTGATGCGTGTTATAATCACACTGTAGTGCAAAACGACACAATGTATTGTACATAGTGTCGAGTTTACCGTGATGGGTCTGCGGGGCAAAATCATACACAACATCTCCATAATCTAAGATCGGCATCAACATTTGCTGCACAATACGTTTCCTTACCGTGGAATTTAGGTTAGAAATAAATGTTTTCATGTTAAATATTGAAGAAAAAATGCATATTTATTTTTAAAGTGTCAGTTTTAATATGCGTTTATATGTCTATTTTATTCTCTGTGATTTTGAGCAAGAAAGTTGTGTGCTCACAATACATAAGTAGTCTAGTGGTTGTTTGAAATGTTCTTGTTTCTTTATGAGGTTTGGAGAAGATTGCAGAATTCAATATATTATGTCATTTTATAGGTCTAAGACCTTTCCTTTGTTTATAATGATAAGTCATTAGTCTTTCCTTCTTTTTTATAATGCCATAAAGTAGGTCTTTTGACCTCTTCCACACCCACTAAGCATATAGTTTGTATCTGCATCTACAATCTCTCGGAGTAATCTTAAAGCAAGATGGATGTGTCTCTATTGTATGTTAAGTTCTCACACATGCTTTGGCAATCTGTTGCGTAGTCTTTGGATCACACGATCTCAATAGGGCATGGGTGGGGACCTGGGACCCTCCAGCTGCATCTCCCTTAAGGCTCTTTCAGCTAAGAGGTTAGCAGAGGAGTATGGAGAATGTAGTCCTGCAACATCTGGAGGGCCACAAGTTCCCCATCCCTGCAATTGGGTATAAAACAGTTTTTCAAAGTTCCACCCACTTTCTTGGGCCTGCCCCAATTATTGCTAAGGGCCAGCCTAGCCACATACCATCTATGACTCTTTTCTGCCCTTAATACAATGTATAGATTATTTACCATCTTCTTTACGCTCTACATGCACAGTAAAAACTATGTTCAGCTGATACGGTGTCTTTTTAAACTTTAAGATCACTTGAAGTGTATAATTTTCATCTCCTACCCCAGTATGTTTAAACCTGTTATGTCACCTGCTATATGTGTATCTCCCCATTGTATAGTAATGTTATAAATAAACAAACAATAATATAAAGAATTAGGTTAGTGTTGTGTAAATGTGACGTTACTGATGCCCTGTGGACTTTACTTTCCTACTAGAGCCAGGTTAAAGCACCATTTACAGTTCATTCAGGCAGAAATATTGATCTCTTTGGTAAACAGTAAAGTACTGTGAGTGTATCAGTGCTTATTCGGTTTACAGTTAGTTACCTGCAATGTGTGCGGAAGAGGCAGCAATGATGACATTTTTTTAAAATATTATATTCTTAGGGATGTAAGTTTAAGAAACACTTTTCCTAATCTATTTTTCCCATTATCTTTTAGCAAGTGCAATTTGTACCGTCTATGACGTGTTAAAGACAAAGCATAAGCAGTCGCCTGCTCTTAAATTTCAATTAAACCTTGACTTTCTTTCTCACAATGTAGAAAATCAAATAATGAATTAAACCTTGCTGCCATTCAGCCTTGACGTGGTGCAAACAGCATTAAAAAATGCTGCTCAGACTTCTTGGTTAGACATAATCCTGATTAGTAAACTAAAACAGATTAAATATTTTTATTAAAAAGAAAGTTGTACTCTCACAAAAATATGACATTCTATGGGAGATAATGATGAACATTAATGCAAAACAATATAATAATCAAAATCAAAATCCCCAAGTGACACTGTTACTAGCATGTCAGTCACACACTCAGACTGTGGTTCCTGTATATCTGCACTTGGCGTGTGTATTGGTTTGATGTCAGATGGTCAGTTCATGTTTGGAACCGGGTTCTCACATATTGGGTTAGATGCAATGCTGGTCATTAAGGCCGTCAGAAGTTAAAGTTTAAATACCACACATTATTCCAGGGGGGATAACATGCGTTTCAACCTAATCGGGAATCTCAGAAATATAGTGTGCTAAAACACTGGTACTGCGGTAAGCAAATAACAGTGTTTTGCTTAAAATGCCATTATTCATGATTTACCCATTATTAAAATGCTAGGGGACTGGGGATGTAATAACCAATTAATAATATATAGTAATAACGTTTGCCCCATTGAATAAAAAACCTGACCCCAAGTTACTTCAGGCTTGTGCTATGCCCACAGTCACAAAAACAAATAAAAAAAACAATGCCTGTTAATTTACTGCTTACGCCTGTTTCTTCATTAATGGGGAGCATTACCCCATTGTGTTAACTGAATGAAGCCACATCAGCAGCAGTAATAATAACATCTGTGTAATGTCCATTTCTTTTTTAAAGTAACTTTATCGATGTGAGCATATGCAAGGCATGCCAGGTGTATGTATGCAAGACATTTCATGCTAAGTCATAAGCCATTAAAAAAGAAACATATGCTAATGGGTGAACCAGCTCTCTCTGGAATGATCTCCCTCCATGCAGACAGGTGAATATTTATTTACTTAGCCCCTTGAATGTATCTATCATCACATACACAGACAGCAGTGTATGTTACAGTTGATCCTCTGCATCTGTCACTAACAAGTAGATGTTATTCAAGATAGTACACGTTTCAAAACATGGTGCTGGACCAATGACTGACAGAAACTACAGCCTACAGCTGAGACAAACTGGACAGCTACACAAAATGGCTGATATAAGTGCTATGCAGGGAAGATACCCAAACACTGTCAAGATAGGTGGAATCAGGGGAGAAGAAGACAGGTCCAAATGTGGGGGAACAAGGAGTGATGATAATGATGTTGGGGTGTGGGGGATGAAGGTGTGATGATAATGATGTTGGAAAATTAGGGGTAGAAGGTGTGATGATAATGATGTTGAGGTGTGGGGGAAGAAGGCGTGATGGTAATGATGTTGGGATGTAGGGGAAGAAGGTGTGATGATAATGATGTTGGGATGTAGAGGAAGAAGGTGTGATGATAATGATGTTGAGGTGTGGGGGAAGAAGGTGTGATGATAATGATGTTGGAATGGGGGGAAGAAGGCGTGATGATAATGATGAAGTAAAGAAGAAAAAATAGAGAAAAGAAAAGGAAAAATGGGGCAAGAGGGAAGAGAGAAAGGCGATGGGAATCTCAACAATCATGCACCAACTAGCGTGTCCTGACTGGCTAAAGGCAAGGGATCCTATGAAGAACAGACCATGGATGCAGAGCGAGAAAGTTGACCAATGCAACCATGTCTTATAATGTTGGGTACCATTTCCATTTGCATTCTGTATGATATTCTCCATCACTCAGATAGACCCCACAGATGCTAACCATTGTTGGAATGTGTGTGTGGGGAGGGGGTGCATGGCTTGTTTCCATTTTCTAGGAATTAATAACTTGGCTGCATTAAGCAAATGGATCGTCAAAGACAGTTTACATCGGCCAATGGGGTGAGGGGTATGGTGCAATAAAACTGTCATTGGATTGATTTGCAAAGTATCGTCACCAACTTCTTTGACAATAGCCAAGATTGCTGAGCAAAAAGGCCGGATCAGGGGACATGTCCATCAGATATGAAGAAAATCACCAATCAGTGTTTGGCAACACCAGCATCTATTTGAGGTGGAAACAGGGATTTAATTTGAAGAGAAAGCAACATCGGATTGGCTTATTTTGTCAGTCAATTCCTTTATGTCAGTCAAGCCTTTAATCCCAGCTTCTCCATTGGTTGGGTTTGGAAAACAGGGATTTTATTATGCATCCATCCCCAACCGGGGACAGACGCTTAGAGAGGGAATCTCGTACGTTGTTGGGTTTTTTTTGCCAAAATAAAAAGGGAAATATAGTTGTGTGACTTTTCATTCTCTTTTGACCACACAGTGCAGTAAAATACAGAATATGATCCTGGGAAATCGTGATGTAGTAAAGAGATCTAGAATATTCAGCTTTTTTTTGCCAGTAATTGAAACACTTTTCTATTTTGTTGCATTTGTTCTAGCCGTTTTCTAGGGAATCATTTTATATACATGTTCAGACAATACTTGGTCAAAATTGGATCATTCTTACAGTGAATCTGTGATACCTAATCCCTGTTGTTTCCTACGGCCAGATCTTGTCTACCACTGGTAAACTCCGCTTTTGAAGCCCCAGAGATTAAAGGCACAATCTAGCCCCCAAACTCACTTTGGTGTAAGATGAAGATTACTGCTTGTACAGTGCACAGGCTTTTTTTTTAAAATATTTGATTCAAGCTCTCCCCCACTGATTACTCAGCACTAACTATCTAGACAGCAAGCAGATAAAGTTTTGTTTCATTTAGTCACTGCTACTGGAATAGAATAGATTGTGTGGACTATAAGTGATCTTGCTCTTGTTCACAGTATGATCTCAGAACAGTGCAACTTATTGTCTGATGACCTCACTAGAGAGACAGGAAATTCAATTAATTTGAATGAAATTATTCTCATTAGTTCCTGCATCAAAAAAAAAAAAAAAAAGAAGCTTATTGATGTCTACTCAGCTAGTGTGGGCAGTCCTGGTTTCTTGTAAACTGTGGCAATGCATGTGCATGTTGGGCTGCATTCATTTTCTTATTTACTGTTATAGTGAAGAATAGCTTGTTAGCCATAGAAAAATGTTTGATTATTTAGCAGTAATACAAAAGCAGTTCAAAACAAGTTTAAATTAACTTTATTCAAACAAAAGTATATATTAATAGGGATAGTGCGAATATGGGCCATTATGTTTAATGCTGTCCTCTCTGTCTGAGATTGCAACTTTTAATAAAACTACAACTTCCTCTATCCATTTCATATACATGTAAAATTGACCTAATATTTCTTTAAGCTTGTATAAACAGCTATGTGAAGTATTGTGCCACAAAGTCCTTACTGTTATGTCTACATATGACATTTCATTGTCATTGTTTATATACACCGATAAGCCATAACATTATGACCACTGACAAGTGGCAAGCTGGCGGAAGCAGTGTGATGCTTTGGGCAATGTTCTGCTGGGGAACCTTGGGCAAAAGTGGATGTTACTTTGACACGTACCACCTACCTAAACATTGTTGCAGACCATGTACACCCTTTTATGGAAACAGTATTCCCTGATGGCACTGGCCTCTTTAAGCAGGATAATGCACCGTGCCACAAAGCAAAAAGGAATTGTTTGAGGAACACAACAATGCGTTTAAGGTGTTGACTTGGCCACTAAATTCCTCAGATTTCAATCCAATTCAGTATCTGTGGGATGTGCTGGAAAAAACAAGTCTGATCCATGGAGGCCTCACCTCGTGACTTACAGGACTTAAATGTTCTGCTAACGTCTTGATGCCAGATACTACACCACACCTTCAGAGGTCTAGTGGAGTCCATGCCTCAATGTGTCAGGGCTATTTTGGTGCAAAAGGGGACCTACACAATTTTAGGCAGGTGGTCATTATGCTATGGCTGAACGATGTATGTATGAAACTACCCACAATTACCTCCATTCTAATCCACTTATGTAACACACTGATTAATAATGTGGATATTCATCCTATTGTTCTTGGACTATGACTCCCATTTTGGAAAGCATAGTGATGTCATTGAAATGCTTGTTTTATTATTTAAACCTCCATGGTGTTGACTGCAGTATATGGTATAATTTAATATGTAGAAATCTGTGTTGCAACTAAATTGTATTGCAGACCATAATAAATAGTCACCAAAAGATCAAGTGAATCTATTGCACAGAGTGTACTTGTCATCAGATCTCAAGGAAAAACAAACTCACCTGTGTGTATTTAGTAAAAACAATGGATAATTCATGTACAGTATAAGATCAAAGAGCATGGAAACAATCTGTGTCATATTATTTGGTCTGAAAAGGTCAGTGTGTGCTAGACAAAGCAAAGATAAGTCTTGCCTAACTTGTCAGTGGATACTATAGTGTTCTATATACACAAAAGTAGTGGAACTGAGCTATAAATAGTTTGTCTACATCAATATTCTATATTTGATGGCAAATTTAGATTTTGTTAGTCATATCGGTCTATTCACTAAAATTTTACTTTGTAGGTCATTTTGAGAGTTAGTCGTATTCGGCACCTGAGTTTGTCATAAAAAAAAAAACAGGTTTGAATTGTCCCCATTGAAAGTAATGGGAGGTAAAATGATCAAATCTATTTTTGAGACTAAGTCAAACTCGGGTGGACTTTGGATATTTACGCAATACTTTGGATATTTACGCAATAGACTAAGTCTGAGCCACAATTTCTGCTATAATGGCCAATTTTTGACCTGATTAGCCCAAATTCATGAGCTATTCGGATCACCAAACTGATATGAAGTGGTCCACCGTCTGACAACCGTCAGTAAAAAAAAACCAAGTTTTGTTTAATTGAAAGATTGCATCAAGTGTAGGCATTTTTTATTTGCTGCATGGAAGAATTATGTATAGATTGATTATTTGTCATTGAAGTGTCAGTCTGGATAAACCTGGCTTGTAAAGAAACCAGTTTGCCTTGTTATACAGGCTTTGGGAATGATATCAAATAAGAGTCAATTCACTCCTGTGAGAGTTGACTGACAGTTCAACCTGGATTATAGGTCAGATGTCAACTACCTGAGACATAATGTGGTCAATTTAAAACAGTGCTGTATACTTACTTTCTTTCTGTGTATTATGCGTGTAGTGCAGGGAATGATCTAATTCCCCCTGTTCATTAGACTAGCCAAATAGACTAGCCAACTAGACTAGCCAAATATACTGAATAAGACTAAGGAAGTATGACACCCCTTGGTCTCAAACAATGGTTTGCAACCAATAACGGTTGTGAAGAGTTTCTACAGATCGGCTATTTAAACATGGTTGCAATATAATCAACGATGGGGGATACTCACTAAAAGGTGAATTGAGGTGAGGTGAACATTTCATCTCAGCAATCATGGTTACCTGTGGTGACGGAAGGAGGGAGGCTGAAGGGAGGGAGGGAAGGGCTGAAGCCTTGGGCATGTATTGGGGTAAGCCCTAGATGTGCAATGTGGGTGATGGGGCATGTATTGGGGTGCAGGTGTAAGTCCTGAATGTTCAATTTGGGTGATGGGGCATGTCCTGGGGTGCTGGGGTAGGTCTTGATTCTGCAATGTGAGGGGGCACAAATATTTAGACTGCCTAGGGCAGCACAAAACCAAAACACACCACTGGTTGGAGGGGAAGGGGGAATTCAGTTCTAAAGAATATGCACTATTATTTTTCAGGTCTGTGGTGATTTGATCGGGTATTTCTCTGTTATGTGAAAGGCTAATATGGAGTCTCTTTTAGTCGTAAGCTCTAGTCAGTAAAGCCACATTGTGGTATTTTTTTGTTTTATTAATGCATTGGATTTCCATTGTGTTGAGATTAACAGTTTTGCAGCTTGCAATGAATATTTTGTTATGGATTTCTCATTGTGTGAAACTGAGTGTTTAGTATGGTATATTGTTGTGTTGAATGCTGGGGGAATGTCCACCAGTTCCCTTAAAATGTCTCTGATTTTCTCCCAGAATGGTTTTATATTTGGACATTCACCACATATAAGTAGCATTGTGCCTTGATATTGTATACACCTCCATCAGGTATCTGATATGTCAGGGTTTATTCTGTGTAACAAAGTTGTTGTTTTGTACTATTGAGAAGGCACTTTATATGCATTTTTTTGGACAACTGTGTAAGAGGAGCATTGTTTTGTTAGGATGAAGATTTTCTCCCATGATTTAGTTGTCAGTTGTATGCCAAGAGCTTCTTCCCAATTATAAATAAAATTCAGGTGTGGGGCATCTGTTGGTAGTTCTCGGTACAGTTTTGATATACCGTGTGGGGTGTGTTGGTTGTGTACAGAGGTGTTCCATGTAGGTACATTCCCTGGTTATGTTGTTGATTGAATGATTGAATGGAGTGTTACATTGTGTGTACCTCAGGGTGGTGAGAAAGTTATGTTCTTCATCTGGCAGTATTGATTGCAGTGTGCGTAACCCTCAAGTCCATTACTTCCTGTATGTGTCCAATATGTGACAGTGCTGAGTGTGCCATCTCTGCCTGGTGGGAAAGCGTCATTATAGAGCAGGGGGCTGTGTGGGGAAGGGAATGTTGTGAGTTTCATTTTAGGGTTCAGTCTATGCCAGACTGCCAGTGTGACTGTGAGGAAAGGGTGATTTCGGGTTAGGGTCCTGCGTACTACTGGCTTCAGCCATGAGAGTCACTGTGTTGGGACTTTGAGTTGTGAGCATTCCATCCCTCTCCAGAGTTTGTTATTGGTGAGACTGACATTATATTATTTGCATTAAGTGACTAGATGTGTAGTAGAAATGTTATGATTGCTTGCCGGAGGGTACAGCTTAGTGTTAATTAGGAGGAGAATTCATTTGACTTCGATTTTGGTAGCAGTATAAATTGGTTTTGTGCCCACTAAATGGAAGGCGAGGGTAGGGTTGTAGCGTACTGAAAGTGTACTTTGATGTGGCAGATAACCATAATTTACAATTTGTCTGATTTGTATAAAAAACATGTTTAATTTCTTTTAAGTTTATTCACTTGTTGCTCACTTTCTATGAATATGAAGCATTTTTTGGATTACACAGTATAACCAATTTAATGTTCTTTACATGCACGTATGGAATGCCTTTTTGATCATTGGGTTGCAAAAGAAGATATAGTTTATAGGGGATCCAAATGCCAGAATCATACAATATTGTACTATTAGTTGGTGGTCATGACAGAAAACAGATATGTCACTTGTCTTTGCTCTTGTGTCTACAGGTCTTCAAAGTAGATGTTTTGTTCAATGACCGCAGACATTCGCTGCACCGACGCTACAGTGAATTTCATACACTCCACAAACTGGTAAATGATCTAATCTTTTTTTGCTATGCTTCTTTGTGTTTGTATTTATATACATTGTTTCATTAAGCTGTGATGGGTAGGTAGTTATTAAATATTTTTTATTGTATTTAAAGCATTGACTGAACTCCATCACCAAAACATGCAACTACTGTTTTCACCCAAAATTAAACAAACATTTTCAAAAATGTAATGGCACCAAAGAAGTTGTCTGGAAAGGTTCTAATGTGCCTAATGCCCTATCAATTCCCAGACGCTGGAAGCTGATACTTTAACCCTTTCAGCACCACATGGAGGCCACCTATTTCAACCCTTTCAGTGGCACAGAATATCACTGTGCCTTTTTTCTATACCTCGTGGCTCTCCGTGTTCAGGGATCTCACAGTAGTTATCGATCTTGAGGCTGTGTCTGCAGGTTTAAAGCATTTGCTCACCAAACCTTCAATTACAGGACTGACTGGACTACATGCATCATGATACCAGCAGGTAGAGCATAGTTGCCAACATCGGCCATGTTTCCAGGGACATATATTTGTTCCACATGCTGCAGAAAAGAGCATGCAAAGTGCAGCCCGGCAGTATGTAGGATGCATATACGCACAGACAGAATCCAGTTAATTAATCATTGTAGGTTCTATGAGATCTCCACCCCGTTGTATTTAATTATTACATTACTCTACCCATAGTTGCCAACATCGGCCATGTTTCCATGGACACATATTTGTTCCACATGCTGCAGATAGAGCATGTAAAGTGCAACCCGGTAGTATGTAGGATGGATATACGCACAGACACAATCCAATTAATTAATCGGGGTGGAGATCTCATAGAACGTACAATGATGAATTAATTGGATTGTGTCTGTGCGTATATGCATCCTACATACTGCTGGGCTGCACTTTGCATGCTCTTTTCTGCAGCATGTGGAACAAATATGTGTCCCTGGAAACATGGCAGATTTGGCAACTATGGATAGAGTAATGTAATAATTAAATACAACAGGCTTTTTGGCTCAAAAAATAGAAATTGTCCTGGATGGTGCTTACTCCACTGGGAGTCCTCCTGTGATGCAGCCTCTACCAATATATCCCATTAATACAAATCATAATAAAAGCTATTAGCCAGGGCCGGCCTTAGGGGTGTGCGACCTTTGCGAGCACCCCAGGGGGCACCCACCCGGCCGCTAGAAAAAAAAAGGTTAAAAAAAAAAGCTGGTAGAGGCACTGGATTGGGGAGATCAAAAGATCCCCCCTCACCAGCCCTCTGCTCGGCAAGCTCTGTTGGGTCCGGGGAGGGGGCGGAGCTAAGCGGCTGAGAGGTGTAGCTCCGCACCCCACCCTGTGAAGCAGAGCAGCGTCTGCTTCACGGGGAGCTGCGGGCAGTAAGAGATAGTGCTATTCGGCTCCCCATGCTTGCACTAAGCATGGGGAGCCGAGCAGCACTTTGTCTTGCTGCCAGTGAAGCAGACGCTGCTGTGCTTCACATGGTGGAGGGCAGAGCTACACCTCTCAGCCGGTTAGCTCCGCCCCCTCCATTGATCCAAATTTGTAGGCAAAGGAAGGGGGGGGAGAGAAGAAGGGGTGAGAGAGGGACAGAACAGGGGGTGAGAGGCAGAACAGGGGGAGGGGGAGAGAGAGACAGAACAGAGAGAGGGGAGAGAGAGGGAGACAGAACAGGGGGAGGGGGGAGAGAGAGAGACAGAACAGGGTGAGGGGGGGAGAGAGAGAGAGACAGAACAGGTGGAGGGGGGGGAGAGACAGACATGGCAAGGAAGAGGAAAGGGACACATACATAGGGGGGTGAAAGACGGGGGGGGGGCACCATGGGGGAAGCCCGCACAGGGCGCCGGGACACTTAAGGCCGGCCCTGCTATTAGCTCAAACTATCTATTAAACTTTTTTTAAGGCACTGGTTGAAAATTGGAACGGAACACCGTTTTAAACAGTGCTACCACTGTTGATCACCCTGTACTGCAGGCACTAGTCCTCCAACCTCTCCAAGGGTTTGTTTGCCAGTTTGTGGGAGTGACTTAAGATGCTTAAAGTCTGAAATTAGAACCATTTTCTCTGCATGAAAAATACTATCATGCTCAGCCATAGTATAAATATATGGATTATTTCTCAAAATATTTCACATACTCATCATGCTCAGCCAGTCACAGTCATGCATAAGGCTTGCTAATAATATATATATATTTTATGAAATGTGTCCATGAATGGCATGAATAAAATGTGGCCATGCTACTGGTGTAGCCATTGCAATATCATTGACACCCCCCCCCCCCCCCCCCCCCCCCATGTAGTCCTGGTTTTGTGAAGGGAAATGTCGGGAGATGTGCAAGTGCATAGACTTGCACTTCATTTAATATAATGCATTCATTTTGCAGTGCAAAGGGGAAAACAGAATTGAAAGTGCTTTTGTTCTCGTACTTCTGGAATTGCAGAACAAGGCTTTTTTAGTTCCAGATTTCTTTTAGTTACCTACAAGTCTCTTTGTTTCCATAACTACGTCAAGGAAACCAATGATTTACTGTGCTTGCACGTTACAGACACCGTGCTAAAAACTGGCACTTTCTTGCAATATCTCCCATGAATGAGTTAAATGTACAGGAAGTGTTTAATTTCTCCTCTCGGGGAATCACTTTGAGTCAGATCTGTGTGTCCCACTTCTCCTTGGTATGGTGATGCGTGTGAATGGTTTGTATATTAATTCCGGGAATGCTGCTTACTGAAACAATTACCTTTTTGTTTTTATATAGCTTCAACGAGGCTGCATTTTTAGTCAGGGACTAGAAGATGACACATGATGATGACAAGATACCCCAATCAGTCAACACCAGTTAGGGTCATGACCTTTCAATTTTATTAACATGGGAATAATATTTTTATAAGTCCTAAATAAATGACTAAATTAAATGAATAAAATGCTTTTTGAAATTTCTTTCTATCATTTAACCTTTATGAGATTTTTTTTAAGCATGTATGTCTATCAGAGCTCCCTTATTTATTTATTTCTATTTTTGCTGTTTTGCCTGCATAGAGAATCTCTTGGCACACGGCTGAACTTACAATGTTGCAATGTTTACATCAGGCTCACTGCCACATTTGCATTTTAAAGACCTATAATTGTATTACCGTATTTGCTCGATTATAAGACGACCCTGATTATAAGACGACCCCCCCAAACTTTGGATATTCCTTAAGAAAAAAACTAAAAGCCTGAATATAAGACTACCCTATAGGAAAAAAGTTAAACTTGTATATATTCACATGTAAATTGCATTTTTAATAAAATATTATATAAAAAAAATGCATTTCTTGTGTTTATTTCTTTTTATGTGCCAATGCTGCCTCTCTCTTTCCCTTGCCCCCAGCTTTGTCTCTTCCCCCCCCCCACATGTTTCTCTCTGCCCCCCTTCCTCTGTCTCTCCCCCCCCTTCCTGCTCTGTCCCCCCTGTCTCTCTGCCCCCCACCCTCCCTCCCTCCCCCTGTCTCTCTGCCCCACTCCCTCCCTCCCCCTGTCCCCCCCCCCCCTTACCTGTACCTCAATCCCTGGTGGCTAGTGGGGGCAGCCGGGGGATGTCTGCACGTATCGTGCAGACAACCCCCAGCTGCCCAATTTACCCTGGTGGCTAGTGGGGCAGCAGAGGAAGTCTGCGCGATGAGCGCAGACCTCCCCTGCTGCCGCCCGGCACCTCGCCGGGACTTCTGTGACGAAAGCGGAAGTACCCGGCTTCTTCACAGAAGCCCCGGCGGTCGTGCCGGGCGGAAGCAGGGGAGTCTGCGCTCGTTGCGCAGACATCCCCTGTTGCTAGAGAGGGGGATCCAGGTCCCCTGCAGCTCTGCTGGGGACCTGGATCCATGTCTTATATTCTGACCTCAATTTGAGGTCAGATTATAAGAGACCTCGATTATAAGACGAGGGGGATTTTTCAGAGCATTTGCTCGAGCAAATACGGTATGTCCATTTATCAAATCAGCTGACACAGCTGACCTATGTGGAGAGATTCTGTCCGTCTACACAGTGTTGCTGTCTCAGTGAAGTCTTTAGTTAAAGTTTTATTAGCATCCCAGATGATATAGCATTTTTACATAATAATTTGTAACGGTCTTTGTGATGCAAATGTGCCTGTGAGATGAAGATGTCAATATTAATGAGAAATGATATATTTGTGTATGTACAGTTAAAGAAGATATGCAAGGTTCCAGATTTCCCACCCAAAAGAGTGCCAAATTGGATGTCCAAGGTCCAAGAGCAACGACGGCAGGGCCTAGAGGCTTATATACAGGTAGGCGGATATTGCCATTCATGTTACTAGTCAATGGGATTTGCCAAAAAGCCCTAAACAACAACTTGTTAAACTTGTACTCTCTATTTGTTATTGAATTAATTTTATTCAACCAATAGGGTTAGAAATGGTAGATGTAGTTTAATAGTAATAATAATAATTATTATAATAACAATAATAATTACAACACCCTTACAAAAACATGAAGTTCCTCCTGAATTGTACAGTACACAAACTGTGTATTATACAGAGAAAGAGGAATATACCATATCTGTTCATCAAACACTATTCGTAATGTATACACTTCAATATGTATACTCACAGCCATAAAGTCTCAGTAACACAATCCACAAAACTCCATATCTCCTCCCCGTTACCTACCCTGCTTCTTTCTTTCTTGCTGCTACTCCATTAGGCTTGTTTAAATTTCCAGGGGGGGGGGGGGGGGGGGGTAGGGAAGACTTGCCTCTTCTGCCCTCTTGATGCCCATGTGGGTGGTATTTGTTTTCTGGCACTATGTGTCATGTATGGTGCATGATATACCATTCTACAAATACCTAGAAAAAGCCCTGTGTGCAGTAGATAAAAGGTGCAGCTTTCTAACGTACAGCAGGAACCCGAAAACGCCTATTTCTGTTTCAGTGGTAAAAACATCTAAAATGCTAATTCAGTAAGAAATAGATAAGAGGGCTAAACTAGAGCTAGAAGATTAAAGCACCAATCAACCATCCCAACATTGCACATCAACTTCTATGCAAATCTCTCTGTGTCCCAACAAGTCCAGCACAGGTCAAAAATACACCAGCAAATCATCCATCCTACCTCTGTAGGACAGCGTGTAGTGGAAACAAGAGAGAAACACACTGCGCCCAATTGTGGTGGAAACAGCTGCAGCAAATTCTACCAGTGTCTCACTCCTGGCAATAAACAAATCAAAACAACACACAAGTGAAAACGTGCGCTGTGACCCGACACTTCAAAACACACAACTCAGGAAAAATAAATAATAAATTGTTACCCTTAAAGTAAATCAGCCTTAAAGTAAATCAGCTCAATATTCAATCCGAAGGGAAAAAAATAAAACAAAACAGAACAGAAATAATATAGTGTAGTATATCACATAAAAGTGCTGATAACAAATAATAAGTGAGAACACACTCACATCTTCCTGAGCAGAGATCTGCTCAGTCTATACAGCATCCAGGGAGCCCACCAAGGGGTTAAAGATCCAACTGGTTCACAGAGGAATCCTAGGCAGCTTATTCAGGGTAGCAGACCCAGAAGGTACTCCCAGCAGTAGTATAAGAGAGGGTAAGGAGGAGACTATTTAGCTTCAACGATTTTAATACCAATAAAAACATATAAAGAATCTTACATTCAAAGATCCACTTGAACAATACATATATAGAGTCCCAGTAGCAGTCTCCTCTTGTCCACAACGCGTTTCACCCCCAAAGTAGGGCTTTTCTCAAGTGCTTAACTTATACCTCAGAAAGTGACACTATGGGTGTTATGTATAATGTTGGGGATTGATAAAAAATATAAAATATGCAGTCACTGACATAGTAACGTAATAATTTCAGGTTAAAAAAAAGTTCATCAAGTTCAACCCTTTTACCAATCATTCCTGCTTTTGATCCAAAAAAAAGGCACACAACATCTAATTTATAAAAGCAATTTTTAAATCTCAGCACTTTGCAGGAGGATGTCCCACACTTTTTAAGCACATTTATGCTCTTTTTATACATGGTCTGCTTTGGTGCTAAATTTACCAGCACAACCCTTAACTATCTATTGCTGGACATAGCACTGTCCGGCTTCTCTCAGGCATTAGCATTACACATAGGCACACTTTTTGGTACTATTGGAGTGTATGCCATTTGTATGAATAACCCCCTTTTTTATGTACAAATCCTAAATAACTTTGGATATACCCATTCTCAGGGGAGAGTTGGCAAGGGGTGGCAGCTCTCTAACCGGACTCACAGGGCTGGTGCTTTACCACTTTTCACATCTAAGTGCTCAAGTGCATAGCACTCTCTGCATTTCTATCCAATCAACTTGTATGTCTATCAATCTTCCAGCATATCTGTTATGCCTGTGTATTTGTGTTTATCTCTGATGATAATGGGTGGGCTGGTAAAATTGTACTATGGGCCACTATATAGTTCAACCACCCCCCCCCCCCCCCCATCGAGTCTAGGACACTTCTTCGCCGCATCTTCATCGCTGACAGTTCAGCACGGTAGTTAGAACACTGAACTGTCAGCAATGAAGTATAACGCGGCCGTTTCACCGCGGCTGCAGCTATGTAAGAGCTGACAGTTCAGCGCTGAACTGTCAGCTCTTACAAATCTAAAAGAAAAACTAAAATCCCCCCCCCAATAAATGATTCCCCCCCAATAGTTACACTAAACCCCAATACTAACACTAAAATTAACCCCAATACTAAAATTAACCCCCTAAACCCTAATACTAACCCCCGGCCCCTAATACTAAAATTAACCCCCTAAAACCTAATACTAACCCTAATACTAACCCCCGACCCCTAATACTAAAATTAACCCCCTAAACCCTAATACTAACCCCCGACCCCTCATAGTAAAATTAACCCCTAACACTAAACACTAAACCTAATTCTAACCCCCTAAACCCTAATTCTAAACAAACTAAAATCGGTAAAATACTTACCTTTGGCGATTAAATGTCCCGCGATGAAATCTCCAGCGACGATCTGTGTTGTGCTGTAGAGTCGGTGGTGAAGCGGCTGCGCGGAAGCAGCCGCGATGAAGAGTCCCATCCCCCCCCCAGGTCACATGTTGCCAGCCCTCCCCTACCTGTTCTAAATATCAATCTGATGAATAATATTTTTACTTTGCAGGGGGTTTTATGGTACAACCAGGATGTCCCAAAAGAACTACTGGATTTTCTGAAACTCAGACATTTCCATAAATGTAAAAAGAACTACAGCCTAGAGTGAGTAGTTATATCGTCTGATCTCCATCTTCCATCAGAGGTGACAGGGGCTTCAATGTTTTTGCTGAAGTGGGCCTCATGATCAGGACATGCTTGTGTGTATCGACTGCATTACATTTTCTTTTATTTACAGTAACGCTGAAGAACAGCCGATTAGCAACAGAAACAAATATTTGTTTATTCACCAGTAATACAAAATAAAAAATGATTAATCATGATGTTCAGAACTGAACTGGCCTAATAAACAGGAAGACCTTGTCTGCTATAAATTTATTCCTAGCGGTGTTAGCCATGAAGACTCACAAAACAACTTAAAATATTACCTTTATTGGATATTTGAAAATTATAGTGCAAGCTTGCAAGACCGCTCGTGCATGGGAACTTATTAGGCTTGTGAAGCTGCAGTGTACACAGCAGAGCCCTCTGTTTATTTGGGCAGCAGGCTTACTGAGGTGCTGTCTGCTCCAGGCTAATGGAACATTGTAGCACAATGAGGAAGCATGAGAGAAAATAGGAAAGATATCAAGTGTTTGACCAGCTTAACCTATTTATTTAAACTCACATTTTTGTATTTATCCAGAGCGCAAGTCTGTGATGCTGTAATTTCCATGCAGGAGCTTTGATGAATGCTAGTGCCCAGTGAACATTGATATAATTATGTGTATTTCAGATATCTTTTTGGGCCATCACATTTCTGTTCCATTAAGTTAGATTCATCACAAGAGCTACAAGTCCAGTAGTATTGATATGTTACAAATCTACATTACAATGGACTATTCCTTTAGGTTATGCATGTGATATCTATCTCTTTTCTCCTCCTAGATCTTTAACAGACATTACGCTGGATGGAAGCAGGTATGAGCCATTCATGTGTTGCCTATTTTCTCATCAATGTTTAACAATGATTAAAAGTTCATGGAAAAACCATGAATATGTAGCCTGTTGTTTTGCTGTCTCCAGTATCCCTTTCCTGTGATATTACCTTTATCTGTTTTACTGAATTAACACCTGACATCTCAGTAATTGAATTCAGGATTTAGACTCTGGCAGCATTTTTATTAATGGTATCCAAGTTATTATGTTGGGGCCTCTTTGCTAAAACTTTACTGACAAGTGAAATACAAATATCTTATGTTAAATTCCAGAACTCTTCCTATCTCCTAAAAATTGCAAATATAGTGTGATGGATTTATTGTTAGAGCAGCAGTCCTGCCGGTCTCGCCAATCCCTCCCTATTGTCTATCACTGAATTTGGATTCCCCTGTTAAATTTAAAAAAAGTAAAATAGTTTTAAAATAAAAATAAGTGCATTTCACATATATTGTGCATGTACAATATACAGAAAATAAGCTAGGTGGAACTGCAGGTTTACACTCTAAATTGGAAACAATTCTCCATCTGGCCTATCTTTCCAACTATTTATGCATCATTTTTGCAGTTAACTTGCAGTTTCCTTTAAATAAACAGACCCCATTTGAGTGACATTTGAAATTTAGGTAAGCTGTAGGAGCCAGAGGAATCAGCTGATCAGCAGTAGCCAGATGCTGATGGTGTCAACATGTACTTTCCCTCCAGATGATCAGCTGCAAGCACAAACGAAAAACAAAAGCTATCTAACTTCTATAATATGATGTGTTCAAAATTACCACGACATTTTAAAACAGCAACTTATATTAAAGTTGTGACACAGTAAAGTATTTTACATCCTTTTGTATAATAGTGAGGAAATGTCACCACCTAGTTGTTAGATATATTACTACATCCTAGATATACAATATATATATATATACAGGACAGGATTCTCCCTGTCAAATCTCACATTCTGGCTCAGAAGTAAATGCTGGGGAGGGTCAGGCGAATTCAGTGAATGGGCAATTAGAATACAGCCATTATAGTAACTTCCACTGAATATTTTTATTTATTTCCATGGAATTATTTGTGCTTCACTTCATGTTAGGGTTGCCACCTCGGTAATTTGCCTTGCTGTGTAGAAATAATATGTAAGCAGATGGAAATCAATTATTGTATTTGTTCGAATATAAGATGAGGTTTTTTTCAGAACAAAATTATATTCAAGATCATCTTATAATCAGACCCCAAATAGCGATCTGACCTGCATGCTGTGCACAGACATACTCTGATCGTGCCATGGACTTCCACAGGGGCTTTTATTATGGAATGCCAGGGCATCTATGATGGATCGTTGGGGGTCGTGTGACCGCCTGGCGTTCAGTCATAGAAGTCCGAGAAAGTGTCAGGCATCATTGACAGGTGCGCATCGCACAGACATCCATCGGGTGACCCCACTAGACACCAGGGAGTCTGGTGGTCAGATGGCTTTTTTATAAAAAGGTTAAATAGGTTAAGTAAATATGGTAAGTTATCAACATGGTTATGTTGGATCCAGTCTTTGATTAGTTAATTGATATCCATCTGGTCACATATGACTTCTATACATTGTACCTTTCCATTAGCATATCAGACTGGTCCTACCCATAAGGGCAGTCCAGACCTAAAATGCTCGGCATATCTTCTCTGCACAAGGGACACAGCAACCACAGACATACATTTCAGCCTATCATAGACCTTGTCATAGTGGTATGGCTGGTGTACCTCTGGGTGTAGCAAGCAGGGACCCACATCTGGGCATACCCTAAAAAAGAGGCAAAATTGGGAGCCCAATACAGAGGAATTGCAAAGGTTAGGCATGAATAGCTGAATTGTAGAATTTTTCTATTTTCGCTGCTTTGGCCTTTTTTTTTTTTAAACAATTCCCTTGTCAATTCACCACAGTTTACTATAAATAGACCTTTTGTACAATAAAAAAAACACTGTTTTCTGGAGATTAACTAGGAAATAGTTTAAACTTCATTGATTTACAGTTTGGTTATTATAGCTGCTTTATGCTGTCTGTTTTTTTGCCATGTCTGACCACAGCTGCGGCACATTCAGTAAGATCATGTTTCAGCTGCAAACTATTTGTGTTTCTCTCTTAGCTCCCAGCTGGCACACAAAGCCGTGGTTGGCTATTATAAAGATCATTACATACATCCACCTGATACTGGTAAGTCATCACAATGTCCAACTCTCTTTGGAATTATGGGAGTTACACATAACAATTACTTCTGGGGCAAAACTCTAAAAATGGAGGAATCACCATAGAAACCAGTGGAATGTTACTACTGTTTAGAACAGGGGTCAGCTTTTGTGTACTTCTTTGTGAAGTGGGTTAGGCATGCCCCCCACATGTCCTTTGATACACTGTCCCAAATTCATTCTTCAGTGTTTTGATTCTCTAGGATGCTGGGGGTAGGCAACAACATTGTTTGTGGTGGACAAGTTAATGATGTTCTATGGACCTTCTCAATTCTTACCACAGACACTTGTGTCCTTGTAAGGGCACTTTGCCTATCGCTGAGAGCATGATTGTTTGACTGGAACACAGACTTGCATTAATATTCCCTTACCAGGGCCACACAACCTTGCCTTCTGCATCACTGTCATAAGAAGTTAAAGGGGCAGGGTCATCCAATCGCTGGACATGGAGGTGTGGCCCATGTGAGATCTGCAGCGGTAATTTTATATATCTTGTATTTGAAGCAGGAAGGAAATACCGCGCACCAGGAATTGCGTGGAGAAGCAGTCCCATCTGGAGCACACAGCCCCATTTAAAAAAAAAATGCGTGGAAGCGTCTCTGTGTGTCTGTCTGTGTGTGAAAGTTTGACTCTGTATGAGTAAGTGTTACTGTGTGTGTGTAAGAGGGGGGTCTCTGAATGTGTGTGTTTGTGCGTGGCTTGGTATGTATGTGTGTAAGTGTCTATTTTATTTATTTGATGGGGTTTTTTATTACTGCTTTTAATATTAAGTTGTAAATCTGAAATCAAATACTTTGTAAATAATTATGATAAATTCTGTAATCTGTTAAACAATTTGATAAATGACACATTGACACAGTGTAATATTTAGAAGATCAGTGTATAAATTAATAAATCCAAGTAAAGATATATTGTATATAAAAAAAAAAGTAAGTGTGACTGTGTGGCTGTGAATGTGTGTGTGTCTGTTTATGTATGTGTGTGTAACTGTGAGTTTATTTACTGTGAGTTTTATTGCTGTGGAGTCTGTGATACACTCACACACTGCACATTACTGTGAGTTTTATTGCTGTGGAGTCTGTGATACACTCACACACTGCACATTACTGTGAGTTTTATTGCTATGGTGCTCTGTGATACATTCACGCACTGCACATTACTGTGAGTTTTATTGCTGTGGAGTCTTGTGCAGTGGGTGAATGTGTCACATATCCATAATCCCCAAACCCAGATCAGTGCAGATGCCCACATGGCTGGCAAAGTGTGGTGGTAATCAGAGAGGGCATCAGAGAGGGCAAGGTGTCCATGGCAAGGTCTACGAAGGTCCATAGGACATCATAAAATTGTCCATCACAAAGTGCTGTAAGTGTCCACTGTGAACAATGTTGGTGCCGACCCCTGGTGGGAACAGTAGTTGTATAAGTGCAAAATTACTGAATTTCACCTGCACCTTTGGTTCTGCAGTATTTGTATTAATTCACCTGCTCCTTTTGTGGTGAATCTAAAGCAAATAGTTTAATAGGCAAATTGTGTTCCTTTCCTCAAGCATTCATGCTGTGCCGAATAGTGGCATGCATGTGAATGTACATTATAGCTGTAACAGACATATACAGTGAATAATGTTTAACATTTGTCTTTCTTTGAGTAGATGAGTGAAACTTTCTCTTCACTTTTTGTTCTTAAGATACTTTGCATTTTTGAGATAGTCCAGTGATGTCATATGTTTAATATAATTGCATACAAAGTATATGATATTTATATATATGTGTATATGATATAAAAGGTATACCATGGACAATATTAGCAATATATCATTCATTATTTATCTGTAGTGATGTATATGGAATTTATGAATCTTTTTATCACTGTCAGATATCATTGAGAACAGCATTTTAGAAGGTGTTCTACAAGGTATCTACAAGCAGGAGTGTACAGGTCAAACCACAACCAAGAAGAAGCTCCCTGGCAGGACCCATGTGTTGTTAACCCAAGAACAACGGTAATGATGACAACCTGGACGGACAACTTGTATGGAGATGCTTAATGTCAGTATTGGCATTCACACAAACAAAGAATGATTGATGTTCTACGGGGATGTTTACAGTCTTCTTTTTCAAGTACATTTGAACAGATGAATGAGAAGTCCGCCCCCCCATTTTGTTGTGTTTGTCTTCTGGAGCCCAGCAGCACATGACAATTTGAGAAGTTTTTGCACAATGGGTGCTCAATAATACTCAACTGAAGAAATCATAGTAGGACATTAGCAGTTAATGTAACTGGACATGAAAAATGCTGCATCTGTTACAATACATATACCATGATTTTTTATTATATCGTATCACAAGAAGAAAATGAATTTCAGCTATAATGTCTTTTAGTCTGACAAAGGACAGAATCCAGGCTTTTTGTATGTTTTGGTTTCCTTGCAACAATCTGTTTTGTGTCATTTGTAAATTCACTGTCAATTCATACATGACAAGAGAGCGGACAGGCGAATTAACCGAAAATGTATCAAAACTAGATTAATTTGTAGGAGTCAAATTGCTTTGATCGTACAACTGCAGGTTTGTTATGCACTGTTTTATTTTAACATTGGTTTTGTTAGATGCTCAATGCACTTGGCCCAAATTTGTTCTGCTTCTGACATTAAAAAGGTTTACTTATATCTGTCACTTACAGCTGCTGTAAGAAAACCTATGCATGGATGTGTTGGTGTTCTAGGAGTGCTAAATTATGCACTTAGTATAGTGAGAAGTTACATTTTTTTTTTTTTTTTTTTTTTTTTTTTACAATTAATCAATTTTATGAACTTTAGCCTTGATAAAATGGCTGCATCCACTTCCACCAAGCAGACTAGTAGAGGAAGATGATGGAATATATACAATAGTCTAGAACACAATTTAATATTGCAAGAACTTATTGTTTTTCCCACTGTTTAATCAGCTGTTCTCTAAGCAGGTATGGTGCTAGTTTGTGTGGTCTAATGGTCAGCCGGGCCCAAGGAATCTGTGTGAGGTCCAGGCAGTAGACTTGCATGGGCCAGCATTACGCAACAGGAAGGGTCTGCGCTCCCTGGATCTCATACAGACCTCCTTGGGCTGCCTCTCCTAGCATTCAGAAGAGGAGCTGGTTGGAGGAGATCTCCTCTAGTTTGCCTTTCCTCCATCCCTCAGCTTGGGTACCTGTGTAGAACCAACTCTGACCCTCAGTCACCATTCTTAAGCACACTTTCGGAATCAGTATACTTGTTTTGCCATTCAACTAAATAGATTTTACCTCCAACTACTTCTAATTCTATGCGTGGTATATTTGAGGGCCACATATGACTTTTACATGTTGACCTGAAGAATACATAATGTATGGTTCACTAGTTAATCACTGTAGTTCTTCTGGGCTCCATTATTATGAGGGTCTCTGGACAAACAAACAAAAAAAAAAACCCTGCCTATCAGTGCACATAAGGTTAACGCCTGACTTTTAAACACTGTATATGGGCACTCACAACATAATTTGGTGCTTTTATGCATAACCCTCATAATCTCTACTGCCTCTGACAGATCTGATCCAGTCTAATAAAACCACATTTGCTGACCCAGCAGATCAAATTGAATAGATTGTATATATTATTTAAAAGCTTGGATGGATTTTTACAGTAATTAGAGAACGGCACTCAGAATGAAAAACATGGAAACCTTTCATATAAACACCTAAGTGCAGCAATCATTTCATTAGCATGATCTTGGGTGGGATGACACAGTGTCCAGCAGCAAAATTTAAAATTATTTTATCTGCAGCTAAAGGTTGCAACCCAGATCATATTTTTTATTTTTATTTAAAATCTTTTTATTCAAAGGAGTTGGTTGCATAGAAAATAATTATTACATTACAAATCAGCTGTACATAATAAAACAGGCCACATATATCCAATATGAGACATATGTCTCCGTGTCCAATGGGTAACCTCCATCACAAACACAAATTGTTTGATAGGATTATGGCCTAGGGCTATACAGAACGAAGGCAGCCGATCTGAACCATAAAACACACCACAGTATCTTTTAACATGTAAGGAAAAAAAAAACTTCGAAAATACTGGTGGGGGGGGGGGGGGGGGGGTATGGGAAAGGAAGGGAGAGGAAATGGGGAAAGGGGTTCACTCGGTGCTTAAAGGAACAGTATATAGATTACCAACACTATGTACTCCCTCATATATTATAAGAACGTCCAGGTTGAGTACTATATCAATACCAGTGATCTCTGGGGAACGTCATAATAAACTCTATTATAACAACGAGGCGACCCATTCGGTACAAGTCGGGGATCGGGACTGTTTCCAAAGCCTTGGGATAAGCATTTTAGCTGCATTTAATAAAGGAGGTGTTAAGGAATATTTATAGCTTTTAGTGGGTCGTGGTGTGTGGTGTATAAGCACTCGCAGGGGTCTGGGACAGCAACCCAGATCATATTTTAATGGTAGCCCAAAGCCACAGCCAGCTCTTTGAGTCCAAATGAAAAAAAGTTCCCAATTCATTTTGTTACAGAAAAAGAAAAATGGGGACCATTGGGGTATTGTATAAAGGACATCGCATTTGTAGGTTTAATTCAGATTACATTCATTTTATAAACACCCCACAGGCACAATACCAAAAACCTATAAGAATAGTTTTTATACATAAGTAAGAAAGCAATAAAAAAATTTTTTTTCAAAAAAGGGGATGAGATTGACTTTTTATTCTCCATTTGCAACTTAATTTCCACTTTGTGGTCCAATAAATAGGGGGCACGTACTAATAAAAAGTGAATACATTGATTTGGTTTTCGGGGGGCGGAGTGATGACGTAGGAAGCACGCTACGTCATGCACGGAGGAAGCTGAGAGGCACCGAGCGGCAACCGTTGAAAAAAAAATGTTCCCAGGAGTTGATTGCCTGACAGTACGATTAGCCTAAAGACACCATCGATTCGAATAAAATACCCTGGATGGACATCTTCTACCTGGAGCCCTTTCCGGATAAGCTCGAACGATACACCCTTTTGGCAGCAGACCGCACCATCGGAAATTAAGCTGCTACAATATACTCCACGGTGGTTTAGAGAACCCACACGGGTCACGTGAGTTGGGGATTTTCCCCATGTCCGTCATTCAAACATAGAAATTTATAAACCCGTGCATTTGCCTAACACATTTATACCTAAATGGAGTACTATTTGTAGGCAGGTCTGGGAACGGAGCAGCTGGTTTAGGTTATAATGGTGTTTGGTTCTGAACCCTAATATACAGGGCAAACTATATTCTTGGTTGCTAAGTCATATATATGTTTGTATATTGTCCTATCCACTAAGTGATGTTATAACTTGGCGCTTATAGGATTATACTGTGGGATCATTGGTACCTGAAAACATACTGAAAACATACTGTTTGACATAGTTTGAGGGGGAAATGAACCAGAAACGAACCAGATTGAATCCCTTTAAAGACTAATAATTGTGTTAAGCAGAGGGCACTATAGTAGGAGGAAGGGCGGAGAAGGGTGTATCCCATACGACACCCTATAAGTTAAAACTGTAGGTACTCTAATTTTAGGAGTTTATTTGGTACGGTAAATATAGTCCTGATTTGGTCTACCACAACGTTTAATTGGGATACATACGGTCAGAAATTTCTTAAATAAGGGAAAAGGCAAGGATAGAGGTAAGGAAAAGAGGAAAAATGGCCACAAAAAAAAACCATCGATACAAAGGGTACTAAAAAGAAACAAGACAAATCAGAAAAAAGACTTTCAACATATTTCTCCCCTCAAGCCGAGAAACAGCCCACAAGTAAAACAAATGCTGATCAGAACAATGTGTCAGGAGAGGAAATCGAAATTGTCCAAAATATAGCAACACAAGAGAGCTGGGGTTGTGATTCATTAAGCTTAACCCATGAAATTTTAATGGGGGCATTGGAGACCCAATTTGCAAAAATAAAAGAAGAAATAACCAAAAGCTCTGAAGAACTATAAAAGGACATTAGGTCTGAGTTGAATAAATTGGGGGAAAGACTCAACAATACGGAGGAACAACTACAAAATATAGTCTACCAGATAGCAGAACAGAAAGATCATAACAAAGCCCTAGAGACAAAAATATTAAAATTAGAAGAAAAACTAGCTGACATGGAGGATAGATCAAGGAGATGCAACCTAAGAATAAGGGGTATACCTGAGTCCGTGAACCAAACGGATTTGGAACAATATTTGGAAGAACTGTTCAGGTTTGTCGGCTTGCAAAACAAGGATTCAAGCAAATTTCTCGAGAGACTCACAATGAAGAGTAAAAGTACTCCGGAGATTTTTCCTAGAGACATAATAGTTTGTTTCCGTTCATATAGGGATAAGCAGCAGTTCCAAAGGGACCTTTTTACTAAGGATCTCAAGGGCTCAGAATATGAACAGTTGAGGATCTTTCCTGACCTCTCTTATCACACTAGACTCATGAGGAGATCTTTCAAAGTCCAGACAGAATCTCTGAGGAAACTTGGAATTAGATATGTATGGAAATTTCCAGTAGGGATTCACATAAATAAGGAGAGCACTAGACTCTCATTTGAGAACCCACAAGAATTGCAAGACTGGATAAATCACACAAATATCTAGAAATGGGCTATTAACTAGGGCTAAGGGGTAAATAATGTGCAGGTGAGGCTATAGGAGAAAGATGGGATAGTTAGATTGTTGAATGAGTTAAGAATTAAATTTCCATATTCGGAAAGTATTTGCATACCTTGGAGGGAGAGACACTAGTGGGGATATGATGGGAACCCAACAGGGACATAGAAGTGTTTTTTTAATTTTTTGGGCGGGGTAATCATTTAGTACCACAAACAAGTCTTAATGATAAAAGTCACAATTGTTTAAATATATAAATATATACCATATCAATAAATTATAGAGTATTCACGAGACATTAGGATTAAAATTCTACACTTTGTATTTCAAATAGAAACACGGAGTACAATATTAAAGGAATTAAAGGGATCACATTAGAGATAATATAATAGGGTAGTATACACAGGTTATGAAGTATTCATATATAATGTAAAACTATGGGATTATAGATTATGCATAGTTTGAAAGTTCAGTTGCTATGCGCATATCTCAATTAGAGAGTCTATATATGGATGGGTATATTTTGCTTCTGTAATCTCTCCTTTCCCTCTACCGTCTGGATCTGGCCTTTAACGGGGACATATTGATTATTGATATCTAGTGTCAAAGCGAAATAAAGGCCGAACGATGGCTATAAGATAATATTTGGATAGTTTTATTTAACCCTAAGGGTATTAACTATTGAGCAGCTATAGGATTTAATAGAGCAGAGAGGTGGAGGGAGAGGGAAGATGAGAAGAGGGAGAAAGGAGGGAAACCCATATTTGACATTAATATATAGAATAGAGATCTTATAAGGAAGATTAAAGAAAAGGATTAGGCTGGACGGACTACACAAATTATAATTCTATAATTTAATAAGGACAGTACTTAAAGGATAATTTAGGTGATATTAAATAAAGTTCTAAAAAGAAGGTTTTTTTTTTTGTTTTTTCTTCTTCCGGGTGGTATAAGCAATCAATAGGCACTAGGGCAGGTTTAAGGGTATAATGTAAAATGATAAATACACAATTATTTAAATTACACACTAGAATTATATATGAATAAATCACTGATAACACATAAGACATAGTGACATACAAATCCAACACTTTTTTTTTCTCGATAGAGACTCACGGACAATAATATAAAGTAGTCCATAGAATTTTAAATAAGAGTTTTTAAGGGATCACATTAAGATAATTGTATAGTGATGTGAAATATTCTCATATAGTCTAAGAATTATGGGTTTACAGATTTAGTATAAGTTTGGATATACCCTTAATATAAGAGATGTGTGTATCTTAAGTGGAGAGTTTATAGAGATTTACAAGCATATACATGGTTTTTTTTCTCTCTATCTTCTCTCTCTTTCTTTCTCCCTTCCTTTCATGTTTTTGAGAGGAGGGAGGAGTGAAGAGGGGATGCGAGGGTATGAATTGGGAAGAAAGGGGGAACACAAGTATATCCTGATATTGATGGATTGTATGGCGGGTCCTACAGAATTTTGGAGGTCTCAAACCCCCCCCCTCCAAGGTAATAAGGCGCAAAGCGGCGGTTATGATATTGCCGCTAAGCGGAATAAGGAAGTTTACAATTCCGATATGGTTAGAATATAATGAATAAGTGAAATTCTGATCGCTCGGTGCTTCTCAGTAGGAGCCCCATGTGTGTAGGTTTAGTATATACATGGAGTTCCAATTTAATAGGGTGGGACCCTCCCTGGGCGGGAGGGGGATTCCCACCACACGAGGACTGCTAGTCATTCCTCAAACAGGGGGAGGTGCGTTGTCCTGTAGGTGTTGTTTGTCTTGTTATGTCTATACGAGTCACTGGGGAGCAGGCAGGGGGAACCGAGGGACAGATAATGGTTTTTCCTAACAGATGATTCGCTTTCTGTCCCTTAATGCCCAGGGGATAAATTCCCCACAGAAAAGGAATATTTTGTTCCAGTTTCTCAAGAAACAGAATATCATGGTCTGTGCCCTCCAAGAAACCCATTGGAGGGGAACAGATCCAATGAGATGTAGGGATAAAAACTATCCGATAATGATCCAGGCTTCTTTACCACACCATAATAGCGATTCTATTCTCTAATATATTGGCGGTTAAAATAAACTATCAGCAATGCGACCCGGAAGGGAGATACATAATCTTGATTGTTAAAATAAACAATACAACCTATACAATCGTTAACGTATATGCACCCAATCAGACTCCTACTGGCTTTATTCGTTTGGTATGTAAAAAAACAAGAAGAATTGCTCAAGGGTCACTAATTATGCTAGGAGATTTTAACTGTGTGATGGATCCCCAAGATGATATTGCAAAACATAAAGGGAAGGGTATTAATAAAAACACGAAGAGCAACTCAAAACGCTTTAGAGAAATGATGAGGCTATATGAACTAATCGATGTTTGGAGGGTATTTCACCCAGGCGAGAAGGATTTCTCTTGTTTCTCAAAATCCCATCTCTCTTACTTCCGGATAGACTTGATATTTGTAGATAGAAAACTTATAAATAGAGTTATTAAAATAAATATTAAGGAATTTACATGCTCAGATCACATTGCACTAATAATGGAGCTGAAGGATCAAAAGAGACTATCCGGGAAAGAGTGGAAACTCCAGAAATACCTGTTGAGGAACCCGGAAAATCGAGATGTCATCACCAAGATGACAGAAAATTATTTTCAAGAAAATCCAGGTAGAGGGGTGAACCCAGCAATAGTGTGGTGCGCCTATAAGAGTGTCATAAGGGGCCATTTAATAAGTTTGGAGATAAGAGAAAAGAAAAAGAGGGGGTTAGCCCTATCTCAATTGTATATAGATTTAGATACTGCCTCTGCCCAAAATAAATCCAATCCAAGTGTAATGGGAACAAACCTGATAACAAAGATTGAGAAAGAAATCAATGAAAGGCTCATTGATAGGGCTAACAGATCACTAGAAGCGTTAAATAGAACGTGGTATTACCATGGCAATAAAGCACAAAAATCCATGTCAAACAGATTAAAAATAGACAGAATAAAAAGGGTAATATCCAAAATTAAACAAGGAAATACAAATATACTGAGACCAGATAAGATCGGGGAAGCGTTCAAGGAATTCTACAGTGACCTGTATAACCTACCCAAACAAGAGGCAGAAGAGAAAATAGGAGAATATTTAAAGAATTTAGGACTACCTAAAATTACCACAGATCAACTAAAATCACTGAATGAACCAATACGGATCGAAGAAGTTGAGGGGGCTATAATGAAATTAAAAATAAACAAAGCTCCCGGTCCCGATGGTTTTGATAATGGATTCTTTAGGCTCTTCAGGGATTACATAAAATCAGATTTAACAAAAGCATACAATGAATTTAAGAATGGTATCCCTCAGGAACTACTCAGGGCATTTATAATCCCTATTGCTAAACCAAATAAAGACACAGAAAACCTTAAGAATTACCGACCAATAGCCCTAATGAATGTCGACATCAAGCTCTACTCTTCGGTCTTGGCAGAGAGATTAAAGAGAATCTTACCCCTAATAGTACACAAAGACCAGACGGGCTTTATCCCAGGACGTTCATCAGTTAACATCAGAAGATTGGTGGATTGCCCTACACGTGGCAAAGGTGGAGCAGATACCCATGAACCCTGTCATTGGATGCAGAGAAGGCCTTTGACAGGGTCGGCTGGGATTTTATGAGGCAGGCACTGCAGTCCTATGGCTTCGAAGGAGATATTCTATCAAACATAATGGTCCTATATTCAGATCCATCTGCACAAATAAAAGGTATGGGGTTTAGATCTGACTGGTTTAAAATTCGAAACGGAGTGAGACAGGGATGTCCACTGTCCCCCTTGCTTTATCTTTTATCAATTGAACCACTGGCCAGGGCAATTAGAAATAATATCAGAATTAAGGGCTTGAACGTAATGGATGAATCCCTTAAGATTAATTTGTATGCCGACGATGTCATCTTAACCTTGGTGGATCCCTTCGAGTCCATGCCGGAATTGATCAATGAAATACAAACATACTCTGCATATTCTGGTTACAAATTAAATCTGGATAAATCAACGGCATTAGCTAGTAATATATCACAATATAATAAGACAAGCCTGGCACAAAAATTTGGATTCTCGTGGGCAACTCAATATATAAACTATCTGGGAATAAAGGTTGGAGCAGACCCGAACGATTTGGTGCAAACAAATTTCCTGCCTCTTCTACTCGAAACAAATAAAAAATTGAAAGACTGGAAACCCCTGGGTTTTTCATGGTGGGGAAGAATAAATATCCTCAAGTCCTATATTATACCAAAATGGACATATTTGTTTAAAATGACAAATATGGAGATTCCGAAAAGCTGGATGGAGATGGCACAATCGACTATGAACAAATTCATATGGAAGAACTCCCACCCAAGAATTAGCCTAACTACCCTGGCACTTCGAGTGAAGGAGGGAGGTTTGGGCGTTCCAATCCTTGATGATTATTCAAAGGCATGTAAAATAGCCCAAGCAATTGCCACACAACAGAAGGGAATAGAACAAGAGAGCTGGTACAAGATAGAACAGCATATGCTAAAATACCTTGACCTGGGTTCATTATTCTGGAGGATAAAGGGGGAACACTTGGACAAAAGAGATAAGAAAAGTAATGAATTGGCCATACCAAAGGGGACAATACTATACGACATAAAGAATACCTGGGGCAAATTGATGCAATCCCTGAAGATTAAAAACCAATTGCTAGTGGATCTCCCCTTAGAAACAATAAGTGCGAACATGCAGGACCTAAATTTAAAAAACTGGATAGACCGAGGTATAATCAAAATAGAGGATCTGTTCGATACAACAGGGATAAAGACCTTCGCACAATTTTCAGAAGATACAGGATTATCAAATAAAGAGATATATACATATCTCAGAATAAAACATTTTTCAGAGAAACATGTTAGGAAAACCAAGAACAACAATGAAAAACAACTAGTGCAATTGATGACCCAAAGCTGTAGGAAAAATATGATCTCTAAATGCTTGGTTCTTATTAAACACACCAAACCGACTACAAATAATCATAATAGGCAAAAATGGTGTAGGGATATAGGACCGCAAATAACCCAGGAGGACTGGCTATCGGCCATGAAATTGACATATAAATCAGTACATTGTTTGAACCTGAACGAAGTATATTTTAAGATACTAAATAGGTGGTACCTGGTTCCATCACGCTTAGCGAAAATAAATACAACGAAATCAGACAAATGTTGGAGATGTGAAACTCAGCTAGGCGATATCCTGCACATTTTCTGGGGATGCGAAAATATTCTAAAAATGTGGAAGCTTACTGAACAGAAAAATCAAAGAAATAACGGGCATCGGCTTGAATTTTGATCCAGGAGTGTTCTTATTCCATATATTTACTCAGCAGATGACAAAAACACAGAAGCAAGTTATAACTCATTTTCTGGTGGCAGTTAAATTACTAATCGCCAGATGCTGGAAGTCACATAAGATACCGACATGGACAGAGATCAAAAATCAGGTTGTCCACCAAATAAAAATGGAGCGAGGGATAGTATATCAGTTTGATACAGGGAAAAAAGATACAATAAGATGGGAGGAATGGATAGAAAAAATAAGCGATTAGCTATAAATAAAGGTTTGAAAGATCAAATGGCAAGAAAGAGTTTTCCCTCTCCACGCTCCCCAGTGACGTCGTTATATGTTATTTGTTTGTCAATGTTTTATGTATTGTGACACGGGTTACCAACAGATGGGGACTCCGGCGGACCCTGTAATAGTGGATGGGTCGTCTGGAGCCCCAAAGAAAGCACATGGAGGGGTTGTATTTTGGTAGAAGCTCTATGGTCCGAGCGACGATAAAAGAGGAGAAAGGATAATAGAGCACACAAAGGGGAATTAACAAAATCTCTCCCGCAAACAAAGCGACACAAAGATGAACTGAGATTACACTGAGAAAAATATGATTATTAAATCGATGTGTCTCTACTCGGAGTGTCACAAAAAGAAAAGAAAAAGTGAATACATTATGTTCTTTTGAAATGTTCAAAATGACAAATAAAAACAGCAAAGTTCAAATATTTTTTTTCTGCCTTTATAAGCACTTGCTAAAAGCTGGTGAAATTCTCACATGTAGAGTAAATATAAAAAAAAAAAATGTACCCAAAAATCTGGAGAAATACACTGAAGACACCCAAATAGGGGAACTATTTTTAATTTTTTTAATATTTGCACATTGCTCCATACCTATTTTTTTTTTACCACTGTGCTGGTTTGATACATGACCCCTAAAGTGATCTAAAATAGGTGCAATATTGTACACAAGTACATAACTTGCAGCAAAATTCTAAATAGATAACTTTTTTTAACATCTGGCACACTGTGGCTTTTTTTAGCCAATAACCGTACTTGCAGCACACTCGCACCTCTTAAGTTATATTACAAACATACATAAAAAGGGACCATGAACCTAAACATGGTTTATACTGTCAATGACCTTGACAGCAGAAGTAAGTAAATGTATATCAAGCCCCAGGTGATGTCAAACAGTAGACACCACAGACATGTTGCACCAATTTGTATACATTTCAGAGGTTGTATAGAGAAAGCTTTGTGTGAGCCAGACACATTACAGTCCCTTTACTCTGGATATCTCTAAACCATTCAAAACGACCAACCATACCTTTTAATGTAATGTATATCACACATTAACTGTGCACATATATCCCTACCAGAGATGCTATGCTTGCTGCTAAGGATTAATCCCACTGAATACATTTTCATTTAGATAAATTGGTAGATTATTTTTGTAAGTGCTTGTGACGTTCCCATCTCTATCCATGGTGAACCATTTATAAAGATTAAACAATTCATATGAAAGCAGTGATGTGTAGAACAGTCAGATACAGGATATAAAAAAATAAAATAAAAAAAACAAAGGAACACACAAGAATAGTTTTATAGAAATTTATTTTACCCAATTTTGTATTATAGGTTCATGTGCAATTGGCACACATTTAACAGATGGAATGTTTAGATCCAATATTTGTTCCTCATAGTTAGGATAGGAGATCCTCTTACTTTGGTCACTTTTGTAGATTTAATAACTTCAGTGTTAAACGGAGTTCAGGTCTAATTAAGCAGACCAAGAGTGTCTGCTCTGCAGATCTTCAAGTGCTCAGCAAGGTCCTCATGTCTGTTGATCCAGTAAGAGAGCATTTCTTGGCTGCACAGGATCTAGGATTGGCTTACTCTTTGGCAATTGCAAATGGTTTCTCTACAGGAATTGTCCCACAGTCTGCAATGACCACATCTTTCAGGGGCTTGTCTCTTGCATCTGTCTTGGTGGATTCAATCTTCCTTACTACATCCTGAGTAAAAAATAACACAACAAAAATTAAAGGAAAAAAAATAAAGAATTCATGAACATTAAAAAGCAGATTTCCAAAGCAATTATACATTGATTATTTTTTTTTATACAAGATTATTTTTAATGATGTGGCATCCTGAGCACATGATTGGTCTAGGGGTGAGTAGGCTCCCAACAGGTTTACCATCACCACTTGGAAACCAACACCGACGTTCCACGCATTATGTGCGTGAAGTACCTAGAGTCTGGAGGGGAACTCTTATGGACTGTATTAAATTACTACACTATTTGTCGCCCTGGTGTTTTGTGCTTATGCGTTTCTACAGCAACTTCTTTCTAGGAGTTGAAGCATCCTTTGTTTATTGCCTGTTCAGCCCCAATAAAAAAAAAAAAACACACCTCTTCATTCTAGGAGTATAAAATAAGTAAATAAATACAAATGCATTATGATTAATGTAGCACACTACACCAAATAAAATATTAGGCCAAGACAGCCATTTATAGCAGAATTCCAACATCATTATTTGTTTATGCAGAGTAGCTCATTTCTTTAATATTGCATGCTACATGGGAGACGCAAAAGGAAAATACCAAAAAAATACTGACATGAATGTAGGGAGGGAACTAAAAGAAGCCATACTTCCTATGGGCTTTTATCACTATTCCATCAACCCCAGCCACAGTCACCCAAGTAGGATGGGTACTTGGCCTAGACCCTCTAGCAGAGTGCATTTACACTGATAATTAGAGCAGACCTGGACCAGTGGCCATTAGGTGCTGTGGAAACTCCATGGTAATTCTGTATAGGAGAGTCACTCAAAACGGGCACAGGTCTGCACATGTGAAGTAAACAGGATTGCGGTGCGGAATGCTGCTATCCAGTCCAGCTGTACCTCTGTCCCAAAAATCAGGACAGAGGTAGGGCTTAGTGGGACAGCAGGATCTACACCGCAGGCTAGTCAACGCCATGTTTGGCTTGGGCACTGCAGGCCAGATAATGTTGGCTGCCAGGTATCAGTTCTGCTTCAAAAACACAACTTGTAGTATCTCTGTATTTGATAGTAATCCTAACATCTTTTTAATGTTTAAAGCAAGGGATAACAAAATTCAATTATACAAAGTCACTAGATTTAGAAAGTTACAAATAATTTATGCAGGCATGCCCATCCATTAAAATCAATAATTAAATATAAAAACACAATAAAAATATACAATGGAATTGCAGCTAAATGGTGTTGGATGATATAAAAACCACATTACGTGAGACTTACCTCTCCTTCCAGAATTTTCCCAAACACAACATGCTTTCCATCCAACCATGGGGTTTTGACAGTAGTGATGAAGAACTGGGAACCATTTGTATCTTTTCCAGCATTGGCCATGCTCACCCAGAGAGCTCCATAATGCTTCAGTTTAAAGTTCTCATCAGGAAATTTATCTCCATAGATACTTTTGCCTATAATAATAAAGGAAAGGAAGAGACATGGATCATGCATGTTCATATAGGTGCTTTTGGCAAATAAACAAATAAATCAATGCAATTGCTCAACTCACTGTATGGGATTTTTCTCCTGTGTTCATAGCAGAAGCATATAATGTCATCCACTTAGTTGTGTATGATTGGTTGTGATATTTTACCTTTTGAAATGAACCTACCATTCAGACATATATGGTATGGGAGCATTAATTACCTATATAAAATGTTTTTTGTTGATGCCACACTTACAACAAATAAGGAGATATTCTCCAAACTGTGAGGTGTAGATGAATTTCTTTTCACAGACTTAACGATGGGCTCTATTCATGTAAGAGGGAATTGAGAAGGGAATCGCAAACTTAATCCCAAAGTAACAGAATTAGAAAATGCTTGCAATTTCCTCTTTCACCATAAGGCCATATGGTTCTCTAGCAAGATTTACACCCCCCCCATAAATAAAAAAAAATAAAAAAACTCACCTCCAGTACCATCTCCTCTTGTGAAGTCACCTCCTTGAATCATGAAATCTTTGATTACACGGTGGAATTTGCTGTCCTTATAGCCATATCCTTTCTGAAATTAGACAATAAGTTTCTTTAAAGACAGTATGGTGAAACTCCAGCATAAACTTGACAAACTGACTACTGATCCACAAACTACCAGCAGACACATTGTGTCACAATGCGCAAGTGACCCTATTGTATCAAGTGAATGGTCACTCAACATTCCCAACCGTTAACTGCAGGCGTGTTGCAATTAAATGCATCTGGAAAACCTCAACCAGATCTAGTTATACAGTCCATTAATGTTTTCATTTTATCATTAAACATTTCTGTTCAGTCATTAAGTGTCCTGTGGGGTAAGTGGCACTATAATAAGGATGTACATGCAATTAAATAGCGCCTATCAAATTATCAGACAGGATACCATGTTTAAAATAAGCAGTAATGTTCTTCATATTTCTCATGTACCTGTTCCTCTAGCATAGGTGCAATTCCATTTTATTCACGGTACCAAGTGCTGGGAAAATTATTACGGCTATATAAATAAATGGTGATGTCATATTTACATGACATGAAAGCTGAACATAAAAAATATTTTATGATTAATTGATGCATGTTTAGATAACTGGTCTAGCTTTTACTTTCTGGAGTACAGCAACATTAACATGGCATGAAAATGTTGTAAAGTTGATACATTAGTTAAAATTAGATACAAAACACTACCACAGGTGAAAACAGTGAATAATAAACTGAAAAGATACTCCTCCTATAGGACGGCAAATAACAAATAAACACACCAAAGCAGAGGTGCATGTACAGGAGAAAAAATAAATATATATAGTGTAATACAGTATGGAAACAAAGTGTCAACTGGTAATGTTTAGTTGTCACACCACAACTAAACATTACCAGTTTGTTTTTTCTCCTGTACGTGCCTCTGCTTTGGTGTGTTTTGAATAGAATACTCACACAATTAGTTCGAGGACATATGACCATTTAAATCTGCTTATTTTAGTTTGAAGGGGGAAAAAAAGTGTGGTAGTTTTCTTAAACATGTCAAACTGCCTTAAGAAAAATGCAATAAAAAAACTGCAGTGTACTGATCAGTTTACAATAAACTTCCCATCAGTAAAAATCATACATTAGAATGATTCATATTTTGTTTTATGCAACACCTAAACTGAATGTATACAACTCAAATCATTGCTTACCTCTCCTGTTGACAGGGCAACAAAGTTTTCAACAGTCTTGGGGACAGTTTTTCCAAAGAGACCAAACACAATACGGCCTATATCCTCATCGCCCACCTTTATATCAAAGTAAACCTTTGGGATGAAGAAAAGAAGGTTGGTTAGTATAGTATAGTCATGCAGAATCTATATTCTAACGCAGGGGTGGGCAATTAATTTTTACCGGGGGCCGCATGAGCAACCCGAGCAGTGCTGGAGTGCCACATCGACAATATTTCAATTAAATTTTGCTCAATTTCTGTCTCTCCCCGTACCCTCATGTCTGTCTCTCTCTCTCTCCCCCCATTCCCTCATGTCTGTCTCTCTCTCTTTCCATTCATGCTCCATGTCTGTCTCTCTCTCGCCACTCATACCCCATGTCTGTCTCTCTCTCGCCACTCATACCCCATGTCTGTCTCTCTCTCGCCACTCATACCCCATGTCTGTCTCTCTCTCGCCACTCATACCCCATGTCTGTCTCTCTCTCGCCACTCATACCCCATGTCTGTCTCTCTCTCGCCACTCATACCCCATGTCTGTCTCTCTCTCGCCACTCATACCCCATGTCTGTCTCTCCCCTCATCCCTTATATCTATCTTTTTCCATCTCTATCTTTCTGTTCCCCATGCTGGTCTCTTGTACACACAGTCATACATAAACACACACAGTCACACAAACACAATTACACACTTAGTCACCCTCACAGACATACATTTACACAAACACCCTTATACACACTGTCACACATACATAAATACACACACAGCCACCTTTACACACAGGATACACTTGCACAGACACTCATGTACATACACTTACACAGACAGTAACACACACACATAGTTATACACATTGACACACACATACACATTCACAGACACTTCCTTTCTTTTTTTATTTTAAACCCCCCAAACTGTTATTACCTAATCCTCCTTGTTAATCCAAGCACAGCACAATGGGGGAAAGCTCCGCCCCCATCGCTTTCTGTGATTGGCTGCAGGGAGGAGGACGTTCTCTATGGTGTCTTGGCAGATACCCTAGAGAACGTCCTCCTCCCTGAAGCAGCCAATCACAGAACGCGAGAGAGATCCCTGCTACAGCGCCTCTCCTCCCTTGCGCCTGGGCGCGGTGCACCCGCCCAGGATCGGCCCTGCCTCACGCGGGCCGGACAGGGACGCACAAATCGCCGGATGTGGCACGCGGGCCTTAAGATGCCCAGGTCTGTTCTAACGGGAGTTCTACTCATCACTGTCTGGTTACATATCTGGCCAATATACTGAACCATTTTATTTCCTTTTTTTCTTACAAAAAACAGAAAATTACAAATTAAGTAAATTATTACACATACATACATACATACATACATACATACACACACAAACTGAACGATATTTAAGAAAAGCCACTCCATCAACCTAGAAATATCTTTAGATGATTTTATATCCCATATCTCCTTTCACCCAGGAAATTCCATTTCTTTTTAACCTTTATTTTTACATTGTCTTCTATGTTTAGATCCAGTCGTGTGGTCTTGTCTATAGTGATCTTATAAATGTTCTATTTTCCCGTACTTCTTAATTTCTGCCATAAGTTAATCCAAATAGGGGCCAAAGTCAGTTTGAATATCATCAGCATTTAGGTATATTGTAAGTTCTCTTGAGTTGCGGAAATCAACCGTCCCTATTGCTTCATGTGTGACTATCAAATGGTTCAATCCAAAGAATGTAGAGTATTGGCAACAACAGGCAACCTTGCCTAGTCTAATTCTTAAAACTGAATGAATGAGAGCATATATGTTGGGACCCAACATATACAGTGATATTATTGCCCTTATTTGCTATCCAACTGTCAAAAGCATTCTCTTCATTGATTGACAGTCCGAAGGGCTGCCAAATCCAGTATGGCTATTATCCTTCTGGTATGAAAATCGCTAAATGTTCAACCCAGGAGAAACCCTAGCTGGTCAAAATGTATTACTTATGGCCTGCTTGCCAATATGGAAGAGAATCATTTAAAGGAACACTCGCCAAAAAATGGATATGATATAGATTAGTAGACATGTGCATTCGTTTTCGGACGAATGCATTTTAAACATTCGGTTTATAGACTTTCGGCTTATGGAATACATGTAATCCTATTGCTATTCTATAAACCGAACGTTCGGTTTATAGAATAGCAATAGGATTACATGTATTCCATAAGCCGAAAGTCTATAAACCGAACGTTCGGTTTATAGACTTTCGGCTTATAGAAAACATGTAGTACTATTGCCTTTCTATGAACCGAACGAGAGCCCCATTCATAAGAATTTCTTATGAATGGGGCTCTCGTTCGGTTTATAGAGAGCCAATAGTATTACACGTATTCTATAAAACGAACGAATACAACTAAACGAAAATAATGAACGAATTTCGTCCGAAACGAATGCAGTAATGAACGAAATTCGTTTTAGACTAAATAAATAACATTTTAGTCCAAATGGACGAAAACGAAACAAAAATTTTAGTTTTGCACGTCTTCTATTTAGCAATAACTATCACAGTAACGTGCGGATGAATGTATCAATAAACAAGTTGTCCAGTAATATGCACTTTATCTTACAGTATAGTACAGCGCATCGCAAAGCTCCACAGAACTTTGCATTGTGTGGGAGGTTCTCATTCAGACATTTTACTTGAGTTTTATTTTAGGATGTGGCACGCCACGTGTGGGACAGCTTTCCATAAAATAAATGAGATCATTAGGAGTGCAGGACCTGGCCTGCGCGTGGGATACAGCAGGATGACGCGACTCCTCCCGCCATGAACCGTACGAGGAAACAAACCCCATCGTGGGCCGGTTTGTTCTCAAACGTTACCAACGTAGCGGTTTAACTCTGCGGATTTCCATGGTTAACAGGCCGGCAAAGGTGCATGGTCATGACGCTGTGCACCGCCCCAGGGAATGACTGGCTGCCCTTGCCTTAGACCCGGGTCACCCAGGAATTCTGCAGACATCGCTGCCAGTCTCAGTAATGGCAGGCTTTGTGATGCATGTTGTGGCAATTCTCTGGGTCAGCTGCAGGCACGGTGATCATAATGCACCGCTTTGTGCTGCAGAGCCAGACACATCCAGTGCGGCACTCACACCCTTTACCTTATGTGTAACTTTCGGGCCCTTTTTCTTCTCATCTGCCTCGGAACCTCCGGGGAAAAGGAGAAAAATCACGGAACCGGCAATCAGGGCAGCGGCGAATAGCAGCTTCATGTTTCTCTCTAGCAACCGCAGCATGAACGGGAGAACAGCGATGCAGGCGACAGAAAAAAAAGACCACTGATGTGACGTCACATTGACGGAAGATCATACCATTAAGCAAGGAGGGGCATCTCGAGGCGTAATCGCTCATTTACAGCCTTATTTTCAGGAGCAGTCTCAAATATCACATTGTTATTAGATAAGAGTTGCATATAATGTTCTTATGTAACGGAATATTTTAATTACAGTATACACATAATAAGGTGTTCCTCCCCCACATTGTATGGGCTCGTCTCCTCAGAACAGGGAATGGAATAGTTCAAAAACACTACAGGGGATGTCATCATAAACGTGTATGTCATTTACCTACTATTAAGCATAATTATATAAGATTTCTAATTTGACATACATTTTATTGATATGTGTTTAGAATTATTATCGTCGACTGTTTTCTTACAAGTGGTATTTTGGGAGTACGGGCTGTACCAAAATCGCTGAATTCCCTTTGGAGATATAAAACTAAGTGCCACGTTACGATTTTGGTATTGGATTTCCGGGTAGCCAATCAGAAGTGGACATGCCAGACAAGCTAGCCAATTAGGGTTGCGAGAAAATGAGTGCCGTGTGCGGACTACAGATTGGTTAAAAAGAAAGCGGCGCTTTTCCTCTAATGTTTGTAATTCTTTCTAATGTTTGAAAGAAAAATTGTCTGTTTATTATGTGAAATAAATACTTGTATTGAGGTGAAAACACACCATGGCTGAAATGCAAAACCTGCTGCACCCCGGACATAAATAATAAATTAAACCGTTAAAGTAAAATAATGTTTCAGTCAGATGATGGTCCAAATGAAATGTAAATTTCCCAAACCATTTGCGGCGGTAGACACAGTAAAATGAAACTGATCAGGACGTGATAATTTAAGACAAGAGCACCTTTCTATATGCAAAATTATTTGACGCGATTATTGGCTGGCCATGATTAAAATGTGTACCCTACATGTCTGAGCATTTAAACCTAATTTGAGTCATGTTAAAGGTCAGTGGTCACATCTTATGTTTAGGGGCATTGCACAGCCTATTTTCATAATAATGTTTGTTTTACCATTTCTTTCTTGTCAGCTCGTGGGTGAGCTCTTTGAACAAAATGTTTTGTTTTTATTATGCCCACTAAAGCACTTCTTATATACATAATAATATATCATTTTTAAAGAGCTCACCCATAATGTGAAAAGAGAGTAATGGTAAAACATTATTATGATAATAGGCTGTGCATTTCCCTAAAACATAATGTGACCAGTGACCTATAACAAAATCCAGATAGATATAGTCAGTGTCAGAGGATTACATATGTAAAGCAATCCATGCAGACAGTGTCAGATGAGTTAACCCTGGGTGTCTAGACATATATAGGCAGTATCAGGGGAGTTAACCCCTTGGGTGGCTAGGCAGGTAGAGGCTGTGTCAGAGGAGCTAACCCCTTGGGTGGCTAGACAGATAGAGCCAGTGTCAGAGGAGTTAACCCCTTGGTTGGCTAGACAGATACAGGCAGTATCAGAGTCTGTCACTCACACATACACACACTCACACTGACATACACACACACACTCTCATACTGACTAGGGTTGCCACCTGGCAGGCCGGTAAAATATTGGCATCAGGCCAATGTTAAGTCTATGGAGACCGTTGCAAGGCCGGTATTTTTCTGAAGAAAAGGTGGCAACCCTAACACCGACATATACACACACTCACACTGACATACACACACACTGTCCAACTGTTTAATTTACCTGGTCCAGGCATATCTGTGCTTTGAGCTCCTCCTGTGAAGGAGGGGCTGAGCCAATCACGGGAGACTTCTACAAGGAGAGTGGAAAGGTCTCATCTGATTGGCTGAGACCTCCTTCTATCAAGCTCCCCAGGGACACAGGAAACAAAAAAAAAAAAAAGACTGCTGCATGGAGCAGCAAAGTGCTTCCTCTGCCAGGGTGCCACTTGGGGCAGCTGCCCCATTAAAGGGTCGGCAATGCTGATACCAAAATGGAGCAGTGCCTGCAGTGGGTGGGGTCATGGCTGGTATGAGTAAGCGCGAAACGCTTATTGACTACTGGTTTTGCAATTGTGTTTTCTCCATTTTTTTTGCTGTGCTTCACTCACCTTGTTTGGATATAAATAAAACCATTTTTTACATTTTAATTTCCGGCTCCTGGAGTGCCGTTTTCTACCTTGTCCTCACGGGGTCAGGGCTGGACCACGACATTGTGCTACCGGGGTCCAATGATGAAATTATTGCCCCTTCCAACAAAACAACTCCCAAACCGGCCCTGGGCGGGGATACGTGACCTAGAGTGGATGAGCTGCAGCTCCCCTGGGACACAGGTAGCAACATCAGCTGTCAGGGGCTCAATTCTAACGTATTTAAGCTATATTTACAGGGCCAATCCTAGGGTCACAGGAGCCTGGGTGCAAGTTTTCTTTTGGCGCCCAAAGGTGGGCGTGGTTATATTATGAACTCTTCCCCTTTAACATGTCTGTTCCAGACGCCCATTTCATTATTGGGGAGAGGGGAGGAGAGCACAAATTTTATTTTGATGTAAGGACCAACACAAACTTTTATTTTAAATAAAGATATATATTTTGCCATAATACTGTGAAGTGGTTTTATTTATTTCTATGATGCTCAGCCAGCAACATAGGAGAGTTTTTGCTGGCTAGCAGAATGAGTTTTTACTACCGTTCCCATGATGCCCAACCAGCCAAAGTCTGGCTGAGCATCACTGGAAAAGAAGTACACAAGGAGCGATAAATAATATTCCACCATGCCAGTCACTCACATGTCTCTCTCTCTCCCCATGCCCTCATGTCTGTCTCTCTCTCTCCCCATGCCCTCATGTCTGTCTCTCTCTCTCCCCATGCCCTCATGTCTGTCTCTCTCTTTCCCCACTCATACCCAAATGTCTGTGTCTCTCTCTCCCCACTCATACCCAAATGTCTGTGTCTCTCTCTCTCCCCACTCATACCCAAATGTCTGTGTCTCTCTCTCTCCCCACTCATACCCAAATGTCTGTGTCTCTCTCTCTCCCCACTCATACCCAAATGTCTGTGTCTCTCTCTCTCCCCACTCATACCCAAATGTCTGTGTCTCTCTCTCTCTCCCCACTCATACCCAAATGTCTGTGTCTCTCTCTCTCTCCCCACTCATACCCAAATGTCTGTGTCTCTCTCTCTCTCCCCACTCATACCCAAATGTCTGTGTCTCTCTCTCTCTCCCCACTCATACCCAAATGTCTGTGTCTCTCTCTCTCTCCCCACTCATACCCAAATGTCTGTGTCTCTCTCTCTCTCCCCACTCATACCCAAATGTCTGTGTCTCTCTCTCTCTCCCCACTCATACCCAAATGTCTGTGTCTCTCTCTCTCTCCCCACTCATACCCAAATGTCTGTGTCTCTCTCTCTCTCCCCACTCATACCCAAATGTCTGTGTCTCTCTCTCTCCCCACTCATACCCAAATGTCTGTGTCTCTCTCTCTCCCCACTCATACCCAAATGTCTGTGTCTCTCTCTCTCCCCACTCATACCCAAATGTCTGTGTCTCTCTCTCTCCCCACTCATACCCAAATGTCTGTGTCTCTCTCTCTCCCCACTCATACCCAAATGTCTGTGTCTCTCTCTCTCCCCACTCATACCCAAATGTCTGTGTCTCTCTCTCTCCCCACTCATACCCAAATGTCTGTGTCTCTCTCTCTCCCCACTCATACCCAAATGTCTGTGTCTCTCTCTCTCCCCACTCATACCCAAATGTCTGTGTCTCTCTCTCTCCCCACTCATACCCAAATGTCTGTGTCTCTCTCTCTCCCCACTCATACCCAAATGTCTGTGTCTCTCTCTCTCCCCACTCATACCCAAATGTCTGTGTCTCTCTCTCTCCCCACTCATACCCAAATGTCTGTGTCTCTCTCTCTCCCCACTCATACCCAAATGTCTGTGTCTCTCTCTCTCCCCACTCATACCCAAATGTCTGTGTCTCTCTCTCTCCCCACTCATACCCAAATGTCTGTGTCTCTCTCTCTCCCCACTCATACCCAAATGTCTGTGTCTCTCTCTCTCCCCACTCATACCCAAATGTCTGTGTCTCTCTCTCTCCCCACTCATACCCAAATGTCTGTGTCTCTCTCTCTCCCCACTCATACCCAAATGTCTGTGTCTCTCTCTCTCCCCACTCATACCCAAATGTCTGTGTCTCTCTCTCTCCCCACTCATACCCAAATGTCTGTGTCTCTCTCTCTCCCCACTCATACCCAAATGTCTGTGTCTCTCTCTCCCCACTCATACCCAAATGTCTGTGTCTCTCTCTCTCCCCACTCATACCCAAATGTCTGTGTCTCTCTCTCTCCCCACTCATACCCAAATGTCTGTGTCTCTCTCTCTCCCCACTCATACCCAAATGTCTGTGTCTCTCTCTTTCCCCACTCATACCCAAATGTCTGTGTCTCTCTCTTTCCCCACTCATACCCAAATGTCTGTGTCTCTCTCTCTCCCCACTCATACCCAAATGTCTGTGTCTCTCTCTCCCCACTCATACCCAAATGTCTGTGTCTCTCTCTCCCCACTCATACCCAAATGTCTGTGTCTCTCTCTCCCCACTCATACCCAAATGTCTGTGTCTCTCTCTCCCCACTCATACCCAAATGTCTGTCTCTCTCTCTCTCCACTCATACCCAAATGTCTGTGTCTCTCTCTCTCCACTCATACCCAATGTCTGTCTGTATTAATTGGCATAACCCTGACATATTAATTGGCATAATCCTGACATATTAATTGGCAAATTCCTGGCAAATTGAGGGATTATGCCAATTAATATGTCAGGATTATGCCAATTAATATGCCAATTAATATGTCAGGATTATGCCGACATATTAATTGGCATAATCCCTCAATTTGCCAGGAATTTGCCAATTAATATTCCAGGAATTTGCCAATATGCCAGGATTTTGCCCCTCAATATGCCAGGATTTTGCCAATATGCCAGGATTTTGCCAATATTCCAGGATTTTGCCAAATAATATGCCAGGATTTTGCCAATATGCCAGGATTATGCCAATTAATATGTCAGGATTATGCCAATTAATATGTCAGGGTTATGCCAATTAACATGCAAGGATTTTTTCACTCAATATGTCAGGATTCTGCCAATTAATATGTCAGGATTTTGCCAATTAATATGTCAGGATTATCCCAATTAATATGTCAGGGTAATGCCAATTAATATGCCAGGATTATGCCAATTATTATGTCAGGATTATGCCAATTATTATGTCAGGGTTATGCCAATTAATATGTCAGGGTTATGCCAATTACTATGCCAGGGTTTTGCCAATTAATATGTCAGGGTTATGCCAATATGCCAGGATTATGCCAATTAATATGCCAGGATTATGCCAATTAATATATCAGGGTTATGCCAATTAATATATCAGGGTTATGCCAATTAATATACGAGGGTTATGCCAATTAATATACGAGGTTTATGCCAATTACTATGCCAGGATTTTGCCAATTAATATGTCAGGATTATGCCAATTAATATGTCAGGGTTATGCCAATTAATATGCCAGGAATTTGCCAATTAATATGTCAGGGTTATGCCAATTAATATGCCAGGAATTTGCCAATTAATATGTCAGGGTTATGCCAATTAATATGCCAGGAATTTGCCAATTAATATGTCAGGGTTATGCCAATTAATATGCCAGGAATTTACCAATTAATATGTCAGGGTTATGCCAATTAATGTGCTAGGAATTTGCCAATTAATATGTCAGGGTTATGCTAATTAATATGCCAGGATTTTGTCACTCAATATGCCAGGATTATGCCAACTAATATGCCAGGATTATGCCAACTAATATGCCAGGATTATGCCAACTAATATGCCAGGATTATGCCAACTAATATGCCAGGATTATGCCAATTAATATGCCAGGATTATGCCAACTAATATGCCAGAATTATGCCAACTAATATGCCAGAATTATGCCAATTAATATGCCAGAATTATGCCAATTAATATACCAGGGTTATGCCAATTACTATGCCAGGATTTTGCCAATATGTCAGGATTATGCCAATTAATATGCCAGGAATTTGCCAATTAATATGTCAGGGTTATGCCAATTAATATGCCAGGAAGTTGCCAATTAATATGTCAGGGTTATGCTAATTAATATGCCAGGATTTTGTCACTCAATATGTCAGGGTTATGCTAATTAATATGCCAGGATTTTGTCACTCAATATGTCAGGATTTTGCCCCTCACTATGCTCGTTTGCCACCCTCCTCCCCCTTCCCAGGTACTTACCTCCTTGCTGCTCTGTCTGTCTCCCCGTGCAGGCCCGTGGCTGTGAGGGAAGCGTTGTGCGCTCCCCTCCAGCCGCCCGGATCAATAAAGTTTGTTTAAAAAAAAAAAATGCCACCAGAGTAATTCAAACTTTATTGAAGCCGCGCGGCTGGAGGGGAGCGCACAGCGCTTCCCTCACGCCCGCCAACCGGCTTAACGGAATTTTTTTTTTTTTTTTTTTTACCTGGTGTGACCCGGGCCCGGTCAGCTGACATCCGGCAGAAGAAACTAGATGCTGGTGTCTGCCTCTGCAGACACCATCAAGCAGGCGTCCCGGGCCCGGCGGGTCCAGGGGGCCAGACGTGCCCGGGTCACGCCAGGTAAAAAAAAAAAATCCGTCTGTGATAGGGAGGTGCGGTAACCGCAGGCGCTCACCTGCAGCTCGCACCTCCTTGTCACACCAAGCACAGCGCGACGGGTGCAAGCTCCGCTCCCTTCGCGCTCTGTTATTGCAGCACCTCTCCTCCCGTGCGCCTGGGCGCGGTGCACCTGCCCAGGATCAGCCCTGAGAGGAGGGGGGTTACGAAAACGGAGGGGGAGAGAGAGAACAGATATGTGGAGGAGGGAGGGAGAGAGAGAGAGAACAGATTTGAGGGAGTTGGAGAGAGACAGACATGGCAAGGAAGAGGAAAGGGACAAACATGGGAAGGAGAGACACATACATGGAGGGAGAGGAAAGAGACAGGCATGGGGTGGGTGCCAGGGGGGTGACCCGCACAGGGCGCCGGAACACTTAAGGCCGGGCCTGCATGCCGCACACCGACATGCATAGTACTAACTCCTGACTTAACCAGGCTTTTGTCTGGAGTTAGCATTGGCAAGAGTGCCACTTTTAGGCACCATTACCACATACGCTGGTTTATAGAAAAAAAATTATACCTGTTTGTCTTGGCTGTGACAAGCAGGATAAAGCTATACAAGAGGGAACAAAGCATTTGTTTTAATTCGCTGTACACAGGATGAAGCTATTCTCTGTTATGCCGTGTTTGCGCTTTGTATGCAAGACTAAAATCCAGTTAGATGTACTTCAAACAAAATATCAAATTAGGAATTAAGAACTATTATAAAGCATATGACTAAAATCCAACCTTACAAAATTACTATAAAAATATTATCATATCAGATGGGGAGCAGAGTGAATTATAGTGTGTGAATGTCAAGAGGATGAAATAAACTTTGGCATGACAGACAGAACATTTAGTTTAATCCTTGCAGGTCAAGCATTTTCTTTTTTGTTTTATTATGTGCGTGTTTAACTCTAATTTAGTCTATAATTTATATACTTCATCTGTCCTTATGGAGTTTATCTTTGTTATGACATTCATAGCAGTAGGACTGAGCATCTTTTTTCTCCTCCATAAACACTATTGATGAAGTCTCCATGCCTAATGGTTAGAGTATACATTGAACATTATAAGGCTGCAGAGCATCACTGGACCATTTGTCCACTGCATAATTTAACATAATGATGAATAAACATTGCAATCCCCTTCTCACAAACCCGCCTATAGATAACAAAACCTATCATTCTCAGCTAGCTGAAATGTCTGGCTGAACTGGAATTTTAGCAGCTCCTCCGCTAATCCTGTGATAACATGCCTCTGGCCCAGATGTTGTGGACAAAACAGCAAAATATAGAATGCAAAGATTGGCTAATCATGGTGGACAGGTAAATCAAAATCAGTCCATGCTGCTGTCAAAAATCAGAATAAAAATTATTTAGTGTTGCTAAACAAAATAAAAATGAGTACATTTTAGTAAACTCGACAACGCTTAGTTAACCATAAATACATGTATTCAGGGAGTCAGGCAGCAGCTGCCCCCACAAAGATGGCACCCTAGGTGAACACCTAGTTTTTATTTAGGTAGCCCCGGCCCTGTGTGTATTCAGATATTCATCAAGATCCTCCATTTATAAGCACTAAATGCCGTACCACACAAGAGTAACCACTGTGCAGCGCCAGAAATCCTTTTTCCATCATGAAGTTGAAAATCAAGACAATAGCTGTGAAATACAGTTCCCATGATGCTCAGCTAGCATAACTAAAACTGGTATCCTTTTTATGTAAGGATGAGCCTCCACACCAGAATCACTTCTTGGGGTGCTTAGCTGGTTATAAAGCTTCCTTGCTGGTCCTTGGGTGCTTTTTCCAGGTAATAAATGGTGTTGAGGGAGCTGCAGGTCTCTACATCTTCCTGAAAGGGACCTGCTCTACCAGGGTGCTGTAAGTTGGGCTGGAGTGCAGAATTGTGGCTCATATCACAGTGACTTATGAGCACGGCATGCGGCAGGACTGATTCCATACAAAGCAAGAAAATAAATAAGAAGGGGGGGGGGGGGGGGAGTACCTATATGTGTAGCGTAAATTTGAAATTCTTTGATGTGTTAAATACAGAGAGAACTCTATATTATTAAATATCTGTAACTGTTTTTTTCTGCCATGGAATTAATTGCACTGGCAAAGTATATTGAAATTTTGCCAATCAGCCATAACATTATGAACACTGACAGGTGGCAGGCTGGCACAGGCATGCATAGTTGCCAACATTTGAAAAAAAATTTCCAGGGACACTTTGCAGCTCAGCTTCCAATTACTTACTTTAAGATTGACCACACCTACTGTCCAAAGCTCCGCCCACTCCACATAATTAGCATAATCTAACTCTACCTACTAGTCACAGTGTAGATTATATCACCAAGTTCCCACCAACATTACCAGCATCCTTGGTATACAACAGATACATTCACAGCACAACATCTACATCAGGCAGTAAGACCGTGCGCAGATGTGCTTCAGTTAGAGAGCTGTGTGTACACCATAAAACATACATTAGTGTAAACCTACCACATTTGCTGGAAGGTCATTCCATGTATCCACTACCCTATCAGTAATGTAATACTTTCATTAGTCCCTGGCATCATCTTATATCTGGGATAGCCTTATACCTATCCCACGCATGCTCAAAGTCCTTCACTGTATTTACCTCTACCACATTTGCTGGAAGGATATTCCATGCATCCACTACCCTCTCAGTAAAGTAATACTTTCTTTAGTGCCTCACCTTATCTTATATCTAGAATAGCCTTATGCTTATCCCATGCATGCTTAAAGTCCTTCACTGTGTTTATCTCTGCAATTTCTGCTGAAAGGCTATTCCATGCATCCACTACCCTTTCAGAAAGTAATACTTCCATTAATCCCTGGCCTCATCTTATATGTAGAATAGCCTTATGCTTATACTCCTTCGCTGTATTAACCTCTACCACTTATATTGGAAGACTATTCCATGCATCCACTACCCTCTCAGTAAAGTAATATTTTCATTAGTCTCTGGCCTTATCTTATATCTAGGATAGCCTTATAACTATCCCATTAATGCTTAAAACTCCTTTACTGTATTAACCTATGCCACATGATGGAAGACTATTCCATACATCCACTACCCTCTCAGCAAACATATATTAAGTTTCTGACCACAACAAAAACCTGTAAAATAATAAATATTTCCAGCCTTTTCAAAAGCTTGAGGTGGACCCCAAATATATGTATATAACTAGATGCATTTATACTTATATGAACTTTTTAATATTATATTCAACTATTTTCATATGTAATAAAAATGTTATTGAAAAATTGTTCATTTCTTAATTGTAGTCCGTTCCTCTGCATCCACATTGCAAATAAACAACTTAACACAGCACCATACAATACCCAAAGCACTTGCCTTGGCCACATCACTTTGGCCACAGCCAATTTTCCCATTATGCCACTATTAGCCTGCCCATTAATATGCCACAGCCAGTCTGCCAATTAATATGCCACAGACATTTTCCCCATTAATATTCCACCATTAGCCTGCCCATTAATATGCCACAGCCAGATTGCCAATTAATATGCTACAGTCAATTTTCCCATTAATATGGCACTATTAGCCTGCCCATTAATATGAAACAGCCAGATTGCCAATATGCCACAGACAATTTCCCATGAATATGCCACTATTAGCCTGCCCATTAATATGCCACAGACAAATGCCCATCATTTTCCAGTATGTTTTTATCCATCAATCATTTGCCAGTACGATTTTATCCTTCAATTATTTGCTGGTATGATTTTATCCACCAATTATTTGCCAGTATTATTTTAACCATTAATTGCCAGTACGATTTTATCCATCAATCATTTGCCAGTATGATTTTACCCATCAAATATTTGCCAGTATGATTTTATCCATCAATCATTTGCCAGTACGATTTTATCCATCAATCATTTGCCAGTATGATTTTATCCATCAATTATTTGCCAGTATGATTTTACCATCAATTAATTGCCAGTGTTATTTTACCCATCAATTATTTGCCAGTATGATTTTACCCATCAATTATTTGCCAGTGTTATTTTACCCATCAATTATTTGCCAGTATGATTTTATCCATCATTTGCCAGTATGATTTTATCCATTAATTATTTGCCAGTATTATTTTATCCATTAATTATTTGCCAGGATGATTTTATCCATCAATCATTTGCCAGTATGATTTTATCCATCAATTATTTGCCAGTATGATTTTACCATCAATTATTTGCCACTGTTATTTTACCCATCAATTATTTGCCAGTATAATTTTATCCATCAATCATTTTGCCAGTATGATTTTATCATCAATTATTTGCCACTGTTATTTTACCCATCAATTATTTGCCACTGTTATTTTACCCATCAATTAATTGCCAGTATGATTTTACCCATCAATTATTTGCCACTGTTATTTTACCCAATAATTATTTGCCATCTATACCTCGCTTCCCCAGTACTTACCTCTTACCTGCTCTGTGTCCCAGTCGCGTCCTCCGTGCTTGCAGGCTTCCCACCTGCATGGAGGAGGGAAGTGCATTAGCCGGATATGACTACCTGTCATATCCGTCCGAATAAAATGAAAGTTAAAAAAAAAACCAAAAAAAAAAACAGCTGCTGTGAGCGCACAGCCGCGCGTACGGTGAGGTAACGTCGCGTGTGACGTCACGTGACCGGGTGACCCGCCGCAATCGCGAGACAGTCCATTTTCCCAGGACTGTCCCGCGATCGCAACATTCACGGGACATTTGCATAGTTGCCGGGACTGTCCCTATGGCAGTGTGATGCTTTGGGCAATGTTCTGCTGGGAAACCTTGGCTCCTGCCATTCATGTTGAGGTTACTTACCACCCATGTAAGCTATGTTGCAGACCATGTACACACTTTCATGGAAACAGTATTCCCTGATAGCATTGACCTCTTTAAGCAGGATAATGCATCCTGCCATGAAGCAAAAATAGTTCAGGAATGGTTTGAGGAAGACAACAACAGGTTCAGGGTGTTGACTTGGCCTCCAAATTCCCCAGATCTCAATCCAATCGCATCTGTAGGATGTGCTGGACAAACATGTCCTAGCCATGGAGGCCACACCTCGCTATTTACAAGACTTAAAGGATATGCTGCTAGCGTCTTGGCAACGGACACCACAGAGGTCTAGTGGAGTCCATGTCTCGACAGGTCAGGGCCGTTTTGGTGTCAAAAGGGGACGTATAGAAATGCGTGACAGCACTGGTGCATTAGAAACATTTTATTTATTATTTAATTTCTTGTAAGACATTATATTAACAATATTTTATTCTCTATGTTGCCACTGTCAATACTATTTAGGAGAGAGGGTCCTATTAAAGCATACATATTTCTTGTCTCCTGTTAACAGACAGAAAAAGATTTGTGTAAGCAAAATGTGCAACATCCCCCACAAAAGATTGTGTAGTGAATGTTGTATGGATTTTGCTTTTAATATGTGACATTTAGAATCAGTCAAACATGCACTTTACATTTTCAAAACTACATGGTGAGTGTCAATTGATGCTATTTATATTTTATGCAGCCACAATATTTAATTCTGTAATTACAGGCAAAATCATTTCTCACTAATAAATCCTTTTAGTATAGGTCAGTAACCAGAGAGGGCAGAGAAAATGGCTGAGGATCATGTTAATTGAGTCGGGAAAGGTTCTGGTCCTGGCCAGTTTTGAGAGCTACTGTTAAGGTTCATACCGCTAAAAACTCCAGCAATGCCAAATCTATCAGATGACAAGATCCCAGAGATATAGATATATCTGTGACCATAACAAGGCCAGATATAAAGCACACATGGACATTCACTTGAGTGCTGGTCTGCAGGGTTACATTACAATTCTTATGTAAAGGAATAATAAGTCTGATGTACCACTGCCTTCTGGGAGTAAAATGGTCAATGGTACCAAGGATTAACTGAACAATTGGCCCAGGGATAGTTAACATTAGGCACCCCACAAGCAGTAATCTACACCTTACAAGATATCAGCAGGCCGAGCAGCAACGTAGCTGTAGTTTAATGCAGATTTAATACCAGAGGTTAGAGAGAAAAATGCTTAAGGTGATGTAGGAAGTAATAAGACAGGTTTGTGCCTGCAAAGAACAAGCAAGCGAAAACTCCCATTTGCACAAGGCTCAAACAGTGCTCCCTCAGGAACAGTCAGACTGCAGTGCGCCAGACCACTAATACATGCTGTGACTTATGATTAGTATATTGTGCCTGGTGGAGCACGTTATAAGGGACTCATCATCTAAGTGCAGTTTATAAATTGAATATAGAGAAGAAAAACAAGATTGATAAATTATTTATTCTTTGCTCTACAGAATTGCAAGCAAATGAAAAACTGAGAAAGAAGAAAAGGTTTTAAATGTGTCCATAGTGTCTTCAGTTAATGACCAGCTTGTGAATTAATATGCAAATTCATTTTCTTCTTAAGCCACAGGCGATATCATAAATAGGAGACACATCAGACACGTCTCAAACACATCTTCACTTCTGCAGGCAATGTAAAGATAATTTTTTACTTTTTTTGTAATTATCTAAATTTAGTGAATAAACATTGTTTAGGGTACAGAGTCCATTCAAGTTGTGTTTTTTTGTGGCATTCTTCCCAGTATTCAAAGTCTGAAAATTGCAAACCTGGGAGATTAAAGAGGGATTAAACCCACAAATGAACTTTAAACAGCCCTTTTTCTGTATTGAGACAGATGTGGTTTTTGAATGCTGTTCCATAACGAAGGACTTAAAAGCATTTCTGTTTATGCTGGACGTCTAATGCAGACCTCCCTGCCAGGGCCGTCTTTAACATTGACTGGACCCTGGGCAAACATTTGTTTGGGGCCCCTGGACCCCACCCCACTTCCCGGCATGCAATCACACCCTCCACCCTAATACCTCCCTACAAAAAAATAAACACACACACTTGCTTTGTGTGTGTGTGTGTGTGTGTGTGTAGTATATATATATATATATATATATATATATATATATATATAAAAACTTACACAGACAACCTTACCCAGTCAGATAGACACACTTACAGTCAGACTTACACAGACAAACTTACACAGTCAGACTTACACAATCAGGTAGACACACTTACACACACAGACTTACACAGTCAGATAGACACACTTACACACACAGACTTACACAATCAGGTAGAAACACTTACACAAACAGACTTACACAGTCAGATAGACACACTTACACACACACAGTCAAACTTACACACACTCGTTTGTCCCCCTCCTTGCTCACTTACCTTACATTTGCAGGGAAGGGGCTGTTTCTTCTGTGCGTGGCTCCATGTGTTCTGAGCACCAGTATGTCACGGACATCCGGTGCTCTAACATGCTCTATGAGGGGGCGGAGATTTTCCCCCTCACGTGACACACTTACACATATATATTCACTTACACAGACACCCTTACATACACACAGTTATACACACCCTTACACACAGTCACACTTACACAAAAATACACAAACACTCTTAGACATACACAGTCACACTTACAGATACACTTACACACACACACACGCACACTCTTAGACAGCCTTACACACAGTCACACACTTACATTTTATTTATTTTTACTGGAAAAATATATATGCTTGTGTGACACTAACAGTCACACTTACAATTATACACAGTCACACTTACATACACACACATACACACACTGTTATACACACCCTTACACACAGTCACACTTACACAGAAATACACACACACTCAAACACACAATCACCCTTACACATATACATACACAGACACCCTTAAACACAGTCACACTTACATACACGCCCACACTTAGACACACACACTTAAATTTTTTTTTCCGAAAGAAAATAAACATATGCTTTTGTAAGACTAACAGTCACACTTACAAATACACCCTTACACACACAGTCACACTTACATCCACACTCAGAAATATACACCCACAGTTATACACAGTCACCCTTACACAGAAATTCACACTTAAACACACACTCACCCTTATACATATACATACACCCTTACACAGTCACACTTACACAAATAAATGCATGCCCACACTTACAGACACACTCTTAGCCAGCCTTACACACAGTCACACCCTCCCCAGTGTTCTTTATAACCCCCCTCCTCTGTGTTCTCTCCATCATCCTCCCCACCCATAACGTTCTCTCTATCCCCCCTCCACTGCCCTCCTTACCCTAGCGTTCTCTCTTCTCCCCACCTCCCTCAGCGGGGAGACGCAGGCAGCATGTGCTCAGTGTGTGTTAAACACACAGAGCTCCAACCATGCTGCTCGCGCTCCCCGAGCGTAGTAATGACGCAGAGCATCGTATGTCCGATGCTCTGAACCAGCACTACGCGCGGGGAGCGCGAGCAGCATGGATTGAGCGCTCAGTGTGTTTAACACACACTGAGCACATGCTGCCTGCGTCTCCCCGCTGAGGGAGCCGGGGAGAGCAGAGAACGCTGGGCGCACCTGTACTATGCGATCAGTGCTGATCGCATAGGGCAGGTGCATACGGAGGGGCAGCGGGACCACCAGGCAGCTGCCTTGGGCCCCCCAGGAGTAAGTGGGCCCGGGGCAGCTGCCCCGTTTGCCCCGCGTTAAAGACGGCCCTGGTCCCTGCTGCCATGAGAGGGAGCTGCAGCAATCACTCCACCTATATGGGCCACCCAACCTCACCAGGTAACATGTTTGTTCCCTCCCTGTCCCCAAACAGCTTCCGTCATCTTTGTCCCCAATATATCATTGTCATCGTTGTCCCTAAACAGCTTTTTACTGCCACCTTTGTCTTCAATCAGCTTCCCCTGCCACTTGACCCCAAACAGCTGTGCCATCTCTGTCCCCACAGTTTATCGGTGCCATCATAACCAGCTTCCCAGTGCATTTTCTATTTGCAGGGGGTTGCACTTTACTGATATGGGAAATGTTCATTTTTTTTTTATCCAGTATGCATGATTTTTTTGTGTGTATTTTTTCCCCAACATTTAGATCATGTACTAGTTATTTGGCCAAGATAATACTAATCACTTTGTGCTGAGTTTTTTTTTTAATATATATAATATTTATTTATTGAATATTTATCATCCGAAATCACAGAAATGACAAATAAAAAAATTAAAAAAATACATAAATAAAATTAAACATGAAATTAAATAAGATGTGTACATAAAATAAATATAAAATACAAATGACAAATGCCAAACATCGTGGATCAGTACATTCACCATATAAAATAGAGGAGGGTGAGGTGGGAGAAATAGTTATCCCAGGGTGAGGTTTTCAGTCTCCTGCAAACTGGGTGGATAATAATAACAACTTATAAATACAATAGACACATATGTGGGGAGGGATGGATAATAAACAAGAAAACATATGAAAAACAGCATTTTGTCAGCTTATAAACAAAAAAATACCAATGTCTTAAAATATGGTTTTTTAGCAGTAAAAAATTCAAGATTTATGAGGAAATAACATCTTTCCTGTACAGTCTATCAATTTGTTTTGCGTTTGCATATATAACAAGTATCTTTCAAGAACTAAAGGGATCGATCCTACCAGGTAAATTGGCCCACTGGTATCTCCCAAGTAAGATCAATCTCAGTAGGGTCCATCGGGAAAAAATGTAGATTGCTACATATAGGACGTGTTTCTCTTACTATTGGGTGATTATGTGCGTCAAAATTTCTGTACATTTGGATGATTCTAAATGGTCCATCCAGGGGAGCCATTTGTGTGCGGCTTTCAAGCCCTCACCTTTAGATGTGTAGATTATCTCCTAGGAGCTCCTGAAGTCCTCCACCAGGGCGGCCCACTCCCCATATGTGGGCGCTCTCGGCTGTTTTCACAGTCTTGGAATAAGTAATTTCATGGCATTGAGCAGTATCGGTGTGAGCGATATAAATATGTGCCAATTGGTTCTGGGGTGTGGTGTAAGAGTGATGCTAGTGGGGTGCCTGCAAAATTCGGGTCTGAGACTGATTTAATAGTTTCTTTGACAACCGTCCATAACGGAGTAAGGAGAGGGCATGTCCACCATATGTGGAGGAATGTCCCCCTGGAGGAGCGACACCTCCAACATATGTCAGTATGAGTGGGGAAAAGTCGCTTAAGAGTGACAGGAACCCTATACCATCTAGTTAAGAGTTTATATAAGTTTTCTTGAGCATGGGCTGAGATAGAGCATTTGTGTGTAAGAGTGGACATTTTTGTCCATTGTTTATCTGTGAACGTGCAGTCACAATCAATTTCCCATTGTCTTATATAATACGTTTTAGTGAGTGGTTGGAGTTGTTTCAGTAAGTTATATATGGTGGATATGAGTCTCTTGGGCACCTGCGGTACTGCGCAAAGGGCTTCATATGCTGTAAGAGTGGGTGGGTATTGTCTGTTTTTTTAAATCTTCGAGGTATAGTGTTTGAGTTGTTCATAAGTGAAACGTTGAGCAGGAGAAGGAATAGTGTCGACATAAAAAGCTGCAATTGGTTTAATAGCATTGTCTTTCATGATATGGCCTAATCTAGGGTATAGTATGTCAGTGTGAAACATAGGTTTCAGCACTTCTGGAGAATAACCAGGTGGAAAATCATTGTTATATATCAGTGATGTGAGTGGTCAGGGGGAGTTTACGAGGCCATCTAGACTGCGAGTACGTGCCCATTGTCTAAGCGTGGGTGGGGTTGTCGGATGTTGTGCGGAAATGGTAATTTTCTGAATGTGTGGAATCCAACTCGCTGAGGGTATGGGGACCATTATATTTCTTTGTTCAAGAGAGACCCAGTGTTTATTGGCAGGACCTGACCATTCCACTATGCGGGCAAGATAGGTGGCTTTATGGTAATCTTCAATGTCCGGTAGAGCCATACCCCAAATGTTTTATAATATGGCAATGTAAGACCGTCGGGGCCACGGCTTTTGCCCGTGGGCGAGGATTTTAGAGCAGAACCTACTTCAAGCTCAGTGATTGGAACTTCCAATGCCTGAATCATTTCTGTTGTCAGGACAGTGGGGTAGTTTGTTTCAAGATAGGTTAGGAGACCAGTCGGAGGCTGAGATGTGTCATCGTGTGTGGGCTCGCGTAGGTTATATAATTGTTCATAATATGTTTGGAAAGTGGATGCTATATGAGAGGTCTCTGTCGCCACTCCCTGGGTGATGTCTTAATATTTTCGTGGATTCTACTTTTTAAGATATGATGCGCTCTTTGGGTCAATGTTGTGAAGATAGATGCTAATTTGGATCTAAGGGTGAGCAGAGTTTGGTACGTAGATGGGGATAGGGACAATTTGTGTCTGTTTTCAATATTGGCTATTTGGGCCAAATGGTCTGTCAGGGCCTGTGATTTAGATTTTTTTTCATAAGAGGCTATGTTTATGAGGTGTCCGCGGATAACCGCTTTGTGTGCCTCCCAGATTGTGGGTTGAGATACCTCTGGCGAAACCTTTTCCTTAAAGTAGTTCTGAAGCACCGTGGTTAAGGTTGCAACATGTGCCTTGTTTTTCAAGAGAGACTCATTGATCTTCCAATTGGGGGTTCGTGTTGGTAGGGAAGGAATTGAAAGTTTAATCAGTGTGTGAGCGTGGTCACTCCATGTTATGTGCCCGATGTCAGAGTGAGTGAGGAGATGGAGGTGTCTATGGGACATAGTGATATAATCAATTCTAGAATATTTACTGTGGGGGGCGGAGTAGAAGGTATAGTCTTTCACTGATGGGTGTTGTATACGCCACGTGTCTATGTAGCATGGATTTTACCTTTTTGATGAGAGAGTATCGGATGTGAGCCGCCCCGGTGGAAGAGTCCAGGAGAGGATCCAAGGTCATGTTAAAATCACCTCCCAGAATCGAGATGCCTTCTGAAAAAGACGAGAATTTGTTGATGATGACATAGAAATGAACTCTGTTTGGAATTCGGAGCATATAGTGTACCTATGGTGATACGGTCATTTCCCAAGGTCCCCTTAATAAATACAGCTCTCCCTTCATTGTCATTCCAGGTGTCTGTAATGACAAGGGGGGTGGTCTTGGAAATAAGAATGGTGACGCCCTTAGACCTAGAGAATGGGGATGGGAGAAATACATTGTGTTAAAGTGCTTATCAAATATTTTTGGTACTCTATTTCTCTGGAAATGAGTTTCCTGAATCAGAGCTATGTTGGCTTTAAGACTTCGAAGGTCACCAAACATCCGCAACCGTTTACTAGGCGAGTTCAGACCCTTGACATTGAGTGATAAGATGGTAATAGGGGTAGACTGTTTGGGATTAGTCATTTGCATAGGTGGGTGGGTAGCCTGGTATCATTAAAATGCAATTACACATAAATGAGTAGTCATTGGAATAACTATGCGGTAAGCATATGATTGGTGGCTGACGAGTGGAGTCATTGGTAAATAGCAGCTTTAGATCAACTATGACAAAACAACAATAGGAACATAAACAACTGTACAATAGTAAGGAGTCTATTACGAAAGGGTGGGGAACCCTTGGTCCTAAAAGGCCCACAGGAAACCCCAGCACCTGTGTACAAAACAGCAGACTCAGGGGGGAAGAAGAGGACATGATCTCTCCCTGGCAGAAAATCAACAAGAGATCAGTGTCCGCTCCTGCCGGCGGTTCTAGAGGAGACTAGATGCAAGCATAAAGGGTATAAGGGTATAAACTAGGGATTAGCATGAGATCAATATGAAAGTGCGCCGCATAAGCGGTAATGAAATAATATTGAAAAGGAGATTGTAAAATAGGTCAAATGGAAAAGAAGTTGTATATAACATTGATCATAGACCATTAGCCATTAGGTTGCAATAAGAAGTAAAAAAAATGAAAAATAAAAAATAAAAAGATATGTAACTCCTTGGGTAGAAAGTCCATTCTTCAGCCTCTAATAGTCAGGCCTATCGGGTCTGGTTCGTGAGTCTCTTGAACGGAATATGAGTTATAAATGGTCCGTGGGGTATACAAAAAGAAGAAACTTTTTGACCCCATTCTTGGGCGTTTATGTAGTGCACCAGTCTTGCGATCGTTGAAGTGTTTCTGCATGGATATCAGGTCTTGGGACACGTGGGCCTTCTGTGTTACGCCGTTTGCGTTGTAGCCTTGACAGCCATGGTTGGTTATGTAAGGCAGACACAAGGGAGCCCATCTGGTTTGGCGTTGGCCAGTCCGGGAGTTGCACTTGTGCAATACCTAGTCCTGAGCAGAATCTTTCCAAGTCTGTGGGGTTCGATACCGAAAATGTGGCCCTGTTAAGCCTAACCGATAAACTTAGTGGATATCCCAAGCTATATAGTATACCTTCCTTCCGTAGCGCCTCAGTCAAAGGATGGAGGGCCTTTCGGGCCTGTAGTATCAGCCATCCCACATCTGGTAGTATGAGATATTGCTTTCTCTGGTATGAAAGGCCTTTGGAGCGTCTGGCTTTAGTGAGCACCTCCTCTTTTTGTGTGTAGTAGTGAAAACAGCAGATCAAGTCTCTGAGATTCGATCGGTGGGCCCTTAGGCCTCAGAGCTCTATGAGCCCTGTCTAAAACAATGTCCTTAGTGTATTCAGGACCTTAGACTGTGTGGAACACCTCTTGCAGTAAAGCTGCTGGGTTTTCATCTGGAGGGCCTTCAGGGATACCCCGGACCCATAGGTCCATAATCTGGGTAAGGAGTGAGCCTGAGGTTGAGGCAGGGCCGGACTGGCCCACAGGGATACCGGGAAAAATCCCGGTGGGCCGCCTTGGCCACTTAAAGTGAATCGGCGGCGGCCGCCACTTTAAGAGTTCGGCTGCTGCAACAACCGGCGGCAGCAGGCGAATTTCTTAAAGCGGCGACGGACGCCGAATTGCTTAAAGTGGCGGTGGGCCACTTTAAGCAATTCAACAGCCGTCGCCGCTTTAAGAAGTTCGCCTGCTGCTGCAGAGAGACGCCACAGAAAGGACAGAGAGAGAGAGACGCCACAGAAAGGACATAGAGAGAGAGAGAGAGAGAGAGAGAGAGAGAGAGAGACGCCACAGAAAGGACACAGAGAGAGAGAGACGCCACAGAAAGGACACACAGAGAGAGAGACGCCACAGAAAGGACACACAGAGAGAGAGAGAGAGGACGCCACAGAAAGGACACAGAGAGAGAGAGAGAGACGCCACAGAAAGGACACAGAGAGAGAGAGAGAGACGCCACAGAAAGGACAGAGAGACGCCACAGAAAGGACAGAGAGAGAGACGCCACAGAAAGGACAGAGAGAGAGAGAGAGAGAGAGACGCCACAGAAAGGACAGAGAAAGAGAGAGAGAGAGAGACGCCACAGAAAGGACACACAGAGAGAGAGAGAGAGACGCCACAGAAAGGACACACAGAGAGAGAGAGACGCCACAGAAAGGACACAGAGAGCGAGAGAGACGCCACAGAAAGGACACAGAAAGAGACGCCACAGAAAGGACAGAGAGAGAAAGGACACAGAGAGAGAGAGAGACGCCACAGAAAGGACAGAGAAAGAGACGCCACAGAAAGGACAGAGAAAGAGACGCCACAGAAAGGACAGAGAGAGAAAGGACACAGAGAGAGAGAGAGAGAGAGAGACACGCCACAGAAAGGACAGAGAGAGAAAGGAAAGAGAGAGAGAGAGACGCCACAGAAAGGACAGAGAGAGAGACGCCACAGAAAGGACAGAGAGAGAGACGCCACAGAAAGGACAGAGAGAGAGACGCCACAGAAAGGACAGAGAGAGAGAGAGAGAGAGACGCCACAGAAAGGACAGAGAGAGAGAGAGACGCCACATAAATGACAGAGAGAGAGAGAGAGAGAGAGACTTTTTTTTTTGTTCCCAGTCCGGCCCTGGGTTGAGGCTTGTGACCGCACGTGGTCTTCTAAGGCCAAGATTGTGCCCCCAATCTTTAAAATGTCCTCCTCCACTTTGTGGAGCCGATTACCTTGCTCCCGGAGGTCCGTTTTGACTTCCGTTAGTTATTCCTTTATGATCTGTTTCAGCTGGGCCATTAAGTCGGTTTGATTCATTTTCAGCTGTGAGAGAAGATGGGAGGACAAAGATTGTAAATCTCCTCGTGTGAGCGGCGCTTGTGCTTCTTCGGCTTCTTCCTCCATTTGTGCTTCTGAATCATCTGAGGATTCGTCTTCGAGGTGAGTGGGAGATGGGGCGGGCGCCATTTTGGATTTTCCCGAAACGGGAGGCTGTGACTGATAAATGAAGTCTTTAAGGGATGGATACCCTCCTGCGGTGCAGGAAGGCGTTGGGGGGAATACCTTTCTGCATTTTCCCCATTTTGCTGCAAGTTTAATCGCTTTGTTTGTCGAGTGTTTAAGCCGCCTGGCAGGAGCTTGCACAATTCACATCCAGCTACATCCGACGATGGCCACGCCCCCCCTGAGTATTTTTTTTAATTTTCAGAAGCCAGTGGCTTAATAACAAATTATAAAACACTCTTAAGTGCTAAAACAAAAACCCACTTTGGCTATACAGGTTTCAATAAACATGCACATACCATTCACTCAGATCCCCACTACAAACAATCAAACTGTTTTGTTTTTCGCTCATGTGGTCTCTTTAATACATTATGTAAGTGAACAGCAAATGAACTGCTATTGGTGTCAAAATACACTAGATGTCACAGTGGGATAAGATCTTATGCCTTTAAAGTATGCAAGTCCAATGCACGCTAAAAGAACAGTGTGGTGGATGCACAGGGCCGGCCTTAGGGGTGTGCGACCTGAGCGAGCGGCCTCCCGCCCGAAGAAAAAAAAAAAAGTAAAAAAAAGCCGGTAGAGGCACTGGATTGGGGAGATCAAAATATCCCCCCTCTGCTCGGCAAGCTCTTCTAGATCCGGGGAGGGGGCTGAGCTAACCGACTGAGAGGTGTAGCTCCGCCCCCACCCTGTGAAGCAGAGCAGCGTCTGCTTCACGAGGAGCCACTGGCAGCATGAGAAAGTGCTGCTCTCGGCTCCCCATGCCTGCATTAAGCATGGGGAGCCGAGCAGCACCGTCTCTTGCTGCCCTGGGCTCCCAGTTTGAAGGCAAAGGAAGGGGGGGGGGGGAGGCAGAACAGGGGGAGGGGTGGGAGAGAGAGACAGGGGCAGGGGGGGGAGAGAGATACAGAACAGGGGGGGAGAGAGAGATACAGAACAGGGGGGGAGAGAGACAGAACAGGGGGAAGGGGGAGAGAGAGAGAGAGAGACTGACAGAACAGGGGGGGGGAGAGAGACAGAATAGGGGGGGGGAGAGAGACAGAATAGGGGGGGGAGAGAGAGACAGAATAGGGGGGGAGAGAGAGACAGAATAGGGGGGGGGAGAGAGAGACAGAATAGGGGGGGGGGAGAGATAGAACAGGGGGGGGGGAGAGAGAGACAGAACAGGGGGGGGGAGAGAGACAGAACAGGGGGGGGGAGAGAGACAGAACAGGGGGGGGGAGAGAGACAGAACAGGGGGGGGGAGAGAGACAGAACAGGGGGGGGGAGAGAGACAGAACAGGGGGGGGGGAGAGAGACAGAACAGGGGGGGGAGAGAGAGACAGAACAGGGGGGGGGGGAGAGAGACAGAACAGGGGGGGGGGGAGAGACAGACAGAACAGGGGGGGGGAGAGAGAGACAGAACAGGGGGGGGGAGAGAGAGACAGAACAGGGGGGGGGAGAGAGAGACAGAACAGGGGGGGGGGAAGAGAGAGACAGAACAGGGGGGGGGGAGAGAGAGACAGAACAGGGGGGGGGGGAGAGAGAGACAGAACAGGGGGGGGGAGAGAGAGACAGAACAGGGGGGGGAGAGAGAGACAGAACAGGGGGGGGGGAGAGAGAGACAGAACAGGGGGGGGGGAGAGAGAGAGAGAGACAGAACAGGGGGGGGGGAGAGAGAGAGACAGAACAGGGGGGGGGAGAGAGAGAGAGAGAGACAGAACAGGGGGGGGGGAGAGAGAGAGAGAGACAGAACAGGGGGGGGGGAGAGAGAGAGACAGAACAGGGGGGGGGAGAGAGAGAAAGACAGAACAGGGGGGGGGGAGAGAGAGAGACAGAACAGGGGGGGGGGAGAGAGAGACAGAACAGGGGGGGGGGAGAGAGAGAGACAGAACAGAGGGAGAGAGAGAAGGGAGAGAGAGAGAGAGAGAGAGAGAGAACAGGTATGGGGGCGTTAGAGAGAGACAGACAGGGCAATGAAGAGGAAAGGGACAAACATGGGAAGGGAGAGAGATACATACATGGGGGGGGGGGCGCCACGGGGGAATCCCGCACAGGGCACCGGAACACTTAAGGCCGGCCCTGTGGATGCAGAGTTGGGGGCACAGGTAAATGAGAGTGATGGTAGTGGAACTGAATAGTTGCAGTGATGCCAAAGCTGTGAGGATAATGTAAGGTTAAGAATATAAGACATTAGTCCCTGCGTAACAAACCCCCCACAAAATCATGAAGCAACCAAATAATGTTAAATGAAATGGTACTTACTGTAAAAGTTCAGTTTGATATAAACTTCAGGGGGGGGGGGGGGGAGGGGTTCAAAAGGAAACCCAAATGCAGTAAAAAAAAAAAAAAAGGAAGAATATAGTGTAGATGATACAAACAACTGTAATATTCTGGAATAATTGGTCCTCGCAAGTGTGGCTACAAGATAATGTGGAGAATATGAGTTTGTGAGTTTTTTGTTGCGCAGTGGCTAATAGTGCCCAACCCACAAACTAAAATACAAATAGAACGACTATTTTTCTTAGCCCACCTGCACTGTTCCCAGCTCCATTCACCCCCCCCCCCCCCCCTTCTAATTCTTTTCTAAGGTTAAAGGATATGGCTGAAGGAGTTCAAATTAATGGTGAAAAATGAGAAACTGTGTGTGCCTCCATGATTTGGCTAAATTATGCCTCACTGTACCCTACATTTTATTTGTGGTTGTCTGGTTAATTGTGTATTAGTAAAAACATAAATCTTTCTAGGCACACACACTAAAGGTACTATATTTATTTGAGCAGGCTAATTTCCTATTTGAGTCATTCACCCTCTAGGTGGGGACTGCAATAAATTGAGGGTACCCTTAAAATATGTATATTTAATATACTTTTGGAAGGTTTGGTGGTGTGCAGGGCCGCCATCAGGGGCCTTTAAGGCCCCGGCCCTTTTAAAAAAAAAAAAAAAAAAAAAAAAAAAAAAAAAAAAAACAGGGCAGTTGCCCAGTGCCCATTCAAATCTGGGGGTCCAAAGCAGCTGCACCGTGGGCCCCCACTGCCCATGTGACTCATACAGAGACATTCAAGATCGGGCAGCAGTCGGCAGATGGACCCGGCTTCTAGTCACTGCCGCCGGAAATGACGTCATGTTATATCCGGTGGCTGTATTTCCTGCACGCAACGTGCGTGCAGCAAGAAACCTTGCGGAGGATATGGCCGACGAGCAGCATCCAGGCAAGTACTAGGGGGAGGATGGTGGGATTGTTGGCTATTAATGGAAAGATAATGAGTGGGCTATTAATGGACAAATAATGAGTGGGCTATTAATGGACAAATAATGAGTGGGCTATTAATGGACAAATAATGAGTGGGCTATTAATGGACAAATAATGAGTGGGCTATTAATGGACAAATAATGAGTGGCTATTAATGGACAAAGGACGTGCCTGGCACGTCCTGCATTGAATGAAGCGGTTTTCGCGATCAACGATCGCGAAAACCGCTTTAACAGTGCTGGTCTATTGCCTCGACATCGAGGCAATAGCCAGCACCGATATTTCTATTTTGGGACCCCCACGATCGCCCCACAGAGCGATCGTGGCGAGCCATATTGACGGAGCATGCTGTTCCGTCAATATGGCTAAGCCCTCTGCCGGTCTGAGCTTCGGAAGTGAAAGTAACTTCACTTCCATCGCTCTGAATATGCAACTTGACTACCCCTAGTGGTAGTTTAGTAGCATTGCAATGGAAAATAATTAAAATACATATTTAATTAATTAAAAACAGGTTATTTAGCTATATTAGCCTATAGGGTTAAAATTAAATATTTTTTAGCATAAGGGATAGGGTTAAAATTAAATTAAAGTTAAAAAATATTAAGGGATATAATAAGGATTAGAGTTGGGGTTAAATTTAGTGTTAGGGTTACATTTTGGGTTCGGGTTGGGGTCAAAAGATCAATATAGGAAAAAAACAAAAAACACTATTTTTGGTTTTTGCCCCATAACTCGCAAAAAAAATACCGAAAAATATGGAAACATGCATATTTTTGAACTCGGGACAACATTTAGAAACTATTTAGACGGGGTCTTTTTTAATGATTTAATTTGTGTAAATTATATTTTAGGTCAAAGTTAGAAAAAGTGTTTTTTTTTTTAAATTTTTCATCATATTTTATGATTTTTTTTGTAGTAAATTATAAGATATGATGAACATAATGGTATCTAATGAAAGCCCTTCTTATGACGATAAAAACAACATATAATTTGTGTGGGTACAGTATGTGAGAGAGAAACAAATTACAGCTAAACACAAACACCCTAGAAATGTCAAAACAGCCATTGTCACCAAGGGAAAGTCAAGGTGAAAATGTCTTGTCACTAAGGGGTTAATAGACAATCAGTGGCTTATTAATTGACAAATTATCAGTGGGCTATTAATGGATAAACTATTGAAGGGGGGCACAGAATTTTTTTCTGTAAGGGGCCCTGGTGGTGTGGGTGTATAAGATAAGCTACTTGGTTTCACAGTGAAAGGTACAAAGAGGGTGTCATCAAAAGGTTCCAGCAGCAATGGAATTCTTAGATTCTCATGAGAAATCCCACCTTTCCAGGTTATCAGACTCCTGAAAAAATGGGTGTGTTTTTTTTTCTACATAGGCTGTCTTCACAACTGGGTTATACAGGTTTGCTGTATCTCTGCAGAAAAGGGGGTTGGGTGAACCATTTTCTGGGAGGTAAGAGGGATTCTGGGATAACTACTCCGGGGCTGCAAGTATCAATCTAGGGGAGGAGGGTGCAGCAAGCAGAAGTGTTTTGGGTCAGAGGGCAGCTGCACAAGATAATGATCTGAGAGAGGATGTCCCAAGATGAAGGCGCAAGGAGAAGCTCTTCATTAAAATGTTTAAGTATGGCCCTTTTCTGTGTATCATTTGATTGTGGATGATGTTCACTTTTCTTTTATAACATGTAACAGTAACCTAAATTAATATCAATATACATTTTTGTATAAAAGTATATTGTTAGTTACACATTTCCAAAAACAATAACCTTGTAGGATGGGTTTCTCACACGGGGCTATAAAGGAACAATAAACTTTATATATCACTTGTGTTTCTAATATAGAAGCACAAGTGAAATGTTAGTTGTTCGTATTGTGAGGATAAACTGGTGTTCTTTTGATAGTACACACCAGTTTATCCTCTGACCGACAGCTGCCATGCTTCCACAAGGTTCCCCTGCTGATCCCATGCAAAAGCAAGAGTCTCTCTCTGAGCTAGCAGCGAGATAATATTGTAGTGGTGGTAGCACTGCAAATTTAGAATTTCTGCTGCAAAAGCAGGTCTTCTGGCTTGTCTGGTATATTGTAGATTTGTGTTTAATAATACCTCTGCTAACTTAAGAACAAATTGTCTAAGTCCCCATTCCATTTCTCCTTCACTCCTTTAGTTTTTGTACATAGGTGTGCTTATAGGTCGCATGCTCCAGTATCCGCATTGCACACCCAGGACATGCCCCTGCAGCTGCAAATTTTTACTGATTTGTCTGCCACTGTTCCGTTATAGAGGCAATCTATGCTCCCTTCATCAAACATTTAAGAAATTTAGCAATAAAATACCACTGGGGATTACCAGTCACTAACTATGACCTATGAAGATAATGCCTTAGCAATATCCTCAACCAAGGACATCACAGCCTTTTTGGAAGCATTGAATATACCACAGACCATGGACAGAACTGATGCACCCTGGACAACAGTGGGTTCCTCTGAAAGAAGGATGGTAAATCCAGAATAGTTTTGTAACAGACTTTATTTTAAGCTATGGAACTTATTTTGAACTGCCTATGGAAAAAGTCCTGTACTGAAGGACCGGGGGGCTGACTTTGTACATGTTATGGACTTGTTCACCATGTTTTTCCTCACTAAAATGAGAGCTTTTTCCTAACTGCACCAGTGCACTTTTCACACCTAATCAGAAGTGCGAACCTCTACGACACAAGATGTGATCCAAAAGTCCCATTTTTTTCAGAGCCCCCTCGCTTCCCGATAGCTTTCCCTACGATTCTTGATCCATCACCACTACCACCTTGTTTTTTCCTTTTCCTCTTTTTAATGGTGTGTTGATATTCTATTCCCTTCCCGTGTTTTTATAGGATTGTTTTTAGTATACATCGAGATTTCATAACTTTATTTGACCATTAGAGGTCACTCTTATACTGTTCTATCTGGTGTTCTCATTTAACACCAGATATGCCACTCCTCACTGCATTTTATATGAGCTGGCCCCTTTTTGCTTAAGTTCATATTTGTTTGGCGCTTACATTGGTACTTCTCCTGAAAAAGATTCTTAGATTATATTGGATAACAGTTAACGAGTTTGAACCGTTTCTTGAAATTCCACTACTAGACACAGTCATTCACTTGTGCTGTGTATCTACCCACTACTGTTTCGCTTAATGAAATTATATATCAAAAAAATAAAAAAAAATAAAGGGTCTATCAAGGAATATTGTGTCAAAATTCATTTTCTGATATGACCCAAATGTACCATGAATCTTTTTCGAAATTCCTTCATATTTTGACCAATATAGCAACACAACAGCAAATTAGATCTATCCTGAAGATCTTATGTTATAGATTTCAAAGGTTCTAAGAGTGGCATGGACAAAAGACTGGTGATGCAGAACAATGACCCATCAACTTTGCAGTTTATGCCATTTCTAATTACCTCAAAACTTAACTCATAACTCAGAAAAGGAACAATGTAGAGAGATTAAAATAGTTGCATTGACCTAGAAATTCCATCATGAATAAGCTGTGCAAATTTCATGATTCCAGAGTTCAGCAGTTGAGAGTTTTTCCTGCTTCAAACAAAGATTTTTCTGTTTCATATATAAGATTTCAGCTGGCAGACAGGGCCATGTCAGTAAGTCCATAAATGTTAACATCATACTACATGAATGAAGTAGGCCACTGTTGAAGATGAAAACCTCCACTGCATCCAGATTTTGTGTAGACCTAGATTGTCATGAGAGGGGGCATATCCATACATTTTAAAGCATGTATCCAGACAGTGCCCCTCAAACACACCTTAATTAACTCTGGTTTAAATGTCGTTTGATTTGAATTTACACTCCATCATGTAATTAGCAGTCCCAAAACGATTAACAAAAAAATGTGACCTACTCTTATACAGACTATGTGGTCAGTGGTAATCTAGCCAATTTAACAAGAATAAATCTCTAAGATTGGAGCCACATACAATTCTGGCATGCTAATGGCAATTAAAGCAAATTTTTGTATTGTAAGATTTTATGTTAATATTTGATTGCCCATTGGGGCTTAGTCAGAAGACATTAGTGAAAAGAAAGTAGTATTCCAACATTACAGAAAGGGATTAGCAGCGGCATTCGCAAAATATAAAAAGACAACAAAGCCTGTAAAAAGGCAAGTAAATTAGCTAAATTGGAGAATGGGAAAAAAAAAAAATTGCTAAGGAGAGCAAGAGGAACCCCCCCCCCCCCCCCAAATGTAAATATATAAATGGCAAAAATTGAAAAGATAAAAATGTTGGGTATTTGTTATCCGAAATAACATTGGCATAAAGCCGATGTGGTGCCCATATTTAAAAAAGGATCAAAATCCTAGCCTGGCATTTACAGACCTGTAAGATTGACATCTGTGGTGAGGAAACCATTTGAACGCATGCCATGGGAATATATTCAAGATTTCATATTGAACATGAATTTCATTAGCAGGGGCCAACATGGCTTTGTAGCAGACAGATCTTGACTAACTAACTTAATTACATTCTATGAAGAAGCAAGTAAAAATATAGATATGGGTGCTGCAGTGGATGTTTTATATTTAGACTGCGCTAAGGCATTTCATACAGTTCCACACAAAAGCTTACAATACAAATTTTTGAAATAGACATAGGGCTAAATGTTTATTTGTTTATTGGCAATTGGTTGAATAGGATGCAAAGGTTGGTGGTAAATGGGAAGTTCTCAAATTGGACAGATGTGTCAAGTGGAGTACCTTCAGGGATCTGTCATGGGTACTCTTCTTTTTAATTTATTAATAATCTCCCAGAGGGCATGGGTAGCCATGTCTCAATCTTGTGTCATCAGGAAACACTGAGTAAGGTAATATAGTCTGAACTTGGCAGATAAGTGTAAAATTATGCATTTTGGGTACAATAATAAAAATGCAACATATAGTTTAATGGCATTTCCTGTGCGAAATCTACTAATGAAAGATTTTGGAGTAGTTTTAGACAATAGACTTAGCAGTAGTGCACAGTTCCAGCTGGCAGCTGCAAAGGCAAATAAGATATTGGGATGTATTAAAAAGGGTATTGACTCACAGGAGGAAGCCATTATTCTGCCTCTTTACAGGTCCATAGCTGTAAAACGCAAATATGTTAGATGCCATTAAATGTGACCTGGATACTTTTTTAATGAGCCGGAGCATAGAGGGCTATGCAGGTTAGTATAGGCATTAATAATTATTGTGCTTTTTGAACCCCCCCCCCCCCCCAAGCAGAATTAAAAATTGCTGAAAGGGGTTTTTATTTGCCTTCTTTTGGATCAACCGCGGTAAACATGGAATATGAAAATGGTTGAACTTGATGGACAAGTCTTTTTTCAACTTAAACTACTAGGTAACATTGGACTTATATTGTTAAGTGGTTTGGCCCTTAGAAGTATATGGCACGCAATCAACCAAATAACTGACACTCCAAAACCACTGTAGAAAATCCTACAATCTACTTGGAATTTGGAGAAAGCAGGGAAATTAAATTTGACTGATCTAAATTCTAACCATGCAAGAAATTATGTAGTACTAGATCCTGTCAAATTAATATGCAATAAACTCAGCATATATGACTGATGATACAACTTTCACCAATAACCTGTACTGTGAATGTTTAGGCAACTTTTATTTTATTCTCTGTTAGAATATAGTTAATCTATATTTATTAGATTAACTTATTAGTAGAGTTGTAAGTCAATGTGTACATTAAGAGAAACAGATTTTCTTATTCATCTCTGGTGTCTCCTGATCATGGCTTCACATTGGGGTGCATTTACCCTAAAAACAAAGCTATAGTGAACTGGCAACTGAACTGTAAAAGTCAGGCTTTCGTTCATATAAAAGCTAGAAAAATTCTCTAACTTGCCCATATTTTGAACTCTATAAATGCCTGATTTGCAAATTAACGGTGAAAGGAGAGGTCAGGAGACAGACAGTTAAGGCACATTTGACTCTCAACCTATGCATTTGCTTGCAATACTGCCAATACAATGCAGAAGTCATTTTTATAGTGTATTGTTACTATTATGCGTTACATATTTAGGGTGTCTCAGTTGCCTGCTTGAAAAATCAAATCAAGAACTTCGAGCCCTTTATGCATAATATATGATGAAGTAGCTAAATTACATGATACATCTGTGAGTGGAGCATAAAACAGTTTAAACATACTGCGACTGGATTTATAGAGGTGTTAACCTACCCATTTTTTTCCTCCATCATCTTGTAATTTTCACCCATTCCCTCACATGAGTACAGGGTTCACACATCACCACCAGCAACATTAAACAGACAAACATTTATTGAAGTTCTTGAAAGGAAAAAAAAAACAAATTTTGTTAGCTTAAAAAATTCCCCTTATAGCTACAGTGCAATGCAATACTCTAAATTAAATATACCTTCAGAAACAAATGACAAGTTAAAAAATGGTGGTCTTTGTACATTGCAGGTAAGTGAAATATTCCTGAGGGGTGATCCATTTACATGGAACAAAAGGGAAATAAAACAAGTATTAGCTAAAGAGACGGTTTACCTCAAAACCCAGAGAGGTGCATCTTTATGAGGAAAATCCTTTATACAAATTGTTTTTCAGCAGTCGGAAGGTTGAAACGAGGACTGAACAGCAAAACGTAAAAAGGCACTGAGCAGTAGGGAAACCTTCCATTCATAGACCACATAGGAGGTATCCCAGCCTCTTCAGTGCATCAGGCATAACCTCTTCTGGCAATTTACACAGTGTCAGATAAACATTAATTCAGTGTACATAATTCGGATTAGCATTTCCTCCTCATTTGAGTATGGCAGGGTTAAAGATCAAGGCTGGCTCTAAACAGAGGGCAGGTTTGCAATGTGTCATCTGTACTAATCATGGAGTGTGGTGTTACAAACTGATTGGCTGCTCTGAGGGCATCATTAATGATGAAATATTGGCAGTGTGGTTGGTTTTAAGTTATATGATTAGCTCATCCCTGTCACCTGACCCCATTCATGGTTAGGATTCAGAGATGGTCTTCTTACGGTTTTGATATGACAAAGTAATGGGATGCCAAAATGTATTTCTGCCCACACTACCAAAGATCTATAACCAACTGTATTATAGTAATCAGTATTTCAATTTATATAAAAAAAAATGTGAGATTTTAATATAAAAGCAAGGGCAATGTATTCACAGTTTTCTGCAGCGAAACTCAGTGTATCTTATAAAACAGGCAACAAGTGTTACCTTCCACAGTAATTTAAACAAACAAAACACAAAGGTAGTGTTTTGTTAGAAATGTGTACAAGAGCATTCTTAATAAGAACAGGAAAAAAAAAAAAAAAGTGAAATTATGACATTGCAAGATCAACAATTCAAGCATAAAAAGGTATTCCTGTAGTATTCAGTCCTTTGAACATTTTTATATCTGAATTTCCTTTCCCCTGAAGCAGCAACACTATATAGTTATCCTCTGTTTATCTGTGGGAACCGTTGTATACATAAAGCTAAGCAGGGAGACAAGGCTCCATCATTGTAGATCCTGAGTCTCACTCTGAAGTGTACGTGCAGCAGAGCAAGAGAATGCACACAATTCTTAGAAAAAGGTATATTTAGTTTAAAGCCAGTAGTGCAACACAGACTCCGTGAGGCATTATACCCATGCAGGAAGCGGCCCAGCTATCATGGAATGCTTTTAAATCTCTATGTTTATTTCTAATGGAGAAGGGGGGAAAAAGAGGGCAATGGAAAAAAAACAATCAAGGGATTGAATGAGGAACAAAAACCATTTCTTAAAATAAAAGTAGTCAAGTTTTTTTTTTTTTTTTTAAATCTCTCCAGCTGCCCAAACAGGGGTGAAATGGGGAGCGGAGATGCCACACCCCCAGCCCCAGCTCTAAAGGGGGAGGAAGGAATCTTGCTGCATTCAAGCAATGTGGGAGCGTAGTAACCAATTCAGATAGTAGAAAGGATCTGAAGAGGGTGGTCCCTGTCAGTCCCTTTTCGGAGTCAAAAGGTGCCGACCGTCCTGTTGGGACACATCAAAGGGCTAAGCCTTATTGCACCTGGTCTCAGTAACCATTTATGGGTCGGCCTCAGGACAATGCCGATAACGTTTGATTATCTTTTTTACCCATAGGTTTTACATCAAGTAGAACCCACATCCTCTCTCCCCCAATGCCCTGGAGTCACTGACAGCACGACACTGTAGACACAATGCCCACATAACTTCTTCCCCAAAGGGTTCTGGGAGTTCACTTGTGGTGGCGCTGAGAGTGGTTCTTCCTTTTCCTCTTAAAAAAGCAGCAGCACCTGAAAGCATGAAGAAAAAACAATTACCATGTGTCAGAATATAAATTGCATACATGTATATAAAATGCAATATGGAGTACACAGATTATCGTGAGGAGGTGCTTTACAGGCAAAAAAAAAAATCAACTAGACAGATCAACATTTTTATTATGTTCTTGATTAGTCAGTTCTACTTGTATGCATTACGACCCTGAAATAGACAGCTAATATTTGTCAAAGATAATTGTCAAAGATTTAAAGTTTAATAAATGCTTGAGTGATTTTGCCAACCTCTGTACCACATGAGAAAAGATTATAAAAACAACCTATTGTGAATTGTAAAAAATTAAAAAAAAAATCAACATGTCCTGCTCGAATAATGTAATCAGAATGTCTTAAAAAAAAAAAACCACACCACACGAACAAAAATGGAAAAGTTGAAAAGATTGTCAGTCTCACCTTCGCAATAAATGCTTGGTTAATGCTAATTTCCAGCTTCTTGTACAAAACTAAACAACACACACACACACACACCTTTGCCCAGAACAATTAAATGAGATTCAATGTATAACTCCATTTGCAAATTGCGTATAGCAGGTGATTTGAATATTTGACGGTGTCCTAATATTGCAAAAAGGATAGAATAAAGCATTTCAGCTCTGGCTCCCAGAAAACGGAATTTCAAATATTAAATGTGTAGTTTATATTTTAACCAATACAAGGAAGTATTGATCCCTTCCAAGAGATATGCTTTTATATAGAGAATAAGTAAGCCACATAGTGTTTGGCAAAAGCATGCAAATAGTAAACAAAGCTATCAGTTAATCCAGGGGCAACCAACGTGCGTGCCCATTCGACAAGGTGTGGCCTACATTTTCATTATTCCTATAAAAATTTATACTTTTGTTAATTTGTTTCCAACTGTTTATTTTACTGCTAAATAAATCAAACATTTTTCTATGGCTAACAAGCTATTACTGTAAATCAAAAAAAACATTAATGTGGCCCAACATGCATTTCAGATTATGCAGACCACTTCAAAAAAAAAAAAACTTTGACGCCCTTTGCATTATGTGAACAGAATATACACCACTCAAAAGAAACAAGGAAATTCCCACCATATTAATTAATTAACAAATGGTAATCTTTCGGAAGGACACACGGGACGTACTTAATCTCCTTTCCCTTTCTTGATCTATACATTAGCTTGTAATTCTGCCAGCACAATGAATAGAGTGTACATTATGTCCTACATTGATATTAATGGATACTGTTTAGTTTCTTTTAGACCACTGGAAGAAAGATATTCACAATTTTAAAAACAGAGAAGACAGGAATGATCGGGAGTATGATACACGCACTGTATTGTGGCATGCAGACAAAATACATATATAGAATGGGATTTGTGAGAGGAATGTGATAGTCAGTCTGGTTATAAATTCCTGCATTATCAGTGCTCATCCCCTATACAGCAGACAGGATTCCCTTTAAAGGACCACTCCAGCATTTTTTTTAAATTTTATTTTAAAAGGACATGCATGGAAGTGAAATCATCCAATGCTCACATACATGTCCGTGCCTTTGTTAACAAAATTATTTGGAATCTCTGCAAAGTTCGGCAAGATCTTACTGTGGTATAATAAATGTCAATACTGACCATCTAAAGAAGAAAAAACACAGACCCCCACCTAGGTCTGTATTTTTCCCTTTTATAATGTATTGACAGCTATCCCAGTCTAATATTTGCACTGCTACCGAGCACCATGGGATATGTAGTTCCCAAACAGCAGCACTGCCAAGGTTAGCCATCACCATATCAAGTAGTCTTGCAGCTTCTTGTACTAAACTAAATATATAATTGAAAAGGGTTACGCTTTTCCCCAGAAGGATTAAATATAATTAAATGTAAAACTCCATATGCAAATTACTTGTAGCCAAAGAGGACACTTGTTTTGGAGGGAGTGGCAGAAGGTGTGGCTTTGAGCAGGGCATTTGTAAGCTAATTTATGACCATTTGGGAGTGGTCATCCATAACATTTCTGCTATCTTGGATTACATTACCCTGAATGGTTAACCAGCCGCAAGATGGTTGTTCTAGTCAAAACCAGCAAGAGTGGGAGTTAAAGGGACACCACTAGTTACATCTTATGTAAGCAGATTACCTGTGCATTTAAAACAAACACATGAATATCATATACCATTGTTTTTTTCTCTATGTTTGAATTAACTGCATATAAAAATAAAATTAGGTGTCTATCTCCTGCATCCATTTTGAGAACTTTACTATTGAGGCAACAGTCTCCAAAATCTTCCAGCAAGTCTCACTTTACAACGGAGGACAAACCCTGCTTGATTATGCCAGAAGATACACTCGTGCTCTCTTACTGGCTCCTGTGCATCACTAGTGGGCAGGACTGGGTGGCAGTGTACATCCTTTTTTACCTGCCTTCCAACACAAAGAGAGGAGATTGACCTGATCAAACAGGATCATAACTCCACCCCTTGTGATGTAATAGTTACATTACCTTCCCAGTCCATGATCAGAATTCTGCATTCTGTGTCCCCAGAAATTTGTGCTGTAAAGTCACTAGGGGTGGCACCCAAAAACACTTTCACAAAATGGCAGCACCCAGTCACACTTTCTTAGTGAAATATTTCATAAAGTAACAAAAATAAAAAAAAACATATCTGAAATCAACAATGCAAAATAAAAATAACATTAGTGTTACATGTTTAGTGTTTAGATTTTTTTTATGGATTGGTGTTTGTTACTTTTTAGCTTTTTCCTGCATAATTTGTCTGCTCTTTGCAGATGAGGTGGTCTCATCTGTCTACACCCTAACCTCTTCTCAGAACCCTGTATTGTTTATAGTAGTAACTATACTCTGTTACCTAGAAGTGGTGAAAATAAATCAAAGAGCAATGGGCATGCAAAACGCCAGTTGTGCAGAGCATGTGACTCCCTTCTCCTATGTAAGCCGTTTTAATTTGTATATATCTCTCTATCTCTCTATCTCTCTAAAAGGCATGACAATTCCCAGGAGTCAAGGCTCCTAAAACCTATTACTGGAACCTGACTGTTTGAGATAGAACATTATGGATGTACCAATTCCCTGGCCCCTAAAAATAACGAAGATGGCTCCAGAATTGGTCTACTGGGATCCTTAAGTCTACAAATACTTATCAAGCCATTGCTTTAGATGAAAAAGAAACACTGCTTTAGTGTTCTGGAGTTCATGTAAAATGGGATCCACTTGGCACTAAACAGCATCAGGGTTAATATTGTGGAAATGGAAATACTGAAAGGTCAGAAGATGTCTGTGTACTAGGAAAAGTATTACTTCAGATAGTCATTTATGTAAGTTATTTGTCTTCTATAATTTATATTTCTGGGCGGAATAACCTCTCTTTTGGGAAGAGGTATTCTAGGGAGGCGATTAATTCCCTTATAAGAGGTACAAAAGGAAAAACCAACTTAAATGTATGCCATTTACTGTTCGAAATCAGCATTATGCAAGCAGTTCAAATTATAACTAGTGGGCTCTCCTCAAGCACGGTCTGTGCCTAAAACCTAAACGGCTCCCACTTTAGTAATACAATTTGAAATACTGGCCACAAAACAAATAAAAAATACAAGGATTGCACAACCATGCACCATTTCAAAGTCAAATAATATACTATGCACCAAAAACAATAACCTTCCCTAATGCAGATGCTGATTAGACAGAAGTTGACTGGCACATAGTGGAAGTGAAGAACCTTACAAAGGCCTTTAATATATGAACAAACTATTAAGCACAACAAAGTTGGTGATATTTGTAACTTCTCTTACTCTAGTAAAATGTCCAACAAAAATGTAGTCCATTTGTGGGATGACGGATTTCATGTCACAATCCCCTACCCTGTAGAACTGAACAGTTTCTTCATATTTAAATATAAGACCACTCTAGTGTTGATTTAAGTAGCAGACAGACTCTTTCGTGGAGCACAACACCAGGATGCAAATGTTAAAATCAAGAGCCAATCCCTGACTAGGAGGGGTCCTCTCCCTGGTGTGTGTTCAACAGAGAGAGAGACTCACCACAAGTTGAGCATTTTCACGCAGCTACAGAGTGTTAAAAAAGACAGAAAGAGAGAGAGAAAGAGATATTAATACACCCAAGAGACATGAGGAAGAGGATGGGGAATGTAGCCATGCAGACAACATGCCTTGCTGATAAGAATAGTGGGAAATTACGACAAGGTTAAGATAGGCTCGGACTGTCCAGAGACACACTCAGACAGAATTACATTACACAAGAGAGAAAACAAAAGCCCTACTGTGAAAAACCAATCGCTTGTCAGAAAACATCCAATTAAAAGTAAAATAATAAACTTTAAATGTTTTGTTTTGTTAACGCCATCCTAACATGCATGACTGAGTTCTCTGCAATACTCCACATATTTGCGTATATTATAGTCTTGAGGTGTTGTTACTTTGATATGTGGCTTTTTAAGCTAGATCAAAAGCCGACTGCTGTGTGCCCAACCTGCTCTCAAATTGATCTCAAATTTATACACCACACAGAACAAAGTAATTTTTGTTTCTGTGCACAAGAAATATAACCTTCAAATTCAACAAGGTGTCCACAACTTGTTTTCTAGTACAGCAAAATGTGTTGGATGCCCATCACAGTACAACCTCAAAGGAAGGGGGAGAGGGGGGGGGGGGATTAATAATTTAAAGAACTAAGAAAAAATTAGGGATGAAAGAAATTCCCAAACTCTAATCACTATGTGATAATGGCTGAGAAGTTTAAAACATCCATTAAAAGTAATCCAGTCATCAAAACAGTGTCAGGAAAAGATGAAAGCATTGCTATTATATAATGTAAGCAAGTTTAGAGAATACTTACATTTTCCTTCTCAACTCTTTATATGAGATCACCAACTTTTTAAGTAAACATAACAGTACATGAGATGGGAATGCCATTATTGGGAGACCATTAGCATCTCCTAACAATCCTGCTGGCACTATACATGGACTGTAATTATAGTTCATATACCTGTCCCAAACACTGTTTGAATGACAGAATAACTTACCCATTCCCTGCTGGAGAAAGCTGGAATGCTGAATATCTAATAATTTTAGGTAATACAGCTTCAAGGAAATGCCATTGTAAAATATTTGACAGACATCGTGAAAATCCAGTTCTGTATTTCATCGCATATTAGCACATTAAAAAAAAAAAAAAAAAAAAAAAAAAAGGCTGTAAAAACATCCCAGGACCTGATATGTCTGACATTGTAACAGACAACAGAACCAAGCAGTAAGCATGGGTTATGTAGCTTACAGAGTGTAAGGTAAGTGAAATGTATTAGTGTATCTGGCAGGGATACTTGTGTTGATTACTTTCTGTATTCTCACTGAGTGAGTCTGAGCGACCGCATGCAGAAGCGGCTGCAGTAAAGATGAAGGATGTAAATGGGTGTACACAGTCAAGGCACAAGTGGGTAAATGTGGAGAACATGAGGAACAAACAAGTGACACATGCAGCAGTGTGATTTGGCCTTGTGACAGCTGAAGCACATACTTAGCTTCCTCCACAACCTCCACCTCGGCCTGCGCTGTGATCGGTGCGTTGGAGTGACCTCCCGTTTGGTCGTCGGCATTCAGTTGCCCATTTGTTGAACTCATCACCTGTGCCCGAAGACAAAATTGGTAAATTGGTAATGTGAAGAAACAGGTGACCATTGGATAAATATTTTATTTGTGGGGTTCTCAATTCGGTAGAATTTGTCCCCTTAAAAAGGGAGAGAAACTGGGCAATCATACTTTCTCATATTCAATAAGGAATCTGCGAGTCATCCAATAATATCAATCATCCATGTTTCAGTGCTCATGGAAACTGTAAATGGCATTACACTGGGTGGAGGATATAGCCCTGGAATCATGAAAGGTTCTACTTAAAAAAAAAAAAAAATTAAAAAAAAAAATTAATATATCTATATATCTATAGCACAATACTAGAAATACCAAACATGCACAAGTATAATGTCTTCTATAAAACCTAGGCTTTGAGAGCTTTTTGACTGAATAAAAAGGACTACTAGGCAGCTCACAAGAAAAGAACATCAGCTGATAACAGAGTTCCCCTAACAGGTATGTCACTAAGTAGGTTCCTTGACTGAATTTTGACAAACAGTAGGCAGGTTCCAGAAGGGTAGACTGTGACTGAACATACTAGCCAATGCAATCTCATTATCCTAATATGTAGAAAATCGAAGACTTGTTTAGCTTAAAAAAAAAAAAAAAAACAAAAAAAAAAAAACAGTACAGCTTTAAATAGTGTGTTCACCAAATCTCCCTACATCAGAACTATTTTAAAAAGGAAGGCAGTATATGTATGCTAAAAATGTGTTCTAAGTACAAGACATGGGAAATACTAGCGTTACAATGAGGCAATCACCATGGAAACCAATGGAATGTTACCAGTCTTTTAAAAATCACCTTTTGAACCCTGCCCCAGAATTAAATGTGTCCTACCACTGAAGGTGCCGTGATGTGTAATATATATTCGGCTCTATTCAATGACCTGACTTATTACGAATTTCATTATTTGCAGTCTAACAATTAAATCACATGACAAGAGGGCAATATGTATAATAAATTCTTGTAATGGTCAAGGTAAAGACACTCATTAAGGGAACTGGTTGTTTGAAAACACAAAGAAATAAACACTTTTTTTAATGCCACATGCTAAAGAACATTAAATCACAACGGATATAAACTCAAATAAGTATGGAACATTAATCCCTATGAAGTGAGGCACCTGTTGGGTTACTCCTCCCCATTAAACAATCCCATTTTGAAATATCTAATACCTGCACAGATCCCCCATGCCGGTCAGATGCCAGGTGAGGTGCCAGGTAAGCGGGGTGTGCCTGCCGGCTGGCCTGTATTTCCCAAGCTCCTCGGCGATCTGTAGCGCCCGTCTGCGCGGAGGCGTTAGGAAGCATGCGTTTGCGAGGTGTGGAGGAGAGGTAGGATTTGGAGGGGGGAAAAGGGAATCAGCCAGGCCAAAGCAATGGAAACAGATCACGGTTAGTGGTGGTGGGTAGAAAGCCAAGCTGTGGCCGCGTGCTGCAAGCATAGCATAGAATTCAGCCCTCTCATTACCACTGGGAGCTTTATGAACATGTTGCAGCTACCATGACATGAGAGGGCTGGGCAAAGCAAATAAACTAGAATACAAATGCAAAATGAACTCTAGCAAGAGATGCATTACTTTCAAAGAATCTTAAAGTATCAGTCTGGGTGTAGAACCATTTGCAAAACCCATTTGGACCAGTTTTTAGTGTGTTAAGATAATGGTGGAGATATAACAGGAAAGAGAGGCTGGAGAGAAATGTATGTTTAAATGGAAAAGATCCGTTTTAGAGCTTGAAAGCCTAGTAATTAAGAGTAACTAATCTTATTAATTCCTGTCCATGCCACAGCTGAGGATGCTGGGAAGATGAACAGAGATTATGTATGTACTCCAGTGTTAATACACTCAAATCAAGAGGGAACCATGATCTTTTTCTATCATGGCAGAGCAGTGATTCTGCAGTCACTGATAATTATATAGAGATTCAGAGATGGTGCCCAATATGCTTTCTCAGATTCAAGCCATTATAAAGGCATGAAATCAAAGACGGTAAGTTGTGCGAGACAAGAAACTTTAGTGTACTTGCCGTTTAAAATGTAAGCATTGATTTATAAATGGTATATGTATTCCCTGCATACTCAGTTATTCAAATCACTCTCAACATTAAAATGCATTATATATCAAGCCGAAGCTCAATCTCCATAGAGGAAAGAAACAACCAAAAATGACCGACAGGATTCCGTTGGGAAACATTTTTAATTTTGGTATATTTAAGATTTTCAAAGCTTCTTCAGCAGTTGAGAAAGAACGGATGACATCTAAATGGTAAAAGATGGAGCCTTGGGAGAGATCTGTAGAGTAACTGCTCTAGCGCCATTCACTTCCCTTTGTCATCACTGAAGTAAACACAGAAGTACTCATCTGCAGGACAATTCAGCATCCTCGGCCCTGCCCCTGTTAAGCATGGTAGGACACATTACAGATCGAAGTATAATCTGAGGGATTGAAAAACAGACACAAGCTCTATTCTCTAAGAGAAGAAAATGCCATGTACTATTTTTACATTTTCAAAAATGTAGAATTATTGCAGATTTTTGGAGAAAAAAAAACTCTTAAGGAAGTTATTTTGTGGGTAATGCTAACTAATATTTTTTTTTGATGTGCTGTCACTGCTTACACAAAGGAGTGCCATAGTAATAAAATTTGGCAGGTCAGAGCTAAATGTAACACAGGCTGGACCACATTTCGGCTTCCTTGTAAATGCAAAAAAGGATATCTTGTGCCCCTCTTGTGTCGAGTTATTCAGCCCTTGTTTTTAGGCGCTGTTACTGTGAACCATGGACATTTTCTTAAAAGGATCACTCCAGTGTAAAAAAAAAAAATCAAAACCAGACAAATTGATGTATTTGTTCCAGTTTGTAAAAAATAATTTTTTTGCAGCACTTGAAAAACGTACCTTTGTATGCTTTCTTGTGGGGATTGATCCTCTCCACAATAACAAACATCAGCGGCACAAGAAAACAAAATGTCGGTCACCATCATCTCCTGGGATTCCATCACTGGTCTCCTCTAGAAATAAAATAGTGATTCCCACTGCATACTAGCAATGACATCACACAGACGTTCTACCACGCCAATCACAGTAGTCCAAAGTTTAAAAAAAGTGCAGAAACCAATTGATTCAGAAACTGAATTGCTTGCAAGAGGACCAAAGCAGTTGTACTGGGCACTCTTGTACTTGACAGGTTCTAGTATATGTCTCATCAAATGCAAGAGAACACAGTACATCTGCACTGGTCTCCTTGCAAGAAAATAAAACCAGGGGAGGGCTAGAGCAGAAAGCTTGATAAGACATGCCTAATAATTTCCTACATGTATTTATATTCAAGAAACCTGCACATTGTAGAGCTTAAACACCAACAGATCAATCAAATTTAGATGCCTGGAGTGTCCCTTTCATTTTCCACATCATAACTGCTGGTAGTGCCTCAAAACTCACAAATCCATCAAGTATACTCCATAAAAATCAAAAAATACCACTGGAAATTATGAAGGGAAAGTGGTAGAGGCATGGGTCTTATCAATTATGTTGGGTTTTAGTTATAGCAGGCCTTTTGGATTGTTTGGCGTGTGTAGATGTGTTGGATAATGTGCTAACCACAGAATTTAACCTCAACATCACTTAAATGGTTTGAGTTTCAGTAAGATACAGTGAAAATGAGTTTTACCAGTTTATTTCCAACTGCAATGTAGACTCTTATTTCCACTTGAACACAGACATAAGCTCATTAACTGGGTCGGTTTACCTGAATACCGTATTTGCTTAAAGACGACCCCCCAAACTTTGGAAATTCCTTTAGGAAAAAAACTAAAAGCCTGAATATAAGACTACCCTATAGAAAAAAGTTTAACTTGTATATATTCACATGTAAATTACTAAATTTTAATATTTAATAAAAATTATGACATTAAACAAATGCATTTCTTGTTTTTATTTCCTTGTGCCAATGCTGCCTCTCTCTCCCCCCAGCTTTGTCTCTTTCCCCCCTTCCCCCCAGCGTTTTCTCTCCCCCCCCATTGTCTCTAACCCCCGCCCCCCCCAGTGTTATCTCTCTCCCCCTCCCTTCCCACGTTGTCTCCCCCCCCCCGTGTTGTCTCTAACCACCGCCCCCCCCCATTGTCTCTAACCCCCGCCCCCCCAGTGTTATCTCTCTCCCCCTCCCTTCCCACGTTGTCTCTCCCCCCCCCCGTGTTGTCTCTAACCACCGCCCCCCCCCATTGTCTCTAACCCCCGCCCCCCCAGTGTTATCTCTCTCCCCCTCCCTTCCCACGTTGTCTCTCCCCCCCCCCGTGTTGTCTCTAACCACCGCCCCCCCCCCATTGTCTCTAACCCCCGCCCCCCCCAGTGTTATCTCTCTCCCCCTCCCTTCCCACGTTGTCTCTCCCCCCCCCCCCGTGTTGTCTCTAACCACCGCCCCCCCCCCAGTGTTATCTCTCTCCCCCTCCCTTCCCACGTTGTCTCTCCCACCCCCCAAACTTCTCTCACTCTCCACCTCCCTCCTTTTCTCTCTCTCTCTCCCGGCTTCATCATAGAAGTCCCGACAGACTAGTTGGGCAGCAGCGGAGGATGTCTGCGCGATGCCGGCTGTTAGCGAGGGGGTTCCAGGTCCCCTGCAACTCTGCGGGGCACCTGGATCCCAGTCTTATAGTCTGACCTCGATTTGAGGTCAGACTATAAGACGACCTCGAATATAAGAAAAAAGGGGGTGTTTTTCAGAGCATTTGGTCTGAGAAACAAAAACTTGAATTTGAGCAAATACGGTATACTCAAGATATTTTGGAGATCTTGCAATAGATAGAGATGGCTCATGTTCATTATAAAGTATTTCCCTTAAGTTAAAGCAGGCACTTTCTGCAAATTTTTTTTTTTTTTTAAAGCGAGCTGCAACTCTCTCCAAATGTTCTGTTTTACGTGGGGTAGATCTTCATTCTCCAATGTCTGGAAGGTCGTAGAATGAATACTACGCATGCACAGAGATCCGCAAATATACAGTAATAATGACACTCGACCTCACAAGCTATGCCATGTCGCATTGCTGGGGCAGGAATTGGGAGGTATGGAGATGTATTGGTGATACTTTTTAATACATCAGTAGCTGAAAACTTTTTTTCTTTTACCAGTGTGGAGATATTTCCTGCAGGGGTTGACTGTTTCCTGCTTGTCACTGCATTAGCAAACCTCAGAAGTGATAATGTGTCAATGTAATAAGTCCTGCTTGTACATAAATTTGTAGTTGGATTAAACTCTTTTCCTGAAGTGCACATTTTCTCAGCTTGGATAGAAACATAGAAACATAGAATGTGTCGGCAGATAAGAACCATTCGGTCCATCTAGTCTGCCCAATTTTTTATTTTTTTTTGAGTACTTTTATTAGTCCCCCGTTCCCGGTCTTATAGCTAGGATAGCCTTGTGTCTATCCCACGCATGCTTAAAATCCTTGACTGTGTTTACCTCTACCACTTCTGCTGGAAGGCTATTCCATACATCCACTACCCTCTCAGTAAAGTAATACTTCCTGATATTACTTTTAAATCGTTGCCCCTCTAATTTAAGAAAATTAAGAAAATTTAAGATAACTTGGATTAATTGAATTAGTTTACCAAAATTGTAAATAATGCCTAACTAAGCTCTATTTCATGTTGACTAACCTCTGAACTAAAATATATCTTAAATAGAAAAGCATTTCATATAAAAAAAACAAAAAGAACATTGATTTTTATCCACCCAGTCTGACATTTATCCATAGAAGGTTGGACGCACTTAAAATTCTGTGTATAGGTGTTTACAAGACAACTTAAAGGGCCTGACTAAGAGGTTTTTAAAGGGCCACTAGCCTTTTTTTTTTTTTAACATAGAAGCACATTGAAAAGTTAGTTGTCCCTAGTATGAGGACTAACTGGCGTGTACTTTTGATTGTACATGCCAGTTTATCCTCTGACCAACAGCTGCCATGCTTCCATAGGAAGAAGGCAGCCGTCTGGTCGGCGACTGGCTCTCTCTGCTAGCGACCTGCTTAACTAGGTTCCCCCTGCTTATCCCATGCAAAAACGAGGGTCTCTCGCTGTGCTGTCAGAGCCCCCGCTCTGATTGGCTGTGCTGTTTCTCGCATGTGAGACACAGCAGAAAGTAAACCCGCGTGTATCTATTAAAATACACGTCGGGTTTACTTCATTGTACTAGCAGACACAGCAGTTCCCGGTTGTTGCGTGCTGACTAATGTCAGCATGCGCACAGCCAATCAGAGCGGGGGCTCGCCAGCTGAATGCACAGCGAGAGACCCTCGTTTTTGCATGAGATCAGCAGGGGGGACCTAGTTAAGTTCCCCCCTGCTGATCTCATACAGAAACGAGGGTCTCTCTCTGCGCTAGCAGAGAGCCAGTTGGCAACCAGGCAGCTGCCTGCCTGCAGGTGTCAGTCAGAGGATAAACTAGCGTGTACTATCAAAAGTACACGCCAGTTAGTCCTCATACTAGGGACAACTAACTTTTCACATGTGCTAATAAAAAGGTTTAGTGTCCCTTTAAGGAAGCAAGGGTTAAACAACGTTTAATTTCCCTTTAATGCTCTATAACACATTTGTTGCATGCATGTCCATGAGTGAGTAAATTCCTAACCTGCAGCAATATCCAAGATGGAAACATTGTATCTGTGGAGAAATAGGTTTTGGTTCATACATGTTGATCCTGTGCAACTGCTGAACATTAAGAAAAAAAGTCAGTTGCTAGTCTCTTAATATTAGTGTATGACAAATATGTGTAGTCTTTAGGAGACAATCAACGCATTACTTCAACCTTTTATTTAATTTAAGTTAGAGGGACGTTTCCACCAAAAAATGAAAAAGATTTCATTTTTTTATTTTGAATTACTGATTTCAGATGTGTCTTGTTTTTGTTATGCAAGTTTATTTAATAAAATATTTTACTAAACAAGTGTGACTGGGTGCCTCAATTTTGTTAAATTTAGTGTATTTGGGTGCCAGTATGATCATGTCACTCTCCTCTCTTCCAGAAAGATGTACTTTTTGTGTTGGAAGGCAGGTTAAAAAAAAGTGTACACAGCCATCTAAGTCCTGCCCACTAATAATACACAGGAGCCAGTAAGAGAGCAGAGGTGTATCTTATGACATCATCATGCAGGCTCTGCCCACAGTTGTAAAGTGAGACTTGCCGAAAGATTTTGCATCATGTGTAAAATTCACAAAATGGATGCAGGAGATAGACACCTAATTTTATTTTTACTTTTATATGAAAGTAATTCAGAAAACAACTAACAGTGACATATATACCTTTATGCGTTTGTTTTGACTGCACAGGTAATCTACTTACATCTTCTGTAAGTGGAAGTGTCCCTTTTAGTTATTCAATACAATGGAGTACAAAAAAAGAAGAAAAAAAAGGATGGTGAATGTTATCAGAATTAATAAGAACTTAAATGTTGTGTCCATAACAATAGAAAACACTTTGTATAGCAAGCAAATTTAAAAATCCTAATCGTGTTTCCACAGGTCTCATATTTCATCTCCAGCCTCTCAAATACGTCCCACATTATACCAAGACTGATGCTTTTTCTGAGATCAGGGAATAGCTTTGAGTATTTCCTTACTGGAAAAGTTAGGATATTTGTCCAAAACCTTTTCTCAGTATTTAAAGTGAAGAGGAAACAATATATATAACCACAAAAACAAGTCTTTGCTGCCAAATGGGAAGCTTTTTATGGTAAAACTATCCCTTGGTAGCAAATGGGTTAAATGTAAGGCGAAGCAGCAAAGTGCACAAGCAATAGACTGGCACGGCAGGAAAAGCTTGCGAATATGGTGCAACTAAACTGACCTGGTTTCGTAGAGGCTGTGTTTGTGACGGTCTTTCCCTGTGGCCATGGCTGTCTCTGGTTATCGCGGAGGTCCCAGAATCTACATGGATGGATCCCACCGGGGTAGGCTGTAAAAAAAAAAAAAAAAAAAGAAAGTGTATAAATTGACTTTTTCCCGATAACCCTTTGGAGATTAGCAATTAAACTGAGAACATGCATATGTACACGGGTGTGTAAAATAAAATTAAACATCTCTGGCTTTTTCTCCCATAACACATACTCACAATTGGCCTGCCAACCCAATCGTAAACATAGTCAAAGGTGTATCCTTTCCGTTCAAAGAGTTCCGAGAAAAGGGTCCGTAGATAATCATAATCTGGCTTCTCAAAGAAATCCAACCGCCTGACGTATCGCAAATAAGTAGCCATCTCCTCTGGGGGGGATATAACATAATAAGTGCAATGCCTAAATAAAGTAAAGTAGTGTATGTTTATCAACAGACATATACAGCATAACCGTAGGTAAGATTTCTAGCCTGTTCAATGCAACCAGGTTTGCGCTCATTGGAATAAAATTGTCCTTTCAAAATCAGGACATACAGCTTTGCGTACAAATACTTGCCCAAAAACATTCTATGATTTCAAAACGAACCCCAACTTGGATTCCCCTAAAGAGCTACTTTAGGCAAGGCATGGCTAATCTGGATTGTTGTTATCCATGACATTATTGCATTCCTTACTTGCTTTTCATACACTAAACATCATGAAGACACCCTACAGGTGGAGAACTGACTACAAATCACTAAATGAAAGACGCCATAAACAGGATCAAAGACTTCCCATCAGTTAATTAGTACTGCTCACCCGGGAAGTTCTCACAAAGAACCTCAACTGGAGTATTGCGTTTTGTGTCCCCAATCTTTTGATAGCGCTCCTTCAAAGTGTCTGCCTGTGAAATCAATGGAGAGAGATAGGTAAGCATGCAAATTGTAATTCTGCTTATATAATCTAATTTAGACACATTTTAGCAGCTGCCATATTATATAGGAGGCAACCCTTATATCTCAGTCTCCCTACATGGCTCTTTCATGCACATCTTTTGGTAATATTAAAGTAGCACAGTACACACAAGAGCACATATCTCAACTACGTACCCATGTGAAGGACAATGGTTTTGATTCTGCAAAGCAGTCCATTCTAGATCAGCAACTTTCTAACAATACAGACATTCATACTCTAGCTCTAAATCAGTTTTAGAAGAGTGCTAGAAGGTGTGATTTCATGGTTGATAAAAGCAAGCATAGAACAGTGTGCCAGTGTCAGAATTCATTTTAAATTCAATGACCACAGTCATTGTAAAACACCTTGTTCTACTTGAATATTTTTGTTAAAAACAAATTTTTAAAAGAGACCCATTTGTACATAATGAGGCATGTAAACAAGAGAAATATTGTACTTTGTACAATTTATTGCTTCATATAATAGCAAAAAAAGGAATTGGTTCTCCTTTTTATTTGTTAATATGAAGCATAAAGTTTCTGCACAAGTTAATAATTTTAGCTTGTACTTTTTTTGGATTGCTCACTTTATATTTTAATTATGGTTCTGCAAGAACAAGCGTTTTAAAGTAGTAAACATCCAAAATGGATAAAGTGTGCATCCAAAATGGATATACCAGGAGCAATTATTGCTATGCAAGCACAAAAAAAACGAAACTCCAATGGTTGAAAACAGCATATACCTTAAGGCCTTGCCATGGAAGGCTGCCCCGCAGAAAATACATGAACATGTGACCCAAAGCTTCCAAGTCATCCCTTCTGCTTTGTTCTGAAAGACAAAACTACTAGTTAATTAATGGACCATTTTGCATCACCAGTCTTAGCTAAAATGTAGGAAGGAGATTGACATACTATCCATTCGTTAGCGGTATTTTTATATTTTAAACAAACAATAGTTGTTCAAAATATTGTCTTTTTGGTTAAAAGGTGTGGCCTCTTTGGGAACTGAAATGCCATTATTGTTCTGATCACACTAATAAACCAGAAGTAAACTAGGCCACAGCCTTAAAATCTGTCTTGCACCTACTTCCCCAGGAAGTTTTCGCATTTGCACATTGGAGGTGTGCAGTACTTAAGAAAAAATAATAAATGAAAAAGTTAGTATGGAAAAAGTAAAGTATTTTATCCCAAATGATAATCATATAAAGTTATCATGGGGTAACTTTAATTGATAGTCTGAATTATAAAAAGGACATTTAATAATCTAAAATCAGTTTTGACCAACTTTTTAATGTTGTGTGACACATGCTACCCAGAAGTTTTGGTCGGAGGGCCAGACATTAATTTCATGAGGTAATACAATATAACTTATGGAATTTTGAGCCAAAATATGGGGCTGCATAAAAATCATTGACATACACATAAGGCCTGCCAGCCAGCTAAAATCAACCATATATGAGCAGTCGACACAAACAAGAGTTAAATACCCAAGACCAAAAAATCTTGGAGTTACCATAAAAATATTTTTTTTCCATTCAACAAAAGTTTTTTTTTTTGTTACCCTTTCATACTTATTCCAATATACTGCTCTGTTCAATATGGCTCCCGGTTACACCCTACCAACAGCATTATAGGAAGTGCTCTTTTACACTTACACAAGCAACAGGTAAACTAATTTAAACTTAAATGTGTAATCCCAACATACAGCTGCTCTTCAAATTCACAGTACGATGGAGGACAGCTCTATTAAGGGATAGCTGACTTGGCAGTAAAATCAGAACTTGAAATAGAAAGCAAAGGAAGTGATATATTGTGTTTCTCATAATATAATTATCTGCCAGGTTCCACTTCCCAAAGCCAGCACATAATGAACCTGGTCTGGTATGCCAAGCAAACCTGGCTTATGCATAGGAACTTGCAGCTGAGCTCAGTAGGGAACCCATGTGGTCCCCAATCTTTGCCAACAGCATGGCACACTGGAAAGGGAAGGTAATAGGGTGCAGGTAAAATACCTTTGTGATTTAAATTTCCACCTCAAAACAGGAAGTCTTATAGATTTTTTTGTTTTGTTTTTAAACTTTACAGGCAGGGTGTATATATGGCTGAGAGGTGAAAAACAGCTGCCCTCCTGCTGCTGATGGCCTACATCTTCAGTTATATACATCCAGCTAAGAGGCTGGGTGGGAGTATAAGAAATGTAGGCCTCAAAAAGCTGGATGGCTGCAGTTTAAAACACTCCTGACTTAACTGGATAGTGACTCAGAAAGCATGATACAATGAACTGGTCATGAGCACAATCTTGGGGAGAAAACCAGGATGACCTGACACGGAAGGAAAAAAAGCCACTGGTGTAATATACAAATAATCTATATCTATAGATCTCTAATCACAAAATAGTATAATCCCACAATGTATATGTTTAAACATTACATAGCTGGTGCATTTAGATATCTTATCTATGGCAACTCTATATAAAGTCTTTAATCAAGGTTACCAGATCAACATTTTAATCCTCGGCTTCAATGAATGCATTTATACTGCAGTCTCTGCAGACCAGCAGCCTCTGCAGACCAGCAGCATGCATTTTACATACACGCTTCAGATTAAGCCGCCAATATGATCACAGTCTTTTAATGTTCCTTTCCGCTGTTGGATTGTTATTAGTGGAGGGCATTGGTGGTGAACTCCTGGGTATATGACAAGGAGGAGCCAATGATAAAGTAGATCATAAGCACAGCACTCTTATAATAACCATTTCCATAGTAGTTGCCATAGAAATGTTCCTATTATGCAATTCTCAACATGCTACAGAGACTGTCAGAGTATAATAAAAGGTTCAACAATTACACACTGCCATCCGCAGATGTTTACTTACTAAACCAAGGTTTCCTTTGCAAATACTATATATAAATAGGGGGAAAATAAATTCATAGAAACATTCTCCTGTCCCCAATCAAAATATAAGGTGTCTGAACACACAGGAATTATAAACCTAGCCCTAAACACTTGCTACTGAATTAACTAAAGGTCAAGTCACATAAAAAAGGTTTAGTGGCCCTAGTATAGGGATAAACTGTAATGGCTGCACCACTGATCTCCAGTAAGGGAGAAATATTTACTTTGGCAGCCCTGTTATAGTGGTGTTCCTATAAAAACCAGAAATGACAGGAGTTAAACAGAAAAAACACCAAAAAATAACCACACACTATAGTGATTGTAAAGCACTGAGTTTGGAGAGTCTTTACAAAACCCAACCTTTTACAGTTATCCCCTTGTCCTCTCTGCTGCATGTATTCAGTATTCCTGGATGATACAGCCATTTGTACTGTATTGAGAACACTGAATTGTATAGCACAGCAGCACATCATTTGATTCCTAGCCCATCTCATCATTCATGGCAGCACGGTGAGGCAGTGATGTCACTTTCAGCAAGAGTTTAAGAGCTAGATGTCCTTATGGACATATTTTCTTAGTAAACCAACATTTGAGTCCAACATACAAGTCTCATCAGCTTGGAAGGACCATGCTAAAAACATTCCACTGTGATCAGTTGGGGTCTGGACCAATTGTAACACACAAACCTCAAATTTATTCTGGCACCTAACACATTTAGGAAACCGTTACTTATACTTTCCTCTCTCCTGCAATAGTTGAATACCACTAATATTTCCCATTCATGGTCCCAAAAAGAAAAATACTTTTGCAAACCTTTCCCTAGGTGAGTATTGATGGACATATATCTGGCTGTTCCCGTTAGGCTCTTGTGTTCCCGGTAAGGTATGTGTTTTTTGGTTTCTGGGTCTATGTACTCCTTGGCCAGCCCAAAGTCTATGATGTGAATGACATGCTCCTTCTTGTTGCCTTGGCGGCCAATCAGGAAGTTCTCTGGCTTGACATCCCGGTATATGAGGTTCTTGGAGTGTACATATTCCATCCTAGAAATCTATATTATATAAAAAAAAAAGAAATAAAAATAAAGGTTAATAGTGTAATTAAAAATCTGTGCTCCCTATATTGTAGAATGGACAAAGGTATTCTCTAAGCTCCAATGTGCTGCAGAATTTAAAACCCGTGTAGCCCTTATTTTATTTTTCCATAATTGGAAAGAAACAGGATGGTTTACCATCTACAAGATGGTAAAGAAAGTGATTGCAGGTTAAGCAAAGAAATCCTTGGCACAGACTGCAGTAGGTCAGAGATGAATAAAAACATGATGTAGCTACACTGAGTTCACTGGCTTTTTCCAATAAATAAGAATAGTATCACTTTTGATCAAAATATTTATTTTACGTTCTGTATTGGCACTATGACAAGATATTTTATTTAACTCCTCTTTACACAACAAAATGTGTGTAGTAACTGCACATGTGCCAAATGAGGTATTGTTTATCAAATGCTTGATTTTAAAGATTAACACTTGGTTGGTATGTTTATGCTCATCATAGATAGAGCTCATGTATATACATAGCTATGATGAAAAGCGCAAAGTTGTGAAGTTTTGCACATTTATAATAAACTAAAATATGAATTTTAGTAAAGAAACATAGAAGCTAGCCAACACTGCAGGAACACTGAAGCAACAGTGAATATGGCTTTTGTGACACATTGGTTTGGAACTTATCTGCGAGGTTCCAACAGGGGGCGCTGTTGATAAACAGATTGAAGACAACTGAACTGAATAAATTACAAAATGTTTCCTACAGCTTTTAATGAAGCTTTGATCTCATGCATTTGCTTTGATACCTTTGTCCATTTTTTTCTGTGCTATTGGAATAAACAGATACCTTGCTGTTCATTGTGTTTGAATGACTATTCAATGATCGGAGATATAGTATATTCAGTTAATCCTTGACACAATATTTTGAATAAAATCGGTTTCGTTAGGCAAACAGACTTTGAAAGCACACATTGGAGAGAGAGAAAAAAAATACACAATAATAGGCCATGCCATATATACAAGCAAATATGTATTGATTCAAACCAAAAAGATGAATGGTGCAGGCAACTACCAAGGTAAAAAAAGCCTGCTCAGAAACACAGGATTGAGGCGTTAAAGGTAAACAGTCTTCTGCAGTGGACAAACCTTATGAGACCCACTATTAATTGCTTGTGGTATCTGCAAAGACAGTGGGGGTCGAATAACTAAACAGTGAACAATGATAAACCATCTAGATTGTACGCTTATCACCGTGTCTTTCCCTCATGTATATTCATCTAACTTAGGTTGTAACTCCGCTTTATGCTCAGTACCAAGTGCAATATAAATAGACTGGGACAATCAGCCAACATTGCTTACAATATGAACAGAGAATAACCAATTATCAAAATGATCTATACAATGTACCGCAGGAAGATAAATATTGATTTTACATGTGTCTGTAGGGTCTCACATTTATGACATCACCTGTATATGATGATATGCACATCGCAATGAGAAATGTGTAATTTGCATATCAAGTCACAGGTGATGTCATAAATAAATCACATTTAAATTTATGCTTTTCCTTGCAAACCAAGTGCATACAAAATTTCTTTTATCACATTTTATGTTCTGCATTCATAATATAAACATTTAAATTAAAAACAAACTATTTAGATGACTGAGTCACTTTAATGTACTGGAATGAACAAACAAGTGAATAGAGTAAAACAGAGCTTGACAAATTTGTAAACTTCAGAAACCAAACAGGCCATTTCAGAAGGCAGCCTGGTTATATTCTTAGGAGACAGAAAAGGTTACTGCTACAGAGATTTATATAAAGAATTTAAGCAAAAAGTTAGTAGTGCCAGCAGTTGGCATTAGATAATTAAGAGCTTTAGCTAATAGGTAAGAGCTATAGCTCACAAAATTTGTCAAGTCATGCATTAACAGTGACGTTGGAATTATAGGTAAATTGAGAATTAGTGCACTGTATTGGCCTGATGTTTTAATTAGCCAAAAAGAACACATTTCAAAGCATACTCTGCCCTTTGAGTCAGAGGTGCTCGACTGTGGAGTAAGAGGGGAATATAAAATCTGCATTCACATGAATAGGGAAGGATCTGCTCACTACGGCTCAAAACAAAATGCCTTGATCTCTCCTAATCTATTATGCCCAGGACTGTCCAGGAAAAGCAAAAGGATAAAAAAGCAGTAACTTAATTAGCTAATTTTTAATTATGTCATGAACACAAGGTAGAAACTCTTGAATTGGCATAACCGTAAACAGTGCAGTGCATCATCTGAGGTGCTGACACAGCACCATAACAGACCATATATTTAGCAATCTGAATGACTTTATAACGAACCATAAAGGCTATTATGAAGTCCTACTGGGGAGAAATGCACTATATAAAGATTAGATCATCAGATTATTGTACCCTCCAGCTAGGATATCATAGTTTCCAGAGGAATATTAGTTTATTTGCTTAAAACAGAGATCTGAAGACTAAAGATGCCTCTTGCTTACCAGTTGAATGGCTATCATCAACACAGTCTTCAAGGTGAAAGCACGGTCACAGAGATCAAACAAGTCTTCCAAACTTGGGCCCAGAAGCTCCAGTACCATGGCATTGTACTTCCCACATGGCCCAAAATAGAAGACCTGAGGAAGTCCATCAGCTGTAACAAGCGATAGAGATTTAAAAAAAAAAAAAAAAACATGGAAAAACAAATGCAACAGATTTGATATTTACATAGACTTATCAATCACGTTTTAATTCAACCATGGATGACAAATCAAAACAACACACAAGTGAAAACGTGCGCTGTGACCCAACACTTCAAAACACACAACTCAGGAAAAATAAATAATAAATTGTTACCCTTAAAGTAAATCAGCTCAATATTCAATCCGAAGGGAAAAAAATAATAAAACAAAACAGAACAGAAATAATATAGTGTAGTATATCACATAAAAGTGCTGATAACAAATAATAAGTGAGAACACACTCACATCTTCCTGAGCAGAGATCTGCTCAGTCTATACAGCATCCAGGGAGCCCACCAAGGGGTTAAAGATCCAACTGGTTCACAGAGGAATCCTAGGCAGCTTATTCAGGGTAGCAGACCCAGAAGGTACTCCCAGCAGTAGTATAAGAGAGGGTAAGGAGGAGACTATTTAGCTTCAACGATTTTAATACCAATAAAAACATATAAAGAATCTTACATTCAAAGATCCACTTGAACAATACATATATAGAGTCCCAGTAGCAGTCTCCTCTTGTCCACAACGTGTTTCACCCCCAAAGTACCTACTTTGGGGGTGAAACGCGTTGTGGACAAGAGGAGACTGCTACTGGGACTCTATATATGTATTGTTCAAGTGGATCTTTGAATGTAAGATTCTTTATATGTTTTTATTGGTATTAAAATCGTTGAAGCTAAATAGTCTCCTCCTTACCCTCTCTTATACTACTGCTGGGAGTACCTTCTGGGTCTGCTACCCTGAATAAGCTGCCTAGGATTCCTCTGTGAACCAGTTGGATCTTTAACCCCTTGGTGGGCTCCCTGGATGCTGTATAGACTGAGCAGATCTCTGCTCAGGAAGATGTGAGTGTGTTCTCACTTATTATTTGTTATCAGCACTTTTATGTGATATACTACACTATATTATTTCTGTTCTGTTTTGTTTTATTATTTTTTTCCCTTCGGATTGAATATTGAGCTGATTTACTTTAAGGCTGATTTACTTTAAGGGTAACAATTTATTATTTATTTTTCCTGAGTTGTGTGTTTTGAAGTGTTGGGTCACAGCGCACGTTTTCACTTGTGTGTTGTTTTGATTTGTTTATTGCCAGGAGTGAGACACTGGTAGAATTTGCTGCAGCTGTTTCCACCACAATTGGGCGCAGTGTGTTTCTCTCTTGTTTCATGGATGACAAATGACCACTTTTAATAACTATGGAGTAAAGATGCAAAATTAAAATGAATAAAGTCAAAGGGGACAAGAGGGACAATAACAGGCAACAAAAAAAAGGGAAGGACAAAGGGCAGATAAATGGTAAAAATAAAGTAAAAGAAAACATAGGAAAGCCAGAAATCCACACTGTTAAAAGGAAATCAAAAATCATTAAGGGACACTACCACCAAAAAATGAAAAAGGTTTGTCTTTTTTTTATTTTGTATTGTTGATTTCAGATATGTCTTGTTTTTTTTTTTTTATGTGACTGTATTTAATAAAACATGTAACTAAACAAGTGAGAGTGGGTTATGCCATATTGTGAAATGTAGTGTTTTTGGGTGCCACCCCCCGGAGACTTTACCGCACAAATTTCTCACTTTGGGGCTTGGGAAACAGAGTGCAGTCTATAAGTCAGAATTCTGATTGAATGGGAGGGTAATGTAACTATTACATTACAAGGGGACAGAGTTATTATCCTGTTTGATTTGGAAGGCAGGTAAAAAAAGTTGTACAAAGCCACACAGTCCTGCCCACTATGATACACAGGAGCTAGTAAGAGAAGAGGGGAGTATTTTATGACATCATGCAGGTTTTGGCAACAGTTGTAAATTGAGACTGGCTAGAAGATTTTAGATGATGTTGTATCATGGGAATTATTCACAAAACGGAGCCAGGAGATAAACACCTAATTTTATTTTTCCTTTTATACGCAATGAATTCAAGCATATATAAAAAAAAAAAATAAAAAAAAACACAAAACAGTGGCATATGATTTATATATGTGTTTGTTTTAAATGACCAGGTTATCTAGTTACATGTTATGTAAGTGGTAGTGTCCCTTTAAAGCAGTGAAAATTCTACAAGTACTAGATTATAAAATGGGCATATTTAAATCAATGGATCATATGTAAAATGAGCCACCATACTGCGCCATTCAGGTGTATCCATAGTAAACACATTCATTTCAAATTACGGTTTTGTTATTTTGTGGGAAATAAAGTTGGCACTACTCATGTTTAACCATTACATTCTACACTTTGCTGCTAATATGGTTAATGCGGTTTAGTTCTAGCCATACAAGGCTTAAAAGAATACACTACCATTCACCAGTTTGGGGTCACTTAGAAATTCCCTAGTTTTCCATGAAAACTTAGATCGAATGAGTTTAAAAATGAATAGGAAAATCAGTCAAGATGTTGAGAAGTTTAGAAATCCTTATTTAGATTCCAAAGAAGTCCTGTGTAACCCCTTTGCGAAAACGGACGTACCTGGCACGTCCTGCGGTGAATCAAGCGGTTTTCGCGACTGCTTTAACGGTGCTGGTCTATTGCCTCGATGTCGAGGCAATAGCCAGCACCAAAATTTCTATTCTGGGGCACCCACAATCGCCCCACGCAGCATGCTCAGTCAATATGGCTATGCCCTCTGGTGGTCTGAGCTTCGGAACTGAAAGTAAATTCACTTCCGTCGCTCTGAATATGCTGCTTGACTGCCCCTAGAGGTACCCAAGTAGCATAGCAATGTTAAAAAAAAAAATTAATTTAATTAGCTTAAAACTGGTTCTACAGTTAGATTAGCCTATAGGGTTAAAATGAAATAATTTTTAGCATAAGGGATAGGGTTAAAATGAAATTAAAATATATTAAGGGATAGCATAAGGGTTAGAGTTGGGGTTCAATTTAGTGTTAGGGTTAAATTTTGGGTTCGGGTCAAAAGCTCAATATAGGAAAAAAACAATAACATTTTTCGGTTTTTGCCCCATAACTCGCAAAAAAATACCTAAAAATATGGAAACATGCATATTTCTGAACTCGGGACAACATTTATAAACTATTTAGACTGGGTCTTTTTTAATGATTGAACTTGTATAAATTATATTTTAGGTCAAATTTAGAAAAAGTCTGTTTTTTTAAATTTGTCATCATATTTTATGATTTTATTTTAGTAAATTATAAGATATGATGAACATAATGGTATCTAATGAAAGCCCTTCTTATGACGATAAAAACAACATAATTTGTGTGGGTACAGTATGTGAAAAAGAAAATTGCAGCTAAAACACAAACACCCCAGAAATGTCAAAACAGCCATGGTCACCAAGGGAAAGTCAAGGTGAAAATGTCTCGTCACTAAGGGGTTAATTGGTTCTTCAAATAAGCACAGCTGTTTTCAGCTGTATACTATAATAAAAGTGTAATGTAGATTATAGTGCACAGCTGAAAACATTTTAGACTTTTTATGTGACATGAGTGCCAAAATTTTGATTTTGTATCTGTGCTTATTTTGCATCCAGGCACCAAATGGTCTAAAAGGAGTGTCATCTATAACTTGACATTCACCGTAACTGGACCGTAACTTTTGGAAAGGTAGCGTAACTATTCATCAAAAACAACTGTTTGGTGGCTACAAAGGGCCATGTTCTAGGTTCTCATAGGTGTACTAGACAGTTGCTTTTAGTTTCAGCAGTACATTATAGTAGTCTGTATAAATGTATGGCAGCACCCAGAATGTCTGTTTAAACACAATGATCTTTGGTATTATACACAGAACATATTAAACAGAGTTTGCATACCAGTGTTCCCGAGTTGCTTGTAAAACCGGTATTCCAGATGAAGCTGTGGTGCACGAGATTTGATTGGTTCCTGCAAAGAAGGGCTTAAAGTGGATTAATAATGTAACGGATTTTAAAACATTTTAAAAACAATAGAAAAAGAAGAAGAAAAAAAAACAAACACACACACACACACACACACACACACACACACACACTGGTCAAAGTTGACCTTTCCTACGTGCTCCGTGTAGGGTAGAATTGCAAGGATTTAAAACCAGACGCACGGTCAAGGACAGAGAAGATATATCAAAAAGATAGCGTGGAGCAGTTGCCTTTTTAATTGACCGGAAGTTGGGAGATCTTATTTACCAGCTGGTTCTGCTTTTTTCTGGAGACATGTTTCCATATTTATTTATTGTTTTTTAGATGTAGAGGTTTGTTAAAAGGTGAAGCAAGTTCAATAGGGTGTGGCAGGTAGATACAAAAAATACACACAAACGTAGGCATAAGTGTGTACATGTAAACACACAGAAATGTGTGTATATGTATAAAATATGTATTCTAATCAGGAAAGCAAATAGACAATGGTTTAGCTAAATTGCAAAAAGTGAGCAGAGTCAACATAGTTTGAAAGTGATGTGCAAAGAGTGTCAAGGTATAGTGGCGCTTGTCCTATAATGCACAAGCTGCAAACTGTCAGGCAACTACTCCTAGTGCCCAAATGTAATAACAGTAAAAACACAGGTAAAAAAGTGACAGTGTGCTAAAGTGGTACAAGGTGCTAAATTACAGGATGCGTATCCAAGTGTGACAACCAGATATACTGGATAAGACCAGGGTCGGACTGGGGATAAAAACCAGCCCTGGAAATAATTGTATACCAGCCCCATAGCATGACATTATACCAGTCCCATAAGCATGACATCATTATACCAGTCCCATAAGCATGACATCATTATACCAGTCCCATAAGCATGACATCATTATACCAGTCCCATAAGCATGACATCATTATACCAGTCCCATAAGCATGACATCATTATACCAGTCCCATAAGCATGACATCATTATACCAGTCCCATAAGCATGACATCATTATACCAGTCCCATAAGCATGACATCATTATACCAGTCCCATAAGCATGACATCATTATACCAGTCCCATAAGCATGACATCATTATACCAGTCCCATAAGCATGACATCATTATACCAGTCCCATAAGCATGACATCATTATACCAGTCCCATAAGCATGACATCATTATACCAGTCCCATAAGCATGACATCATACCAGCCTAGGGTTGCCACCTTTTCCACAAAAATACCGGCTTTGCTACTGCCTCCATAGACTTAACATTGGCAGCAAGTCATATTTTTACCGGCCTTGTGTTAACATTATTTTTCTTGTTCATAAAAGAGAAAACCATTTCAAAGCCCATTTGAAGAGTATATTATTTGTAGATAAAACTGATATATAACTCTGCCTAGGGCAATATATGCCCCCAGTATGTACACAAGGTTATATCAAAACACAGTGCCCTAATATAATCCCCATGCACATTGCCATATATAAGTACCCCAGTATGTACACAAGGTTATAGGAATTGCCCTGTGCGTGGGGTATATATCAGGGCAGTGTGTGAGATTTAAACTTGTGAACATACTGGGTGGATATATTGATTTACCCCAGCACCCGGACTGCCCTCACAGAATGTGCCCAACCCATGGCCTATCCCAGTTCTCATATTGTATTCACAGGGCTTGCCCCAGACAGAACTTATCCTTGCACATAGTTTGCACTCACAGGACTTGACCCAGCACACAGTCTGCACTCACACAACTTGCCCCAGCACCTCAGAAAGCCGATTGCAGTTACATGACATGCTCCAGCACTTAGAATGCACTGACAGGACTTGCCCCCAGCACTCAGGACTTACCCCATCACTTAGATTGCACTCACAGGATATGCCCCAGCACAGAAGAAGGCTCCAGCATCGTGTAGGAGGGAAGAGGCGGCCATATCGAATTGGCCGCAAGAGTAGTCTGGCACACGGGGGACACTGCACTGCTACTTTTACTGAGAATGTTTGCTATTTGCTACACAGTCATAAACCCTTACAGACAGTCACACTTACACACATACACAGTCACACATACATACAGAAATACACAGGCACATACAGAACTACACACTTAGTTAGACACACCTACAGTCACACTTACATACATACAGTCACAATTGCAGACACACAGTAACATGTACACTGTCACACATGCAGACACAGAATTTTTTTACACTTACATACAGTCACACTTACACGCAGTCACACTTACAGACAAAAAGTTACATTCACACTTACAGACACACTTACACTGTCACACATGCAGACACATTTACATATACACTTTTTTTTTTTAAATGCTGTGTGCAGGGAGGTGGATGTACACACATACAGAAATACAGTCACTTACACACAGTCACACTTACACACAGTCACACTTACACACAGTCACACTTACACACAGTCACACTTACACACACGTATTTTTTTTTAAATGCTGTTTGCAGAGAGGTGGATGTACACACATGCAGAAATACACACACTTGCATACAGTCACACTTAGACAAAAAGTTACACATTCACACTAGATACACTTACATACAGTAACACATGCACAGTCACACACGCAGACACACTATTTTTTTTTTTTTTTAATTCTGTAGGTTTGAAACGGTGCCTGCCTCGTATAACTGTAGAGGCAGGACACCGTTATTCATTTTTTTTTCCCCCTGAGCTTCAGATGTCACCTACATCCGGCGCTCACTGTCTCGGGGGAAGGGCAGAGCCCTCGTAAAGCAGCCCCGTTCTTAAAGCAGCCCCGGCAGCCGAAGACGGCCTACAGTGATTTTTCCCGGTATCCCGGTAGGCCAGTCCGGCCCTGGATAAGACAATATATGTAACAGGAATATGACTCACGCTCCAAATTGTAGTAATACAGAATAAGGTGCTGGTTTTTTTGATCTAATGATCTCCAAACAGATAAAAATATGTTAGGGTATATACAAACACAATTTTAATAGAAAGCATAAAATATCTTACACTTAAAATTGTGAAAATGATCCATTGGAGGTAATGGAAAGTTTGCCCAGCTCTGAGGAAGCCCACTTGAAGGGCGAAACGCATTAGCTTGGCTTTGCTGTCTAGGGGTCTGAGAAACTTTCTATTACCTGTAAGATTTTCATTTGGATCATTTTCACGATTTTAAGTGTAAGATATTTTATGTTTTCTATTAAAATTGTGTTTGTATATACCCTAACATCTTTTTATCTGTTTGGAGATCATTAGATCAAAAGAAATAGCACCTTATTCTGTATTACTACAATTTGGAACGCGAGTCCTATTCCTGTTACATATATTGTCTTATCCAGTATATCTGGTTGTCACACTTGGATCCGCATCCTGTAATTTAGCACCTTGTACCACTTTAGCGCACTGTCATTTTTTTTACCTGTGTTTTTACTAATATAGTTTGAAAGTGAACAAAAACCTCAAATACATAAATATGCCCCCCCTCCCCCCCCCATTATTATGGAAAGTGGTCACTTTCAAAGTACTGTGAAGATGTGTCAACTACGAGACAACGGGAATAAGTGGGGTTCTAGTGCCCAAACCAGGACATGATGAGGGAGTAATACAATCTATGTAGCATCAAGAAAAGGTCAAATGATTCATGGGTGTAAACGCCAGGAATCTCAGAACAACTCATGTGGTGGATAAAGGAGAGGGTGGAGTGAAATATTACACCATCAATAAATAAAATGAAAAAAAAAAATCAAAGCACAAAAAGAAACCTAGAATTAACAGCAAATCTACTGTGGATTATTCTGCCTCCACAGCATCCGGTTTTACTCTTTAACCCACACACATTTATGCCATCAATATGGACAATGCTGGCTGCCTGAATTCAGTACTAGACCCAACAATCAAAGTGTGTCTCAGAAGCACATACTTCACATACATTGAGCAAGAGCACAATATCACATCAGTATATGAACATGTTTATACACATACTTACACTGAAGTCATGATGTTGTGGTCAGGCTCTATGCAAACACATTATATACAGATACATGTACACACTGTGTAGCCAGGACACAAAATGTGTATTAAAGTTCTAAATTAATTATTTTCAGTTGAAACTTATTTGTGCTCTCGAGATCTGCACAGATGTATAGCTGCAGGGTTCTATTTTATACTTTGGGAAAAGCCAGTACGCACACAGTCAAGGTATTTCTGGTATTTAGAAGTAGTTCCGATATTTGACTCACCGTTGCAAAAAAAAAAAAGTAATTAAACTTTTTTTTGTTTAAATGTGCAAGGCAAGAATAATTTTTCTTTTATCAAATTGGTATTCTGGGTGGTAATATAGCCTTGGTTGTTCTATGGTTAACGATACCAGCGGAAAGGTCACAGAAAGTCACTAAGTAACTAAGTTAGTGACTTTTTCTTTATACAATCACAAATGTGAAAAATTCACAATGTAGAGGTAGACTGCATTGATAATGATATATCAATAATGTAGAAGAAAAGGACAGTGGGCCACCTGATCAGTTTCAATTTAACTTCTTTTTACATTTTCTTCTAATTTCATTTCTATTTTCTTTAACTTTTTTTTGGGGAATTTGATGTGAGAAATGAAGGGGGTGAAAGATATAGTAAGAGTAAAAATAAGGATGAAAAAGGGGTCCATAGAGGCTGGGCACTAAACACTGCACAAGAGAGCTGCAAAAATGGGCCAAAAAGACACTAAGTGCCAAGTCTAATGGCCAAGTTACCAGATACCCTGGGAAGAGTGTTTATTGGGTCAATGCATCACATCTCAGGAACAAAATGATGCAAGAGTCCCATACAAGTCCGAAGGATAGGGGTGCAATTTGGATTTATTGCTCTGTAGGGTCAGGTGTGTCCATTGGTGTGGCTTTCAGAGTCTGTTCGGGATCTTGGCCTCTAGGTATGTGTTGGATGTCGTGTAGAAAAGTTCCTGTATCTTCAAGGTCCTTTATTGCAGCGAGTTTATTATCCTTTGTTACCGAAAAAAATACTGGGACAGGCAACATCTGTATCTGATGTCCAGTGAGCGTAAAAATTAGTTGTTAAAAGGGAACATGTAACAATCTTAAAAGGTGTAGATGTTCAGAGATCATACATCTGGAGTGGTGCTTCTTCAAAAATAACCTGTCCCCCGTATCCGTCAGTGAGACAGGAATATCATCTTATCAGCCAGTGTAAGGAACTTGACCAACACATCATTTGGGGCATCTAATGGAGCCCTCAGTCTTCCCGACCCTGAAAGAATCGATGAATATCTGGTCTGGCAATTCCACATCAGGCTGCAGAAACTATGTATGGAAGGAAGAGCGGAGGGCAGTTGATTGTACTGTCGCAAGCACCCCTGAAAAACAGATAGTAGTATTATAGAGTTTTGTATGCAGCAATAACACTTGCCAATGAAGGTTGTGAATCTGTTTGGTCAGGTACTCTGTGAGGTCCATGGTTCTTGTTGGCTGCTGCTGAGCAGTATTGGAGACAGTTTCCAGCACAGATATCTTCTGTTGTAAGGTAGTTACATCTTCCCAGACAGCCGCCGTTTATATTCTCCAAGCCGATAACAGATTTCGTAAGAGCTTTTTTCACGGTTGTAGTCTGTTTAATGTATGGTCTGTCTTGTTGTGTCAGTCAGTTGAATAGGAATGAAGATTCTGAATTGTGGCATGCCTTTGCCAGGGGAGTAAACTGCTGTAGTAATTTCCAGATATCAAGTCATTGTGACAGTGGCTTATCTTTTTTCCTTTGACTAGAGGTGTGTGGTTTTAGTTGGTTCTGGAGGGTGATATTTTACAAATTTTGACAAAATATAATGTAAAGAGTACAAAAAGGTGCAAGAAGACCGTCTATTTCTGGACTATAAATGTCCCTGGAATAAGTGTAGAAGAGGTTACCCTAAGGTTTTATAGCTACCGGAAAAAAACAAACATTCAAATGGCAAAAAAAATCTTTTTTTAGAAAACAGATTTAAATCTTAATTATTTTTATTACTTTTTTTTTTTAAAGGCTACTGCTTTTTGGAGGGAATTTTGTCCATTGTTTTCCCTTTAAAGCAGTCTCTTCTAGATTTGGCACTTCACTGTATTACAACCTCCAACTACACACGGCTCCACATTTCTTTTATTCTTGCTGGCGAAGAGGGAGTGGAGGGAAAGAAAATGTACAAGGTCAGGTAAACAAAGTAGAGAATTAACAACTTCCTGGTTGCCTGTTGCTATAAGCTGAGCTGGCTGGCATCAGGCACCGGGGTGGAGTTTCCTCTGGCCAGAATAATGCTCTTTGGACGTCTGTGTTATACCGGCATATCAGGAGCGCTGGTGCTGCAACCGTCAGTGCAAACTGAAGGCTACTTTGTTAAATAAAAATATTTAAAAAAAAAACCACTTACTGATCAAAAGAAAAAAATGTAAAGTGACTTGTTAATGTTTATAGAACCTCTGTTTTAGTATTCCTTGGTGAAATAACCAATATAATATTTTTCACATGATCAGAAATGTCACCAAGGGGGACAATATCTTCCTCCTTTTCCCAATATGTTCTAACAACCTCTGAACCACAACATCTTCATCCAGGAAATCGGCTACAACTTATACATAAGCAGGAAGGAAGTATGATGTTATGTCAGGAAAGAGAAGGCAGGCAAACCATGGAACATAGGGTGTGGGGCAACAGACCATAAGCAGATAAATACTCACCAGTTTAATTGCCACATACTCGTTGGTATAAAGATTTTTGCCTAGAAAACGTGAGAGATTTCAAATTATTACCTCATAATAGACATTTAGATACACATTTGCCTGGACATTCAACAACTTTGCATTCTGAAATGTAAAAACAAATAACCTTCTAAAAATTGTATGGTGTAGTGCAGCATTACAAATCTATTCATTATTTGCTTACTCTTAAAAATCATACTGGATATATGGCATGGCTTTCTGATCTATTTTTGACATACATAAAATGTGTATGCTATTCTGATTACTACCCTGCAGTTTTACAAAGTGTGTGTATATACATGTTTGACACTATTATATTGTCCTTGCATGTTTCCCTCATATCTTTGCCTTTCAGTATTCAACGCGCAATACTGACACATGAACCATCATTTACTATACTTGCCGATACATTTTGTTGTACTGAGTAAAAGACTATCTGAAGAAAGGATGTAAATCTTAAAAAGGACACAAGGGTTATAAAAAAAAAAAAAATGGTTAAAAAAAAAAAATCATGTCCCACTGTTTGAAAAATACACAAGATTACTTTCAACTCTACCTCGGCTGTGAGTGAGAGCCAGTCTAGAGGCTGGCCTGCACCAACAGAGAGAAAACAGTCTTTTGACCATACAGGTCAGTTTATCCTCTGACTGGCAGCTGCCATGCTTCCCTCTGAAGCAGGCAGCCCGGTCTGACCTGGTGGAGAAGAACTTTGTTTTGCATGGGATCAGCTGAGGGAACTTTAATTAGGTCCCATGGAGAGAGAAAAAAAAAAAATAAAAAATAAAAAAAAAGCACAGGGTCTCTGCACTAGCAGAGAGAACCCCAAGCTATATTCAGTCCCCGATCAGACAGGCGTAGGCTGTGTCAGCCTCCAGACCTGCTGTGTCTCAGAGAGTAAAACCATGTGTATCTATTAAAGGACAACTGTAGCAAAAAATTAAGTTCTCTTTAACGAAAGATGGCATCAAGTGTAGGCATTTTATATAGAAATGCTTTAATGAAAGAATACAAAGTACCTAATTGAGCCACCTGTACTCCATATAGCTCTACCAGGAGGCAGCCATTTTGTTTAGAATCTTTGGCCAGATTGTTTATCTGAACCAAGGTGAGTGAAGATATGACCCAAGATACTAAACATGTCTGCCCCAAGAGAACTATATGGAGTAAAGAAGGCTTAATATGGAACTTATTTTGTATTCTTCCATTAAATAATTTATTTCTAAATCTACACTTCATACAATCTTTCAATTAAACACAGTTTTTGCTACAGTTGTCCTTTAAGATACATGCATGCCAGGTTTACTTTTGACCAGTAGGACATACTTAACCCTTGACTCTCACGGAAGAAAGGGTGGGGGGAAAAAATAAAGTTTAGTTGTCCTTTAAGAATTCACTTGAATTTGACGATGGCAAAACATTTTACATCACAATGGCACCTACTCCTATTATGTATAAGCTCTTACATGTGTTCAATACATTAGCTTTATTTACACTCTTGCTTTATTTACACAACAGTTTATAGAGAAGAATAATGTGTGTTCAGCTTGTTAACATCCTGCACAGGTCAAACACATTAATTCCAAAACGAGATAAAAATAAAAATCAATTGGATCTCAGGGTAACAATTTAGAATAAACCATTGCTATGGTCTAACTACCTTTCAGTGCTCTGTAATAATTTTCTCTAAATCACTTTCCTCAAATATTGAGGTTAATAATCTTGCACTTGTCCACATTAAATGTCAATTGCCACAGCTTTGACCATTTTTCTAGTTTAGCTAAATCATTTGCCATTTGGCTTTTCCCTCCATGAACATCAACCCTGATGCAAATCTTTGTATCGTCAGCAAAAAGACATACTTTGCCAACAAGACTTTCTGCAATATCACTAATAAAACTATTAAAGAGAATGGGTCCAAGTACAGATCCCTGAGGTACCCCACTAGTAACAAGACCTTGCATCGAATATACCCCATTGACCACAACCCTCTGTTGCCTGTCACTCAGCCATTGTCCAATCGATTCAACAATATTGCAATCCAAACATAAAGATTGCAGTTTATTAATAAAGCTTCAGTGTGCGACAGTGTCAAAAGACTTACTGAAATCTATGTAAGCAAGGTCTACTGCACCACCCTGATCTATTATTTTAGTCACCAAATCAAAAAAAAAAAAAAAAAAAAAAAAATCAATGAGATTAGTGTGGCATGATGTCCCTGAAGTAAACCCATGTTGTCTCTGATCTTGAAATACATGCGATTTTAGATGTTCAACAATCCTATTCTTTAACAAGGTTTCCATTATTTCTCTCACTACTGAAGACTTACTGGTCTATAGTTGCCCGCCTCCTCCCTTTCTTGTGAATGGGCACAACATTTGCTAATTTCCAATCTCCTGTTAACAATGATTGGTTAAATATATCTGTTAACGGTTTTGCTAGCACACCACTAAGTTCTTTTAATTACTTTCGATGTATCCCCATCAACTTATTTGTCTTTATTTTAGACAGCTGAATTAAATCCGCTTCCTCTGTAAACTTACATGCATCAAAAGACTCATTAGTCTTTTTCCCAAAATGAGGTCCCTTAACCTCATTTTCATTTGTAAAAACTGAACAAAAATAAATATTCATTAAGGCAGTCTGCTAGGCCTTTATCCTCTTCTACATAGCATCCTTTTGTTTTTAATCTAACTAATCCTTGCTTTACGGTCCTTTTTTCATTTATGTATCTAAAAAATGTTGCATCCCCCTTTTTCACTGACTGGGCTATTTTCTCTTCTACGTGTACTTTGGAAGCCCTTATAGTTTGCGTTGCCTCTTTCTGCCTACTCTTATAGATCTTTCTATCTTTCTCACTGAGTTTTATTTTAGAATTACTAAATGCTAGCATTTTTTTTTTTTATTATTATTATTTTTTTACTATTTTGGCCACCTCTGCAGAGTACCACAGTGGTTTCTTCAATGATTTGCTCTTACTGACAAGCCTAATGCAAATTTCTGTTGCCTTCAGTAGTGTGACTTTTAGATAATCCCATTTCTCCTGGACTCCATTTAAATTGTGTTTGTGTGTATATATATATGTGTGTATATATGCGTGTGTGTGTGTGTGTGTGTGTGTATATATGCGTGTGTATGTGTGTATGTGTGTGTGTATGTGCAACAGGTTTCGCACTCAGAAGTGGAGGGTGCACGGAGAGGACTTTCACCCTAGTGAAATAAAAGATCCTTTATTCTGTATGTGTCTGTGTGTGACTGCGTGTGTTTGTGTTTATGTGCTGTTGTGTGGCTCCTGGATTTTTTAGCTGGCTCCTAAAACTCAGATAAATTTGTCAAGCCCTGCCATAAAACTGCGAGCATTTGTAGACATGACCATAAGCTTATAATTTTTTAAGCACACTGACTACAGGCACCCCCCCCCCCCCTCTTTTAGTTTAAATACCTCCTTAGGATCTTCAACCCTGCTGCAAATCTTTATATAAAAGCAAAAAGACATGCTTTAACATAACGTTCTGCAATATTAAAGAGAATGGGTCGTAATACAGATCCCTGAGGTGGCCCAATGGTAACAAAATCTTGCACCAAAGAAACTGTAATGACTACAACCCTCTGTTGTCAGTCACCCAGACAATTAGTTAGGCATGATCTCCCTCGAGTAAACCCATGTTTCTGATCTTAAAAACCATGTGATGTTAGATTTAACAATCCTATCCTTTAACATGGTTTTCATGACTTTCCAGACTACTGTTGTAAGACTTATTGGCCCATAGACCTCCCTAATACTTCAGGCCTGCACAAGTGCCACTGTATTTGCTCTTTCTGGCCATGCATGGAAATGCAATATATTGCAGCTGAAGGGACTGGACACAGAATGCAAGCACACAGTTTATTCAAACAGGTGTGTGTGGAATTTTCAACTTGTGTCAAAATATTTGGAGAAGGGATTTTTGGAGAAGGGGTACTCAACCTGTAATAACAACATGTTTAACCAGGAAAGGTACATTCAGATATTCTCTGGTTTTCAAGTATGTCATGGGAGAATGTTACTATTAGCCAATGTAATGGTCCTAATTTTATCTACCCCAAAAGGATGAAGGGCTGAGTCAACCCTGCCGGCATGTAACCTATGACCCCAGGGGTTGAACAGATTCTACAGATGATTAGCCCACTGACCTCTCTCATTGGCAAGGGTAGTTTTGTAGATGTCATTAGAACCCAGGACACCCTGTTCAGAACAGTCATTTGATACATGATAATTGGTGCAGTAATTCTAAATGAGAAGGGTCCTTGAAGGGAAGTAGTGTGCGAATAAAGTAAATAAATTGTAAATTGGATGTTTATAAAAATAAGGCAAGTGTTCATGGCAAATAAAGGTTACCTCTTTTGGTACTAAGGAGACCTGCAGTACGTTGCATAGGAGTCACACAGTATAACACACATTATGTTAATACAAACTAATTACCCAAAAGAATTGAACCCAAACATCTGATCTGTCCTCTGTATTACACAGTCATGGCAGATAATCAAAGGGCCATTCTAGCCAAGCAAACAGCAACACTTTACACAAGGATCTGGTGCAGGCCTTTTGCACTTAAACATCTGGTCTTGAAAAATATAATGTACATAATAGAAAAAAGGTATTTACAATATGGTATCTATCTCTACTAACAACATTGCAACCAAATTTACAGAGAAAAAAAAATGTTGATTAATGTTTTGCCAGAAGTCTTCATATCTATCCTGTGGCCCAAAACAAAAATAATCTACCGTCATACGCATTTTAAGATACTTTACATCAACATTAGTGGCCAGCAAATAATAGTGCAGGTGTTTTATTAAGATGAACAATACTTTCCTCACAGTTCTAGCATGGTCCACAAGGAAGTGGATAGTGTGTCTGGTGTGTGCAGGCCATGACAGATTTGATAGCACAGGTACACGATCTACTTCCTTGTGGCTCCATAGTGCAGGAGGACCAGAACCGGAAGTAGCCAAGCATATATTTTAATAGAAGTCCTCCAATATTAGTTTGCTAGTAAATGTATAGATAACATAGGTGTATACTAAACAGGACTTTGCCATGACATACATAAATCAAGTCCCTTTAACCCCTTAGTGACAAGACATTTTCACCTTGACTTTCCCTTGGTGACAATGGCTGTTTTGACATTTCTAGGGTGTTTGTGTTTAGCTGTAATTTTTTTTCTCTCACATACTGTACCCACACAAATTATATGTTGTTTTTATCGTCATAAGAAGGGCTTTCATTAGATACCATTATGTTCATCATATTTTATAATTTACTACCAAAAAAAAAATCATAAAATATGATGAAAAATGTAAAAAAAACAAAAAAAAAAAAAACACACTTTTTCTAACTTTGACCTAAAATATAATTTACACAAATAAAATCATAAAAAAAGACCCCGTCTAAATAGTTTCTAAATGTTGTCCCGAGTTCAAAAATATGCATGTTTCCATATTTTTGGGTATTTTTTTGCGAGTTATGGGGCAAAAACCAAAAATAGTGTTTTTTGGTTTTTTCCTATACTGATCTTTTAACCCCAACCCGAACCCAAAATGTAACCCTAACACTAAATGTAACCCCAACTCTAATCCTTATTATATCCCTTAATATTTTTTAATTTTAATTTAATTTTAACCCTATCCCTTATGCTAAAAATTATTTAATTTTAACCCTATAGGCCAATATAGCTATATAACCTGTTTTTAATTAATTAAATATGTATTTTAAATATTTTCCATTGCAATGCTACTTAACTACCACTAGGGGCAGTCAAGTAGCATATTCAGAGCGACGGAAGTGAAGTTACTTTTACTACGGAAGCTCAGACCAGCAGAGGGCTTAGCCATGCTGCTCCGTCAATATGGCTCCCCACGATCGTTCCGTGGGGCGATCGTGGGTGCTCCAAAACAGAAATTTCAGTGCTGGCTATTGCCTCGACATGGAGGCAATAGACCAGCACCGTTAAAGCAGTTTAAACCTCGTTGATTGCGAAAACCGCCAGGCACGTCCTTTGTCATTAAGGGAGTTTCTCCCAGGACGTGCCTGGCACGTCCTTTGTCGCGAAGGTGTTAAATGGTGTGTGTAGCCAATTGGAATGAGTAACTGTCCACATGACTCAGTGGAAAGATTTGCTTCATGCTAAAAATACATTTAATCTATGGGGTCTCATTGTCAAGCTGACAAACAGGTTCCTTGGATCAACTTAGGCGGTTCCCCTCTTCAATCAACCCAGTGTAGGAAGATTTGATAACAAAAGGACAGTCTCTAATTAGCCAATTTGTAGAATTCTCCTTTAAGACTAGTAGTACCGTATTTGCTCGAATATAAAAGACGACCCTGATTATAAGACGACCCCCCGAACTTTGGATATTCCTTTAGGAAAAAAACTAAAAGCCTGAATATAAAAGACTGCCCTGTAGGAAAAACGTTCAACTTGTATATATTCACATGTAAATTGCTTTTTAATATTTAATTTAAAAAAATATGATATTAAACAAATGTATTTCTTCTTTTTATTTCCTTTTATGTGCCAATGCTGCCTCTCCCTCCCCCCAAACTTTTCTCTCTTCTCCCCCCCCCCCTCCCCCTGGTGACAGCCGGTCCGTCATAATAGACAGAATTGTCGGGCAGCATGGAGAATGTCTGCACTCCCCCGGATGCTCAGATATCCCTGGTGGCTAGTGGGGGCAGCCTGAGGATGTCTGCACGATACGCACGGACATCCGCCGCTTCTGCCCGGCACTTCCGCCGGGACTTTTATGATGAAGCCGGAAGGACCCGGCTTCATCATAGAAGTCCCAGCGGTCGTGCCGGGTGGCAGCAGAGGATCTGTGCGCATCGCGCAGACATCCACCGGCTGTTAGTGAGGGGGATCCAGGTCCCCCGCAGAGCTGCATTTGAGGTCAAATTATAAGACGACCTCGAATATAAGACGAGGGGTCTTTTTCAGAGCATTTCCTCTGAAAAAAAACCTCGTCTTATATTCGAGCAAATATGGTACTTTAGCTTTCCATTTTCTGTATGAAGGTAGCTTTCCCAAAACAAGCAAGTTGCTTTTTGGCAACTTAAAAGTCTAGTACCCAAACTCACTTTGGTGCAAGATGAAGATCACTGCTAGTATGCAAATGCACAGGCTTTTATCCCTGTCATTTGATGCAGGCATTCTGTATAAATCAGATTTGTAATATTTGACTCAAGCCCTCCCCAGTGATTACTCTGCATGTTTACTGCAGGTCCGGCAGCAATGATTCTAGACACTGAGGACATAAAGTTTTGTTTTATATAGTCACTTCCTGTCCTCCTCAAATTTAGTCTATTGAGTGGCCTATGAGTAACCTTGCACTTGTACCCAGTAGGATCTCTTAACAGTGCAACACATGATGACATCACCAGAGAGACACATTTGAATGGCATTATTCTCATTGGTTCCTGCAGCCAAAAAAAAAGGAAATTACTTTTACTCATCTAGTGTGGGCAGTCCTTGTTTCTTGCAAACTGCTGTAATTTTACAATCTCATCTAGCTGTAAGTATTTTATATTTTAAGCAATGCAAAATGTAAGACATGCATTTTAAAGAACTTTGAAAGCGCATTAATATTTGGAAGATGCATTTTGGGCACTAGACAGGCCCTTTAATGAGTTGCAGATATTTTCTGTGCACTGATAAAACAAGACCCTTTCAGTTATACAAGGAAGTTTGTGGTTTAAAATGGTTACAACATTTTCCTAAGCGGTGTTTACTTCGTTGCTAAACATGGAAAAACCAATGTGCCAACAACAGTACAGAAAAATGTCTGTCCAGTGCAACCAATCTTCTAATATGTGTAAATGCTAATTAATGTCCACTAGGGCTACATGCACGTTATAATCATGGAACTACAACCACAATCTATTCCAAACCTTTGGGATAAACATGACCTGTGTCCTCCACATGGTTTAGTCAAGGGACAGCAAGATGCGGTCCATTGGCCAAATGTGTTAGATCTGACTGATCCTATAAAAATGTGCAGTTGTGTTTGAACAGAGCTGAATTAAGATCAGGGCTTGACAAATGTTTGTAGATCCTAGGAGTCAAACAGACCAATTCAGTAGCCACTCTGCAAAAATTTAGGAGCCAGGGTGGTGGTGCTTCTATGTAAAACAATGAAAACGTTTAGAAGCTAGCAACACTGATAGTACAAGCCATAGATACTAGCCCCACCGGATTTGTCAAGCTCTGATTTAAAAGGTTTTGAAACGGCTTTTGTATTACTGCTAAAAGTATTTATTAAAAACATTATATCCATGGCCATTCTTCATCATTACTGTAAATACAATTTAATACAACCCAGAGCACATATTCTTTTCTGGTCATGTGCGCAATTCAAAAGGAGAAAACAAGCATCATTGGTTTAGTCATCAATAAGGCAGCTTAATGTTGCAGCCATCTTCAATCAATTTTCCGACGGGTTACATGAAAGCAAGTTTTCGTTAATTACTACTTGGTCTACATGCTGTGTACTTAACTTAAAAACCAAACACCTTCTATGCTATAATAATCTGGTTCTGAGAGAAGCAGGTCACACCGTGATTAATCTAAATAAAACAAAACCAAGGTTACCATTTAGTGCATTTTTCTCACTTATCAATGCTATTTTGTCCTTTCCTTATATATTAAAAAGGTGCTGGTGAATGTTTGTGCAAAGAACACAACCCCCCTCCAAAAGAAAAATGGAATGCAAGAGATGATATATACTACTCAAAGAGAGAATTGCGACTGTGATTTCAAACTTTAGGCCAAAAGTAGCAGAACTGGAAACAAACAAACAAAACAAACAAACCAAACCAAACCAACATTCTCCAGGGCAACTGAATTGAACAATAAAACGAGACCAAAAAGGAGGTACATAAACAACGAAAGGACAAACAAAAAGACCGCACCTTACGCGTTTCGCGTATTACAGCGCTTAATCATAGGCCTATGATTAAGCGTTGTAATACGCGAAACGCGTAAGGTGCGGTTTTTTGTTTGAAGCATTCATCTCAATTCCCTGCAATTCTCACTTTTATTGACCAGTATTTATGGGGTTTTTCTCCTTATTCAGAAATTCCAGGGGGTTGACGAGTCATAATTTCCATGTAGATTTCAAGATAGTACCAATACATATAGCTCATGCGGTCTTATATAGGTTCTCACTGTACAACCATTTACAATAAAAAAAAAAATGTAAAAACGATACTACCAATACTAGACTGCATCTGAATAGTGATCTGATGTAACATTAGTATAAAATGTAAAAACATGTGCATCAAATAAACAAACCCTGCATTACATAGTTTACACACAGGCAATATAAAAGAATCAAACTGCTATTCAAAAAGCCCTGATCTAAACCTAAACCCTTATATGATACAGTAAGTATGGCTTTAGGAGGCAATTAATCTTTCCGAAACTTGGACTGACAACATAGGGAAAATTTATAAAGCAAAGTAATAAAAAGTAGTCTACATGGCAGGAATTACATTAGTATCCATGGTGATTGCTCTAGATAGCTCCAGAATGTAATTTTATAAATCCACAAAAAAAGGCGTACAAATGAGTGCAGAGGGAGACTAGTTATAAAATTGCAAAAAAAAAAAAAAAGTGGAGGAACCAACAAGAAACTCAAATTGGTTTCCATGCCGACTGCTCCACTTTTAGAACTTTGCACTGTTTATTTGCATCTGATCGCAATAATTAAAGTTATGAAGTATTTAAGAACAGGTTAGACGACACAGCTCTGGATTGTTCAAATGAATTGTATCGTCGGACGGATTAATCACCGTAGTGATAGTTAGAGGTTTGACTAAATGTGTGAGGGGCTTAGTGAATGAATAGCGGTACTAATATATCCTCTGCTAACAAATTGTATGTATTTAGCCATTTATGTTGCAAGTACAATTTAGGCTTCAAATAAACCATCTATTAATGACTATCAATTATTCAGATTCTCTTTTTTTTTTTTTTTAATTATTCAGATTCTATTGAAGAGGTTGCTCTGAATAGTGGGCTAGATCCACATGAAGTAAAGTACTTCAAAAAGAAATGGATAATAAAAACAAAATGATCTTTACTGATGCGACTCGGTAAAAAGAAAAGTCCTCAAACAAATGGAATAAAAAGGTAGATTGTGACATTTGACTGTTCCCAAGGTATAAGCTTACAAACCTATGGGAAATAAACATTACTGCTTATCAAAGGAACAACTTGAAATTGAATGCAAAATACAAAAAGCTCCCAATTTAATTATTACACATCATTAGATGAATGCTCCAACTATGTATTTAATAAGACAGTTTGGATTTGTTTTCTCCAATATGGATAGTCCACTTAAAAAGGGACAACAAAACCTTTTCTATCAATTGTGCTACTAGTATAGGAGGATTTGGTGTCCTAATTATGAGGATAAACTGGCATGTACTTTTGGTTTTACATGCCACTTTATCCTCTGACCGGAAGCTGCATCTCACTGCTAATGAGGAGCGTTAAAGTCCTTTTTATTGATCCCCTTTGAAAAAAGTGTGTCACTAGAGAACAGGACTTGGCAGACCCCAATCAGATAAGCTTAGTTTGGCAGTAAGTCCTGACCAACTCTGCCTCAACTTCAAGCTAATGGCTATTTCAAGACAAAGCAATCTGCAAAGTACTGCACACACACTGTTTTTTTATTGGCCAAGGAAGATACCAACCAACATCCATCTATAACCCATTGCAAGTACTATTATCTTACCTAGCCGTAGCTCCCCGAAGTTCCCACATCCAATCTTCTTCCCCACCCTGAAGTTGGGTCCCACCATGAGAACTCCGGAAGAGGTGGTAGAGCTGGATGGGCGGGAACTATGGCCGGTCCGCACTGGCATAGCCTTTGCCACCCGTGGCCTGTCATCCTTCTCCCTGTTACTATGGTCCATGTTCCTATACCATAAGAGCTAGTCCTGGGGGATCCCTGCACACGCGAGGGAGGTCCCAAACCACGTGGCCACAAAAATAATGGGTGGTAGTCAAATATCCAGCTGAGAGTCCTCAGGGGCCCGAATAAAGGGATCACATCACCGCACAGAATTAAAACTGGACCGTCTCAGAGCATCTCAGTAACTCCATGATAAGAAAATGCCATTGTATCTTCACAGTAAAAGCACTTTGTATCCTGGGTGAAAAACAGGGGAAAAAAATATGAATAGTGAGTTCAGTTACTACGTACAATAAGTAGACATTATTGCTCTACAACAGGTGCACTGAAAGCTCAGAGGGGAAATGTGTGACAGCAAGTTTGGAAAAGGGCACATGACTAATTAGAACAAAATTAAAACCAGGAGTAGGAGAGTATGTTTCACTGGAGCATAATTTAAACATCTTTTCTCCCCCAAAAGCAATATCCGATTGCAAAGAAATTACATTAGGAAATTCTGCTAATGCTCTTTAGAAATAAAGACTATAGGAAACCCGATTCATTAAAGTATAGATTAAAAAGGTAATCTGTCATTAAAAACTGCGCAACTTCAGTTTAAATTGAGCTGGGCAACAGCAGTCAACCAGCTGTTGGTATAAATGTTGTTTCATTGCACTATTTCCTGGCTACTTAAAAAAAACAAAAAAAAAACACATACAGAATAAAAACGCTGAAAGCTATATACACATTCACAGGGAGATACTTTTTACATGTGCCATTTTATTCTCCAGCCAGCAGGTCACTGAGAAGTATGCAGGTTGCTCTGGTTGCCACTCACTGCTAGTGATCTGAGAGACTGTTTTAACAAGTAATCAACATAGCAGATCCCAACTAGACAGCCCTATTCATTATAGGTGAAAAAAAAAAGGACCAGTTAATCATTTGAAAATCTTGGCATTGCTCCTTCCTTAACGCATCATATGTTCATGAAATAACGAGGCACACAAATATAGATCTTTCACAAGAGCTATTTCCTGTTAGTCAGGTGACTGATATGCTCCATGAATATGCTCAGTGTTGCCATAGAGAATAGTAGTTTTATTGCACACATGTACATTAGTACGTTTGATTGGCTCCCAAGAGATGCTTAGCACATCAATTTTTCCAGGTAACAAGGAAATTGTGAAAAGCATTTTTTTTAAAAATTAAAAACAAAAAAGCAGATTACCTTTTGAAGATTAAGTATTGCAAAATAAAAATACATATGTATAATATATTAAATTGGCATAGCCAGTTATGATTTTACATTGACACAATATCAATCTAGATTCCAGATCATGTTATCCCCATATCAGTACGGAGAAAATCTGCATGAAACATATGCCCCAACTATCCCAAGTTCTGGTGTGCAGAATCACTGCAAAAACATGCCCCTCTCCCAATCCAAGCCGGGGCAGAATGTTGGAAGGTACGATTACACCACGATAAGATATGATTTGACTGTTCAGGCAAGCTTTTCATAACTTTGTCTAGCCATAAAGCCATCATATTTCACTGTACTGTACAATAAAACTACAATAGCACGGTCAATGAATATTTAGGAGCTATTGTGCACGTGTAGTAGGCATTCTCCGGTGTCCGTGATCAGGTCTGCAGTATTGAATCATGAATCATGCAATCCCACCGACAAGCAGTCCAACCTCTGTCCTGCTTTTCAGGGAAGGGGGGCTGCCCTGAGCAAATCCGTTCAGCTGCCCCCTGATAGAGCTATATAAGCAAAGAGGGTTCAATGTACTTTATTAGTATTTCATTCAAGCATTTCTATTTAAAATAGCTACAATTTATGCAATCAATTAAACATAACTTGATGCTTTGCCAACAGTTACAGTTTTCCCCCCCAAAAAAAATTCTTCTAGCATTCCTGTTAAATGACAGTTGCCCGACTTAGTATTTTACCATTTTGACTAGGCCAGGTTTATTAAGGGGAAGAAAAAAACCACAAAAAAAAACAAAAAAAACCACCCCACACTGAGTAAGCTTAATTTGTTAAAACATTGTTAGAGATGTCAGGAAATGGTAAACCTGCCAACAAAATAGGGTGAGGTATCTCAAGTCTGCAGTTGGAGACTTCAAGATGGCTATGACTACTTAAGGAGGTCTACAATGCATCCACTGGTGCTACATAAATCATGACTATTACTTGAAAAGCAAGCTTCATGTTGTATAGTATAATTTGATAGCACTAGGGAATAATTGGCAATACTTGTAGACGTTTGTAAACCTATGAGTGCTACATAGGCAACTTATGGCATTCACAGGTTTAATTATAATTATGGATACATTTATATAAATATAATTCTAAAATCAGACATTATCCACAAAAACCTAGCAGAAAAGTAGATATTTCCACGCTCACCAATTTCAGAGTGGAATGGCACAGGAATAAGCAGGCTTTGGAAAAAGGTTTTTAGATAATTTAATCCATAGGAGCAAACATTTACAAATTATTTGTCAATCCCTGGAGTCAAAACAAACAGTGATCAGGAGCCAGCTTAGTTATTTGTGCGAGTTATTTGTGTGAGCCAAGGAAATGGAAATTCCATAGAGTTCTATGTCAAATAATCAAAAGGTTAGGAGCCCGAGATTATAGTAAATCCTGTACACAGGCATCTGCCTTAGAAGGTGACTGTTGAAGAGTGTTTGATGCCACACGCATTGAAGCAAAAATATCACCAGTGAGCTACAGCTCAACTACAAATGTGGCTTATTTTAGGCTATAAATGGTAGGGCAGTCTAATATAGCGAGTACCATAAAGTGTCACCAAGTCTTCAACTAGAAGCAAGACGGCAAAACATTTCATACAGTACATGACATCACAAGTCAGTTATGAACTATTAGGGTGTGTTACATGAGGTTATAGTTCATTTTTATTCACTATATACTACAGATAAATACACCCTACAAAAAGGAAATTTAAAAAAAAACTCAAACAAAAAGCACTGGTCTTCAGGTGGATACATAGTTAACACATTTCTACACCTCAAGGACAGCTATGCAGACAAATACTGTATTACACTGGAGTCATCTTTTTCTATGATGAAAGGGAGTGACATAAACATGGGTATCATTTTGCCAAACAGAATTTAGAAACTATGAAGGTTAAAAAAAAATTAAAAAAAAATTCTCTCTTTCATTGTGTTTGACAGTATTAGGATTACTGAATACGGTAAATATATTTAGTACGATGAGTGCTATAGACAAACAGAAAAGACACACAATGTTAGATAAAATGGAAAGATGTGTGTCTATACAGAGCATAAACTTAGAAAAACTACTGCAGGGATATATAGTAGAATTCTTTTTTTTCGCAGAAGAGTAACTGCTAAATGCTAATTTTTCACCCTGTTTGCGTCCAAAGTGTCTTTACAAGCTGGACTATAGCGATATTTATAATTTTGTGTACCCTTTTCGAAGGACTGGAACATGAATAATGAAGATCAATGAGCGATGTTTGGACACACAAACACACACACACTTGAATTACTCAAACTTATAGCCAAAAGATAAGCACCTGGAAATAATGAAAATATCAATGCCTTAATCTACTTAGATAAATGATGTATACATGCGTTTGAAGAAGGAACTGAATTCAGTCTTGAAAGCTTGCATTCAAATGCTTAGTAAGCCAATAAAAAGGTATGACTAACTGCTTGTTTCCTTATCATAGTTTTATATTCATCGTGCCAGCCAATTCCCATATTTTGAGAATGCCAGAAGCATTTTATAGATACAATGCATGACACAGCTGGGAAATTAACTGAATAAATTAAAGTGTCTGTTGTTGCAGGAATCTGTAATTTAGCTTATAGTCATTTGTACCTGCAGGAGAAAATTATTTTATATTCTACTTTGTAAACAAATGTGTTTTTAAATGCTGGTACAAGTATTGCCTGCAGCACTAAAATAGGTTGTAACTTAAAATATATATATTTTTTAAAATAAAATACAGAATGTGAAAAAAAAAATTTTTGTTTATCACCTTTGCATATCCTGTAACCTAGTATGTATAAATTAACAATAAATGCCATAACAATACTCTTAAAGTAAAGCTTAATATCCATATAAAATCATATTTATGTAGGTATAAGCATTTAACCCATTCATGACAGTAGCCGTTTTTACACTTCTGTGGTTTTTGTGTTTAGACGGGAAAATTAAAAATGACAGCTAATGTACCCACACATTAGATACAGGTTTTTAATCGCCATGAGAATGGTTTTCTTGATACCTTAGTAAATAAGATTAAAAATACCATGATGAAAAATGAAAGAGAAAACCACTTTCTAACTTTGATCTGAAAAATCTTTTTACATACAATTCCTAGAATAAAAAAAAAGAGAAGAAAAGACTAATTATATATTTGTCGTGAGTTTCAAAATAGGCAATGTTTACATGTGTTTTTTTGCAAGTTATAGGGCAATAACCTAAAATAGAATTTTCTTCTCCCACCCAAAAAACATTTCCCCTACAGTGACCTTTTGACACCAACCCTGATGATCAATTTTACTCTAACCTAACTCTTGACATGCGTCATGTGTCGGGAAGGAGTTAATCTACATGGTTTTAGTTGGCATTACGAGCAGATATGTAGACTAAAAGGTATACTTGTACAAAGTGTTCCTCCTCCATCATAGCTGCAAATCTACCAATATAAATAAATTGTCTCGCCCCCAAAAGAGCATATCCGCTTACAATTAAATAATTTACAGAATTGGGAGTTTTTTTCTGCACCATCATACCAGGGGCGTCCAATGTGCTGCCTGCTTGATTTAACCGCCCATATTCTCATTATTCCTATAACGCTATCCTTTTTGTTGAATACATATACATTTTTCTATGAATACAAGCCATTCTCCATCTTTACTGTAAACAAGCACATATTTCTAATTAAGCGGCCCATGTCAGAAAAAACTTGGATGCCGCTAAATTACACCATTTGTAACATAAATGTAACTAGGTCAAGAGTGGTAAACAGCAGAAAAGGCGTGTCAAAGGAAGTCTTTTCACTTTGATAAACCTATTCCATCTCCTGGACAGCCCTGCTGCAACCACTTTTTCCCTCCCTTCTGTGTAGCTATAAATAACCTATGCCTCTCACCCTGCAGGCTGCTCTGATTGATTCCGCAGATCAAAAGGACTTAGAGCTGGGAAACCACCACCCAGGTTAATATCTGTTTCCTTGATGACAGTCCTGGCCCTGCAACACAATCTCTGCTGAGTAATGGATACGTTGCAGAGAACCAACTTCTTTCTCTCTCAAACAACCAAGGTTTCCATGGATCCCAGCCCAGTATGCTAAGGGAAATGGGGTAGTTAGGGAATCATACTTCAATAAAACAGACTTGCAGTAATAAAATACACAGACAGCCATACGCACACATGCTACAAATGGGACATTATTATAAAAATAAAAGCAACCCTCAATAGTCCGCATCATGAAGGAGCATCTTATACTGCATTGTATCAACTGAGCAGATTTATGGATGCCAACAGGAATGTTGGGACTATGAGCATTACTGCTCTGGATCACATTGTGAGGACAACATAGAAAATCAATCCTCCTCCAGTTATGTAAGGTACTACGAAAAACATTAAAACCCCACTAGTTGAACACTTGCCAGTCATTTTTCTATAAAACACTTTGCAGTCAGAAAACACTTTGAACAATGGTGGAGTTAAAGACCTAACCACTGCTTTACTGGTGTATATTATAAATTGGCAGTAGACCGGTTTCAATACCACAAAGCACTCTGACGTTCTCCATAATCACATTCAAGGTAGTGTTCTAGATGAACAAGTCATAAGACTGCATATCATGGGTTTCCTCCTTTATCACACAATCAGCACTTTTATTTTACAAAACATGAAGGTACTCCAATACAAGTCAGAGCCATCCATGCGCAGGAAGTGTCTCTAATGGTCTCACAATAAGAGAGGTCGGGGTGGGGGGGGGGGGGGGGGAGGATCAGATATGTAGTATTACTAAAAATCGAAGAAAAATAATGGATTCCACCATCACATTCCTCCATAAATTGGTATTTCCAGCTCAAGAAGGTTTATTGATTTACACGTAACCACGTGACATGTAACCTTTCTATCTATTAGCCAAGCATTCTGCCATAGGTTATGAAGAGATGGTTAGCAGCAGGTGTTTTACATACATACAGATATGTACTCCATTTCTGTGGACGAGGGATCAATTATTTTCAGGTGTAAAACCATACAATCCATGTATAAGAGAAGCAGATATATTGAAGTCATGCATGAAGTATTAAAGCAGACAAAAGTTGCAACCTCTTAAAAATCTGAAAAACCAACCGCATCTTCTATTCAGACCACAGTATAGGGTAACCGGATATCCCCGTTTGATGTGGTACCTATACTTCTTTACAGGGTAATGAGAAGCAGCCAGGCTGCAAACAGACCTTTGCTTACAGCAGGGCTCGACAAACCCCAGGTCGCCATGGCGGCCAGGAAATTAGACCTGGCGCCTGGGTGCTGTCAGTCTCATGGTCCCCTTGCCGCTGTCATCCGATTTTTCCGCAGCGCGAGGGGGTAAAGCCGATGGCACAGACTGCAAGCTCCGCCCCCTCGCACAAAGCGTGTCTGAGTGCCGGGTGTCGTCACATGACACCCTGGCACTCAGCACGCCGACCAAGTTCAGCTGCAGCACGAATGTCCCCCTCCCCTGCAGTGAGGTAAAGCAGCAGGGAGGGGGACACATCAAGAAGAAACCAAGAAAAGACTGAGGTGGGTGTGTGTTTGTATGTATTGTAAAGTAGGTGTGTGTGTGTGTGTGTGTGAGGTGTTTGTATATATGTGTATATGGAAAGTAGGTGTGTGTGTGAGGTGTTTGTATACATGGGTATATGGAAAGGAGGTGTGAGGTGTGTGTGTGTGTGTGTGTGTGTGTGTGTGAGAGAGGTGTTTGGATACATGGGTATATGTATAGTAGGTGTGTGTGATGTGTTTGGATATTTGTGTATGTGTCAAGTAGGTGTGTGTGAGGCGTTTGGATATATGTGTATATGTAAAGTACGTGTGTTTGTATATATGTGAAGTAGGCGTGTGTGTTTATGAATTGCGTTTATGTTTGCGTGATTGTCTGGCTCCTAGAATAAAATAACATTTGTCAAGCACTGGCTTACAGCATGTGGATATGACATGTTCTTGATTTGGGGATACTGGGACCATCTGGTCAACTCTATACCTGTATAGTAAGTTGAGAGGGGAAAACTGATGTGGGTGGAAAATAAACAATGGTTTTGATTTTTTTTTTCCCTGGACCACCACCTTAGACGGCCTTTAACCAAAACATGATTGTTACAGGTACACAGACATTTGAGGGTTTCATGGAACTATTTGTGAAGACACCGTAAATAGATTAATGAAACAAAGCCTAGAATCCCAAAAGATTAATGTCCACTGAGGACAGTTAGACAGCCCGGTGATCCAAATGACTAATGTTACACGAATTCTGCAACCTAGCAGTGCATGAATGTTACCCTTTTTCTGCACACCAAGATTATAACATAATGAAACTGAATGGGAAGTGTTTATATCAATATTTTTATCACCGTTGTGCAGCTCAGTGGGAGCAAAAACAAAGAGATAAGGTCCAGAGCTGTTGTACAGTCCCACAGCTTTTTTCTTTTCCTTCCACGTAATTAAAGCTAGCCTCTCTGCTGGGTATTGTGAAACACATTGGACATGTCATTACTTACCAGTGTCCAGTTATCATCAGTTTGTTTCTAGAAGTAACCCTCTGTGAAATGGTCAAAAGGGACAAAGGGTTATTGAAGCAGCCAAATAAGATAATTTTGGCCTACATTTTAGATTAAGTGTAGGGAAGATTACATTACTGTAATTTGTACATGTCCCAGTTACTTCGTTGGGCAAAGAACAAGCAATGCGTCATTAAAGGCAAATGGAACCGACGCAACAAACTGAGCAGCAATCTTAAGCGGGGTTGCTCGAGAGCGGAAGGGGTACCCAGGACTTTCCCCAAAATTCATGTGCCCTGTAGATCTGCAGGGGACATGGATCCTCCTCGCAAGCCGTCTGTGTGCTGCACAGAGACATCCTCAGATGCTGCCCGCCAATTCTGGGTTTATGACTGAATGACGGGGTCACGAATGCATCTTTGGGTGCTTTGGCAGTCTGGAAATGCAGACTGGCAAGTCGGTGGGTGTCCTGGCAGTCCAGGGATGCAGTATGCCAGTCCTAGGAAGCACATTAGCATGTCTGTGGTTGCCTTGGCAGTCAGGGGGGCAGAATGGCAAGTAAATAAAAGAATATTGAATTTTTTCATTAGATTGATGCAAATACAGTACTGCAGCTACACTCTCAGGTTGCGATTCATAAAAGGATACCATGTATCATGTCAAAGCAAACCTACTAGGTAGTCCTTGGTTTCTACTTGATCTAATCCAATGAAACATAACAGGCAATAGAAATGTGAGCCTCTACTGTCCATTTTATTAGAATGCTAATTAACAATGTGTGTTTACTCTCTGCTGTATCTCACAGGGGCTGCAGTTTGAGGAGGTCTCACATGGCTAGTGCAGTGATACCATTGTTTTTGCATGGGACCCATTTAATGTCCCCCCTGCTGATCCCATGCAAAAACTGAAAAGTCTCTCTGCGCTAGCAGAGCGAGCCAGTCACCGTCCAAAAGTACATGCCAGGTTACGCTAAGAACTATTTTTTCAATTGTGCTTCTTTAGACGCTGTAGTGAATAAAAAGTTTGGTTGTCCATTAAACAAATCAGTATATGATGAGTACATTGTTTTATTAGCACATTGAGAACCTTGCCATCTCCCTTCAAAACAGCAAATGCAGATATCGCTGCCATGAAAGGAACAATTAATAAACTATCCACTAATGGCCAGGGTTGGAAAATATGATTTTTAAATAAATATCAATATATCGGCTACCTATAAGTGTGTGTGTTTGATATATATCTCAATTTTCTAAAACAAGAAAGACACTATGACTTGCAATCGTGCAGACTATTATAGTTTGCCATTAAAATAATTATAATGGGGGGGGGCGCTTTGTTCAGCATTTAAAATAAGCTCTTATTCAGTGAACGTAAAGGGGACTTTAGTAATTAGTTTGTACCTTTGTTGTACATTTTAAGTTTTTAACCTTTACTAAACCTTTCAATAAAATAATCCAATTTACTGATCTAAATCCTATTTTCCTAAAATTTAACAACATTTATTAAAGTTTAATACACATTGTGGGAAAAGAAACACTTTTTTGATCGCCTATTTGGATTATAACGACCTGCAACTTAAATGTCATTGGCACTCCATCGCCTGGTTTTCCAATCGAGCGAGTCAGTAGACCAAGATCAGAATCCCGATTGTCAGACGGGTGTTCTTCATCTTCACTATCACCTTTATCACTCATTTTGGCATTGCAGCTCATCCCCCTCAGATTCACCCGAAATCCACTTTGGGACTGTCATTTTCTTGCATGAGTTGTGGTTCATGTATTTGAGCATAAATGTCAGCTTGCTATCTTTGATATTTCCCAGTCGATTTCATAGTTTTGATTGAATGAGGCCAAAACGTGTAAATATTCTCTCCAGGTTGCTGCAATAGCCGTTAACCATTGTTCACACATTTGTAGCCAGTTTGCCTTTATTGTTATCCAATCACCCTCACCCCACTGCTGAGAGTCTTGAAAGTTGACTGATTTCCACCAAGTCAGTGGAGGGGTTGTACGGCATTGCTTTCCAAATAGATAAGCCTTTCCCAACGTTTAGTTTCAGTATCAATAAGTAGAGGATGACCCTTTTCAACATGAGCTTTGCTAGTATTATTTTGACCTAATTTTGGAATTTCAGTAGAAATAATATAAGATACATTATTGTAAGATTTTAACAAAAATATTTATTAATAACTAAATACTAACCTTTTAACACGTCAAATTAAAAAAAGGTAAATGAATATGTAAAAGACAAAAGTACAGCAAAAATTCATTTAAATTAAAATATGGTGATTCGGTTGATATGGATCATCCAACCCTGCTTATAGCAGCTCCAATATATTATTAAAATAAAGCCTGAAAAATAAAAATAGAACACAAACATACAATAACTCTTTGGCACTGATAATGACATGTACAGCCAGAGAGAATAAAAACAACCCCTGGATATTCCTTCATACTCACAAACTGGGTTTTTATACAGTCTGTACAATGTGACCAAATCTACAAGTTTGAATCTCACACCTGACAGCCCACTAATTGCATGTGTGAATGATATGCTGGTTTCTATTATCAGTGCACCCCTTTCCATACGCCTACTGGACAGAGAATTATTATGATGGCATATGACAGGAGTACAAGGTAAGTATGCTTTACTAGATCTGTATGTTTAGCAATACAAAAAGGTTCCTCTTGCCCTATAACTACTTCACTGAATAAATAAGTTATAAAAATAAAATAAAAAAAGTATATATTTGGTGCAGCTCAATATTCAAGTCAGAACCAGACAAAAAAAGAAAACAAACATTCAGAAGTGAGAACTGTGTCAATAGGTATACAACAGAACAAAAAAATAACTGCTTGAATGAACCCAAGAGCCTAATACAGAACAGATCAGATCAGACCAGCTTTTCACATTTGTAGACCTCAGAAGACATGTGCTATTCAAATGTGTTTTCTACTTTTGATGCACTCTAGCACATGATCAGTTTAACAGTTCAGCAGCGCATAAGTAAAGGTATAAACAAAAATGAGAATTTTTTAAAAACAATATTGCATTATAAAACCATTTAGTAGCCCAATGTTCATGTTGCAATGGAATTTTGTACACATTATACACATACACCTTTTGACATCTCAAGCCTTTCATTGTTAAATTATTCAGCTTTAAAATATCCAGAAATGTCTAATTATTCATAACAGCTTATGAATTATAGAGAGCATGAAATAGAATGTTTGCTCTAGCTAGAATCTCAAATTGCTAAAAAGAAAATTCACAAGAAATCACACTTTTGTTTGCATCCTGAAGTACTTGAAAATCCTGTTTGTCTGTGTTTATTATAGTCCTCCCCCTCCCCTATTAATGAAAACGGTCAGCTAGCTTTGTTTCAAGAGTTCAAATTCACAATGTTACTATAAAATGGACTAAAAAAGGTTAAATTAAGTCAAACCGCAAAATAAAAATAAAAAAAATCTCCAAACCTACATTCTGCTAGAAATAGCTGGAAATCTATCACAGCTAACCAAAAGGTTTCTAAAGTGGTTGTGAAGAGAACACATATTTTGCAGAAGTGTACAATCTGCAAATGAACATTAAACTGTGATTTTAAGTGATTGGTGACATTGCCTTAATGTGCAGATTGATACTTGCTAGCAAGTGTGGAGCTTCCGTTGCTTGGAGGACTAATATATGTTACTCGCATTTTGCTACATATAATTCAGTACATTAGGAATTAGCCACAGGAAAGAATTCAGGTTCCCAAAGAATACAGAATAAAAATTAAAAAAAACTTGTAAAAAAATCTATTTTAATACTGCAGCATAGTTTGTTATCCATCTCAAAATTGAAACAGGGAAACAAAATCCCCACTTTTTTTAATAGAAAGCAAAGGTGTTCAGTTGTAAATTGTCTAATGGCCCACTGCAACTTAAATTTTTTTTAAAAAAATACAAATAAAAAAAATAAAAAAACTCCTCACAAAAATGAAAAAGAAAAAAAGTAACTGCGGAGCATGCTTCATTAAGAGTACTGCAATAAACACAGATCTTGCATATTTGAGTGTGTAGGCAACCCAATAGACTCTTTCAGAAGTGCACATTCCAATATGGAATCCCTCTAAAGGGGTATTCACTAAAGGGTGAGTAGCAGTGGAGATGAATGTTGCACCACACTTAATATACATTGTGCAGAGACAAAACTGATGAGTTTGCCATGTGGGAGAAACGCACTTCATCCTTGCACACACTTTAGTCCTTGCACAATGTATAAATTGGTCAGAGGAGTTATGTATCACAACTCATCTGCAAAATCAGCTTTTAGTAAATAGCTCCCTCAGATTGTGAAATTGGGTTCCCTAACCTCTGCTTTTGAGCCCTTTTAGAAGGAAAGATTTGAAAAGGGGATTACCGCAACAAAAATTACATGCAAAAAAAAAATTTGATTGATTATATATATATATATATTTATTTATGGCATCTCCATTTAGTTCAAAGTAAAATGTCAATATTTTTTTTTGGGGGGGGGGGGGGGGGAAGACTTTAAAAAGAGGCAAAAATTAGTTAATATTGTGTCAGCAAAATTGGTATTTTGCCTTCCCACACATGGATGTACCCATTTGTCTGCCCCCAAAAGATGACGAACTAAACGACAGTCCAGAGGTTCCACAGGGGGAGTGGTAGACCGATGCATGGATGTCCATGCCACCATCATCTTGGACGAACCCCTGACCACGCTGGAGTCAGCAGACCAATTGAGTTTTGTATAGACACTTTATATTTATGCAGCTTTTGCCAGCAAATGTGTAGATTAAGTGCATGCCCCAACCTCAATCTGAAATTGACATCCATAAAAGAACATGTTCATGTTAAAGTGTTTACATTTCTCACACGTGGAACACACATTGAAGCATTACACAAATTAATTGTCTGTTAATTAGAATAGATTTTAAATCTTTGTAACCTGTATGGGAAATAAGCAGACGACTACAGGAGGCCAAAATGCCCAAAGTAGCTAGAGCATCATTAGTTTAAACAGGTACGTTGAAATATATGTAAAATGGGGGAAGAGAAAGGCTTTTAGTTTTTATCCTAAAGTTTGGGGGGTCGTCTTATAATCAGGGTCGTCTTATATTCGAGCAAATACAGTAAGCTGGATATCTACTTTTCACTCCACAACTTTCAATAGAGGTTCAATGATTAAAATTACCAAGATAAAATGATAATAATGGTAAAATAAAAGCAGAGATAGCAACAACTCAATACAGAGCGTTCACATGTGAGAGTCTTCATTAAGCCACTGCTATTTCACAGGTTTGGTGATAATTCTTATTACCACTTTGCATTTTCCCTTCTCCAACACTTGAATGAAAATGTAACAACTCGTTGAAGCAAATTAGTGACAAAATATAACTACTGTATTTTTGGAAACTGTATTATCAGATTATAATCTTCAATACTAAAAGCACATTATACTACTGCATCCCGTACTTTTAGTTAAAAAAAAAATAGGGGGGGGGGGGGGGGGGGGAGATCGACTTATGAGGAAATAAAAATAATGTTGCTATGTTATGCTAACGGATATCTGATCTATATGGAGTTCTACAACAGAATATCTGCCATGGCCATCTCAAATATCATCCTGTGCTGCCCATCCAAAACCTACAGCTGTCTGACATTCACTATACTGGACCCATTAGTACAGTGTTCTCAGATTGCTTGATGCTAGATAACTTAATAGCAGTATTAATCAAGTACAATTTATGAAGCAAGAGTCAAAAAACGTCAGACAGGTCAGCCCCACTGGCGCATCTTCAAGTGAACACGCGCTCATTCACAAGTGATTATTAAAGTTGCTTCTGGTGCCTGCCAGACTAACATTAGCTATGCTGGAAAATAAACATTGTAATGTACATTCATATAAAGCACATAAAAAGGTGGCGACCTCTCAGTGAAGTCAATAAAAGCATAAATATGCTGGAAGACAAGGCTTTAAATAGCTATAGCAACAAAAATGCCTCTGCTCATTACTGACAACAGGTCACACATTTTGGGTCAGGATTAAGCTAAAGAGTAGGATTATAAGAAGACTACACAAGTACAGCCAATCAACAATATGCATCTAGATGACATTCCAGCATCATAGTCCCCATCTTTAAAGTAAATATCTTTCACTTTTGTGTCTGACATGTAAAATATTCAGTGACCATTGTATAAGAATAGAATTGCATGCACTTTACATGCCATTTGATCAGAACGCAGTCTCTATACATTATCTATCACATGTCTATGCATGCTCTGTGGCTGAAGGTTGGATTACAAATTGCAGTTTAGTCTGTCTCTTGACAATAGAAGCCTGGCCTTGTAAGAAATAAATAAAATTCAGCTTTCACTACAGAAACACAACTGACTGTATATACTGCTCTCTGGTTTGGAATAATATCTACATTTGCACTGTGGTATACGTCTTATCTTCATGTTTACATAAACAATGCAATAAAGAGGACTGTGTAACCAACACCCCCCCCCCCCCCCCCCCCTCTTTTGGCTAGTGGATAAGAGATCCTCATTTTACAAACAGAGAGAGTCAGACATGAGTAGCAGACAGCCACATGGATTGTCAGAATGCGCACCAACACTCAGATCAACTGAGAGGCAGGGCCATATGTAAATTAACGTGTATCTGAAAAGGTCTGCAGGAAAGAAGAGGGAGCAATTATTTTTTTTAACTTTTATCTAATACCCTCTGCATGGTCGTCTATGACAAATACAACAGGAGCTGTGCCGCTTCATTCATATCTTCACAGTGACATTACACGGAAGATCGAAGAACACAACACAGATAAGAAAAATAGCAGTTAATTCTATATAGAAGAGCGCGGTGTTGTGCAAATAAATAAAACATAATTTATCAACACTCTAGTGTGATATCTGAATGTTTTTCCATTCATAGACATCCAGTTCCAAGCAATCAAAGGTCACAATTCCCAATGCCAGACTGAAGTCACAGGTCTATGGATGGTCTGTGGGGCTAAAAGACTGGTTTGCTAAGGAAGGTTAGATTACTGGATTTAGAAGAAAAAAATCCAGCTCTTTATCAGGAGCATAACCTACATACTGTTTCTGTGGTATCAAATGTCTGCACTTGCACTGTGGTAGACTCCGTCACACCCGGTACTCCTTGTTTAGTCAATTGTTGTAAGTCCCTACCGCAACAGTAACCGTTTCCTGTCTGAAAGTCGTTATGTATACACAGTTGGCAAAACCTCTCACGCCTCTGTCACCCAGACACTGGTTAAAACAGGATATGTCAACAACAAATAGCCAGTGTTTCTGGCAAAATGAAGTCACAATGGGGGCCTAAAGATACTTTCTCCTATGCAAAACATTAATTAGATTTGAATTCATTACCACACTACATAAGCAGGTGTTGTGCCAGTATGAGAGCTGCCTGGTGAAACAGTAGCACACAGAGCAGAAAATTAATTTAAATAAAATACTTTATTACAATAGTGTTCACATGCTTAATCTACTAATATGTGGCCCCAATTTGCAGCTGTATTACAATCTTCACATTTTAGGTGGGGAAGTCTCCTTTTCCACTTACAGTTTTACTTTTGCTACTACAGAGAGTAAGATTTCCAACACAGACTAAAAAGAAAAAAGGAGATATCCCTCTGCACATACAGATAAACGCTGGACTTGCTCGTCTCAGGAAAAAAAACACGGGTGGATACATGGAAGAGGGGGGGGGGGGGGGGGGGAGGATATAGCGTGAATCAGAAAAAACACAATGCCTTTATTAATAAAACCTAAATATTGTGTACTGAGTATTACTCAAAGTGCTAAGCACGCATAAATAGTATCCCCAGTGGCAACAAAACGAACCTGGATAGCAGACAGACACAGGTATGCAAATGGACTTGATGCAATCCCTGGAGCAATATCCTCAAAGTGCAAATGCCAAATCAGAGACCACGACACCATAAACAAATGACAATATGAAAACTGGTATAAATATTGCACTTCACCCTCTTTACTCAACACAGCCACTTTTTAGACCAGAGCCTGACAAAATTTGATTTAAATCTAGGAGCCTGTACCAAACATTGTGCAGGGAATCTAGGAGCCTGTACCAAACATTGTGCTGGGAATCTAGGAGCCTGTACCAAACATTGTGCTGGGAATCTAGGAGCCTGTACCAAACATTGTGCTGGGAATCTAGGAGCCTGTACCAAACATTTTGCTGGGGTCCCCATACATTAACACAGGGCTCGACAAACCCCGGGCGCCAGGTCGCCATGGCGACCAGGAAATCAGACCTGGCACCCGGGTACCGTGAGCCCTGCATGGTGCCTTGGCAATAGGATAGTTTTTTTTCTTCTCTTTAATCTAGCGGTGGGAGCAGAGTGAGTGCACCGGCTGCACAGACTTCCTGCTCTGCCCCCTTGCGCACCGATATAGTGCTGCTCACCGGGGAGCTCAGCAGGAAAGCAAAGCTGCTCTCTGCCACTGGGCTGGAACCCCTCCTTCCTGCACTCCCCCCCCCCCCCCCCCCCACCCTGCATTGATGTGTTATAGCAGGGAGGGGTGACATTGATAGGTGAACCTTTTCACTTTAAAAAAAATAAAAAACTGCGGCTGTGTGTGCGCGCGAGTGAGACGGGATGTGTAAGTGTGTGTGTGCGTGTGTGTGTGTGTGCGCGAGACGGGATGTGTAAGTGTGTGTGTGTGCGCGCGCGAGAATGTGTAAGTGTGTGTGCGCGCGAGAATGTGTAAGTGTGTGTGCGCGCGAGAATGTGTAAGTGTGTGTGCGCGCGAGAATGTGTAAGTGTGTGTGCGCGCGAGAATGTGTAAGTGTGTGTGTGTGCGCGCGAGAATGTGTAAGTGTGTGTGTGTGCGCGCGAGAATGTGTAAGTGTGTGTGTGTGCGCGCGAGAATGTGTAAGTGTGTGTGTGCGCGCGAGAATGTGTAAGTGTGTGTGTGTGTGCGCGAGAATGTGTAAGTGTGTGTGTGCGCGAGAATGTGTAAGTGTGTGTGCGCGAGAATGTGTAAGTGTGTGTGCGCGAGAATGTGTGTGTGTGTGTGTGTGTGAATGTGTGTGTGTGTGTGAATGTGTAAGTGTGTGTGTGTGCGCGCGCGAGAATGTGTAAGTGTGTGTGTGTGTGTGTGTGTGAGAATGTGTAAGTGTGTGTGTGTGAATGTGTAAGTGTGTGTGTGTGTGAATGTGTAAGTGTGTGTGTGTGAATGTGTAAGTGTGTGTGTGCGCGCGAGAATGTGTAAGTGTGTGTGTGTGAATGTGTAAGTGTGTGTGTGTGTGTGCGCGCGAGAATGTGTAAGTGTGTGTGTGCGCGCGCGCGCGAGAATGTGTAAGTGTGTGTGTGTGTATATATACATATATATATATACATACATACATATATACATATACACATACATATACACATGATGGGTGTGTGTGTGTGTGTGTGTGTGTGTGTGTGTGTGTGTGTGTGTGTGTGTCCTAAAACTAAATTAAATTTGTCAAGCCCTAGTCTATATACATTGTGATAAGCAAAACTGCAAGGTTAAAAAAATAAAAATAAAAGTGGTGTATCCCACTATTGACATCACCTGTCAGTTTGATATACAAAATTAACCAATTTCAATATAAAACGTATAATTTGCATATGAAGCCACATGGAGATGTTTAACGTGACAATACCTTTAAAGGGAAGATAGGCCGTTCTAAGTGAGGAAATTGGAAGAGGGTAAAGATGGCTAGAGCCTTCATCATAATTCAATTAGTAAAGTAACAACCTACACGTTAGTTCAGTCTGTGCCTTTGTTCTCTTGAACACACGCTAGCATTGCTTAGTATAAGGCACAGCTGTGCAATATAAGCAGTTCCAGATGGATTCCCCACATGGTACAGCAAACACAGGAAGGGGAAGTACTCTCTAATCTCCAGGGCTTCTGCAGTTAAATGCAAGCTACTGCTAGGCATGAAAGGTGGGAATTGGGTTAAACCCGACAGGCTCACCAATTTTGGCAAGTACAGCTATTGTATCACACCAGAGCTTGGCATCGGAGCCAGGCTTATAAGCAGATGTTATGAATGCTAGCCCCTACTGTCTTGGCTCAACAGATTCTGGCATAAACACCAAAGTGACAGACAATCAACTCCAAAGAAATGCAGACAATTTTACGTGCTTTAGTTAGAAGCAAAAAAAAGGGATACAAAATTCAATGTTGCATTAAAATGTAAACAAGCAGTGTTTGTAGGTATATGGAAATAGAATGTCCATTAGTGTGCAAGCTTGCCAACAGGGCACTCAAAATGGACTGCCCTTGTCAAATCAAGTTTTGTAATAGCCTTTAACGATCTGTATACTATTTAAAATAAAATGATAAATACATGAATGGTTACAAAATGGAAAGCATGAAGGTCTTTCATTTTTAAAGTGAACTTGGAAACCTGCTGTAATCAAAGTGGTCAAGATACCAGTAGCCTAATAAAAACTATACCCTGCACTAAACTTTATTTCCACTTGTACGTCTGATATAAACACAGGTGATAAAGACCATTGGCCCTAGTATGAGGATAAACTGGCATGTACTTTTTAAAGGTACATGCCCATGTATCTTCTCACCAGCTGCACTAGCTCCTAAAGAAGTAACATGGCTGTGAAAGACTCATTTTCACCGGCCACCATCAGAGGGGACCATAACTAGGTCCTGTCTGCTAGTTCAGGGGGGAGACCTTCATTTTCACATGAATCCAGGAAACAGAATGGCTAAGGTGCATTTGCCAAGAGGGGTGGGGGAAGGTATAGCTTCAATGTCAGCTAAAATGTGTAGCCATGTGCTCAGTCATGGAGTCTATAGCCATTGGCGTCTCAGTCACAGTGCAAGAAATAAACCAAGGTCATCAAAATAATCCACAATGCTAGGTAATCATCAGTTTAAAAAAAAAAAAAAAATCCTTTGTCTTATATTTTAAAATAGTGGACAAATCTAATAAGGGTCTACTCAACGTTCGGGCACAAAATGATGCTGCCACAGAAAGGAGTGATTCAGGGCACAAATAGGGACAAACTTGGGAACTGAATGGCAAGATACCCAATATGCCCCCGAATAGGTCCGTAATTCTAACATAAAATTGCTGAATCATGAACAAAATGCACAAAATTGAAGTTTCTATTATCTCCATAGGCTTTCATGGGGTGGATAGGGCCTCAAGTCAGCAGGATTTTCAGCTATTGTGAAAATAACCAAAGTCCTACAGAAATATAAAAAAAAAAAAAAAATCAAATAGCCCACCTAGCCCCCCCCCCCCCTTAATATACATTTGGGGGCCTTGCTATTTAGCTCAGGCCCCCCTAACAGATATTTGATTAAGCCAAATGGCCAACAGCCCCCTAAAGAATACACTGGGGGCTAGGGCTAATAGCCCCATTTTTGGTAACCAGGGCTGGGAGCCGCCCAAATGCATACATCGGGGGCTCCCTTACCACCACAGAAGATCTTACGGTTTTAAAAGAACAAAAAGATATCTGTTCACTTTTAGGAAACCAGACAATACACTGTTTTAAACTACTGTATTTGCTCGAATATAAGACAACGTTTTTTTCAAATGCTCTGAAAGAGTGCCCTCGTCTTACATTCAAGGTTCATCTTATAATCAGACCACAAATAGAGGTCTGACTATAAGACTGGGAACCAGGTCCCCTGCAGAGCAGCACGAACCTGGGTACCGCTCGCACTCTCCACTGCTGTCCGGCACTTCTATGATGGACTGCCGGAATGTCAGTCATAGAAGACCCGGAAGTGTAGGGCAGCATCGGAGGATGTCTGCACAATACAGACAGACATCCTCCGGCTGCCCCAACAAGACACCAGGGAGACTGAGCAGCATGGGGAGGGTCAAACCTGGGGGGGAGCAGGTGGCTGTGTTGGGTATGCATTGGCTACATCTACGTTGGGAGGCAAGCAAAGAAAAGGTGTACTCAGCCACCTAGTCCTGCCCTCTAGTGGTACCCAGGAGCCAATAAGAGAGCAGGGTGTATCTTGGGACATCTTCATGCAAGTTCTGTTGTAAAATGAGTCTTGCTGGAAGATTTCGGAAAATGTTGCATCATGGGTAAAATTCACAAAATGGATGCTGGGGACAAAAACCTAAAATTTTAATTTTACTTTTATATGAAATTAATTCAAACATAGAAAGAAATAAAAACAGTGGCATATGTCATATATGCGTTTGTTTTAAATGCACAGGTAATCTAGTTACATCTTATATAAGTGGTAGTGTCCCTTTAAAGAGAACTTACAAGGAAGGCCTAATCTTTTGTTTAGAGGCTCAGTGAGTAGGAGCAGTCATACTGTCATCAGCACAGGTGCCTAATTCTAATCTCACCAGGACTCCAGCTCAAGATCATGAAATTACCTAAATTGTTCATCACCCTTTAAAGAAGAAATACAAAGAAGAAGAAAAAAAAAAAAAAACATACAGAGGGTGTTCAGGTAATTATCCTACCCACATGAATTCACAATAGGAGGAAAGCTCGACATGAACTCACTGACAGAAACAAAGCTTCTCACCCACAGCACTGCAAGAGAAAGCAGTGGGCAGGGAGTACAGCAGAGGAGGAAAATGGCCCAGTATATGCAGAAAACAGAATCAATACAAGCCTTTTAACTACCAATCCAATCCTCCTTCCCCCAAACCATTAATATTACATGACCGTATAACATATCAGGGAGCGTAGAGCAATGTAACCCTTCCAGGGTTGACACATTGCAGTTTTGCTACTGAACATGTTGAATGAGGGGTTCTATAGACAGAAATATTGTTTATAAAGGCTCCATGTATACTAGTCACTCACAATAAATTGTATTTAAAAAAAACCCACACAACACACTTTTTGAACAAATTTCAAAATGGATTCCTTTTTTGAAAGTTTTAAAGCCTCAGTTCAGAAAAATCATAGTTGATAATCCTCTCCTACTAACAGTGTGTGTTCAATGTCACTCCCACAGGCTTTCACAGGGCTAACAATTATCTTTTGTCAGTGTGAATATCTATTGCTAGAACACTCTTATTTCTACATCACATTATGTGTGCACTGCTGCATGGAGGAACCATGATCCTAATTGTGAGGCCACAATTATGTCAGAGGCAGGCAGAAAAATTATAGAATTATGAAGCCAAGGTAGCACAGGTTGTTTTGGGCTAGTGAACATAAGGAGCCTGTGGGCTATTAAAACAACTGATTTACTCTTAAAAAGGGACACTACCACTTACATAAGAAGTAACTAGATAACGTGGTCATTAAAAACATAAAATCATATGCCACCGTTTTTTTGTTTAGTTTTTTTAATATGATTTCATTAATTGCATATAAAAAAAATAAAAGTAGGTGTTTATCTCCTGGCTCCATTTTGTGAATATTTCCCATGATGCCACATCGTCCAATATATTCCAGCCAGTCTCACTTTACAACTGTGACCAAAGCCTGCATGATTAGGTCATAAGATACAACCCTGCTCTCTTACTGGCTCCTGTGTATCATAGTGGGCAGGGCTAGGTGGCTGTGTACAACATTTTTACCTGCCTTCTAACACAGAGGAAATTGACCTGATCATAACTCTGCCCCTTGTGATGTAATAGTTACATTACCCTCCCGTTCAATGCAGGTCTATGATCAGAATTCTGACTTATAGACTGCATTCTGTGTTCCCAGCCCCAAAGTGCTCGGAACCCCACTAGTGCTGTAAAGTCACTGGGGGTGGCACCCAAAAACACTATATTTCACAAAATGGCAGTGCCCAGTCACACTTGTTCAGTAACATATTGTATTAAATACAGTCACATAATAAAAACAAAAAGACATCTGAAATCAACAACACAAAATAAAAAAAAATACTACCTTTTTCCTTTCTTGGATGGAGTGTCCCTGTAAAAGCACACCTTCCTACAGTTGACACTCTCAAGATCTACTCTACAACATAGATTTCTGGAGGTTTTACTGTCCTCAATTAAAAACAAACATTAACACGTGTAGGAGGCATTTGGGACACCAGACAGTCCCTAAATGATTTCTGCCAGAAAAGGTCACATTGTGAGTCTTGACTCTTTATAAAATCAAAGAGAGCCCTTATTAAAATCACTCCAATCACTGCACTACAATAGTCTGCCAATTCTATATTTTGCATAGTCAGCATAGAGGTAAAAACCACCTCTGAGCAAATAGCATTGCTGTCTATTTTGGAGGATGCAATGCCACACACCATAGTGCGCAGCATGCTGCTCACACACTAGGCATCGTGGGACGTCAACATGATTTGGAAGCAAAGAGGAGCAAGCTTTGCAAAGGCGGAATACAATTGGAGGTAAGCATCATTTATTGTTTATAATCCTATGGAGATGAATTGGTTTAATTTGTGGAAGACATTTTCGTTTTTAGCAAAAACCTAAAACATTTGTTCAGAAATACAGAATCCAACAGATACAGCAGCATTCATTTAACATTATCTACACAGTCACAATAAATTTTACAGTATTATTTTAAGGCACTTCACATAAAATGTACTCCAGTTTATTGAAGGAGTGCCAGAAGCACTGTATCTGGCAAGTGAACTGTAATGCAATGTTTTCATTATCAGTATTGAAAATACACTCATCAAAGTCCATCTCTTCAGCTTGCTAAATGAACGTGCAAGATGGCTGCTTATGCACAGAACAGGCGCCATTCTTAAATCAGTCACACAATGTACTGAAATACTGACCTGCATCAAATCAGACAGACATACAAGTATCAAAGACATTTGTGAGAATAGATTATAATCCACTAGTCACAAAAAGGATTAAACCACATCACATTATTTTGACATTTTTACATATTATTTACAACAGAAGACAACCATGTTTTGCTTTAACACAATTTGTTTGCTTGACCTTTATCGATCACTATTATAAACTGGTGTAAGCAGATCAAGAGTTTACGCAAAGAAAGTGGCACATGCATGATCACAAACTGATGTGATGAGACTTCTACTACCAGGTAAATATTGCTTTTATTGTTTAAATAAAATTTAAAAAAAATCTCACTTTGATTAGTAGTAAAGAGTCAGTTCTTTTTTTTTTAAATCACTTATGCTTCTAATACAACATATATATTTTTATTGGTACATGCCAGTGTTTGTCCTAAGACCATAAGACCAGCCAGCGGCCATGCTTAGTAGTGAAGAAGGCAGGCCAGTCTTGTCGCGAACTGTCTCTCTGCTAATGCAGATCCCCCCTTTTTTTTTTTTTTTTTTTTTTTAAACAGGGGATCAGAAGAGGGATGCTTAGCAAAGCAGAGTTTAATCATTCAGTATTGTATTATAGGCATAGTTAAGTCTCTAACCTTTAAAAAGTAGCTTTCTTCCTTTATAGAAAGTAAATAGGTTTACAGTGGGTTTAGTATGGGAGGAAGGAGTTGTAATCAAGATGTACAGTATATCGTGACCAAAGAGGGAGGAAGAAGAACAAATCACTTTTAGTCAGGCATATTAAGTCAATTATAGTACAAGACTACTAAACCACCAAAAGTACACTTCTCATATGAAACATAAATTACTTATGGAATTCAAAGAATACATACAATCATATTTTATTAGCACCAAGTGTGCGGGAAGGAGTATGGCATTTTTCATTATAATTGGTAGCCTCCTATAACCTCTTCATGTCAAAGGCACCTAGCACCCGTTTGGCTTTGTCAAGTGAGGCGTGTGATCACTGTGACTGGTAATCACAGTGATCTTATGCCCCAGAACAAGGGGAGGTTCCTGATTGACAGCCTCATTGCAGGGTAAAGTGCTGCACCAAGAGTGGATAGATTATTATATTATAATATAATATAATATTATATATATATATATATATATTTTTTTTTTTTTTTTTTGGACATACATACACATCCGATTGCAGGAAGGGGTTAAAACAAAGAAGGTGGATTCTGCTCACAGAGCCAGACATCATGGACATTAGACATCATAAAATTTAGTTGAAACATTCATAATAAAAAGCAATGTCTTATGCTTCAGCCTCCCATATTTCAAGTAACCTTGTTTTGGATTGCAGTCACAGAATTACTATTAGCAGGGTTCTGATTAGAGGTAAGTTTACCAGTAAAATAACTCCACTTACTAAACAGCACAGCTAAACTGATAAAATCACTCACTACAGCCAGAAGTAAATCTATACAAGAGTAGTAGAAGTTCACTAGAAAAACCGCTGAACAGAGGGAGACATTTTTGTACTTAAACTTTGAATCGCATGAAATCAAAAGTGGGAGTGATGACTAGTTTGACCAACAACAGAGGCTAATCAATAGAACAGAACTGGAGGGAATAGACATGGGAATTTCAAACTTAAGGCCAATGTAGCCAAGTTGGAAAAATGTCTCCAATGTCGCTGAATGGGAGAATTTTCAACTCCACTAGGCTACTTTGGCCTCAAGGCTTGTTGGAGAATGTGCATGAACCATGCTTTATTTTTAAGTTCATTACAAAAAGTGTTTATAGAACAGAATCTTATTTTTAAAAAAAAGTGAACATCTCAAACGCCAGTGGAGGCAAAAAGGTTTTAGCATCAGAGTTCCCAATCTTACAACAAAATGAGAGTGCGGCACAAGTGACAATAATGCACATGCTGGACAGCATTAGACTCCCAGCAAATATGTTTCCATTATTTTATACAGGTATTTTGACTTTAACCCCCTTGCCTCTTTTTTTCCCCCTGCTTTTTACAGGGGTGCACGTCTGTGTACTTGGACTTCCAATATTACTTATTTTTCATATTGCTAGCTATTTTTTTATTTTTCCGTTTACTTTATCTTTATTATACTGTGATATCTTATTCTATTTTAGTTGCTGTATTTGGCCTTACTGTTTTTGTATAGCCAGCTGGGTATTGTGGAGGAGGGCTTAGGCTACTTTTGCCACAGAGCAGTGCTCCACAATAGTCTGCTTATATATTTAATTATCCTTCACACAGGTTTTTTTTGTTTATTATTTTTGTGTATTGTCCTTAGATTTGTGTTATGTATTTGATGCTCTCATACCATGGACCTCAATAAATTATCTATTTTTGCAGATTTTGTGTAGTTCTCGAATTTTGATGTTTTACGAATGCCGCCATAAGTAGACCCTCTTTAAGGTTTGCTCTCTGACATACCTTACTGATATATGCACCCAAAGGACTTACCCATGCCTGTGTTCCTGGGGGACTAGTGATGGGCATCTGACACAGCTTGAGAGGATGTTTGTGTGTGTCAGGAGTCTGAACACCCTTAAGTCACATGAGCATCATAGGTTTGCTACCACTGTCAGAAAAACTTTCAATTTTTATGATGCGGGCATGCAGTTGTATTCTTTAAAAACTGCAGAGAAGTGGCATGTAACACCTAAAGTACACAATGGTTACCTCAATGTGTAGGTGAATTGTAAAAAAAACAAACCAAAAAAAAAAACATTTTGCTTCTGAAATTAATTTTTAGAAGGTCAGTGTCTTGTGACAACATTTATTCAATGGTCCAAATACAAAAAAACAATAAAATGTTTACAAATCAGCGATATCCAAAGTTCATTGTCGTCTAATAGTTACCCTTTATGACAATAGTATTAGTCTCAGATTGTTCTATTTTTCAAGCATTCACACAATATTCCTCAGGCTACAATTGGAATCCTGGTAAAGAAAACGAATTAGCCTTTACTTCACAAATCTGTCGCCCTTCCCAAACAAAAAAATGAAACTATCTGCCTAGTCCGAGCTCAACAAAAGCAGGGCTGTCAGTATTTTAGTCTCGCTACTAAGAATCATAAGGAATCTGAAAATCAAATAGTCATGAAAAGGTCTTAAATTAAAAGAATGCCAACAAGGACTATTTTATTGTTGGCACATCACCACTCACTTAGAAATCACAAGATAACAAAAATATAATCTAAGTTTTATGCAAGTATATCCATATTTGTGCAAAAAAAAAAAAAAAAAAAAAAGAAATCATACTAGCAACACCGACAAAATAGACATTAAAGCCCTGTTACCCCATTTTCATTGCAAATTGTGGACAAATACATCATGTACAGGTTTTAACCAGGATTTACGAGGAAAATATTATTTACGTATAAAAATCAGCTGAGAAAGTATCAAACATCTACTGCAGAGACTTCTGGGTACTGACAGGCATATGAACATTTCCATTGTATCGTATGTGTTCGTGTTCCTCATTCCTCACAGGGTTTTAGCAAACAAGGTCCTCCTCCAAACAGTCTGCCATCACTTACTCAGCATCTAATGTAGTGAAGCAGCCAGTCTGCTGGGTGAATGTTCAATGTGTACTGTGGCTCCCAGAGAAAGCACTGTGCTGTGTGTTCTCACTCCCACACTGCTTGAAAGAGCTGCCATGCAGAGATTAATTGCCAGTGAAACAGAGTCTGTAAATTTATGCAATTCAAGACTACCAAAATAAATATATGTACACACTTGCAATCATAAGACTGCAGCAGTGTAAACATGCTGATAAGACTTTACCTGCATTACAGGCAGAGGTGAGTAAAATTACTGCCCAGGCCAGAGCGGTGCAGTTTGTCACAATAATAGTACCGGTAAAGCTACTGTATCTTCCATACTCCCTGTTGGTTAAGAGGAAGTGTGCTCCCCTTCTAACCTCCATCCCCTTGTTCAGGAAATTCCCCCTGCTCATCAGTTTGTCCATAAGGTGGTGGGTCATATTGCTAACCTTTGCCATTCTCAAGGTTATGGTCCACCTTGCTTAGCCTCCTAAAATGTAATCATGGGAACAGTAGTCCCAAACTGCTAACCTATCAGAAGAGCTCATTGGCTTAAACAGAGAATAAAGCACCAATCCACATAAACAAAGTAAATCCTCAGAAAATAAAGGGGGGGGGGGGGGGGGAATCTGTCATGACAGGCCACTGTTCAATGTATGTTATCAAGTACAAAATCATTGGTCACACACCTGCACAGGTATTTTGGCTGGCTATCCCCCCATTAAAGCCTTCATTTGATTCCTTTATTAATTAGACACATGTTTGGGTATTAATTTAGCTTGCCATCTACCTGGACACTTACACTAGCAACAACAAAAAAATGTAAACACAGATGACTGGGTTGGGGAGAGTAGTGATGAGGGAATATGGGTTTCTCAGTGTTTTGGGTGACAAAGAAGAGGAGGTAAGCTATTCTTCCCTCTTGCCTCACTAGATCCCTGTATAGACACAGATCTGACTGGTGGAGGAGCTGGAAATCAACTTCCACAAAAGAACCTGGGCAAAGGAGTATTAGGATGAGTAGGGGGAGGAGAACATGGTGCAGGGCGCACTGAAGAAGGCTGCAATGACAGTCAAGCAGTAACCCTGTCTCGTTCATGTCTTCTGCTGTTAGCCCTAGACCACATGCTAAAGTGTCAAAGTTCAGGTAGACCGCGTATTAAAGTAGCACCCATTTATGAATACATCATTAATACAGTACAATAAGTGCCAAAATATGGGAGTCATTTTCAGTGGTTCTTTATATGGACATCTACTACCACTCATACCATCTAAGAATGAACTTATACTGCTTTGTGAATGGACAGGTCTCAGAAAAAGAAAAAAAGAAAAACTAACAAGGAAAGGCATGCTATTCTCAAATTGGTAATTACTCCACACCCATTCTCTTCAATAAAACAATTAAGCAACCAGCAAATTTAAATTAGACATAGCATGAAGGACAGATAATCAGAAACATGTTAGAAGTGATGAGACAGACAGACAAGACAAAACATACAGGGAGAGGAGCAGCACTGCCACTAGAAGCTCACCATACAGACACGCTACTTTAACAAGCATGAATTACATTTTAAATGGATTGCTCTTTCAGTAGGGGAGGGTTTTAGTTTAATATGGGCACTTTAAGGCCATATCATTTCCCAATTCACATAGATATCAGCAGATGTGTCACTTGCCTTTTCCATTTGCACTCAGCCATGTTAGAAATCCATTTACATCTAACAAGCCACTACAGGCACCTATCTGTACATTTGCACCACCTAGCCCTGTCCGCTAGATATCCTATACACTTACCTACTCTATCAATCATCAAGTCCACCATGCCAGCAAGACATGTATTCCTGCCTAAAAGAGAGAGTTAAGCCAGATACATAGCTCCAACAGCTAGATTGGCCACACAAGCCAGCAACCCACCCTGGCAGGCAGTTAATGGCATAATCCAATGGGCCCCAGTAACCTACCTTAGTTCGTTATAAAACCCACCTCTGGTCTTGCCTCTTAAGTGGTCTTGAACACAAAAGTCAAAATTGATGTCAAAACAAAACCAAATTTGTTGGATTTTCAAAAATTTGTATATAGAATTTTAAAGTGGAAGGCAAATCCAGAATGTAACTACTGTGCTCCCCCTAACAGTACAAACCAGATCAAATCAAGACAGGATCCTGACGACACCTCAAGAACACAGACCTCATTCATATTGCTGGGTATCAAATTAGGGGGCACCTCATTCAATGAGGCTTAGAGTGCCTATGCCAACCAATAGTGGGAGTTAAGAACTATATCAAAGGCCAAACAGAACCAACAAGTCATATTGACATTATGAAACTACAGAAAATGAGGAAGCGATCTATGCAGTATTTTTAGAACACAGACTATAAATTGATTAAAGGGACTAGTGTCAGGAATAACAATTTTATGATCGTGTGTGTGTGTAAAAACCACACAGATATAAATGTATTTATACACACCATCTGAGCAGGTCCACAGTATAATGAAGCTTTATTACACATCAGTCCTGTCCAACTGTCTTTATTGTGTGCAAATTAGTCTCCCAGCCAAGACATTAGAATGATGACCATAAAGGGATCAGCTCCTTCTGGTCAGGATCTCTCTTAAACCAGAATAGCAAAACAACATTTTAAAACACTCAGGTAACCGTTCTAAGAAATATTTTATTACAACATCCAAGGGAGATAAGATGACACTGGTATACAAGCAGCAGACTGTAAGAAACAAATATAGAGATCTAGAAGATCAGACAAAAGACCATCCTGGAGAAGGGTTGTCTTGTTTACATGCCCACAATAGACAGACATACATTAGATGAATGATAAAACTGTACCTAAAATCACCAGGCGAAACCACCTTACTAAACAGATAGGTTAGGTCAGTGAACCAGATAGAAGATGGTTATTGATTACGTTTCCCATGATACTCAGCATAAGATCACAGTAACTATGGCACACATGAAATGAAGTGTTAAGCATCAGGCACCAGAGCAATAAGAAAACATGTACCTGTATTAGTTTCGGTCAACGGGGTAGAGACACACTCTAATGCTAAGCCCGGCTAAGATCACCAGCTCACTATCATGATTGCTGTGTTATCGATTAAAGCTGATAAAACACACATTTAGCATTCGCTCACACTGCCGTTAGAGTTATATTACATTAATTTTCCAAATGCGCTTATTACCTGCTGTTTCCGGGATACCGCCCCTCCCCTTATGTCCCGGTTTCTCTTTACTCAACACGGCGGAGCCGGACCGGAAACGCTAATGACAACTCCGCCCTTTGCTCCCGTACAACAAGGAAAGGGGAGGGGCTTATGTGAACAGGCGTCGTGACGTGAGGGCCCGGTACTTATGGAAGTGAGGAGCTACAGCTACCCATCTTTGTTAAGGGCAACTGACTAATCCAGTGAAAATTATAGGAAGTGCAATTGCGAGGATTTTTTATAAATTAAATAATGCGTCAGTATATAATAGGGAAACGCACACTGGTAAAGAAGCAAGTAGGTTGGTAGTTATATTCTTTCGTTCATATCTTATTACTGCCTTCCCCAAAGGTAAGACGCTTGCTAACGGTTAAACATGCCTTGATTGTTACAAATCATTAGGCATCTAAACGCACGCCTTTCACACTCACCTGTAACCGAGTTTGTTTGCCAGTATTCAAGTTGGCGGTTTTAAGCTTCACAGAGTCAACTGCGTACTTCCGGATGATGGCAGCATCCCCAAGTTCTTTCCTTTCCATAGCAACGGCTTGTCTTGTTGTCATGAGGAAGCGTTTTCCACTTCTCGTACGTGAGTTGTGAGCTCCCCATAGTGGATCATAATAAACTTACATTACTGGGACAGACCTCACTTGAAATGCTATTTGTCACATTACACATTCAGTTGCAAATTCTGTTATTAAATACAGATATATAATGAAAAATAAGTTTTATATAATCATATATTATGGCAACTAGTTTGTAAAAAGAAATATATTTTTTTCTTGTAATGATGTTGGACCATCACACATCTCAAGCAATCATATTTAGGGGGGGGGGGGGGGCATTAGCAAAGGTACCCTCTTATTGTGCAGTTCCAATCAGAATATAATCAGCCTCATAAAGTAGGATTGCTACCTAATATCTATTATTAGAAAAAAAGGTGTTGTGCACAAGATTTCCAGAGATGCCCACCCAGTTTATCGTTGACTTGAGTATCATGAAATAGCCTCTGGAGTGCCAAAGGTTTACAGCTGTTGTGGACAGTGATAAAACTTAGGCAGCCAGATAATCCACAACATCCAGAGGATGTAGACAAAGCAGGGCAATTTACAGTATACCAGCCCCATAACATTATTTTCTTGTTCATATAGAACATATATTTTAAAGCTCATTTAAAGAGTGTATTATTTAAATATAAAACTGACATATAAGTCCAGTAAGTACAGAAGCTTATATCTCACACCCTGATATACCCCTGCAAAAGGCAATTCATAGTCCCCAATAAATACACAAGGTTATATGAATTTCCCAGTGCAGGGGTGAATATCAGGGCACTGTGTGAGATATAACTTTGCTTACATACTGGGGGAATATATTGCCATGTACAGGGGTATATATCAGTGCAGTGTGTGATATATAACCTTGTGTACATAATGGAGGTATATATCAGTGTTATCTATTAATAGTACACTCTTCAAATGTACTTTAAAATGCATTTTTTATATTATAACCTTGTGCATATATTGTTTTACCCCAGCACCCACAGGACTTGACCCAGCACCAGGGCTGGCCCTATAATGGGGCAGAGTGGGGCAGCTGCCCCAGGCGGCACTTAGCTGCTCGGCGGCACCATCAGAGGCGGCACTTAGCTGCTCCCTGCAGCTGTCTTTTTCTTTTTTTTTTCTGTGTCCATTGGAGCTTGATTGAAGGAGATCTCAACCAATCAGGTGAGACTCCTCAACTCTCCTGATTGGCTGAGAGTTCAGAAGCCTCCCATGATTGGCTGAGACCTCCTTCACAAGGAGTTCAAAGCAAATAGAGATGCAGGTAAGTTTAAAAAAAATGTGTGAATGTGTGTGTATGTCAGTGTGTGTATGACCAGGGCAAATGCCCCTGGACAAAACATGCCAATGGGGCCCTCCTAGCCATGCCTCTAACTCCACCCTAGCCCCACCTCTAACTCCACCCCTAGCCCCACCCCAACAGAAAAATTGTGCATAGCAATGATTACTCACCACAGCAGTGTGACACAGTAATCTTTTTCTAGAATTATGTGCCTAGTGACTTGCTTGTGATCATCTTTTAATTGCACAATAATGCTGGAATAAATAGTACAGCAGTATGTGCAATTAAAAGATTATCATTAACAAGTCAGTAGTCTATATTTCAAGAAGAAGAGCCTTTGAGGATATTCATAACAGCTAACAAGTCAGATATAACATGATTTGCATACTATGCATATATCATCAATGCACTATTAGCTAGTTGTGTTTAAGGGTGGGTGTTAAACACTATATATTTGGTAACCATTGCCAAACTCCTATCACAGTTATCTTTTTTTCTAGAATAATGAAACTAGTGACTTGTTTGTGATAATCTCACTGCACTAAATCAAATCACTAGTCACATTTCTAGAAGAAGATGCTATGGAAATTATCATAACATGTCACATATAACATTATTTGCAAATAGGGTTGCCATCTGGCTGGTATTATGCCTGATGTAACAGAGAAATAATAGTAGAGCGCACCTCAATAGTCACACTACTACGTATAGAAAAAGTGTGTTTTCGATGTACAGACAAGATAAAACAATAAAACTATTAAGCAAAAGATACTAATGTATTTTTGATTTCTACAGCACTTTTTTCCTTTGGCTGGCTGAACATCATGAGATGGTAGTTCACAGGTAACCTCTACTTTTTATGTGCTGTTATTTCCCATAATGCTTAGCCAGAACTGCATAGTTGCCAACATTTGAAAGAAATTTCCAGGGACACTTTGCAGCTCAGCTTACAATTACTTACTTTAATACTGACCACACCTACTGTTCAAAGCTCCACCCACTCAACATAATTAGCATAATGTAACTCCACCTTATTATCACAGTGTAGATTATATCACCACATTCCTACCAGCATCCTTGGTATACAACAGATACATTCACAGCACAACATCTACATCAGGCAGGTGCATTTTATCACTTTTACATGAAATATAGGCAAGAGCTGTGTGTACACCCTAAAACATACTTTAGTATAAACCTACCACTTCTGTTGCAAGGCCATTGCATGTATCCACTACCCTCTCAGTAAAGTAATACTTTCATTAGTCCCTGGCCTTATCTTATATCTAGTATAGCCTTATACCTATCCCATGCATGCCTTAACTCCTTCACTGTATTAACCTATACCACTTCTACTGGAATACTATTCCATGCATCCACTACCCTCTCAGTAAAGTATTACTTTCATTAGTCCCTGGCCTTATTTTATATCTAGGATAGCCTTATACCTATCCAAATGATGTATTAAATGCACATTTAAATGCATGCTTAAACTCCTTCACTGTATTAAACTCTACCACTTCTACTGGAAGACTATTCCCTGCATCCACTACCCTCTTAGTAAAGTAATACTTTCATTAGTCCCTGGCCTTGTCTTATATCTAGGGCAGCTTTATGCCTATCCCATGCATGCTTAAACTCATTTACTGTATTAACCTCTACCACTTCTACTAGAAGACTATTCCCTGCATCCACTACCCTCTCAGTAAATTAATACTTTATTTAGTGTCTGTCCTTATCTTATATTTAGGATAGTCTTATGCTTCTCCAATGCATGCTTAAAGTCCTTCACTGTGTTTACCACTACTGCCGGAAGGTTATTCCATGCACCCACTACCCTTTCAGTAAAGTAATACTAAGTTTCTGACCTCCACTGTATTAACCTCTACCATTTCTGCTGGAAGGCTATTCCATGCATCCACTACCCTCTCAGAAAGTAATACCTCCATTAATCCCTGGCTTATCTTATATCTAAAATAGCCTTATGCTTATACTCCTTTACTGTATTAACCTCTACCACTTCTACTGGAAGACTATTCCATGCACCCACCACCCTCTCAGCAAACAAATATTAAGTCTCTGACCACAAAAAAAAAACTTTAAAATATTAAATATTTCCAGCTAGTTGCACCAGGGCTTGACAAACTTAACTGATTTTTAGGAGCCAGCAAAAAAATCTAGGAGCCAGACAACAGCACATACACACAATCACATGCAGTCATATACAGACACACATACGTCACATACACACTCATACATACAGTCAGTCACATAGACACATACACTCATACATAGTCTCTCACATAAACGTATACATACATTCAGTCTGTCACATAGACACACACTCATAGAGTCAGTCACATAGACACACACACACTCATACATAGTCTGTCACATACACTTATACATACATACAGTCTATCACACACACTCACACATATAGTCTGTCACATACACTCATACATACACACATACAAGTGGACGTTTTTTTTTTAATCTTAAAAACAAAAAAAATGTAGATCAATATGTCCCCCTTCCCTGCTGCTATAGCTCATTGCAAGGATGGGGGGCATTTGCGTTCCAGGTTTGTCTGTGCCTCTTACATCATTACTAATTAATGACATTATTTTGCCCATGTAAGAAATAAAAGTCACCCTATATTTCTTGCACCCATTCATTTGTGAGTCTTATCATGCCCGTCATTTGTCAGTCTTATCATGCCCATCATCATCTGTGAGTCTTATCATGCCCATCACCATCTGTGAGTCTTATCATGCCCATCATCATCTGTGAGTCTTATCGTGCCCATCATCATCTGTGAGTCTTATCATGCCCATCATCATTTGTGAGTCTTATCATGCCCATCATCATCTGTGAGTCTTATCATGCCCATCATCATCTGTGAGTCTTATCATGCCAATTCATTTCTCAGTGTTATTTTTCCCATCATGTCACCCTCCACCCCGGCTTCCCCAGTACTCACCTCCATGTCCCCATCGCGCCCTTCGTGCTGCAAGCTTCCCTCCTGCACGGAGGAGGGAAGTACATTAGCCGGATATGACTAGCTGTCATATCCGGCTGAAGAAGATTTAAAATAAAAAAAAAGGTAAAAAAAATTACTGGTCCCTCGTATACTGCGATCGTGAGACAGTCCCGGGAAACTGGGCTGTCTTGCGATCGCGGCGGGTCACCGGATCAGGTGACGTCATCGCGCGACGTCACGTGACCCGCCGCGATCGCGAGACAGCCCAGTTTCCCGGGACTGTCCCGCGATCGCAGTATACGCGGTACATTTGCATAGTTGCCAGGACTGTCCCGGCGAATCCGGGACAGTTGGCAACTATGGAACTGCCTGGCTAGTCTTATGGGAACTGAATTTAATGACATATGGGGTACTAGGTGTTTAAATAAAATCCTGCTTGCTGCTATGGACCACCCTTCCCATGATGCTCATCCAGCATCATGGAGTCTTTTGGCTGGCTTAGCATCTCGAGATGGTAGTTTAAAGCTAACCTCTATTTTTTATGTGCTGTTAGAAACATAGAATGTGTCGGCAGATAAGAACCATTTGGCCCATCTAGTCTGTCCAATCTTCTAAATACTTTTATTAGTCCCTGGTCTTATCTTATATCTAGGATAGCCTTATACCTATCCCACTCATGCTTAAACTCCTTCACTGTATTAACCGCTACCACTTCTGCTGGAAGGCTGTTCCATACATCCACTACCCTCTCAGTAAAGTAATCCTTTCATTAGACCCTGGCCTTATCTTATATCCAAGATAATCTTATGCCTATCCCATGCATGCTTAAACTCCTTCACTGTATTAACCTCTACCACTTCTGCTGGAAGGCTATTTCATACATCCACTACCAGGAGCCCCATTAGCTATGCCACACACAGAAGCCCCATTAGCTATGCCACACTGAGACGAGACCTAAAATTATGTCACACACATGATATTTATTAATACAATTAGTTGCATTTAAACTTATTTGATTATTATTTATTTTAATATTCAACTATTTTCATATGTAATAAAAAGGTTACTGAAAAATTCCATTTCTCTGCACTCACATTGCACCTAAAAGACTTAACAGGGCTTGACAAACTTAACAGAGTTTAAGAAACCAGCAAAAAAATCTAGACTACACTAAATCACACAAAGTCACACTCACTCAGGTAGTCAGTCACATACATGCATACATACATACATACACACTCACACACTAACAGAAACACTCAACCAGAAGGAAAGGTGCTCAGTGTTGAAAGTGGTCTCACAGACCACGTTGTGCTGCAGGCATGGCACTTTGTTCTTCCTCACAGCACCGGATGCACTGTGATTTATCCATTTAATATGCCAGGATTTTGCCCCTCAATATGCCAGGATTTAGCCACTCAATATTCCAGGATTTTGCCCCTCAGTATGCAAGGATTTAGCCACTTAATATGCCAGGATTTAGCCATTTAATATGCCAGGATTTTGCCCCTCAATATGCCAGGATTTTGCCACTCTATGCCAGGATTTTGCCCCTCAATATGCCGGAATTCACTGTAATAACCACTACCCCTTCTACTGGAAGACTATTCCATACATCCACTACCCTCTCAGTAAAGTAATACTTTCATTAGTCCCTGGCCTTATCTTATATCTAGGATAGCCTTATACCTATACCATGCATGCTTAAACTCCTTCACTCTATTAACCTCTAGCACTTCTGCTGGAAGGCCATTTCATACACCCACTCCCCTCTCAGTACAGTAATCCTTTCATTAGTCCCTGGCCTTATCTTATACCTAAGATGATCTTATGCCTATCCCATGCATGCTTAAACTCCTTCACTATATTAACCTCTACCACTTCTGCTAGAAGGATATTTCATACATCCACTATATCTAGACTACACTAAATCACACATAGTCACACTCACTCAGGTAGTCAGTCACATACATACATACATACACACTAACAGAAACACTCAGCCAGAAGGAAAGGTGCTCAATGTTGAAAGTGGTCTCACAGACCACGTTGTGCTGGAGGCATGGCACTTTGTTCTTCCTCACAGCACCGGATGCACTGTGATTTAGCCATTTAATATGCCAGGATTTTGCTCCTCAATATGCCGGGATTTAGCCACTCAATATGCCAGGATTTTGCCCCTCAGTATGCCAGGATTTAGCCATTTAATATGCCAGGATTTTGCCCCTCAGTATGCCAGGATTTAGCCATTTAATATGCCAGGATTTTGCCCCTCAATATGCCATGATTTTTCCACTCTATGCCAGGATTTAGCCACTTAATATGTCAGGATTTAGCCACTTAATATGCTAGGATTTAGCCCCTCAATATGCCAGGATTTTGCCCCTCAATATGCCAGGATTTTGCCACTCTATGCCAGGATTTTGCCACTTAATATGCCAGGGTTTAGCCATTTAATATGCCAGGATTTTGCCCCTCAATATGCCAAGATTTAGCCACTCAATACACCAGGATTTTGTACCCTCAATATGCCAGGATTTTGCCTCTCAAAATGCCAGAATTTTTACACTCTATGGCAGGATTTTACCCCTCAATATGCCAGGATTTTGCCACTGTATGCCTGGATTTTGCCCCTCAATATGCCAGGATTTGGCCACTCCATATGCCATGATTTTGCCCCTCAGTATGCCAGGATTTAGCCATTTAATATGCAAGGATTTTGTCCCTCAATATGCCATGATTTTTCCACTCTATGCCAGGATTTTGCCCCTCAAATATGCCAGGATTTTGCCACTCTATGCAAGGATTTTGCCCCTCAATATGCCAGGATTTTGCCACTATATGCCAGGATTTTGCCACTCTATGCCAGGATTTTGCCCCTCAATATGCCAGGATTTTGCCACTCTATGCCAGGATTTTGCCCCTCAATATGCCAGGATTTTGCCACTCAATGCCAGGATTTAGCCACTTAATATGCCAGGATTTTGCCCCTCAATATGCCAGGATTTTGCCACTCTATGCCAGGATTTAGCCACTTAATATGCCAGGATTTTGCCACTTAATATGCCAGGATTTTGCCACTTTATGCCAGGATTTTGCCACTCTATGCCAGGATTTTGCCACTTAATACGTCAGGATTTAGCCACTTAATATGCCAGGATTTTGTCCCCCAATATGCCAGGATTTTGCCACTCTTGTAACGGTCTCGTTCAGGAGATGGACCACAAGTGTAGATGAGGCTATAGGGACACTCACTAAGTACCGTAGGTAGCAAGTATTGGTCTTCACCTTAATGACAACACACCCTTGGTTGAGCCGCCGGTGGTATGTCACCAAGGATTTTGCTGGAACACTTACTACCGGATACTCAGCAAGTGGAGCCCGTATAGGATCGTACAGGAAGACAGGCAAACGGAGAATCAGGAAACAGGCCGGGTCATGGACAGGAGAAATACGGATATTCAGGTCACTGGCAGAAATCGAGGCAGGCGGCGGACGGAGAATAGTCAGGAACAGCAGGGTCATACACAGAATAATCAGGAATGCAGGAACAAACGGATGGAGAAATGCGGAGTATACAGGGACGAACCGGGTCAGCAACAGATAAACGGAGTCAATCAGGAGTCAAAACGCTAGTGAGGTACACAAGGCACTATCACAGGAAAAGGTAACCTGTGAAATGACTGTTTAAATACACTACCAATTGATCAGGACACACCTCTGATCAATTGGCAAGGGAGGGGTTAATTTAATAAATAGCCCTTTAACTGGGCTCATGAATATTCATGAAACATGCGCGAACGGGTGCGTGAAGTGACTGAGCGCGCGTCTTGCTGGACGCGCGTCTCAGTATCAAGAGATGCTGGGGCTCTCACTCTGAGCCCCAGCCGACAGGATGGCGTCCTCCTGATCCGCGATGGCGGCGGATCAGGAGGGGAACTAAGGTAGGTGTCAACTCTATGCCAGGATTTAGCCCCTCAATATGTCAGGATTTTGCCACTCTATGCCAGGATTTAGCCACTTAACATGCCAGGATTTTGCCCCTCAATATGCCACGATTTTGCCACTCTATGCAAGGATTTTGCCCCTCAATATGCCAGGATTTTGCCACTTAATATGACAGGGTTTAGCCATTTAATATGCCAGGATTTTGCCCCTCAATATGGCAGGATTTTGCCACTCAATATGCCTGGATTTAGCCACTCAATATGCCAGGATTTTGCCCCTCAGTATGCCAGGATTTTGCCACTCTATGCCAGGATTTAGCCACTCTATGCCAGGATTTAGCCACTTAATACGTCAGGATTTAGCCCCTCAATATGCCAGGATTTTGCCACTCTATGCCAGGATTTTGCCCCTCAATATGCCAGGATTTTGCCACTCTATACCAGGATTTAGCCACTTAATATGCCAGGATTTTGCCACTCTATGCCAGGATTTAGCCACTTAATAGGCTAGGATTTTGCCACTTAATATGCCAGGATTTAGCCCCTCAATATGCCAGGATTTAGCCCCTCGATATGCCAGAATTCACTGTAATAACCGCTACCACTTCTACTGGAAGACTATTCCATACATCCACTACCCTCTCAGTAAAGTAATACTTTCATTAGTCCCTGGTTTATCTTATATCTAGGATAGCCTTATACCCATCTCATGCGTGCTTAAACGTCTTAACTGTATCAACCTCTACCACTTCTGCTGGAAGGCCATTCCATACATCCACTACCCTCTCAGTAAAGTAATTCTTTCACTATACCCTGGCCTTATCTTATATCTAGGATAACCTTATACCTATACCATGCATGCTTAAACTCCTTCACTCTATTAACCTCTAGCACTTCTGCTGGAAGGCCATTTCATACACCCACTCCCCTCTCAGTACAGAAATCCTTTCATTAGTCCCTGGCCTTATCTTATACCTAAGATGACTTATGCCTATCCCATGCATGCTTAAACTCCTTCACTGTATTAACCTCTACCACTTCTGCTAAAAGGATATTTCATACATCCACTTTATCTAGACTACACTAAATCACACATAGTCACACTCACTCAGGTAGTCAGTCACATACATACATACATACATACATACATACACACTCACACACTACGTTGTGCTGGAGGCATGGCACTTTGTTCTTCCTCACAGCACCGGATGCACTGTGATTTAGCCATTTAATATGCCAGGATTTTGCCCCTCAATATGCCAGGTTTTTACCACTCTATGCCAGGATTTAGCCACTTAATATTCTAGGATTTAGCCCCTCAATATGCCAGGATTTTGCCCCTCAATATGCCAGGATTTTGCCACTCTATGCCAGGATTTTGCCACTTAATATGCCAGGATTTTGCCCCTCAATATGCCAAGATTTAGCCACTCAATACGCCAGGATTTTGTACCCTCAATATGCCAGGATTTTGCCTCTCAATATGCCAGAATTTTTACACTCTATGGCAGGATTTTACCCCTCAATATGCCAGAATTTTGCCACTGTATGCCAGGATGTTGCCCCTCAATATGCCAGGATTTAGCCACTCAATATGCCAGGATTTTGCCCCTCAGTATGCCAGGATTTAGCCATTTAATATGCCAGGATTTTGTCACCTCAATATGCCAGGATTTAGCCACTTAACATGCCAGGATTTAGCCCCTCAATATGTCAGGATTTTGCCACTCTATGCCAGGATTTAGCCACTTAATATGCCACGATTTTGCCCCTCAATATGCCACGATTTTGCCACTCTATGCAAGGATTTTGCCCCTTAATATGCCAGGATTTTGCCACTTAATATGACAGGGTTTAGCCATTTAATATGGCAGGATTTTGCCCCTCAATATGCCAGGATTTTGCCCCTCAATATGCCAGGATTTTGCCACTCTATGCCAGGATTTAGCCCCTCAATATGCCAGGATTTTGCCACTCTATGCCAGGATTTAGCCATTTAATATGCCAGGATTTAGCCATTTAATATGCCAGGATTTTGCCCCTCAATATGCCATGATTTTGCCACTCTATGCAAGGATTTTGCCCCTCAATATGCCACGATTTTGACACATAATATGACAGGGTTTAGCTATTTAATATGCCAAGATTTAGCCCCTCAATATGCCAGGATTTTGCCCCTCAATATGCCAGGATTTTGCCACTCTATGCCAGGATTTTGCCCCTCAATATTCTAGGATTTTGCCCTTCAATATGCCAGGAATTTGCCACTTTATGCCAGAATCTGCTTGTTTAATGCCACCCTCCACCCCCTTCCCCAGTACTTACCTCCTTCTTGCTCTGTCTCCGGTCATCTCTCTTTCGTGCATCTCCCCTCCTGCACGGAGGAAGGAAACTTCGGTTGCGCGGTTGTTTTTTTTCTTTAACTATATTGAAGCCGCACGGCCTCAATAAAGTTTTTTAAAAAACGTGACGACCGGAGTTTCCTTCCTCCATGCAGGAGGGAAGATACACGAAGGAGACGACCGGAGACAGAGCAACAAGGAGATAAGCCAGGTCCTGGGTAGGAGCTGTATAAATTAAACATTATCTAATTACATTATAAATGGTTAGAAAAATGTATGTAGTAATCATCTTTATTTTTTTTAATTTTTTTTATCAAAGTACAAAATTACATACATTCTCACGTGGTACTTAATAAATATACAAAATCTAAAATAAGCTGATCTCATTTCGTGAGACACTTAATGTGACAAATATCGCAGTTATGCTTCCAACTTTCTGTCAATTTTCATATCACAAACATACAAAAAAAAAACACACTTCTGCACGGGACTCGAACATCTCAGGGGGCCATATATATATATTTTTTCCATTCATATAATCTTGCCTTGTCTAGTTGTCTTTTCTTTATTTCCATTGTGAATTTTATATAATACTATATCCCAGGGGGTCTTTCTGATATATTTTTTTTACTTATTTTGCCTCTTTCCACGCTTCTATCCAACAAAATCTGGGGTACTGATAATTCTAAAGTTTTCTCCCAACAGTACATAATGTTTCCCAATACTAATGAGACCGATGCTGTCTCTGCACAATTTTTTGTCCAGATAAGTGCATCCAACTCAACTCCCTGGGTTTGTTTTTTCTCAAGCTGATACCAATCTTCTATTTTTGCTATCTTCCTTTGAGTGGTGATTAAGTGGTTCAGCATATTTACATTATAATAATCCATTATATTGGGAACTCCCAGTCCTCCTTTACTAATTTTATTTGAGAGGGTATGTTAACTTATCCTAGATTTTTTCCCCTGCCAGATATATCTCATGAATGCTGATTGGGCTGACTCCAACCATGCCTCCGGTATCCTCAAAGGTATGAGTCTGAGGTAAAGCCATTTTGGCAATATGTATGATTTTATTGTATTAATTCTTCCCAACCAGGAAATACTCCACTGTTAGTATTTGTACTAACAGTGGAAGGAAGTTTTCTTTCCACTATATTTTTTGGGTCAGATGTAATTTTGCAGTATCCAGCCCGACAGACCAAAGGCCACTATCGTTTGTTTCATATACTCCCATCTAACTCTATCGAATGCCTTTTCCGCATCCAGTATGGAGTTATATCCAGTATGTTGATGATTTTCCTAATACTGTTTACAGATGACCTTTCAGGGATAAAACCTACTTCATCTTTGTGTATGATTGTAGGTATGATGGCCTTTAGTCTGTCGGCTAGAACCGCAGCGTAGATCTTCAGATCCGTATTTAGTAAAGAAATTGGTCTGTAGTTTTCAACCCTCTCCCTATCTCTTCCCGGTTTTCCTATTGGGATAATGTTGGCACAAAGATATTCCTTGGGGATCTCCCCCTTGTCTACAAAGTTGTTAAATGCTCTGGTCAACGGGGTTAAAATCTGATCTTCGAATGATGTAAAGAAGGTGTTGTTATATCCGTCTGGTCTGTTTGGTTTTAATTTATGTATAATTATTTTGACCTCTAAAACTGATATACGTCTATTGATCTTATTTAACTCCTGCGGATTAATTTTTGGCAGATTTAATTTATTTACAAAATCTGTTATTTCTATTCCTGTAGCCTCTTCCGATATATTATATAGATTTTTATAAAAATTATTAAAAACTGTTCCAATTTTTTCAGGGGTACAACATACTTCAGACTCTGTTTTTATTTTAGTAGTTGTTTTATTGGCCTTTTTCCCTTTTATTTTATTTGTTAATATTCTGTCGGCCCTATTTCCCTTATAATAATATTTGGCATTGAGATATTCTAAGTTTCGTATTGTCTGTTCCATAAGAAGATCATTGATTTTATCCTGTATCTGTGTTAATTTATCTTTATTCTCGTTGGTAGGATTTTGTTTATTTTCTTTTAATAGTTTGTAGAATTGTATATTTAAATCTGATAATGATTTTCCTTTGTTCTTTTTAGTTTCTGCCTCTAATTTTATTAAGAATCCTCGTATTGTAACCTTATATGCGCTCCATATAGTAGTGTCTGAGACCAAACCATTACAGTTTTCTTTAAAAAAATTCTCTGTCAGGTCGGCAATATATCTGCTGTTGTTTCTATCGCTTAAAATTGCATTATTTATTTTCTATTTCGGCCTCGTACTCTTCTTACCGTTCTCTTTAAGCCTCATCATTATGATGTTATGATCAGACCATGTTGTTTCTTTTATCAAGATTTGTTTAACCCTGTTGAGTAATTCAATATTTCCGAGGATCAAGTCAATTCTTGAGTACGTATTGAACGTTCTAGAGAAACACGTGTAGTCTCTTTCCTGAAACCCTCCATACATCCATTAAACTTGCTTTAGACATATATTTCTAGAATGCAAGGGACTGACTCTTGTATCTATCTGTATTACTATGTTTCTTAAGGGATTTCCTGTCCATTTGATAATCCGGGGTACAATCAGGGCCGGCCTTAGGGGTGTGCGACCTGTGCGAGCTCACAAGGCGCAACACCCCAGGTGGCGCCTGCCCGCTTAAAAAAAAAAAACGTTAGAGGCGCTGGATTGGGGAGATCAAAAGATCCCCCCTCATCAGCCCTCTGCTCGGCAAGCTCTCCTGGATCCGGGGAGGGGGCGGAGCTAACCATCTGAGAGGTGTAGCTCCGCCCCCACCCAGTGAAGCAGAGCAGCGTCTGCTTCACGGGGACCCATCTGCAACAAGAGAAAGTGCTGCTCGGGCTCCCCATGCCTGCATTAAGCAGGGGGAGCCGAGCAGCACTTTCTCTTGCTGCCCGTGGCTTCCCGTGAAGCAGACGCTGCTCTGCTTCCCAGGGTGGGGGCGGAGCTACACCTCTCAGCCGGTTAGCTCTGCCCCCTCCCTGGATCCACTTTTGCAGGCAAAGGAAGGGGAGGGGAGGAGAGAGAGGCAGAACGGGGGAAGGTGGAGAGACAGAACAGGGGAACAGGGGGGGGAGAGAGACAAAACAGGGGGATGGGAGGGAGAGAGAGACAGAACAGGGGAATGGGTGGGAGAGAGAGACAGAACAGGGAGTGAGAGAGACAACAGGGGGAAGGGGGGAGACAGAACAGGGGAGGGGGGAGAGAGACAGAACAGGGGAGGGGGGAGAGAGAGAGACAGAACAGGGGAGGGGGGAGAGAGAGAGACAGAACAGGGGAGGGGGGGGAGAGAGAGAGAACAGGTATGGGGGAGTTAGAGAGAGACAGACATGGCAAGGAAGAGTAAAGGGACAAACTGGAAGTTTATTCCCTGGGCATTTAGTGATCGTATTCTAAACAAGTTCATGTTTTACTTTTATTCTGGTCCCATTTCTATTCGAGCCACATACAGTATACATTACACAATACATTAGACATATACAACAACCCCCCCCCCCATAAAAAATTGTCTATCTCATAATGAGACCTCTCCATCTTGCAACCTACCCCTTTGTGCCGTGGGGTCTCGAGAGAATTCTCCCATTCCAACTTCTCCAGTTAGCTATTGAAAGACGATACGTCCAACTGAGAGAAGGGAATTGTAAGGTCTGTATTTAGACCTCTGCTGAGAGAGATAAGCCGCCCCAATTTTGTTTTTCTTTGCGTCTACCCCTGATTACAAAAATAAATATGGTTTAAGGGTTGAGCTTAATAAGTGGTTTAGGGGATCGGAAACAGTTGTCTAATTCTAGTACTTTCTTTTTTCTCTCATTTTATTCTACCTTCATCTGAACCCCTGCTTGCTTCTTTCAATATTGTTCCCCTTAAATCCATCAACCCTTTCCCTGTTTATTTTTCTCCCGTCCAAGCCCCCTCTTAGTTCTTTCTCTTCCCTTCCCACTTCTCCTATCTATCTGCTTATTTACACAACCTGCCACCACCTTTGTATACCCGTCGTATTATCAAAGTAATAGAGTTTAAACTCTCATAGAATTAAAAATTATCTGTAAGCATGTCAATTATGTTACTTTATTCAAATTGCAATGTATTTTATTAAAGCTAGTGTCTTCACCCATATTCTTCTTACCCCTTTTTCCCTAGTTCCTTCCTTATCCGTATCAGTGTATATGTGTGAGTTTATTAAATTTACTTTAAATGTTTTCCCTCCTTCTCCTGGGGGATTCCAAAGTGCTTTGTCAACCTAATATTTTATCCTTATTTTCCCGTTTCCCCCTTACTATTCTCTTTTTTTCTTTCTCTTCCCCCTCCCCCTTCTTTCCCCCCGAACTTCTATTTTTCTTAACTTTTTATCCGATATATCCACTTAATAATCAAATGTCTTAATGGACAAAAATATCTCAGTTTTTGTGTTATTGTGTTAATTCTCTATCTTATTATTTTTGCTCCTATATCCTTGAATAGTGTAATTTAATCTAAATTAAATTCTAATACGTGTTTTATTGTGCTTCTACTTCCCTCCTTTCCTATCTATGGGGTGTTCAACCAGTGATTTAGTCATAATCTAACTTACTAATCTAGGTGTCCTAACGTGCTTTCTCTTTAAATTATTAATTTCAGTCTTATTTATTTTCAGTGATTTCAAATGTTTTTTTTCTAGCCATGCTTTTGCTGCTGTTGGATCTTTAAGAGTTATTCTATTGTCATCTTTTATAATTATGAGGCTTGCGGGGAATCCCCACCTGTACCTTATGTTGTTAGTTCTCCTTTTATATTCAACCTGTTTGAAATTGTTCCTTGCCATTCTAGTTCTATAGAATAAATCTTGAAATATTTTTAAATCTGCATATTTTCCATTTTTTCCTTGATTTTGACTGGCTAATAACAGGATTTGGCTTTTGACTCTATATGAGTTCAGACAGATTATTACATTTCTCGGAACAGACTCTGCTATGTTTTTAGGTTTCGATAGTCTATGACACCTTTCAATAAACCTATGGTTCTCATCAGTCTTGACACCCAGTGAGTCAAAGAAATGGATCAGAAATGTCTCCAACTCTTTAGCCGTTACATCCTCTGAGATATTTCTTATTCTAATATTGTTTCTCCTAGATTTGTCCTCTAGGTCTGCTATTTTTGTTTCCAGTATTTCAAATCTTTTTTCGGCTGATGGGTGGCTTCGATTTTTTCTTCTAATGATTACACCCTATTCCCAACTGACAATAGGTCATTTTTAATTTCTTTGGAGATGGCTTGAAATTCTATCTTCATTTGACTCAGGTGGGTGTCAAGACAAGATCTCATCACCTCCATCATATTACCCATTTGGGATCCCTCAGAGGAGTTATCCATCTGTAACGTTTCTCCCATTTATTTCCACCAGACTTACTTCTGTTAATTGAGATGGGAGACTTTGGGTTATATCCCTTGTATCTTTATGGGATGTAGGGGAGAAGAAGCCAGAAAGCCTCTTCTCTTTCCTTTCCTCCACCCCTTTAGTCGCTTTTTTATCCCTTTTCATCTCTAACTTTGGATCTCTTCTGTTTGCCATTTTCTCTCGCTTGATCTCGGTTTCCTATGAACTGGCTATATCTAATCTATCTATGTAATCTAAGCGTATCTATTACCCCCTTGCCTCTCCCCTTATATAACCAAGGCAATGTGTCTGTCTTTTGTGAAGGTAGGCCAGCAGAAAAGAAACGAGGGGAAAAAAAATACACAGCAATATAAGTACCCAAAGTAGTCTTTCTTTCCCTCCTACTGTAAAGGTGTTCTGCCCTCTGTCCCATTTTGTAGAGTCCAAAGTTTCTTTATTCTTCCTTTTATTAGGCTGTTTATCTCTCAAGCCGTACGTACGATTCAGGGGAGAGCAGAAGGGGGGGGGGGACTCTCTTCTCTTTCTCCCTTCTTCCTTCAGGCTAATTCTTCTCTCCGTAGTCTTCTCTTCCCTCTTTAACTCTTTATTTCCGTAGATTCGGTTCTCTACCACTATCCCATTCTTAGGGTGGCTTATCTTGTCAATTACTTATTTTTGGATCTTTTCTTTCACGGGGACTTCCTCTTCATTCTCACTTTTACTCTTCCCTTTCTCTCCGTTTTCTTTAGATGGATTTTTTTTATTATTTTGCCTTTGTTTTTTTCTATTAAAAAGTAATAGTAATATCCCCTTTCCGTTTAGACTGGGGATCTCTGAAATCTCCAGAATAAATGGGGCTTCCTCGTTATAGCGGGCTGATCTCCGCAGTGTAGTACGAGAGGGACTCCTCTTATCTTATTAGGTTTACTATGATAGCAGGTTAATTATTGATTTTTCTTTTTTCTTTCTTTGCTTGACCTTGTCCTGTTTTAGAGGTTTTTAAATGTTTAGTGTTCTCTGCCCTTGTTTTTTAATATCTTGCCTTCCCCTTTCTTCTTGTGTGCTTTTATTCTCCAGTCAAATTGTGTTTAATGTTCTAGTTTTTCAGGGACTCCTCTGCTTTTTCTTCTTGCCTATTTATGTTTTGGCTTAAAGTAAGTCAGGATTTTCAATGGGTATTTCTTTGTTTTATTTAGTTTTTCTCTTTATCCTTTAGATGTAGAATTTAAGGATAGTGGAGGATATCCAGAGTCTCTCTTTCTATATGTCAATTCTCTAAATTGTTGGGGTTTTCCCTCCTCTTCTTACTTCTTACTTACTTTTTCCCAGGCTTCTCCCTTTTCTTTTTCCTTTCTTCTTCTCTACCCCTCTCTCAAGAGTCTTATTTTATCAAGGTTCACCTGGGTATTCGGTAAACCTCCCACCCAATTTACACCATATTTATGGAGCAATTTATATGTTCTTTTGGGCTGATGGTTTGGATAGTTTATATAGTCCTAGTATGGTCTCTATGGCTTGATATAGCTAATTTCACTTTAATAAGTCTCCAAGCCGTTAACCCAGGATGGATTATTCGTTACCCCCTCTCGTGTTCTTCATCCCCATCAGCAAAATAAAATAAAAACACACTTATTTGTAGGTGCTGGGTGCAAGTTGTTATGAATCCTCAAATATTCATTTTGCATCCTCTGATCCTGTGAGGGGTTATCTGGGTCTGCCTGGATCCGTTTCTCTCGTCCTGCTTCCCTCTCCACGTAGCTGTTTGTAGAGTGTGGTGCCTATACAGGTTTGGGCTAGAGAAGTCTAGGGACGGCTAGCATCTTTCTTGAGGCGACGGCAGAGAAGACACTGATCTGATCAGGGAGACGGCTCTGGGGTGGGTCCGTTGCAGCCGTCGGCCGTAGGTCAGGAGCAAACCCGAAGGCCTGTTTCAGGTGGCAGGCTGGAGTCAGGTTAGAGCCATTCAGTGGTGGATCCGAGGGCTGAAACGGGACACTGGATCAGGTGTAATCCTGGGGTGGCTCTCATCTCTCCAGCCGATCGACGTGCGCACTTCCTCACATCATCACGTCCTCCCCTCCCCCCTGAAGAAACCTGTTAGTTCCGTTGCAGATTAGATTTAGTTCAAATGACATATGCATATATATACCTTCCCTTTGAAGTAGTTATATATTTTGGTAAGACTAAATGTCTATATGGTGACTAAAGACAGAGAAAAAGGGGAAGGACTTAGTGGTGGTGAAAGAGATGATTTAAATCCCATTCCTCGTTGATACCTGATGGGTATCTAGTTTGTAATTTGAAAATCCAGAACATTTCTTGTTTGTTCAGCGGATTCTGTTTATTGCCTCCCCTGGCTGGACTTTTTATTTTATCTATACCCTGGAATTCAAAGAATCCACTTTCACCGTTGCAGCAAGATTGGAAGTGTTTATTGACTGTAGAAGTTGTCTCATTATAAAGGATATCATTAAGATGTTCAAGGTTAAGGGTTAGATTGCACTCACAGGACTTGACCCAGCACTTAGATTACACTCACAGGACTTGCCCCAGTAGCCAGGATTACCTCAGCCCTTAGATTGCACTCACAGGACTTGCCCCAACACTCAGGACTTTCTCCAGCACTTAGACTCCCTCTGGACTGGAAGCCACTGCCATACCTGGGATACGTACATCCAAGTCTGATCTCGTCCCTTTCTCCTCCTATTTGCGCTTGATTGTCAAGGGGGTGTGGCTTCACAGGAAACCTCTCCATACACCAAGGCGTAGGCCTGACAACATGCAATCAAACTGTGTGGAACCTACCTCTAACTAAGGTAATTGGCTACCATATTTAAACCCTCTGTATCACCATCTGATACGCACCAAAAGATCAGTCCCCAACTCTTGACATTCATTTTCTAGTGCCTTAGAAGCCATGTACGACGGCCCTCACAAGAACACCGCCTCTCAACTATCCCTAAGACATCTCAAACAAGGTAAAGGGCAAGTTGAGGAGTACGTCACCGAGTTTAGAAGTCTGGCCAGTGAGACCAGTTATAATGAAACAGCCCTGTGAGACCACTGGGGACGCAATGACGTTCTGAAAGATGAACTTGCACGTACTGGGACCCCACGGTCACTTGAGGCCCTCATCTCCTTGGTTATCCAGCTGGACAGACGTTTTAGGGAACAATGACACAAGAAAGCTCCGGAACACAGTACGTCTCAGCGCATGCCTTAACTCCTCAATGTCCTTTTGACTGCCCTATCAACGTCCTTTTGATTGCCTTATCGACACTTCATGTCAAGTTTTTACCATCAGAAAAGAGATCAAATGGTTTATTGGATTATACGAAGATGGCGCACTTCATCTCCTAAACTACCCACAGCTGGTGATATGGCACAACTGTTTATTCAAAATATCTTCAGGTTACATGGGCTTCTCGAAACTAAAGTATACGACAGGGGAACACAGTTATGGACAACCTTTTGCCAGGCTCTTCATAAACAAAGAGCCCTCTCTACAGCATTCCATCCACAATACAACGGGCAAACAGAGTGAACTAATCAAACTCTAGGGTAGTACCTTCGATGTTTCACCTCCTTTGTGCTGGAGGACAGGAGCAGGTTACTACCGATCGCTGAATTATACTATAACAACCAGAAACATAGAAACATAGAAACATAGAATGTGTCGGCAGATAAGAACCATTCGGTCCATCTAGTCTGCCCAATAAACATCAATCAATTAACATGTCCCTGTTCTATGCAAATTATGGAATCGACCCTTCAGTGCTCCCAGGTCTCCCCTATGTGGTCCGATACCAGAACTTAACAATCACCATGACACAGACACATACCATACTACGGGATCATCTGACAAAACTCCAGAAGTCTCAGACCCATTACGCCAATCTCTGCAGGTCACAACACCCTCCTACAAGATAGGGGACAAAGTATGGTTGTCCACTGCTCATCTGAAGATGTCTTGTCATACACGTAAGGTTGGTCCTCAATACATCAGCCCTTTTGCCATACGGCGCGTAGTTAATCCGGTAACCACTGAACTCATCCTCCATCCATGCCCCCTCCTCTGGTTCTGATACATGGTGTTGATGAATACGAGGTGCATCACATTGTCGGCTCTCATTATCATCGTGGCCGTCTCGAGTACTGGAAGGGTTATGGTCCAGAGGAGCGGTCCTGGGAGCGTCCCACCAACGTTCATGCCCCTTTGTATGTTCGCACATTTCATTGGATCCTCCCAGGACGTCCAGCACCTCGCTGCTCACAGTTCACGCCTTGCTGGGGGGCTCTATCATACCTCAAACCGCTGGGTCTCATTTCCTCCGCGATCGCGCCATGGCCTGGATCCAAGATGGTGGGCGTGATCCACATTATCTGCATCCTCCAAGATAGCGAGCACGGCGCTCGCCTCCTCCAAGATGGGCGCAAAACGGACTTGAGCCTTCAAAATACCTCACTCTGTTCTGGAAGCCACTGTCATGCTGTAACCATGCACCCTTGTGCAGGCTCATCCAGGCTGTATCCAGGCATTCCAGTATCAATCTTGCTTTGCTTTCTTGTTAATTATTTATGTTTATTCCTGCCCTGCCTTGTATTCCTGCCCTGCCATGGAGTCTAGTTATGTTTTCATTTATGACTGTCTTTACATTTCCTTCCAGGTTTTCCCTGATACCCTCTGCCTTTTAGTTTACTTCTATAAAAGCCACACCGTTTCTGTTCAGTCCTTAATAGTGCAGTCTACAGGTATTTTCTCTGTGTTTAAGTGTCAATTCAATGTATGTCTTTTAGATTCTATTATTTATTATTTTGTTAATATTTTGTCTTAGTTAGGGACTTGCCTATTGTGGGGTACCTTGACGTGGTTGGCAAGCTAACATCTCATTAACCAGCAGGTGAACCAAACCCCACCCTTTTACTATACCTTGCCTCTGCCCTGTAGCCCTGCACTCTGTATTTCTGTTCTATTCTCCCGCTGTTGCTTTTCTGTTTTAGCTCTGCTTGGCTATCTCTTACTTCATTTCTTCATTGCCATGTATCCTGGACACAGCAGCTGCTTCACAGGGCCTGGTATGTGGCTGAAAAAACGTGGGGTCCCCAACCTCCAGGGGATTGCAGTTACCCAGCACCAGGTCCTGTGTCTCCACCCTGCAATGTGGTTCCTGATCACGGGCACACCGGGTCCTTACCACCTGGACCGCTTGCGTTACACATACATGCAATACATATATCCAAGCTTCATCGTCAAGGAGCAGTGTCTTCACGGGAAACCTCTCCATACAGAGTTAATTGGCTACCCTATTTAAACCCTCTCCTCCTGATCAGTAGTGCTTCCTGATTATAGAGTCAGTTTCCGAGTTTCCCTTGTTACTGTGACCTTACCTTTTGTGATTGCCTAACCTGTGTTTGACCCCTGCCTGGATACCTGACCACGGTTCTTCCTGCCAGCCTGGACATTCTGCCTCCACCTGACCTCGTACCTTCTCAGCAAGCCCCGACCTCTGCTACGACCGACCAAGATTTCTGCCTCACCATTCTGTACCTCGCCTTTGGAATAGTTTCCTTCGTGCACTCACTCACCCACCTACTCATTGTTCCTATCTCCAGTGAGTAGGCCAGGTGTTTCTATTTGCACAAATGTGCAGCCTGTCTCCCTGCAACTGGACTCCATGCTGCACGGTAAGAGAATCCAGCCTTACACCGGAATTTACTCCAGCACTTGGATTGCACCCACATGACTTACCCCAGCACCCAGAACTTACCCCAGCACTTAAATTGTACTCACAGGACTTTCCCCAGCACTCAGGACTTACCACAGCACTTAGATTGCGCGCACAGGACCTACTCCAGCACTTAGATTGCACTCACAGGACTTTCCCCAGTGGTTAAATTGCAATCACAGGACTTGCCCCAGGACTTAGATTGCAATCACAGGACCTGCCCCAGCACCCAGAACTTATTTTCCCCAGCACTTAGATTGCCCTCACAGGACTTGCACCAACCCCCAGGAATTACCCAGCATTTAGATTGCACTCACAGGACTTACCCCAGCAGTTAAATTGCAATCACAGGACTTGCCTCAGCACTTAGATTTCACTCACAAGACTTGCCCCAGCACCCAGAACGTACTTGCCCCAGCACTTAGATTGCCCTCACAGGACTTGCACCAACCCCCAGGACTTACCCAGCATTTAGATTGCACTTACAGGACTTACCCCAGCAGTTAAATTGCAATCACGGGACTTGCCTCAGCACTTAGATTTCACTCACATCACTTAGATTTCACCCACAGGACTATTCCCAGTACCAAGGATTACCTCAGCACTCACTGGATTTACCCTAGCACTTAAAATGCTTTCTCACACTCTAGCGGCCACATCTGTTTCTAACAGCATTGGGGAAGCAAGTGAAATCTTAAAGCGGCCTCATCCTTAACACAGTCACATTATTACAGTGGCCTTGGCCCCAGTGCAGGCAGCCTACCGAGAATTTTCCCGGTATCCCAATAGGCTAGTCCAGGGGTAGGCAAACTGCGGCTCTCCAGCTGTTCCAAGACTACATCTCCCATTATGTTCTTTCAGCTAAGAGGCTGGCGGACAAGTATGGGAGATGTAGTCTTGGAACAGCTGGAGAGCCGCAGTTTGCCTACCCCTGGGCTAGTCCAACCCTGACGATTGTCTTTAGTTTCAGGCACAGCACAGCTTACAAGGGAAAGTAAGGATTTTAAAGCGTGCTATCAGTACAAAGTTATCCTGGTAGTACAATAAAGCTATTTTAGCAATTAGTTAGCCAGCCACACGATGTCCAGTGACAAGCATTTGGACAATGTATGTAGGGCAGGCACTGACACTTGCATAGTAGAACAATATACTGAGAATAGCTATCTATATTGTATCATCTGTATAGCTATTACATCATTAGTGAGCCCCTGGTTATGGTAGGCAATTAACCAGTCAGACAGTAATAGTAAAGCCACAGATGGGTGGAAAAGCCAAGTTCCCATGAACATTAGTTGGCCAAAATCTACCATGCTGCTGAGAAAGCATTATGCCAAATATAGCAGCTGGAGTGAGTTTGTAGTTGTGGACTAAAGTTACTATGATGTTCAGCATCATGGAACACATAAGGGTCGACCCAGTATCAGGACTGTCTTTACAACATTGTAGGCCCCTGGGCAAAGCAAGCCAATGGGCCCCTAACACTGTACCCAGCATCACCCCTTACTCCACCCCTAACCCTGCCCCCAACAGAAACACTATGTGCAGCAACGATTAATCACCACAGCACGTCCAGCTCCAATCATGTGACACAGTCGTTTCTAGAATGATGTGCCTAGTGACTTGCGTGTGATAATCTTTTACTTGCACAATAATGCTAGAATAAATAGTACAGCAGTATGTGCAATTAAAAGATTATCATTAACAAGTCACTAGTCTATATATATTTCCAGAAGAAGAGTCTTTGACGATGCTCATAACAACTAACAAGTTACATATTACATGATTAGCTAGTTGTGTTTAAGGGTGGGTGTCAAACACTATATATTTACTAACCATTGCCAAACTGAAATCACAGTGATCTATTTACTAACCATTGCCAAACTGAAATCACAGTGATCTTTTTCTGGAATAATGGGACTAGTGACCTGTTTGTGATAATCTCTTAATTGCACATTGGACTATATAGTACAGCATTATGTGCAATTAAAATGTTATCATTAACAAGTAACTAACGCCGTATCTCTCTGTGTACAGCCTCAGCCAGAGTGACAGTGACCTCACATCTGGGTTCCAAAATCTGAAAGTGAGTACCTACCTTTTTACTTACCTAACAGTTTCTCTGGGAATCTTTCATTCATCCAGTAGAGAATTTGTGAGGTTGGGCACTGATGTCAGCCTGGCTCGCAATATCCATCCCAGTTCATCCCAAAGGTGCCTGATGGGGGTCTAGGTCAACCCCTGAAAAAACAGCTCCATTCTATTATCTCTCCTTCACCAAACTTGACATTTGGCACAATGCAGACAGGCAGGTAACATTCTCCTGTCTTCCAACCAAACCTTGTCTCAACCATCAGACTGCCAAACAGTGAAATCTCCACAGAACAAGTTTGCGCTGCTCCAGAGTCCAGTGCTTTACACCACTCACTCCAACACTTTGTACTTGGTGATGTGAGGCTTGCATGCAGCTTCTCGGCCATGGAAACCAATCCCATGAAGCTCCCACTGCACAGTTCTGTTTTGCTGATAGTAATGCTAGTTGAAATTTGGATCTCTTCAGCTATGGAATCCCAGAGCATTGGCAACTTTTACACACCATGTGCTTTAGTTTTGTGGCTAAGTTGCTTCTCTTCCTAAACGCTTCTTCTTTCCAATAACACCACTGAAGTAGGTAAAGTAAATTTCACAAACTGACTTTGCAGTTGGCTACAGACTCTACAGCAGAGATGTACTGCACCTCAGTCATGAAGGGTCTGCAGTACTAGGGGAGAGGATTTCTCGAGGGATGGAGGAGCTTTTAAACTAGGTTCTGAGGGGAAGGGTCATAGACACATGGTCTATGTAAAAATGCAACCCTCTTTGTCACGCCTATCTGTAGGTAAGCCTGTGAAAGGATTGTTCCCACAATCTAAAGAAGTAATTTTGGCTGTAAATCCTTTGATGACCAATTCGTCTTACATTCCATTGCGAAACCAGATAGTTATCTTAGTTAATTACATACATAAACCCAAAAGCATATATCTATGTATTAAATACATTATAACATTTGTATAAAGAGACCCTATATTTCTTACAATAGTAGCTAGAGTAGATTGGAAGAGGATCTAGCTAAGGTGGAAGGGGATGAGTGGTGGAGTTAGCACTGAGGTACAATCCAATAAGGACCAGTCCTTTGGAACATTTTTGGTCATTCTGGACAATTGGTAATTTAACATTTATGCAGTGTTTGTGTTTAGCTTTTATTTTCTTCTTTGTCATTTGATGGACGCACAAAAAATGTTATATTTTTTTTATCAAGACAAGAAAGGCATTCTTTAGAGACAATTATTTTGAGCATATCATATATATGGGGATATGTATAAAAACTCCTGCACTGCAAAGTTTCAGGAATTTTATTTTAAAAAAGCGCAATCACAGTTTCTTATGTGTAACAGTGATTGCGCTTTTTTATAACTCCCGACACTTGACAGTGCGGGATTGAAGGACCTTCAGGCAGAGTTTCCTCAACACAAATCAGGTGCATTAAAGCTCTTGCTTTTTTTATACATAGTCTGTGCCGGCTCAACAAGCACTGACATAATCTAAATCTGCACATTCAGCATAGATAACCAGGACTACCACGAGTCTGCTTTATACAGTGGCAAGCAAGCCGTTTTGCCACAGTATTTGGCACAGTCTGTGTGTGTGCCATGTTTATACATGCCCCCCATAATGTATTATAAAAAAAAAAAAAAAAAATATGGTGAAAAACTAAATAAATACACATTTTCTGACTTTTATTTGAACAATATTTTGGTCATCTACAAAAGCTAATGAAAAAACTTGCTAAATAGATTATACATGACCCATGTTTTAAGTTTTTTGCTTTTTCTGCAAGTTATAGGGTAATTAGTACAAGTAACACGTTGTTATTTCAAAACCATTTTTCAAAGTTAGCAATAGTGACATTGGAACACTGATATCTATCATTAATCCTCTGCCCACATGTATATATATATATATATATGGATATTTTTGTAAATCAATGTTTATTGAAAATGTTTCTTTTTTATAGAGTGCCAGCACTCTATAGGGTGCATGGGAAACATTTTTTGAAGACGTACCGGTGTAAGATATCACATTGTTAAAAACGTATAAGACATTTCTTGAGTTTTGTTATTGATGGAGCATTTATGCGTAAGTTGGAAAATTTTTCCCCATTGTGATTCAGACAGGGTGATATTTAGGGCGGTTTCCCATTTTCCCACCAGAGCTGGAAAACCTTCTGAAGCTGAGGTCATCAACATTTGATATATCATAGAAATACAGTGGGGTGGGACAGTTTCGTCAGAGGCTAAGTCCTCAAACTCAGTGAGTCGCCTGGAATACAAGTGTCTACACTTTTCTGTTCTATAAAAATGACTCAGTTGGGTATGGTGAAAGCAGTCCATAAAGGATATTGTCCCATCCGGGAAAATATCTGCTAATGGTTTAAGACAACCATCCGATAGGAATTTGTTAATCGTTGTCAAATCCGTCCTGTCAGTCCGGAGAAAAAGACCTGGTTGTTGCCCAGGAGGAAACTCTGGGTTGCACCTCAACGGTGTTTTGGGGGATGGGTGGGAGGTTAAATTGCCCCTACGGCTATGAGCATGCAGTACCGACAATGAAGCGGAAATCAACGGATGATGTGCAACTAGGGATTTGGTAATATTAGGTTGAAGCCATGGCAATAAGCGTAACGGATTAGAAATTTCCGCTGCTTCAATACCCATCCATAGCTTATGGGGTGGGTGAATAGCCCATTCCAAGACCCTCAATAAGTGGGTCGCTTTGTAATAGGTGTGCATACATGGGAGGCCTAGACCCCCTCTGTCTTTAGGTTGGGTCAGTATCTGTCTATTCTGAGTCTGGAGTGTTTTTTGGCCCAAATAAATAAAAAAAAAAAACACATTTTTTTAGTGAGGTGAAAAAGGCCGGGGGAATCTTGATCGGTATTGTCTGGAACAGATACAACACTCTGGGGAGTACATTCATTTTCAGCGAGTTAACTCTACCCAACCAGGAAATTAATGTAGGCCCCCAAGCAGTTAGATCTTTTTGTATGGCTACCAATAAAGATGGAAAATTTTGCTGGTAAAGATGCGTCAGATCTCTGGTAAGCCAAATGCCTAAGTATTTCATTTTGTCTCTACACCACTTAAAAGGGAAGGCACTACATAACCCCTGTACTTCACTGTCAGATAAATTGATGTTAAGGATCTTCGATTTGGAACTGTTAATTTTAAGATTGTATTCGTCAAATTCTCGTAACAAAAATGGCAACGATATCCTTGGTGTAGTAAGGGCAATCAACAAATCATCCGTAAACTCCAGCACTTTATGGTGGGTGTCGCCAATTGATAGGCCTCTAACATCAGGATTATTCCTTATAGCCTCTAGGAAAGGCTCTAGCGTGAGGGCGAACAGCAACGGAGACAGTGGGCAGCCTTGCCTCGTGCCATTAGCAATCGTGAAAGAATCAGACAAAGCGCCATTGATTCGGATTCTGGCCGTGGGGTGGGAGTACAGGGATGCGACCCACGTCACCACATGGGGTCCAAAACCCACATGCTGGAGCATTGCCATAAGAAAATTCCAATCTACACGATCAAATGCCTTTTCGGTGTCCGTAGAGAGACAAAAAGATCGTTTTGATATCACGCGCTTTAGCATGGTGAATCAGATTGATGGCTCGGATCATGCAATCCCTGGCCTCCCACCCGGGATGAACCCTGCCTGATCCGGATGGACCAAGTCAGGTAGATGGCGCTGTATCCGTGAAGCCAGTATTTTGGAGAAAAGTTTCAAATCTGCATTGAGCAAATAAATTGGACGATAGCTGCCACACTGTTCAAGGTGCTTCCCCTCTTCTGGTATTAGTGATATGGTTGCTGTCAGGGTATGCGGATGTATCGTTCCACCCTCGAACACTGAATTCAAAGCGTCCACCATGAGGGGTCCCAAGACATCAAAAAATTTCTTATAATACAATAATGGGAAGCCACCTGGGCCCGGGCATTTACGATATTGGTCGTTCCATGTTTGCGGAGTCTTCAAGTGTAAGTTTCTGGGAAATACGGTATGTTTTGTAAGGTACTCTGTTATCTGAGCGGTGCGGGTGTCTACAGTTAAGGAGCCTGACTGTAAGGGGGGGATGTTATATAGTTTGGTGTAGTATGAGACGAATTCCTCTGCTATATCGTTTGGGAGGAGACGGGGTACCCCTGTGGGAGCTTTAATTTTTGGTATATAGGCCACTTGTTGCCGTTTTCTAAGAGCTCTTGCTAATTATTTACCTGGCTTATTACCATGTTCATAGTATATTGCTTTTAATTTAGCAAAATTACGGTGTGCCAGTTGGTTAAGTATTGTTGCTGGCTCCTTTCTTAATAGTAGGAGTTGTTGAAACCTCTTTGAGTTGTTCCTTGTGCATCCTCTCCAGAATCTCAATCTTTGAATAAAGAGACTGGAGAGCCGCACCATTGGCCTTTTTCCGTGCGGTTGCCTGCGCTCTGTACTGTCCCCGCAGAACGCATTTGTGGGCTTCCCACACCGTCAGTACCGGAGTCTCTTCATTGCTATTAGTTTGTAAATATTCTGTCAGAGCTTTAGTAATGGGTTCCTGCATTTCAGTATCAGTTAGTGGGGCCTCATTTAACCGCCAAGTGCGCTGTGCCGGTTTCTGGAGTGGTGAACTTAAAGACATTGTAAGTGGGGCATGGTCTGACATTGTAAGTGGGGCATGGTCTGACCAAGTAGTGGTACCATAATGTGCTGATCGCAAACAGGGAAGATTGTAGTATGAGATAAAAAGATAATCTATGCGTGAGTATCGAGAATTAGGTGTGGAATAAAAACTATAGTCTCTGGTTGTCGGATGAAGCACCCTCCAGCAATCAGTGAGTTGGAAATTGGTGGGTAATTTCTTTATTTTATGTAGGACACATAAAGGGGTGTGTGCTGACCCATGGGAGGTATCCAACTGTGGGTCTAGTGCGACATTGAGATCCCCTTCTAGTATTGTCATGCCTTCCTGGAATTGTCCCAATTTAGACATAATCCCAGAAAGACATCTATATTGTTGTGTATTGGGGAGATAGACATTCGCAAAAGTATATACCCAGTCTGCTATAGTTCCCTTCACGAGTATAAACCTACCCTCTGGGTCAGAGTGACACTCACGTGCCACAAAAGGAATATGTTTCGCAAAAATAAAATCGCCGTGCCTTTCGATTTTGTACATGAATCATTACTAGGTAATGATTACTAGAGAGGTGTCAGCCCCTTTGGAAGATCTCACAGTCCGTGAGCCAAAAAAATCACAACTAACCAAAAATGAACAGATCAATTGTGGGGTTTCTGTCACCCCGTAACTTGTTAAAAAACCATGTGATACACAACTGTAAGCATTCACCCCTGAGACAGTTTGGACTCTTTCGTGTAATGGCATATCCACCTATTTTTTATTTATCCTTATTTTTTGTTATATCGTTTTCTCTTTTTTCTCTTTTTTATTTTTCTCCTTTTTTTTTTCTCCTTTTCCTTTTCCTCTTCTTTTTATTATTATTTTAAATATAAAATTTCTAGTTATTACCGTATTTGCTCGATTATAAGACGAGGTTTTTTTCAGAAAATTGAGGTCAGACTATAAGACTGGGATCCAGGTCCCCCGCAGAGCTGCAGGGGACCTGGATCCCCCTCTCTAACAGCAGGGGATGTCTGCGCGATGGGACTTCTATGATGAAGCCGGGTACTTCCGGCTTCGTCATAAAAGTCGCAGCGGTTGTGCCGGGCGGCAGCAGGGGAGGTCTGCGCTCATCGCGCAGACATCCTCAGCTGTCCCGCTAGCCACCAGGGAGAATAGGGCAGCCAGGGGATGTCTGCACGATACGTGCAGACATCCTCCATGCTGCCCGACACTTCCATCTATTATGACGGACCGGCTGTCCGTCATAATAGACGGAGGTGTCGGGCAGCATGGAGGATGTCTGCACGTATCGTGCAAACATCCCCCGGCTTCCCCCACTAGCCACCAGGGATCATGATACAGGTGAGGGGGAGGGAGGGGTCAGAGAGACAGGAGGAGGGGGGACAGAGCAACAAGGGGAGGGAGGGGGGAAGAGACAGAGACAAGGGGAGGGAGGGGGAGAGACAGAGACAAGGTGTGAGATTCAGGGGTAAGGAGCGTAGCGCTGGGTGGTGGGTGGAGAGATGAGGTGACTCCAAAAGTGACACAAAAAAGGGTAAGGCGGTAGAATAGTCAGTCCAATCCAAAAGGTCAATGCCGGTAGTCAGGATAAACAAAACAGGTATAGCAGTGCAGGTAGGGATACAGCAATAAGGATAGTCTAGGGAAAAAGCCAAGGTCGGTACACAGGTATATCTTCAATCAAAGTAGCAGGTAAATGGGGAATTAATGGTACTGAGAACAGACATCACAGCTCAACAAGCAAGCAATGATTGAGGTGAGTGTGGGGTTTTTATAGAGCTGTTGATTAAGGACCTCTCCCCTTTACACCTGGGGACCGCCCCTGCACCATGTTGTGAATAGGGAGAAGAGGTCCTCTTCCCATTCTCCCTGCCCTTTTGCCAACAACCAATCGCGCAACGTTTCTCGCGAGTAAGCTCCGCCCCCTAAACCTCTTGGAAGTAGTTGCATTCACTGTTAGCGGGTGAATAGCAACTCGAGGCCGGGGATGCGGCCTACCTCGCGGTCGCGCTAAAGCGCGATGGCGGCAAACAGGGACAGAGGATGACTTTGGCTGTGAGGGTCCCCTGGGCAAGGTAGGTGAAGGTCCTGGTACCTGACAGACTCCCCCCCGTACACGCAACCTCCGGGTGCGTTGAGGAGCCGGGTGCCCGGGATGGAGCCTGTGAAAAGATCGGATCTTAGCAGGAGCATGAAAATTAGCAATGGGTTCCCAGGTTCTTTCTTCGGGATCGTAGCCTTTCCAGTCGACCAAATATTCGAGTCTTCCAAGGCGAATTCTGGAATCTAGAATCTTGTCCACTTCATACTCCTCCGATCCATCGATGGTTATTGGTGGAGAAGGAAGGGTATGTCTTCGAGGATAGGCGTCTGGTTTCCATTTCTTGATTAAAGAGATGTGGAAGACTGGGTGTATCCTCCAGGTCTTAGGGAGTGATAATCGAACTGCTGCGGGGCCACAGAGTGTTGTGATAGGAAATGGTCCTAGGAATTTTGGACTTAGTTTGCGAGATGGTCCAGTTGTCTTGATATGAGCCGATGAGAGCCAAACTTTTTCTCCTACTTGAAAGGAAGGTGCTGGAATCCGACGTCTATCCGCGTATCTTTTATAGTCTTGTTGGGCCTTGTTTAGGGTGGTCTTGATAACAGAAAAATTTTGTTGGAGAAGTTGAAGACGGTCTGTGACGGGAGGTACATTACTGGTCTTTGGTAAATCAAGATGGAATGTGGGATTGAACCCGTAGTTGGCTTTGAAGGGGGACATGCCTATAGTCCTCTGTAGATGATTATTGTAGGCAAATTCCGCCAAGGGTAGCAAGGATAACCAATTGTCTTGGAGATGGGTGATGTAGCATCGAAGATACTGTTCGAGTATTTGATTGACTCTTTCTGTCTGTCCGTTGGTTTGAGGGTGGTAGGCTGAAGAGAGGAGACGGTCTATCTGAAGTCCTTTACAGAACGCTGACCAAAATCGTGAAGTGAATTGAACACCTCTGTTGGATAATACGGATCGAGGAAGACCATGGAGACGTACGATATTTTTCAAAAATAATTCGGCAGTCTCAGCCGCGGTAGGTAACTGGGTGGTAGGAATAAAGTGTGCCATTTTTGTGAACCGGTCGACCACAACCATGATGCTATTATGTTGTAGTGATGGTGGGAGATCCACTATAAAATCTATTGTTAGATCCTCCCAAGGGTGATCTGGAGTTGGAAGCGGTTGAAGGAGTCCTGCTGGTTTGGTATTTCTACCTTTGGAACAAGCGCAGATGTCACAAGAAAGGATATAATTTCTTATGTCTTGTCTCCATCCTGGCCACCAGAAATATCTACAAGCTAGATCGACTGTTTGTTGGAATCCTCCATGTCCTGCGAGAGGAGCATCATGGAGGGGTTGTAAAACAGAAGTCCTTACTGGTGGGGGTACATAAATGAGTTTGTTTCTGTACCAAAGACCCTGGTCTTGATTTAAAGAAGAGGTCTCTGTTAGTGAGATGGGGTGAGATCCGTGTTTCTTTATCTCTGATAAAAGAGAGGTGTGAAGGGCTAGAAAGTGACCTGGTTGTAGAATGGTATTGTTTGTCATAGATTTAGGGGTTGAAGGTTCGTGGAATCGGGATAGGGCGTCAGCTTTGAGATTTTTTGATCCCGGGAGATAGGTTATATGAAACCTGAATCTCGTAAAGAAAAGAGCCCAACGGGCTTGTCGCGGGCATAATCTTTGGGCTTTCCTGAGGTATTCTAGATTTCGGTGGTCGGTAAATACGGTGACAGGGTGAAGAGCTCCTTCTAACAAGTGTCTCCATTCCTCCAATGCCAATTTAATGGCTAATAATTCACAGTCGCTAACACTGTAATTAGTCTCTGATGGGGTCAGTCGACGAGAAAAGAAGGAGACTGGGTGAAGGAAGTCTTTCTCTCCATGGCGTTGAGACAGAACTGCTCCTACCGCTGTTTCGGAGGCGTCTACTTCCAAAAAATAAGGTTTTTTAGGATAAGGAAGGACCAGAATGGGAGCTTGAGTAAATTTATTTTTTAGGGTATCAAATGCTTTTTGGGCTTGTGGAGTCCAATGGAATGAAGTATTTTTCTTGGTAAGTTGTGTTATGGGATGTATGATGCGGGAAAAACTGTTGATAAATCTACGATAGAAGTTCGCGAATCCTACGAACCTCTGGACAGCTTTCACGGAATTAGGAGTAGGCCATTGAAGAATAGATGACACTTTCTTGGGATCCATCTCCAAACGTCCCGGAGAGATCACATATCCCAAAAATTCAACTTTGGTCGTTTCGAAGATACACTTAGATATTTTAGCATACAGATTGTGTTGTTGCAATCTCTCAAGGACCTGGAACATATGTTGGCGATGAGTTCTTAATGAAGGAGAGTATATTAAAATATCGTCCAAATAGACTACCACAAATTTATCCAACATGTCTCTAAAGATGTCATTGAGGAAATGTTGAAAAGTGGCTGGGGAATTGCATAATCCAAAAGGCATCACTCGATACTCGTAATGTCCGTAACGAGTTCTAAAGGCCGTCTTCCACTCATCTCCTTTCCGTATACGTACAAGATTGTATGCCCCTAGAAGATCAATTTTGGAGTATATCTGGGCATTTTGCAGGCGATCCATAAGTTCGGGAATCAATGGCAATGGGTATTTGTTTTTTATTGTTATATTGTTTAGTTCCCGATAGTCTACACAGGGTCGTAACCCCCCGTCCTTCTTGCCAACAAAAAAGATGCCTGCTCCCGCAGGAGAAGTGAAAGGACGAATAAATCCTTTTCGGAGACTGTCATCCAGATATTCTTTTAATACTGTCAACTCAGGTTCAGATAAAGGAAATATTCGCCCAAAGGGGATGGCAGCCCCCGGGAGGAGATCGATAGGGCAGTCGTATGGTCTATGAGGAGGGAGACGCTCGGCCTCTTTCTGATTAAAGACGGAGCGGAACTGTTCATAGGCCTCTGGTATTTCTTCACGTTGAGAGATGGGTTCTTGTGTAAGGGTGATATGAACTGGAGGAAGACAATGTTGGAGACAAAATGATGAAGAAAAAGTGACTGTTCCGGACGACCAATGGATGAGGGGATCATGAAGCTTGAGCCAGGGTAATCCCAGGATGAGGGGAAATAAAGGAGAATGTTCTAAATTGAAGGAGATGATTTCTTCATGTTTCTTTCCTATGCGTAGTCGCAAGGGTTTGGTTTGTAGTTTCACAGGACCAGATAATATAGGGCTTCCATCTACCAATTGCACAACTAAAGGTGGATTTTTAGATTGTGTAGGAAGTTTCAGATGTTCCGCTAGGGTCAGGTCTACAAAGCATTCGCTGGCTCCAGAGTCGATAATAGCTTCTTGAATGATGATCCTATCTTCCCACTGTAAGGAAACAGGAACAGATAAGAGAGGGGTAACACCTCCGGTCATGAGAGGAGTGGGAAATATAGTCTTCTTACCTCGAGAAGTCAGTCGAGGACAAGTGGCGGTAGTATGACCAGGGGTTCCACAGTATAGACAGAGATTAGCCCTTCGTCTACGGTCTTTCTCTGCTTCAGATAAGGGTCCACGAGCCACTCCAAGTTGCATAGGTTCTTCACTTCCAGTGCAAAGAGGAGGGGTTGTAGTGGTTGAGCTGGTAGACCGAAACGGAAGCTTGGGCCGGGAGAAGGTATTCTGTTGAGCCATTCGCTCTTCTTTTCTCTCTCTCATACGTCTAGCCATTTGTTTCTACTCGGGCTACTTCATCCTTCAGGAATTCAGATAAACCCAAACAAAATTGATGTATCAAGGCGGGTTCATTCCATTCAGTCTCCCCCGCTGTTCGGCGGAAGTCAGCGATGTAATCCTCGACAGGACGTTTACCTTGTCGTAGAGATCTGAGGTTGGATTCAGCTGTTGACTTACGGTGGGGATCATCATAGAGGGTATCCATTTCTTGGCGAAATGCCCCCCATGATGCTAGAGAGGGGTGTTGACTCTCCAGTAGATGTTGGGCCCAGGTCATGGGACCTCCAGATAGAAGGGAAATAGCGGTTCGAACCCTTACGAAGTCTGTGGCATAGGTCCGGGGTTTTAATACAAATAGTAATTCACAGGCCGTGATGAAGGTTCGGTATTTGGTACGGTCTCCTTTGAACCTTTCTGGGAGTTTGACTTGAGGTTCTGGGAAGGCGGCGCCCCCATCTTCTGGTGGTGCGGCGACAAGAAATGGAGGAGGTACTGCAAGGGCGGGAGGAGGTGGTGCCGCTTGGAGTGCTTGTACTTGATTATGCAAATTTATCTGTTGTTCCTGGACTCCTTGTACAGTGTGTGTCAAGATCGCAATTTGTTGTGTCAGTGGTTGTATAGCTTCAGCCATCCCTGCAAGCTCCATAGCTTGGCTTGCTTGTTATGTGAGATTCAGGGGTAAGGAGCGTAGCGCTGGGTGGTGGGTGGAGAGATGAGGTGACTCCAAAAGTGACACAAAAAAGGGTAAGGCGGTAGAATAGTCAGTCCAATCCAAAAGGTCAATGCCGGTAGTCAGGATAAACAAAACAGGTATAGCAGTGCAGGTAGGGATACAGCAATAAGGATAGTCCAGGGAATAAGCCAAGGTCGGTACACAGGTATATCTTCAATCAAAGTAGCAGGTAAATGGGGAATAAATGGTACTGAGAACAGACACCACAGCTCAACAAGCAAGCAATGATTGAGGTGAGTGTGGGGTTTTTATAGAGCTGTTGATTAAGGACCTCTCCCCTTTACACCTGGGGACCGCCCTTCACCATGTTGTGAATAGGGAGAAGAGGTACAGCCTCCTCTTCCCATTCTCCCTGCCCTTTTGCCAACAACCAATCGCACAACGTTTCTCGCGAGTAAGCTCCGCCCCCTAAACCTCTTGGAAGTAGTTGCATTCACTGTTAGCGGGTGAATAGCAACTCGAGGCCGGGGATGCGGCCTACCTCGCGGTCGCGCTAAAGCACGATGGCGGCAAACAGGGACAGAGGATGACTTTGGCTGTGAGGGTCCCCTGGGCAAGGTAGGTGAAGGTCCTGGGACCTGACACAAGGGGAGGAAGTGGGGAGAGACAGAGACAAGGGAAGGGGGGGAGACACAGAGACAAGGGGAGGGAGGGGGTTTGAAGAGACAGAGACAAGGGGAGGCAGGGGGTGCAGAAACAGAGACAAGGGGAGCGAGGGGGAGACAAGGGGAGGGAGGGCGGAAGAGACAGAGACAAGGGGAGGAAGTGGGGAGAGACAGAGACAAGGGAAGGGGGGGAGAGACAGAGACAAGGGGAGGGAGGGGGTGCAGAAACAGAGACAAGGGGAGCGAGGGGGAGACAAAGGGAGGGGGGAGAGAGAGACAACACTAAGGGGGGGAGAGAGAGAGAAATATGGGGGCAAGGGAAAGAGAGAGGCAGCATTGGCACATAAAAATAAATAAAAACAAGAAATACATGTTTTGATATAATAATTTTTTATTAAAAAAGCAATTTACATGTGAATATATAGAAGTTGAACTTTTTTCCTATAGGGTAGTCTTATATTCAGGCTTTTAGTTTTTTTCCTAATGGAATATCCAAAGTTTGGGGGGTCGTCTTATAATCAGGGTCGTCTTATAATCGAGCAAATATGGTATATATTGGCCATTCGGCTGAAGCTTGGCCCCTATGTGTTAGGCCTGTAGGGAACTGGATAGAGACCTCGATGCAGACACAATAATAGATAAAGAGCAATACACTGAGGGTACGAACTTACTAGTAATATGGGGTACACAGGAACACAGAACTGTTCGTAATCCCACAGGAAGGTAAATAGCTTGTGGCTACGGGTACAGGTTAACATTCAGCAGGAAGAGGGTTAATGCATATGAGCATAACACAGCAACTGTAATCCAGCAGGTAGATGGTTAAAGTAAAACAGCAACTGTAATCCAGCAGGTAGATGGTTAAAGTAAAACAGCAACTGTAATCCAGCAGGTAGGTGGTTAAAGTAAAACAGCAACTGTAATCCAGCAGGTCGGTGGTTAAAGTAAATAGAATAGTCGAGGTACAAACCGGGTTCAGTGGGGCACAGGCAGACAGAGAGGTAAAAGGACAGTCCAGGGTCAAGGGCACAGGCAGGCAGAGTAGTCAGGATATAATCCAGGGTCAATAAGCAATCCAAAAGAGAGTAGGGTATAACCGCTGAGCATGGAACACGAGAATCACCAAGCAAGGATTGCAAGGTGATTCTCCCTTTTAAATCTCCCGCGTCCGGCGTGCACGCGACGGGCGTGACGTCATCGGGGACGCGCCTCCGATTTCATTGGCAGCAGTGTGCGCGCTACCGGAGCGGGATTTAAGGTGAGTAAGACGGGGTACTCGGGAGATCTACTTCGTGGTAGATCCTGACACAATGTCGTGAATCCTATTCGGATTGGATGAATGGGACCCATGGACATCCCAGGAGGTGGGCGCCGTGACCACAATACTAAATCATAGCCATCCTGACCAAGAGTAACCCATAGTTCAAGTGTGATTGCCATCCTTTAGCCACAAGATAATTACATTCAATAATATTACCTAACCAGATGCAGTAAATGGGTATTTTTTTTTACAACCACGGTGATAACAATACGCATGGGTCTCTCGACCCCTGTCCCCAATACAGCTTTAAAGACAGACCTACAGTTTGGAGCGTCAGCTGTTTGACAGGGGAGGAGGGGGAGAGTTTTGGCCAGATGGAGTGCGAGCTCGATAATCTAATAACTCCTATGAGTGCAAAGAAATAAATTGGTTCTTGTCACCCTAGTGGGAGGGGGTGGGAAGAGCGGGGGGGGGGGGTCTCATTTGGGAGGGGGGATGGGGTCATAGGGGGGGGATGGGAGGTGGTGGGATGGAAAAGATGAGGAGAGCAGGGGCCCATATCATATGTATACGGATATTAAACACAATAACTTATCGATAGTAGAGGTGATGGATTTCTGGTCGCTTCATTTGGTTCTCGATCAGATGGGTTCCCCATATGTTCTCAGTCAACAAGAACACCTATCTGCAACATGGGGTCCAACCATTGGAGCGATGAGGGTCTGGAGCGCTGTCTCCTTCGACTTTGGTCGTATGTCCTCGGCCTGGAGGGAACGCGTGAACTGGGTAATGACCAATCAGGTATGTGAAGATCTTGAAGCCGCAGTGTAGATAGCAGATCTGGTAGAATTGCATAGTGAAAATTGAGTCATTCAAGTGTACAGCTAGGAAAAATGGATGTCCCCACGTGTAACGGATGGCTTTGCGTTGCAGAATCAGGGTAAGTGGCCGCAGGGCTCGTCGAGCCTGAAGGGTAAGATCTGATAGATCTTGACAGAAGGTGATGTCGTGTCCCTCATGGCACCACGTTTGAATTCCCTCGCCTTTTTCATAATCAGCTCTTTGAGCTTAAAGTTCACCAGCCGACATATGATGTCCCGAGGAGGAGTATTCGGCTGGCCTCTGGATCTGAGCCCCCTATGTGCCCTGTCCATCTCGATTGTCTCTGAAGCTGGACGGCCAAGCATTCGGTTGAAAATATTGGTGAGTAGGCCAAAGATGTCCTCCTCTGTGCCGTTAGCCACTTCCGGCACCCCGCGAATTCTAATATTATGCCTGCGGCCCCGGTTGTCCAGGTCCTCCAGGCGTCTGCAAAAAGCTCCGCTTGATCATTTACTGTGCGGTCTAGGTGGGTTAGGTGGCGTGTCTGCGTAGTTACCTCAGTTTCTTGTTTTGTTAGTCTCGTTTCTGGGCCTCCAATGTCTGACCTCAATTTTTGTCCTGGACTGTATATTTCAACTCCATTATCAGAGTCGCAAAGTCATTTTTCCATAGGGGTGAGGAAAATATAAGTTGTTGCGCAGGCTGCAAAGAGGTAGGATGACTGGTGCCTGGTTCGCCATCATCAGCCGACAGAGAGGTAGCTGGGGAACCCGCCTCGTGTTCGCCCTCCGGTTGTAAAGACAGGGCCACGGGCATCTGAAAGAAATCAAGCAGGGAGCTCGAAGGGTGTTTTTCCTTACCCCTGGGTGTTCCGGGATCCGAGTTTCCCTTTTTGTTGCGCCTCATTCCGCTAGTAAAGGTATAGTATTATAAATGATATGAGGTGACGGCGCACACACCTTAAGCAGCCATCACATGTATATATTTTTATACAATATACACTGCCTGGCCAAAAAAAAAAGGTCACACACACTATATTTCGTTTGACCTCCTTTAGCTTTGATTACGGCACGCATTAGCTGTGGGATTGTTTTGATAAGCTTCTGCAATGTCACAAGATTTATTTCCATCCAGTGTTGCATTAATTTTTCACCAAGATCTTGTAAAGCAAAGCCTTCTTCAGCACATCCCAAAGATTCTCAGTGGGGTTAAGATCTGGACTCTGGTGGCCAATCCATGTGTGAAAATGTTGTCTCATGCTCCCTGAACCACTCTATCACAATTTGAGCCAGATGAATCCTGGCATTGGCATCTTGGAATATGCCTGTGCCATCAGGGAAGAAATAATCCATTGATGGAATAGCCTGGTCATTCAGTATATTAAAGTAGTCAGATGACCTCATTCTTTGGGCACACACTGTTGCTGAACCTAGACCTGACCAACTGCAGCAACCCCAGACTTATTTGCTTAGTTAAATCCAGGTGGCAACTTTTTGGCCAGGCAGTGTATATAAGGTAGACAATGCACAGTATTCAGCTTGTGGTATTTTGACATTTTTCATGCAGCCATTTCACCACCAATCTTTGCCAAAGTTTGCAGAGGTTTTCCAACTTAGAATTTTGACATTGGACAACCTGTGCCCATTTCCCATTTTTCAAGCCGGCTAATGTATTGTACCCCCATCAAACCATAATTTTTTTAAAAGTACAGAATCTAGAAATTTGGTCTCCAGCACTTCTCCATCTGCAGGTTTCTCAAGCCTTACACTTTCGTAGAAGCTGCAGATGGATAATCAGCGAACAGAAGAGTCGGGTGGCTCCTTCTCATCCACTATGGGTCTGGTGCTCCCCGCAGAATAACCCCAACCTGAACCAATTTATAGCGATTATGAACACAGTGAAGCAGGTGGTACCAGTATCAACATTTGGCCAGGGAGAAACGATAAGTCCCCATCTACTGAGAAAGATTTATCCTATGTCAGGCCCATACCTCGCGATTGTGGGCCTCCTCCTCCATGTCTCACTTTGGCACGGACATGTGGCTGGGTCCTACTCCTTCAGGCGATAGTCTGTCGCCATCCACATCTTCACTCCCCACATTCTTATGGACAGCCCCTTTAAAACCCTAATGCTCAGTTATTGATTCTCCCTGTCTGCTAGTTAGTCTATCCTTACTTGTACTCCCTGCTTACCCTCCTTCTGAACCTCCTAACTTCTGACCCTTTGTTTTGCCTTTGACCAGTCTGTTACCTGCCTCATACCCTTGTGACCAAGATTGTCTTTGACCACTCTGTTGCCTGCCTCTTACCCTTGTGACCCAGACTGTCTTTTGGCCACTCAGTTGCCTGCCTCATACCCTTGTGATTGTCTTTGACCACTCTGTTGCCTGCCTCTTATCCTTGTGACCCGGACTGTCTTTTGACCACTCAGTTGCCTGCCTCATACCCTTGTGACCCCAGACTGCCTCTCGACTATGTGTTTGCCTGCTGCCTGCCTCTGTGACCCCAGTTTATTCCAGACCATTCTGATCACTTATCTCCTGTGATTACCGTTATTTACTTGTTTGACTGTATCTTGGGGTCATCTCCATGGGGTCCCCCATATCGGTGCGTTACAGAGTGACAGAAGTAATCAGAGACCGCTTCCAATCGGTTTGTTGCTAGACTGCCTGTAGGAAAAAAGCCTAAACTAGCCCTAGATCTAAGGTTGGGATTCCTCTCAGTGTTACAGATGGGTTAGGGTGATGATTAGGATTGGGGTCAAAAGGTCACCTTAGGAGAAAATGGTTAAGGAACAAAGAATGCTACTTTTTGGTGATTGCCCTATAACTTGTAAAAAAAAAAACAACAGAAAAACATGGCATATTTCTAAACTCAGGACAAATTTAAAAACTATGTACCGTTTGTGATTGTGTACAAGATTTTTTAGGTCAAAGTTAGAAAAAGTGTTTTTTCACCATATAAACTGTTCTTTGGCCTTACCACCCCTAAACCCAAAGTGGCCGGTCCGTCACATAAATCAGAATTATTTGAGATTAATAATGACATGCAGCAGGGTTGCCCATTAGCCCTCCTCCTGGCAGCTTTAATTAGACCTAATAAAGCGATTAAAGGACAACTAAACTTTTTTTTGGCTCAGTGTTTTTCAACAGAGTCAGTAATTAACTTAAGTGAACTTTTTTTTTTGGGGGGGGGGGACTTACTTTATTTATGTTGGCGATGTAATTCAGAATATACCCGACTTGTGAACTGTGCGGCTTTTTCCACCGCAGAATTATAGGAAATGTAGTTTCCATTGATTCTGTTTTATTTTAAAAGCCGTAGTTGTGCATGCGAGCACACGGTGCACCATTGGTCATCTTATAGAATTGCATTGCTGACAAAGGCTAGCAGTACAAATGCCAGATTTGACCCCATGGTTCATTTGTGTTGGCGACATTACTGAACCACGGAGTCAGAAATGAAAGTAGGAGGCGCTGGGGACTCAAGCAAATAAAATATAAAGTAATTCACCACCCAAAAAATAATTGACTCAGTGTTGAAAAAGTCAAAAAATAAAAGTTTTGTTGTCCTGAAAGAGCTGAAAGAGAATTACGGAAGATGCAGTCCGTCAGCAGCTGGAGAGCCACAGGTTCCCCATTCCTGGCATATTGGTCTTTATCGTCACCTGAAATCTCTGGAGCAACTATTCTCTCCTCCATCCCAAAATTCTCAGCTTATTCTAATTACACACTGAATTTAACTAAATCTTACTTACTCATCTGCGTTGAAAGAGGCTCAATTAAATTTTGTGAAGAATAGTAGATTTGAATCTGATTAATGTACAAAGAGTTAAGAAATGTTCTTTCTTAGGGGGACTTACTCTTTCCACTCCAGTCAAAGTCCTCCATTTATACATAAAAGAAATTAAATGTAGGAAATTGGAAACTCAATTGAATTAAATCAGTGTGTGTGTGTGTGTCTGTGAGTGGGAATCTGTCATTTACAGATATTCAATCTAGATGTAATCTATCCGGCAAGGAGTTCTTACTGTATTTGAGATTGAGGCATATATTTACATATACATAGTATTTTAGGTTAAAAAAAGGCTTGTGTCCATCAAGTTCAACCATCCTCCTATTCCTTGTTTACCGATGTTGATCCAAAAGAAGACAAAGAAAAGCCTCTTAATTCAGCAATTTAGAATCCAGCGTTCACTGAGGAACACAATCTTTCTTGACTCCAAATGACTATAAGATTTCTCCTTGGATCAACAAATACTAAATAAATATTAATGCCTATACTAACATGCATAGCCCTCTATGTTCTGGCTCATTAAAACCAGTATGCAGTCCCCACTTAATATATCTCCAATTTCTGACCTTTTGACCCCAACCCTAAATCTACCCTTAACTGTATCTGTAATCATAACTGTAGCCCTAGATCCCTAGAACTGTAACCCTAGATCTAGGATTAGTAGAGCTAGAGTTAGCTTTTCCCCTTCTTTTTTATGTAATGTTGCTGGCTGCCTTTAAGACCTTCGCGACAAAGGACGCGCCAGGCACGTCCTTGGAGAGACTCCCTTAACGACAAAGGACGTGCCTGGCACGTCCTGCGGTGAATCAAGCGGTTTTCGCGATCAACGATCGCGGAAACCGCTTTAACGGTGCTGGTCTATTGCCTCGATGTCGAGGCAATAGCCAGCACCGAAATTTCTATTTTGGGGCACCCACGAAGCGATCGTGGGGAGCCATATCGACGGAGCATGCTGCTCCGTCATTATGGCTAAGCCCTCTGCCGGTCTGAGCTACGGAAGTGAAAGTAACTTCACTTCCGTCGCTCTGAATATGCTACTTGACTGCCCCTAGTGGTAGTTAAGTAGCATTGCAATGGAAAATATTTAAAATACACATTTAATTAAAAACAGGTTATATAGCTATATTAGCCTATAGGGTTAAAATTAAATATTTTTTAGCATAAGGGATAGGGTTAAAATTAAATTAAAAAATATTAAGGGATATAATAAGGATTAGAGTTGGGGTTAAATTTAGTGTTAGGGTTAAATTTTGGGTTCGGGTTGGGGTCAAAAGGTCAATATAGGAAAAAAACAAAAAACACTATTTTTGGTTTTTGCCCCATAACTCGCAAAAAAAATACCGAAAAATATGGAAACATGCATATTTTTGAACTCGGGACAACGTTTAGAAAATATTTAGACGGGGTCTTTTTTAATGATGTTATTTGTATAAATTATATTTTAGGTCAAAGATAGAAAAAGTGGGTTTTTTTTAATTTTTTTGTAGTAAATTGTAAGATATGATGAATATAATGGTATCTAATGAAAGCCCTTCTTACGATGATAAAAACAACATATGATTTGTGTGGGTACTGTATGTGAGAAAGAAAAAAATTACAGCTAAACACAAACACCCTAGAAATGTCAAAACAGCCATTGTCACCAAGGGAAAGTCAAGGTGAAAATGTCTTGTCACTAAGGGGTTAAGCATATAATTACTTTGTGATTGTATGCATGGGGACACTTCAATTTTACATAGAGGGTGTCTCAGAACCCGAGGCAGCCTCTAAGATTAACTGGCAGCTTTTAGTGTTGTGATCAGGAGCGCATGCTTCTTTTCAACAAGGGACGTATGGATATGTCCACATGGTCCTCAAGGACCATGCTTTGCAGGCTGTATATATACACATTAATTTGCATAAACGGGTTGATCCTAAATGCTCCATTATTTGTATGTTAGAGATAAGCATTAGTTATTACCAGATCCAGGCACGCTTACACTGTGGTTGGTGTCTGTACTAACTGATGGAAAAAAGTAATTCAACAAATTCAGAAACTTACTTCTTTTAGCAGAATTAGCAGCTCCATTTTTGCCAAATGACTTATGGGTAATTAAAACCTCCCATTTGAGAAGGATTTTCTACTTGCATTAATAGTGGTGTTTCTTCAAGATCACCAATATTTGGTGGTTTGTAACAAATACTCACCAATAAGGTCTGGCCAGTTCTACCCCCACTCACTATCTCCACCCACAATGATTCCACATGTTCATTACCGTCATCACATACATCTTCCTGCCAATGAGGCAATAATACTGGTTTGACATACAGACAGACCCCTCCACCTCTTTTGTTTGACCTATATTTTGTGAACAACATGTAGCCCTCCAAATTGATTGCCCAATCATGTGCGTCATCCAACCATGTTTCAGATATACCATTTAAGTCTGGCATTTGCAATCGTACACTTAACCCCTTAGTGACAAGACTTTTTAGCCTTGCCTTTCGTGACTGTTTTAACATTTCTGACTGTAATTTTGTTCCCTCTCATTTAGCATACCCACACAAATTATATATTGGGTTTTTTTCGGCACAAATAGGGCTTTCATTTGATACCATTATTTTGAACAAAAAATAAAATATGGTGAAAAAAATATTTTCTTATTTGAAAAATCTTATACTCATCTATAAAAGCAAACAAAACAATAACCCTGCTAAATAGATTCTAATATCTGTCCTGATTTTAGAAGTACCCCATGTTTTCATGCTTTTTCTATTCAGGTCACAGGGCAATAAGTATAAGCAGGGCAATGCTATTTCAAAACCTTTTTTTTTTTTTTCTTTTCAAAATTAATGAGTGACATTGTAACACTGATATTGGTCATGATTTCCTGAATTACCCCGCACCTGTACATATTTTTCAAAACTAGACAACTGAGGGTATTTAACCCCTTCGTGACGCATGGTGCTTGCATCCCAAATGACGGAAGCACCAAGACATCACGATTTGTTCCTGGCCACGATCGGTAGCCAGGAACACTCTGGCAGAGACCCGATCAGGGTCTTATTAGACCCTGTGGGTCCCTGCCAAAAAAATCGCAAGACCTCCGGACGTCACGGAGGCGTGCCCAAACCTGGAAGTTCGGGCACAGTGCGACTTAGCAAAATGTAGCCGGTGCTCGCTTTGAGCACCGGCTACATTTTCCAGGTGGGATCCCGCTGTAAGTGCCTGCAGCGGGATCCGAAAACAGCTCATCGTGGGGAGCCGCGATGAGCTGTTTAGTACAGGATGTACTATGCCGTCCTAACGACTTTAAGTCACTTAAAGTCAGGACGGCATAGTACGTCCTAACGTCGGGAAGGGGTTAACTTGGGAAATGTTGACACTTTTCATATAGGCATTTTACCACCAACCTTTGGCAAAGTTTGCAGGGATAAGAAAATGTTGATTTTTCACGTAGAGTAAAATTCATGCTAACATTTCCTGAAAATCTAAAGGGGTACTGCCAAACATCCCAGTGTGTTCAGCAAAATATTTCCCTGCACTAATTCTACCACCAGCCTTTGGGTAACCGTTTTGTGTGTTTTTTTCCCCCCCACATTCACTGCACTTTAGGCATAAGTTCACAGATTCTGTTGTGTTACAGCCAAACAACACCTCATTATGTGTTTAGCAACATTTCCAGTACAGGGATACCACCCATGCATAGTCAGGTTATTTGGGGGGATAAAAGGTCATATTTGGGAGGTGCGCATTTTGACATGATGACAACCTGTGCCCATGTCCCATTTAGAACATTTTGGAAGCCGGCCAGTGTATTTTACCCCATCAAACCATTTATTTTTGAAAACTAGAAACCCTAGGGTTTTTCAAATGTATTTTTTTTTTTGTAACACAAGACAGCTAGATCCTCTCAAGCACCTCCCATTCAGTTACTGCAATCAGAGCCACAGAGTACCCTATCTACTCTCTTAAGAATAGAGTCCCCTTTATGCTAGAAGAAATAAAAAAAATCTACCCGCCCCTGTATTGTACTCTGTGCAGCTCCATTAAATGGAACACTAAAATTTATTTTTCACCCAGTCTCTATAGAGTCCAAAATATCAATTATATTGAGTTGATAAAAGGCTGGTAAAGTATAATGAAATATTTTCCAAAGTCCCCCATTTACCGGTCAAACTTGGGGTCCATTCTGGTCACCGGCTGTACAGCTGCCGCTTGGGTCTGTATTAATGACAGCTCCTGCAGTCACCAGCACCAGAGATAGTAAAATTAGTTTTCAAAGATGGCCACCGCTACTATTGTGCACACGCACGCTCTAATGCCATTCACATCTTTTGACAGCAGACTCATGGGAACTACATATCTCATGAGTCTGCTGTGCACAGGAGCCTGTCAGAGCGCACACGTGGGCAAGCTGAGAATCTTCAGCAAGCCTTACATCAGAGAGAAAGAAGAGTAAAGTTGGCCACATTTTACCTTCCACAGGTAAACGAGAAAGAAAAAAAATAAATAAAGACTATCTGGTCAGCAGTGAAGTAAATGTTATGAACTTATGATTCATTGTGATGTTTTGGGGGCAAAATTATTTTATACTTTAGTTATCCTTTAAAAGGAGAATTGTGACCAGAATACTCATTTAACACCACTCCATTTAGTCAGACAAGACTGCAAAGGAAGGATCTCTCCCTGCATTACAGTCTCCTTTAGGGAAGCCCCGTGATGCATGTGGTCACACAAGATCAGGTGCATGTGGGTGGGATTTCAAAAGGCTTTTTATTAAAATAACTGCACTGTTCATACTTGCCTTTGAGAAACTTGTCTGTACAAACACCTACATCATAAACTTTATTTACAAATATACAGGGAAAAATAAAAAAAACTGTAACAGTTTGACAATTTCATTCAGCATCTGAGGCAGCATCATCTGAAGATTCTGACGGAAGTGGACGGGACCTGGAGAGAAAACACGAAAAAACCAAAACAAAACCTTATAACTAGTACGAGCCAAACCCATGCTTATTATAAAATTATTGCAAAGGCAATCCTTAGAATATACGTGAAACAAACTTAGTTGACTACCGTAGCAAATGCAATTCTTAAAAGGAGAAACGGGGGGGGGGGGGGGGGGGGGGCTGGACTTTTTTGCTCCATTTGGCTATCAGAATGCAGGCATGAAACCTGGATTACCTGTCTTGTGTAAAATTAAGGAATTTGACCCAAGGTTATTAAGATGCAAGAGCCCTGATGGTAACATACAATATATCTATTATGTCATGTGCTTCAATTTTTTCCCAAACTCAGATAACACGAGAACCCCCCCCCCCCCCCCCCCCCCCCCCCCCCCACACAAATTAACTTGTTCTTCAAATTCTGTGAAAATACCTAAGAGCAACTCCCAAAAACAATAGTTTTCGGGTCTCTGAATGTAGAGAATTAAAGATTTTTAGGCAATTGTCCCTTTAACTTTGTCATACTTACTTTCTTGGCGCTTTCCCTGCACCACTGCCACCAGCTTCTGTTTCTTCTTCTTCCTCCAATGGAATGCAGTTCTCCTTCTCTGGTTGGCTTGTTGAAGGTGATCCAAAGAAGTCCCCTATCCCCTTCTGCCATTTCGGTGTCGGTCTAACACATACTGGATTACCACCAGCATATTTACCTTCAGCTAAATATAATAAAGCGAACGTTAAAATTCTTTCTAGAGAGAAAAATATAGAAATAAAAGTAAATAAAAGTGATGTATTAAAGAAAATACTTTACATTTTTTTCCAGTTGGTGATGTAACGTGGTTTGAAGCGCTGGTGCTGCTTCCAAATGCCTTTCTTGGAGCTCTAGCTGCAACAGCTGTGGGAAGAAGAGGTAGGTGTTAAATCAAGAAAAAGTTAAGAAACGGTCAGAATAGTAGAAGACTAGAATACAATGATGGGTCAAGCATCATTTAAATCAAGTGACCCACTTGATCCAAACGTGTGTTACTATACATTATATTGCACCATGGGTTTTAAATGAAAAGGTACACCTAGCGGATTTTCTAGGTTGCACATGCTTTTAAAGTAAAAAATACATTTTTCAAAAATGTACAATTTTTAAAGGGACCTATAAATACAGCAACAATGAGTGGAAGCACGATTAAACTCAGTGGTTTCAAGTACTTGAAATGCATGGGGCATTGTTTTAGTCAGCACAGTGCCCAGAACAAGGAGGCAAACAGCAATAACGTATGCTTTATACACTGTTTTCAGGAGCCAAGACGTGCTAAGGAAAACAAACTGACCTAAAAAGGTTTTTGCCCCTCCAACCATCCAGCTTTATTTACAATACATATTGAAATGTTCATGTACAGATGCATTGTTTATAATTCTTTAACTTTGACATGAAGGCCATATTTGTATCCTACAATGGCCCTTTAAATGATTCTCTTCCAGTGACCCTGAAATATCGTAGCTCAAACCTATTCCACCCTTTAGAGCTGCATGCAACTTTCCAGTTACCAAATACAAAGCAGTATTACCCCACTTTATTGACAAGATGTAGTTTTGGGGGTCCAGACTTTGGTAAATGAACAGAAACGGAGTGGCTGATGAGGGTGTGGATTAGGAGGAGCTAGCTGATATGGAATGTATATTGTGTGGTTTGGTGTGCATGGAAGGGAAAACAAAGAGCACTTTGTCTATAAAACCCAGAACATATCACGATTCCAGATATTAAAATTATATTTCAGGGAAAATCGGCAATGCGATTCAGCAAGTAAAAGTCTAAACGACACAATTTGCATCTTAAATCATTGTGCATTAATGTTGTGTGCGAGACGTGGACATAAAAAGGAGAGGAAGAAATGTGACTCAAACAGGTCTTACAAGCAAATAAAGAAAAACCGATAGAATGGGAAACTAAAGTGACTGGGGAGGGGGGGGAAGAGTCAGTGTGAAAGGGATTAGATTGAAAGCTATGGCTGGCACATAAAACACCGATACATTGAAAGTTAACTAAACATACAGATGAATGGGCACTGGCTTGACCAGTCCAGTATAGTGGTTTAAAGGGACAGGACGATTTATTCAACGAGGAGAACAGCGCCGCGGGGCAATAAGATACGAGCCAGCAGCGACAGATACCCGGAACTTGGCGCGCGCGCGCTAATATGGCGCCAAACACCTCAGCACCAAGCAGTACATATCCCTCACCTTGAGCAAAACGGTGCAGGACACAAATACCAATCACTCCTATTGATAAGCAGACATTTGCGTATCTAATGAGGATTTATCAGCATGATCAGATGTGTTACTCGTAGCCCAGTAAATCTGCTTCATTCACTGTAAGGATTCGCTATGCAACAATTTGAGGATCATTTTTTGCTCGTACTAGATATTTCTCATTCCAGCCGTGATCAGCTAACAGCATGCTGAATAAAGATTTTGCATTCAGTATGTCGTAAGCTGTTCACAGCTGGAATTTCTTAAATGATTTATCATTGCAATAACAGGAAGGTGCCCCAATACACTACCCATAAAAAGGATTTTTTTTCCTTTTTTCCGGACAGTATATAGAATATAGTATATAGAAGCGGGCACGTATACATATAGTAGTAGAAAACGGAAATGCGCAATTTTAAGGGCGTTAGGTCACCTTCCCATAAGAAAAATAAATACACCACTGCAATAATGAGGTCCTCACCCTTCCGGTAACTGCCTGTAGAAGTTGCACCGTCCGCCTTAGTACGCACCATGTTGTCTTACAACTATGTTCTCGATGCCGCGCGGATGACAATCTCTTTCAGCGAGCCGCCGGTAGCGCGATTTAAACTTCCCGCTCAGTTTTGACCACCAGCCTCTCGCGCCCGCTTCGTTCCTATTGGGCAATCATCCAACGTCTCCTCCCATCCGCCTCCAAATAACCAACTGCATTTACGTTGGCAACATTTCCCGCCCAAAGATATCCCTTTCGTCTGCCTATAGGAGTGAGACTTGTCGAAACGGGCTGTCTTTAGAGGGAATGTGGAGTTTCCCGCTTTCCCGTGAGATTGGTCTGAGCTAAATGATTTGTCAAAGACAAAGGGGAGATTTTCACTTACAAAAGTTATTTCTTGGGTAAAGTTCTAAAACTAGTCTAAGATGAGAGAATATTGGTTTCCACGGTGATTGCTCCACATTTAGAACGTTACCCCCTAGAATAAAGTTTATACATAACCCTGAATGTGCGTTTTAGAAAAGTCAGTTTTGCAAAGTTCCAAGAATGGGGCAATCACCATGGAAACCAATGGAATAATACTACATATTACACAACTTTTAGAACTTTGCAGCAGATTTGACTTTTGTAAATAACCAGAAAAGAGTATACCATTTGCACTGTGTCTTTCTGTGTAAGGCTACAATACAAACATACAGTTATTCATAAAGGCAAATGTCATCTAACCAGCAAGAACCTTCCATTGGTTTTGAAGACACTGGACTACTTTTTAGAACTTTGACCCTAGAGTTTATTAACCACTTATTGACAAACTATTTTTACACTTCTGCAATTTCTGTGTTTAGCTATAATTTTTATTTTCATCACTTCTTATAATTTGCATTAAAAAAAACAATGTTTTTTTTTTGTTTTTTGCAAGTTGTAGGGCAATAAAGTAGAATTTTGGTCTTCTAACAACTTTCCCTTACAGCATACCTCCCAACACTATTGTTCATTAGCTTATGTGTTACGACTATTACATAACTCCCAAGCTTTAAAAAGCCCAAAGAGTAAAACTTTATTTTTTATTAATTTTCACTTCCCATGCTCACACATATTTTCCATAAGTCCGCTACACACTCACCTCAATTCAACCTAATGGGGACATTCGGGGGTTATTTATAAAATTCAACAACAAGGAAAATAGTTTGATTACTTAGTTGATTTCGGTAAGTCACTTATGACTTCTACATACTACAAGACAGCATGCAAAAGTTATATGTGACAGGTAAAAAATGGTAATTTATTACAGGTAATTTATTACAGTACTACAAAGGCTCTTCTAAGAGTTATTAACCCCTTCTTTGCCGTCGATCACTGCTTATGCAATGATATTGACACCAAAGCAATTTGTATCTGTCTGCATTTTTTTTTTATTTTATTTTTTTTACACATACCCGCTAGGGGATTACATGTAGGGTAAAAATATTTGATTTTTTTTTTTTTAAACTGCCTGAACGCATAGCGATCAGTAACAGCGAATTAGTGGCAAAGGCGGTTTGCTGATTTCTCAATTAAGCTCACCATTCGCCCTGGTCAGATCAAAATTGGTCGGATCAATATTCACAAAAATTGATCTGCCTCCCTCTCCTCACTTACATTTTTGTGACGGAAAGAGACAGATCAGTTTTAGTGATATAAAATAAAATTTTATAAAATTGTCAGGTTTCATGAAAGTTCAATTTTGACCCTGGTCAGCTTTCTGATACATCATCTAGTGATGTATCGGTGGCTGCTGAGCCCTTGCCACAAGGAGTGATGGGGGTCTACCGTTAAAAAAATATATGGTGGGGGTAAATTACATTGTCTGGCTTCAAAGATATATCCCATATAGGACACGGACGCAGGTTGACTACATATCAAAATTCCAAGTTGGAATTTTGAGATGCGCATCTCACAAATGTTGCCTTCTAGCCAAAAAACAAACCAACAAACCTATGTTTGGGTGCTATCCCTGTACTCGGGAGATGTTGCTGAACACATATTGGGTTGTTGTTTGGCAGTGACATATACTGGAATCTGAATTCATGCCTGAAGTACAATGTATGTGGAAAAAAAACTCCCAAAAAAGTACTACCACAAACTTTTACAAAGGCTGGTGGTAGAATAAGTACCTATACAGTATTAAAATACCACCATTTGAAATACCTTAGGATGTCTATTTTCCAAAAATATATGGTTTGATGGGGTACAATTCATTGGACGGCTTCAAAAATGTTCCAAATGGAACATGGGCGCAGGCTGACTACATGTCAAAATTCCAGGTTGGAATTGCGCACCCCCTAAATGTGGCCTTTTAGCCCCAAAACAAACCAACAAACCTATGCATGGGGGGTATCCCTGTACTCAGGAGATGTTGCTGAACACGTATTGAGGTGTTGGTTGGCCTGAACAACAATGTGTGTGGGGAAAAATGACATCCCAACCCTTTGACATAGGTTGGTGGTAGAATTAGCACTTGGAAAGTGTTAAAATACCACAATTTTAAATACCCTAAGATGTCTAGTTTTCCAAAATATATGGTTTGATGGGGTAAAATACTTTAACAGGCTTCAAAAGTGTCCCAAATGGAACATGGGCGCAGGCTGACTACATGTCAAAATTCCAAGTTGGGAATGCACCCCCCCCCCTAAACATGGCCTTTTAGCCCCCAAACCTATGCATGGGTGGTATCCCTGTACTCAGGAGATGTTGCTGAACACATATTGGGGTGTTGTTTTGCACTGACACATAACAGGATCTGTGAATTCATGCTCGAAGTACAATGTATGTGGAAACAAAACATTAAAAAATGACTAACCTAAAATTTGACAAAGGCTGGTGGTAGAATTAGTGCATGGAAAGTGTTAAAATACTATCATTTCAAATACCCTAGGGTGTCTAGTTTGCTAAAATGTATGGTTTTGTGGGGTAAAATATACATTCTGGCTTCACAAATGGAACATGGGCGCAGGTTTTCTGCATGTCAGAATTCCAAGTTGAAAAACCAAAAAGAGCACCTCTCAAATGTGGCCTTTTAACACCCAAATAATCTAACTAACCTACACATGGGTGGTATCCCTGTACTCAGGAGATGTTGCTGAACACATATTGAGGTGTTGTTTGGCACTGACACATAATAGGATCTGTGAATTCATGCCCGAAGTACAATGTATGTGAAAAAAAATTACTATCCATAACATTGACATAGGCTGGTGGTATAATTAGTGCATGGAAAGTGTTAAAATACTACCATTTGAAATACCCTAGGGTGTCTAGTTTTCAAAAAATATATGGCTTTGTGGGTTAGAATACACTTTTTGGCTTAAAAAATGTCCCAAATTGGACATGGGCGAAGGTTTTCTGCACGTCAGAATTCCAAGTTGGAAAACCAAAAAGCGCACCTCTCAAATGTGGCCTTTTAACCCACAAATAACCTAACTAACCTATACATGGGTGGTATCCCTGTACTCAGGAGATGTTGCTGAACACATATTGAGGTGTTATTTGGCACTGACATATAACAGGATCTGTGAATTCATGCCCAAAGTACAATGTATGTGAAAAAAAATTATAAAAAAACATAAAACATGGGCTATTTCTGAACTCAGGACATATATTAGAAACTATTTAGCAGTGTTTTTTTGTTGTCTCTTGTACATGAGTATACGATTTTTCAAATAAAAGTCATAAAAAAAAATGTTAATTTTTTTTTGCCATATTTTATTATTTTTTTTACATCAAATTTTATGCAATTATCAAAACAATGGTATCAAAAGAAAGCCCTTCTTATGACGATATATAGTTTGTGTGGGTACACTAAATGAGACAGAAATAAATTACAGCAAAACACAAACACCTCAGAAATGTTAAAACAGCCCATGTCACCAAGCGTCGGACAAGCCAAAAAAGTCATGTCACTAAGGGGTTGATAACAATACTGTGGCCAGTTCAGCTCTATACAAAATGAATTTGGTCATCCTGGGTTTTTAGTTTTCCACTGTGAGTACTAAATTATTACTGTACAAAGCTATGCTTTTATTCAGGTTTCAGATCCCTGCTTATTATTATTATTGTAAATATGCTACTATTAATTCTGACGCTTGTTGATGACTACTTCTTAGTGTTTTATGTTTGTATTTCCTAACCATTTTATATTTATTATATGGAATTAAAGCATTGGCTGGTATTGAGTATTGTGGTATTTATTGGCTGGCACTGACAGCTAAACACATCTGGTCTCCGTGATTGGCTGTTGCAGCAACCTTATGTGACAGAGGGTCTCTGCAAACATGGCTGGAGTGAGGTCAGCCATGTCAGTTAAAGCACGATCACGGTATGCTAGTGAGCATACTGTAATCCAAACTGCAGTTAACGGGTTAAACCATGGAACATGCCACCAGACAATGCAGCGTTGGATGTGACTATAAGCCAAAAAAAAGAGTTTGACTGTTTAAACCAAATGGCTAGTCCACATTCATCCTGAGCCTCATCAAGGGCCAATCTGGTCCCCACACTCACTTTGCTGCAAGATGAAGATTAATGCTTGTATAGTGCATAGGCAGTTTTTTCCAGTGTGATTTGATGCAGGCATTCTGCATAAATCATATTTTTAATATTTGACTCAAGCCCTCTCTCAGTGATTACTCTGCATGTTTACTGCAGGTGTGGCAGCACTGATTAGACACTGAGCATATAACGCTTTTTTCATTTAGTCATTCCTGTGCTCCTGGAGTAGAATACATTGTGTGGACTGTAATAGACTTGCTCTTATACACAATAGGAGCTCTTAATAGTGCAAAACATTGTCTGATGACATCACTAGATAGACAGGAAATGCCATTATTCTCATTGGTTCCTTCAGCAAAAAAAAAAAAAGGAAATTGATTTTTAATTAACTGTATCCAATTAATGGTTGATTTTTTTTTTTCTTAGTAAGCCATAATTCCTGTGTAACAGTGGAAAAAGCCTATTCTTATAAATACCAGATAGACTTTAAACCCAAGTACCTCTGATTTCTTAAGAGAAATGTATTTATGTATTTTTAATATACCTACTCGGTTGTGACTGGGATTTCCATTTTTTTAATTTGGAATCAATCTTAGAAGTCTCTATACACATTAAAGTTATGTGCAGAATAACATGGATTCTCAATATATAAACTGGCGTTTTTCAAGAATAAAAGATGTTTTGAATAAAGTGATATAAAATAATCCCCCTTTCCTACACATCCACACTGGTTGAACTACTTGTGTAGTCCACATGTTTGATGTTTATACCCCTTACTGTTCATACCCCTTACTGGATTTACTGTGTATCTTAAATCACTCATCACACACACTTTTTGAACACATTTTTGTTTGTTTTTTTTCACTTAAGCAATTCTTTTTTTTATATTTCTCTTTAATAAAGGTTAAGTTTTAAGAGCATGTTGTGGTTTATCTAGCCACAAAATTATTTTGTTTCAGCACCAGGGTTACCCCCTATAAGATACACTGCTCCTTTAAGCTCAAGTTCTTGAAATCCATTTCTACATTGCCATATATCTCCTCTTCCTCTAGTCTTACCTATATGTATAGACACTCTCTCTCACATTCAGAGTGTGCTGCCTTTTGACAGCATACAAGAAGTGCAGGACATTTTTTAAATAAAAATATTTACATAAAATTTCATTATTTTTTTTTAGAGAATAAACAAACAAATAGCACAATCTTTAATATCAACCAATGATTTGATTTATAATAAAGATATAGTCTAACACAGCATACAGTGAGGAAGAACTATCAAGAGATGATCCATGTGAATGATTGCTGTCTAGATGTAGTTAGTACAAATAGAAAATAGTGCCAGATCCGCACAAGATATAAAGTCCCGGTGCACGGACTTTAAGATGTCTCCCAAATCTTCAAATAGCAACAAAAGTGAAAGACCAGCACTCGGTTGTAAAGTGATGAATTTTTAATCACACATAGGCAACGTTTCAATCCTTGCAGGCGTGAGAAAGATCTGCAAGGATTGAAACGTTGCCTATGTGTGATTAAAAATTCATCACTTTACAACCGAGTGCTGGTCTTTCACTTTTGTTGCTAGATGTAGTTAGTGGCTATAAAGGGGAAGTCTCAACTAGGCCCCTAGTCTGGAGTGGCAGGCCATGTTGCAGCACGATTATGATTATGAATATGCATTCTTCTGGGCCTCTATGAGAAGGTCTAGACCATTTAGAGTAATAAAAAGATTCCTCTTAAAGAACAACTTTATGTGGTGTTGCCACCCTTTCTTAAAAAAATAAAATTACTGGCAACAAGAAATTGTTTACCAGCCTGGCGGTCAAATACCGACTGGCTGGCAATCCTATCTGTATAGTAGTTTTACATGTTTGTATGCATTTTGAAAGAAAACGCCTCATTCCCACTTCCCTGCCATCTAAAATAGATTGTATCCTTGCTCTCCCTATGCATCTATCCCTTATGCATTGGTCTGTCTCTGAACATCTAATGCCAATATCCTCTTTGGTAGTTTGAAATTCTGGAAAGTAGGTGTGACCAGCTACTTTATTGTTTTATACTCAAAGAAAGAAAGTAATTGCCAGAAACACCAGCCCACTTGTTCAATCAGAATGTTCTTTGAAACTGAACCTAGTTTGAAAGATTCATTATTGTCATATTAAAACAATTACAAAACAGACAAACAAAAACATCCAAAGTTGTGTAGCCTACCAGTTGTATTTACTTTATTGTTTGTGTCACAAACAGAATCCTGACAGCCTGCATGATTGGGGCTCTTGGAGGGCCCTTAGAGCCAAACACCACCCCGTGGACTATGGGTAATGAACTACCCCTTCACAAAGGAGCTATATCACTAGCCCTGAACCCCAGCTCGCTGTGCCTCACTACCGCAACATACAGCTCACCAGGGGTTATCAGAAACCTCTTGGAACTCTTGGATAGATTACTAATGTGAGGCTGCCCTCTGGGGATGTAAGGTGGTGATGTACAGGATAGAAGCCAATATGCAGAACAAACAATGTAAAATATAACAGGGAGTAATAACCAACCTTGCGCCCGTAGTAGATTGCAGTATGGAAACACAGATAGCAGGAATCCAGGTTTGCAAGGGTAAATGCAGGAACACACCACAGTTAGTAATCCACAGGTACACACTAGCAGTAATCCGGGAATGCGAGGGTTAATACAGGAACACACCACAGTTTGTAATCCACAGGTACACACTTAGCAGTAATCCGGGATTGCGAGGGTTAGTACAGGAGATGGGTATAGAAAGTCAGGGTCAGGAATACCAGATGCACAGCAATACGTTTTGACAAGCCAGGGTCAGATACCAGAGAATCAGCAAACGATGGGAATAGTCCAGGTCCAGGGGCACAGGCAGACAGTAGAATGTTCAGGGAAATCCAAGGTCAGTAGCAGTAGAAGAAAATCCAAAAACGCTAGGTATACGCGAAACACGAGAATCACCAAGCAATGAGTGCTTGGTGATTCCGCTTTTTAAATCTTACCGCGCCTCGCGTGTACGCGACGGGCGTGATATCATCGGTCGCGCGCCTCTGTGCTGGGAAGAGATCGGAGAGCACGCTTGCAGGCGCGTGCGGTGGCTGACAGGTAAGAGAGGGAGAAAACACTCCATTGCTTTACCGAAAGAAAAAATGTTATGGAACTATTTAGCGGATCGTGATTCTGTTTCAGTTCCTCCATTCTGGAGGTGACCATGTCGCTCTTTTGGGAGATTGTCTGCAATTTGGTGAGCCATCAGATGCTGCATATGCTTTGGGGCTAACTATTTTTGGGGCGCGTGCAGAGCCCTTTCTCTAAGACTATGGACAGGTCCTGGGTAGGGGCTGTCCTGCCAGGCAAAATCCTGTCTGTGTAAGTGTATCCTATGTCTAAGTGTGTAAAGGTGGCTGTGTGTGTATTTATGTGTGTGTAAGGGTGGCTGTGAGTGTATTTATGTGTGTGTGAGTGTGACAGTTGTGTAAAGGGTGGCTGTGTGTGTATTTATGTGTGTGTGTGAGTGTGACATTGTGTGTAAGGGTGGCTGTCTGAGTGTGTGACTGTGTATAAGGGTGGCTGTAAATGTATGTGTGTGTGACTGTGTATTTATGTGTGACTGTGTGTATGTGTGAAATCAGGGGAACGGTAGTAAAAACTCATTCTGCTAGCCAGCAAAAAGTCTCCCACGATGCATTTTTCCTATGAAATGTAGTGATGTAAGTGATCATCTAAAAATGTAACAATTACTGAGATTAAAGTGCTGAATATTGATATGTTTCCCTCCTTATTGTCATTGTTGCTAATTATTGTATAATCATTATGTGATTAGTGTCTTCACATAGATGAGTATTATTAATAATGTATGACTCAGCCCTATGTAAAGGAAATGCCTTCCTATCTAAAAGACACCGTAAGTGTATTAAATATATTGAAAGATTTTATGTGGGATGAGGAAATGTGGCTAGTGACGAGCGACGTCACATCGGTTTACACTATTATTGAGCATGAAAAAGGCTGTGCAGCAGTAAGGAGTATCCTCCTTTCGAAAAACGCGTTAGAAGAAACCTATGTGGACTTCATAATAGAAGGGATAAATCTAGTCCTTTGGAATAATTTATTTTGGTTCAACGATAGTTTCTTCCTACAAAAACACGGAACAGCTATGGGAAGCAGGTTCGCCCCCAGCCAGTGCTGTATTTACCGCGAGGCATCCTAGGCGGATGCCTAGTGCGGCAAATTTTGGGGGGCTCTGAAAAAAAAAAAAATCAAATTGAGGTCAGACTATAAGACATGGATCCAGGTCCCCAGCAGAGCTGCAGGGGACCTGGATCCCCCTCTCTAACAGCAGGGGATGTCTGCGCGATGAGCACAGACTCCCCTGCTTCCGCCCAGCACGACTGCCGGGGCTTCTGCTCGTCGCTTCTGCTCGTCGCGCAGACATCCTCTGCTGCCCCACTAGCCACCAGGGAGAATCGGGCAGCTGGGGGATGTCTGCACGATACCAGCTGTCCGTCATAATAGACGGAGGTGTCGGGCAGCATGGAGGATGTCTGCGCGTATCGTGCAGACATCCCCCGGCTGCCCCCACTAGCCACCAGGGACCAATAAAAAGATGAGGGAGGGTGGGTGGGTTTAAAAAAAACATGGGGGGACGGGGACAGAGGGAGGGGGAGAGCAACAAGGGGAGGGAGGGGGGCAGAGACAGAGACAAGGGGAGGGAGGGGGTTGGTAGAGACAGAGACAAGGGGAGGGAGGGGGTTTGAAGAGACAGACAAGGGGGGTGCAGAAACAGACAAGGGGAGCGAGGGGGAGACAAAGGGAGGGGGAGAGAGAGACAACACTAAGGGGAGGAGAGAGAGAGAGAAAAATGGGGGCAAGGGAAAGAGAGAGACAACACTAAGGGGAGGAGAGAGAGAGAGAAAAATGGGGGCAAGGGAAAGAGAGAGGCAGCATTGGCACATAAAAAGGAATAAAAACAAGAAATACATTTTTTTACATCATAATATTTTATTAAAAAAACCAAATGTGAATATATACAAGTTGAACTTTTTTCCTATAGGGTAGTCTTATATTCAGGCTTTTAGTTTTTTTCCTAATGGAATATCCAAAGTTTGGGGGGTCGTCTTATAATCAGGGTCGTCTTATAATCGAGAAAATACAGTAAATGGCAAGTAACACTGGCTTATTATTGGGCAAATTGGCAGGGGCATATTAAATGGCAAATGACACTGGCTTATTATTGGGAAAATTAGCAGGGGCATATTAAATGGCAAATAACACTGGCATATTATTGGGCAAATTAGTAGGGGCATATTAAATGGCAAATAACACTGGCATATTATTGGGCAAATTGGCAGGGGCATATTAAATGGCAAGTAACACTGGCTTATTATTGGGCAAATTGGCTGGGAACATTAAATGGCAAATCACACTGGCATATTATTGGGCAAATTGGCAGGGGCATATTAAATGGCAAATAACACTGGCATATTATTGGGCAAATTAGCAGGGGCATATTAAATGGCAAATGACACTGGCATATTATTGGGCAAATTGTCAGGGGCATATTAAATGGCAAATAACTGGCATATTATTGGGCAAATTAGCAGGGGCATATTAAATGGCAAATAACACTGGCATATTATTGGGCAAATTAGCAGGGGCATATTAAATGGCAAATAACACTGGCATATTGTTGGGCAAATTAGCAGGGGCATATTAAATGGCAAATAACACTGGCATATTGTTGGGCAAATTAGCAGGGGCATATTAGATGGCAAATAACACTGGCATATTGTTGGGCAAATTGTCAGGGGCATATTAAATGGCAAATAACACTGGCATATTATTGGGCAGATTGGCTGCGGGATATAACATGGCAAATAACACTAACATATCATTGGGCAAATTGGTAGGGGCATATTAAATGGCAAATAATACTGGCTTAATATTGGGCAAATTGGCTGGGGCATATTACTGATAAATGGCAGAATAACACTGGCATATTATTGGGGAAATTGGCTGTGACTTATTAATGGCAAATTATACTGGCATAATATTGGGCCAATTGGCTGGGGCATATTAATGGCAAATTATTGGGCAAATTAGCTGGGGAATATTATGGGCAAATAATATTGGCAATGTGTATGTAATGGGGTGATAGAGGCATGTAAATGGGGTGATGGGGCATGTCCTTGGTGTGCAACGTGGGTTATGGGTCATGTCGTGGGTGTGCATCGTGGGTAGGGGGGGTGCCCAAAATTTGCCCCCAGCTATGCAAATCTATTTATGGCAGAGTGGGAGAATAGATTTGTATGGTCTGAACATAGATGGAGTGCGTACCTGACTTCCTATTACCGCTATATAGATGATTTATTCATCAGATGCAAAGGGAGTGAATTGGAATGATTGGCTGTTACTTATTAATGGACAAAGTATCAGTGGCTATTAATGGACAAATTATCAGTGAGTATTAATGGACAAATTCTCAGTGGCAATTAATGGACAAATTATCAGTGGGCAATTAATGGACAAATTCTCAGTGGCTATTAATGGACAAATTTTCAGTGGCATTTTAATGAGCAAATTATCAGTGGGCTATTAATGGCTAAACTATCCGTGGGGGCCCAGAATGTTTTTCAATAAGGGGCCCTGAAATTTCTGATGGCGGCCTTGATGGAGGCAGGTAACGGGGGTGATGGGGCATGTAATGAGGGTGATGGGCACATGTAATCGGGTTGATGGGTGCATGTAATAGGGTGATGGAGACATGTCATGGGGTGATGGGCGAATGTATTGGAGTGATGGGACATTTAATGTGTGTGCAATGTGGGTGATGGCACATGTAATGGGATGCAATGTGGGTGATGGGGCATGTCCTGGGTGTGCAATGTGGGTGATGGGGCATGTCCTGGGTGGGCAATATGGGTAATGGGGCATATCCTAGGTGTGCAACCTGGGTTGGGGGGTGTCCGAATGTAGTCTGCCTAGGGCAGCACAAAACCAACATACACAACTGATGGTGACTACATCCCAGTTTTGTCCAGGGACACTTATGACAAGTGCACAAACAGGGCAGTAGTCAGTAACCTATAGACTGGTGTGCAATCTTTATTCTAACCAATACAGCCCAGGAGTGTGCATTTTTTTCATATTTTATTCAGGCATTTGTGACAGATCCCTCCGTCACTGGGTTTCTTGGAGGGGAAAATTGGCCTCCTCCCTATAGATTATGGGCCTTGGCATTGAAAAGGGGTTCTGTTTTTGGGGAGGTGGGTAAGTTTTCACTTTGCATTGACTTTAGAATATGTATGCTGTTTTTACCCTTTACTCATGCTCCCAGATTGTGCCAATGCATAATTCTGAGAGGAGACTATGTGTCACAGGACAGGGGAGTAAAGAACAATGGTTGATGGGTTACCCCCTGTAGTACACAGCCTGTGTACTTGGGTATGGTTTCCCGAATTGGTGATTTTTTTCCCCCAGTTCAGCTGGGGGGGCCGCACTTACTTTTTACTTAATTTCATTCATAGAGTCTCCCGACCCTGCTAGGGACCTATGAATGTAACATTCGAATTGCATTGAACACATTTTTAATTTAATTATTGACTTAGTGTTGAAAAACACTAAGTAAAAAAAGGTTTAGTTGTCCTTTTGAAATACCGTGCAATTATCTCGTTCACGAATACAGTCCTACATTTATTATATGCAGCAGCAGACATATAAATAACATTATTTTAGATTAAACTGTAACGTCCTCAATGCCGCATGCATTTTAACACATTTAAAACCAAATACTGTGGTGTCACTTAGCTAATTATACGATAGAAGTCCAGTCAGAGCAGAGGAACCTGAAAACGTGTGGTTGTGTTTCTGGGAGGACTGAATGAGAGGAGGAGAACGTGTGTCACCGCCACTGGCTTCGTAGTATTGAGTAGACGTGCTCTTCCGGGTTCTCTGGCTGGCAGATTGTTACCGGCTGGGAGATGGCTGCAGATTTAGTGAATTGGTGTGTGCTGGAATTGGAGAGGTGTTTCGGACTGAGTGTTAGCGAAGATGTTGTCCAGTGAGTATGAAAAGGGAGTGCGGTTATTTGTGCACAGTCACAGAGGGAAAAGATAGTCTAGTTAAGTTTATAACGTAAGGGCATCATGTGTATACAGTTAACGCTGGTGTAGGTATTGTGGAAGTCATTCAGTATTTGGGGAATTTATCCATCACTAATACTAAGGTTTATCTGGTGCTCATCCATAGTATGACACTAATCTCCCCCTGCATTGTTGTTGACGTTCAAGGACAACCTCTGGCCTTATTTATACCTTCTTTATTCATGTTTATTGAATGTCAGTTGTAAAAATGTATGTATGTATTAAAAAAAAATACAATATTAATATGTTAACTTTACTCACAAATCTCAGGTTTCAGTCAATCTCCTTTGACCCACTCCCAGCTCTCTAGCTATTCATAGAGGGGGGTAAAAAAATAACATTTAAATTGTTTTGAAAAATAATAATATCCCAAATGAAACTGAGTTGTCCAATCTGAAAAACATTTTTGGCAAGACATATTACTTTTACTTGCTCCTCTATGGACTTGCGCTCCATTAAAATATATTCACTCCTAGCTTTTGTAGACGGAAAGATTACAGGGCATTTTTTTACATCACACAGACAATCAGCCCTAGCAGGTCTCCGAGAACCATCCATTACTATTTGGCAGCCCTGAAGTCCGTATTTGACTACTAAAAGAAACACATAATGCGTATGAATGATTCTCCAGAGGAGAAGCCTTTTCTTAGCCAGACAGAAGATAACTTATATTCGATTAAATTGAAAGGAGGGTTTAGTCCCTCTTTTAACAAATTTACCTCTGAACACATATAAATTATACATTATGGAGGGCAGTATGTAAAATTAGAAAATTTCATAATGTATATTTGTTTGCATGGAATTAAAAGTAGGAAGATTGAATGTATGATCAGTGCTAGTTAATAGCAAGAAAATTGTAGCAATTCTGGAAGTGTGAAGCCCAATGATCACTGCGTAGGGTCCAAGCAAAAAAAAAACCTGAAAAGAATTACAAGTAGTGGCCATTTAAACTCTGCAGCGGATAGACGTAGCCTTTCTGTTGATTTGGCTGATGGCACATTTTTCAGGGAGGTCTAGGGTGCCTAATGCTCCTACAAACAGATAGCAACAGGGGAAAATGGCTTTTAGATATAATTAATTTTGGAGCTAAAACTAGATTAATCAGCAGGACTGTATTGTTCGTTGCTGTGGTAATTGCACCACCCTTAGATTAGTCCTAACTACTAGCAACATTCACACAATCCTGCAGTTGATCAGCTGCAACGGTTGCTGGAGGTAAAGTGGCACATACTATCTAAAGTAAATGCTTCCTCACTTTTAGACTAGAGTCCATGATAAAAAGTACTTCTGCTTTTATCAAAGTAAAAGAAAATGTTACTTCAGATTATTTTTCCTTTCTTTAGGTACATCTTGTCCATTGACACTGAGGAAGAAATTGAAGAGTACATTAATGATCTTATCCAGGGCTACGAAGAGGAAAAAAATGGTTTTCTATATGAATTAAAGGTTCGATGGAGGAAAACCAAACAGCTGAACAGCCCAAACTCAACACAAACCTACAACAGAAAAAATGGTCAGTTCCTCCAAATATATTTTATAATGCAGGAAACCCTTAGTGCACAAGCTAAAAAGTAATTTGTATTTGAATATCTCTGTGTTAATCAATCTGTATTGGTGTAACAACAATTTGAAAAGGATGACACTGCCATGAAATGTGTTTAACTTCAAAGGGACACTGTGAACCCAAACATTACTTCCACTATGAATGAATTGTGTCAACAGTTCATGCAAATGCATAAAATAAGAGGAAAATATGTTTTAAATGTGTCTGTGGTGACTCTTCCTTAGGACGTCACCTTGAAATTAAAATGGCAGGGTCTGTAACTATCTTATTTCTATTTTGTAATATTAAACTAGGGTTTTCATATTGTTTTTATTTTGAAATGCAAAATACACATTACCTAAAAGTAGTTTATTTTCATATCAAGCCATAGGGGATGCAATAAATAGGACACTCCACAGACATGCTTAAAGCATATAAATTTTCTTTGGTGCCCATAAGTTGGTATCGCTCCTTCACAGCACTCATGAAGTTGTACATGTAAGCTAACAAGGAACCAAGTCTATTGGTGATGAATCAAAGCACAGTCACTACAAATACCCCAGTAAGGAAATTCACCAATGAATATTTAAATATTTCTTTAATAATATTAAAATCACTACTTTGTTCTAATCATGTACTGCCGTTCCATGAATGTAAGAATAAATCTTTCACAGTGTGGAAAAAGCTGACCGGCCTTAGCCATAGCAGAGACGAGCACATGTCTCTTATCCCTCTCATAAAACAAATGTTGTTTTAAGTAGCTCCTTAACAATGAGCCCTGCCTCAGCTGAGAGGCAGAGCTCGGATTAAATCCGCGTGTATCTGCAACCTAGGGTTTACTCTAGACAGGTGTCAAAAGCTTTTTGTACTTTTTGCTTCTATTAGTGAATCAAAAGTTAAAGGAGTGGAATGCCACTTTAAGCTTCCATATATACTCTCCACCTTCTTACAACAAATGCCCCATTGTCTTGGAGAAGTCCCTGATTTGGCATTTTATGTGATTATTTTATTTATTGTTTCTGACCTTGTTGCTGTCCCTGTTCATATATATATATATATATATAGCGAAAAGCCTCCTCTGCATCCATGGAGTTCTGAATTGGGCTCTCCATCACCTTGAAAAAAGCAATATTCACCAAAGCCTAGGAAAATGCATGTTTGTTTGAAAATTGTTCAGGAAGGTTTTAAAGACTTTTTAACTGCACATTGGTATTTGTATTTCCTGCTTCTTGTGCTAAGGGAATATTGAGCATACACCTGAAGTCCTTTCCTACACTGAAAGAATCACGTTCATCTTTTAACTATTAATTGCATGTGTAACAACTGGTGCAGGAATATACATTTTTTTACTGGAGAAGATTACAGTAAAACAAAATGATATTGTATCTTGTATTAAACATAATAGGTTGGGACAATTCATATAGACTGAATGAGCTGGAAAATTTCTCCATCTTTCCTGTATTTCCAACTTCAGCAGTAAAGTACGTGAGGTGGAGATGTGTGGATACAATAAAATGTTTTTCATATTTGTGCTGCAAAAGGTTAAAGTAATACTAACATCATAAGTTATTGGTTATTATTATTTATTGGTAAAATTGAATCAAGTCCTTAGTGCCAAACAATACAATTAACAGCTTACGGGGCAATCCAAATCTGTACATCTGCAGCATCTCCTTGTCAGGTACACTATGGATACGGATGTCCTTCAGGAGAGGCTGATTGTGTGTTGGTGAAATACCTATTTATTGATAACTGCAATTTTAACTATATGTTAACTGAAATGAATGTTGTGTATACTAACTTTTCAGTAAAATGGAGTCTTAAAAAAGATAATGCTAAATAACGAAGATTATTTCTCTTATGTGTCGTCTTGCTGTTTTAACAAACAGATGGACCCAATATGCAGGGCTCAGCAGAGCATGGCAAGAGAGGGAGACGCAAAGGAAGAAACAAGCTAGATCCTCTTCCTGCTCACTGTGTGGAAAACACAGTTGTTGAAGAAGTAAAGACCCCAATTGATTTAGCTAAGGTCAGTGACCATGTGACCATTATTATAATTGTTATCCATGTGAATCAGAGCACTTCTTGTGATATTCATTCCTCTTCTACAACAATGCACTGGGCTTTCAGCAATGTAAACCAGGTTTTCATCCATGTTGAACAGATTATTTTGATGGACTTATCCAGGGCTGCAAATAATGCAGTGACGTTGGTTGCTTGGTTAAAAGTGTTAGGTTGGTTAATTATTGCAGCCCTAATTTTATCTCCAGGTATATTGTTTTTTTTTTTTTTTTTCATTGTGTATTCATGGAAACAAGTGTTCACAAAATGTCACTCCCTATATGTTTGTTATAGGCTCAAGAAATGGTAAGTGCCTCATCTTCCAAGAAGAAACAGAAGTATGTCAGTTTATATACAACAGAAGGCCAGGACAGATTGGCTGTACTTATCCCTGGACGATACCCCTGTGAATGTTTGGCGCAGAAGCACAAGCTTGTCAGCAACTGCATGACTTGTGGACGCATCGCTTGTGAGCAGGAGGGCTCTGGGCCTTGTCTCTTCTGTGGGAACTTGGTAAGTAGAGTGGAACTTGCTATTTCACCATTCTATTGACTGGTAACCTACTGAGTGTTCTTATTGACTACTTGGTTTTTATGTATTCTTACCTCAGGTGTGTACCAAGGAAGAGCAGGATATCTTGCAGAGAGACTCAAATAAAAGCCAGAAGTTACGCAAGAAACTCCTGGGAGGTAATAATGCAACACGTGGTGTAAAACAAGCAGTTATGGATCAGACATCTGAAACTGTCTTTTGTACAATGAAATTGTTTAACCATATCAAAATACTTTGATGTTATGTCAAATAATGAAGTTAACCAGTGGAACTGTAAAAGTAATATACTTGCATATAACTTCTGCAATCTCCTTATTTCTTGAAAAATTATAATTCTTACGTCACACTTATTCATATTATTTATTACTATTTTTACATTGTATAAAACAAAGATATATTGCGAAAGCTATAAACTGGTCAAGTCCATGACTATGTTATAAAGACTTTATACTAACCATCATTATAACCATCTTTAATGGCAATGGAACCCAGGGCATGCACCTATTTGTGGGCCCTACTATTTCCACCCAGCTGGTATTTTACCGGCACGCTGGCAAAAAGTTGGCTTGAGGCCAATGTTATGTCCATTAAGGCAATTTTTGAAGAAAACCTTAGTGGGCCTCCCACTTTACTATGTTTACTGTACACACATTTTTAGACTCCACTGTACTGATTGATTTGACATGAAACGCCATAACATTGCATTAACATTATGAATGGCTTCTCAATTATGGTGCATTGTCTACAAAGTGTATAATTTTTAATGCATTACTTCCAAAACTCCTAAACCAAATGTGCAGAAGGAAACTCTCCCTGCCTATGTGCACTGCATGTCCATGTTCCAATCACAGTCATCACACTGCACCACTGAAAAGATTACAGTAACAAAATGATGTTACCAGTGGCATGCAGCACAGGCAAAGAAATCATGAATAAAGGGGAGGAAGCAAACGGCACCCAGCCAATCCAAGGTAAAGAAAGTCTAGTGAGTGAATAGGAGAGAAGCCAGTAGAATGAAAGGAGGGATCTAAGGAATGCTGGCCCAATGGGTGACAGACTGAGTTAATGGTTAGTAGGCTGAAGGAGAAACAATGGTAGTTGTCAGAAGCTAAGGGAACTTTGGCAATACCATAATGCTGTGGTGTAATTGTAAGGAAGGGAGAGTGTAAACTAAAGAATCATGTAAAAAGGGTCCTGTCATGCACCTGAGCAAGTGAGAATGTGAAGCAAAGGAGGCAGCAACTACAGGGCTTAAATAGCAGATTCAGTGGACCCTTTCAGCCTGCTTGGACCCTGGGCACCGCCCCTTCTGCCCTGTGTTAAAGACGCTGTGCTGCTGAGACTTGTCTTTCCAATGAACAATTCTTTTACAGGGACAGAGTCCTCTTTAAAGATGGATGGTTCTCCAAAAGACCTTCTTCCTCGTCAAGAGATGCGACTCAAGGAAGGTTTTGAAAAGGCCCTGCAACATCGTGACAAGCTTCTGGAATATGACAAGACCAGGTATTGTTCCACCCTCAGTTCATATTTGACCTCTCAATGGCCATCTTTTTTTTTTTTTTTTTTTGCTACTCCCACATTTTTATTTTTATTTCTATTACCCAGCGTCCGGCGAACACACGTGATTGATGATGAGTCAGATTACTTTTCCACGGATTCCAACCAGTGGTTGTCTCAAGCAGAGCGTGAAGCCCTTCGTAAGAAGGAGCAGGAGTTGCAAGAGCTACGTCATGCATCTCGTCTCAGCCGTAAGGTCACCATCGACTTTGCAGGACGCAAAATCGTAGAAGATGAAGGGAACCTGACAGAATACCATAAGAGGTCTGAATTATGAGTTGTTACTGTGTTTATGTAAATGGCTGAGGAGTATCACATTGCTCAGAAACATTATGTATTAGTATTTGTAATTGCAGATTTGTTTTAATTTATAGCTATAGTCTTTAGTACAGTTTAGTGTGTTTGATAAAAAAAAAATACATTTTCTCTGGAAATTGTATCTCTTTGATGCCCAGTTGTTCTGTTTTCTTGATTTCTATCACTCTTTATTCAGAAATGGTTCAATTCTCTCCCAATTCTCATTGCAGGCTTGACGAGACTGTTCAAGCTATAAATACGGGTACAGTGGGGAAGCCATGTAGAGTTCCAGGTCAAAGATTAAATGACTCCTATTTAGTAAATCCCAGCATGCTTCTGCCCCCACCTGTGGTAAGTCATTCTCATATTCACGTATATATGAGACTCAACTTTAATAACGCTTTTAATTGCTTCAGGCAGTAATTGTTTAACTCCTTAGCTGCCAACTCTTAAGTTTTAGAGTTGGAACAAGTAATTTTAATGTAATCTGTAATGAACAAAGCACAGTGTTTTTCCAACATGCTTGGATGCTTCCAAATTGCTCCACAAAAGAATAGTGGAACACTGACCTATATTTTTAAAAAGGAAAAAAAGTATGTGAATTCAATAGTCTAATGAGTACTTTAAAATATATAGTGCCCCTTATTTCATTCTGAAAGCAAAGACATTGTGAATATATAATAATTCAAATAATATTCACAAATAAACTCTGTTTAGAAATTATTATTAATTACTAGGATGTTGCTTTCTAGTTTGTTTGTTTTTGTGTGCTGATAGTGTTTAATAACAACAAATATGCAATTACAAGTGTTTATTGGATTCTGCCGTCCAATTTTAAACATAGATTTTCATAAAGAATAAAAGCTGTGTGTTTGAGTATTTTGCTAAAATTGAATTTCCTCCCCCATCCCAAAAATGAATAACGTAGAGTAAGATTTACTTAATCAGGAGGAAACTGCGTCTGTTCCGGCCAAATGGCTATGTCTGGGCACAGACCATGCGCAGTTATATTACTTTATTGTAATCCATGTATTACATCAATACTGACATGGAAAATTCAACTTGCATTCTTTTTAGAAATTCTATAATCCTTTACGTGACAAAAATATTATCTTCTTATAAAGGGTTGCATTTAACCACACAGTCCTGTAAGTTGCTTCGTGTCCATCAATAATTTATATGGTATTTTTTTTTTTTTTTTGTCATATCCTGTTTCAGTCATTGCAGGGGCAGTGATATATTTTTGTTTATCACTATCGTGTGCAGTGATACTGTAATTTTTGTTATATATAAAGTTCCTTGTTTTTCTCTGACTTTGCAGCATTTTTTGTAGTGTGTGTGATAAATATGTATATTAACACATATATTTGCATGCAGGGTTGACTCCTTCTCTTCCAAAAATTCCTGTCAATCTATTGCTGCCATGGATTTAACATTGGCCTGAAAGCCAATTTAATTTTTTACCAACTTGCCGATGATTTCAGCTAACAGATGAGTTGGAACACTCCAAGCTATGTTTTCTTGCCCTGGTGCTCTGCCAGGCACAGTAATACCAAAAATACAAGAGTGACTGAGCAGAGTGCTACTCAAGGGTGCTTGTGAAAAATTGAGAGGTTTAAAGCTACAGGAAGCAGCCAACTGCATTGATGTGTCTCCACAAGTAAACCACTAATGTCGTCAGAGACACTTTAGTGACAGTTTTCTTCCATTTACACACACATCATGCTTGTGATTTAAATAGTAGTAAATCAGTGACTTTATACATGTTTGGAAGCACAAATAACATAATGTTTATTATGGAGCTAGATACACCCAGATAACATTTTTTTCCTGGCCATGTTATGGGTTTGTGTTGTACTAAGTTGTTTGACGTGATTGTCTTCTTTCAGTGGGTGGATCAGGTCAGTGTGGGCTCACACAGGAGGAAGATTCCTCTCGAGGGGACAGAAGAGGAGTCCGGGAGAACCATGCTGAGGATACAGGACAGGGAACTGCAGGAAATCAGCGATCAGGGGATGTGTCTGAGTATGCACCAGCCTTGGGCTTCCCTTCTGGTAGCAGGCATCAAACGGTGAGAAGTTTTATGATTAGGAAATGAATCTAAAGAAAATGCGACATGCATACAAAATCCATTGGATTGTGAGGCCACACTGATGATGGACAGAGCTAAACTAGTTGTTGTCTGGTACCCACTGTGGAATAACCAGTTATAAGCTCACGAATGTGCAATGTGTTTATGTGCATATTGGACTGAAACTGCCCATGAAGGCAGCATAGACTTGAAATGCAGAACAAGTCTCCTCTGTTTGATGGATCCAGCATCCCTGTCAGTACCTGTGGGCCTGCTGTGTGGTATAGCTGATATCCCTTTAGGCATATCAACCATGTCTGGAATACCTTTTTTCAAATTAACAAGTGATTCAATCTTAAAAACATAAGATATCCATATAAAAAGCTTCACCTTATACTTATTTTTGTCCTGGTGAATGTGCCGGACCAAAGAATTTACAAATACATCTTTATTCTGTTCTCTGTTCCTTCTTCTACTAGAGCACTAACATAATGTGTATCTACCCTGGCTCCTCCCCACTTCTCATGGTTCACCTTTTCCCTCCTACTAAACGGACATTCTACCTAACTGCTCACATTCTCATTCACAATTTCCTTATCAATCTGATATGCATTGCCATTCAGAAAACCTGTCCTCTGTACCACCTTAGATGTTTGACACTTTGACACATCGACTGTTACCTGACAAGTTCAGTTCCTGCACAAAATTTGGCCAAAGTCTTTTTTTGGGGGGTTTTGGATGACTATGGCAGCGGTGTCACTCTGCCCCTTTACTCTTCCTACACCTTTTATAATAATCATTCTAAAAGGCAGACAGGGTAGTATGGGAGATATAAGCCACATCCCTGGATTATGTTATATATTTCTTTATGGCGTGTGTGTATCTATGTGTATATATATATATTCTAAGAATTCAGACCATATTTCAAGTAGCCTGCTCTTTGGTACTGTAACCACTCAGGATCAGCTGACAAGTTATGTAGTTTTCCCTATTCTTGTGATGTAACAACTTCCAACACAAGCTCTTATTCTGTTCAGGAAATGTATTAAAAAATGTACCTGTTTTGTTTAAAAGGACAACTGTAGCAAAATGAACTTCTGTTTAATTAAAAGATTAAAGTGCATGCATTAAGTGTTTAAATAGAAATGCTTTCATTAAATAATACAAATAAGGTATCTTTATTGATCTTCAAATATCTGTATCGGATATATTTGATAATTTTTTCATTCACCTTGGGTCAGATGAGTTTTATGTGGAGCAAATAGGCTATGTATTCGTGATACAGTGTAATCTCATCTACATGATGGGTAATCCCACTCACTCAGATTAGTTATTATCCAATTTCTATGTGACATTTTTTTGACATCTTGACCTTACCAGCCTGATGGGAACTTGCTCCCCAGACCCTTTGTCACCACCATGGCCGGAGTTTCCCTAGAGAGAACCATTATTTTGTATTGTTTTGGGGGTTTTTTCTTTTTGTTTTTGTTGTTGTTTATATAATTATTTATGATTTAATATTGGTTTTTGTTTTACTAATCGTCATATCCACTTATGTTTTGGCTTTGAATATGGGCCTTTGCATATTCTATTAAGAAACCCCGCATACTATGCTATATTTGTTTAATGTAAACGAAAAAAGAAAGAAAAAAAAATATATATGGAGAATCGTCCTTTTAGATATACGTAGTCCTCCACTATTGACCACAGTTTTTTGTTTGTAAAAAAAAAAAGCCTGTTTCATGCCACATATATAGTGCAGGGAATGCTATCTTGCGCTGTTTGTGCAAGTTCTTTAGTTGGATTTGTGATCCATCTTTCGGCATGTACCGGTTCTTCTTTCTAGCTGTTTTTCTCTCATACAGAGTAGAAGGCAGGACATGGTATAGCGCACACAGAGGCCGCCTATGGATTGCTGCTGCCGCCAAGAGGCCATCCCCACAGGAAATCTCAGAAATCGAGACATCATACCGAGTGCTACTTCACAAAGGTTGATATTTCTTGCTCTCTCTCTCTCTGAGATAAAGATATAAGCACTATCCCTGTTTTTTTCACCCTCCAGTGTTCATATTGCTAGATATGTGTGCAGTTTTCACTAACTGTGGTTTATTTCGTTTGCTATTACAGCTTCATTAATCCCCGCAGCCCAGTGAGAATCAAAAGATTGAACTGTATTTCATTATATCTTTCATTCTAAATACTTCCTTATGTTTCCCAGTTTTTCTTTGAAAAAAAAAACATTACTGTTCTATTTGGGTTGATTTTTAGAAATTTATTTTTACATTAATTAACTTTTTCACTGCCAGGGGATCTCAAACATGTTGCAAAAGACTAAAATGGCCAGTGTCTATAGAAATACAGAATTGTATTTGTGCTTGAGTGAAGAATCTGGCTTCATACTTTTATCCGCTCTTCTGTTTTTACTGTAGATGTGGCTTTTCCCAAAGATTACCCCACTGGATGCCTCTTGGGATGTGTAGAAATAGTGGATTGCCTGCCACTGGACCAGTTTAAGGAACAGGTGAGGGAGGAAGTAAATCAAAATAGTTGATGGAGACAATGCATGTCCCAAATGTGGTTAAAAATGTTACTAAATATGGGCGGGTTAAAAAGATCATACTGTATTGTTTGTTCCCCCTTATTTAACATGAGATGATGATGGGAGCCATTCAACACAGTGTTAATGTTGACAAAGTGCCATTTGCTACAGGAAACATACAAGGTTGACAGTGAATTAATTAATAATACACTATCTAGGAATATGTGACTGATATAAATGCCTTGAGATCCAGAATTCTACAATTTCTTTTAAGCAAATGTGTAGTTTTTTTTTTCTTGCATCTTTACAATATTTTAGATTATTGGATATTTAGGATGGACCATTAGAAAAACATGAGATGGCCACTTCTAAAGAGGCTTCCTGTATATGTCTGAAGTTACTAAGTACTTAAGTTTAGGGAGGAAACTGCAGGGGAGAGGCAAAGAACACAGAACAAGGAGATGTCTGGTGAAGCAGCGGTATTATGTGATACTTCTACAGAGCATCGTTCAGAAGTGATTGTATATTTCAGTTACTGATTTCCAGGCTGCCACATCACAGTGATGCTTCTCTGCAACCTGGAAGTGCTGATTGGTGTATACTGTCTATGATGCCAATCACATCTCCTCCCCACTGACTGGCTTTGTGCCACTCGATTGATAATGCGCTCACACCAATAAAAACAGTCTTCGTCCTATCTCTCTCCACAGCTATGCTCCTTGAGAGGATGTCCTCTAGTCTTTGCTTCTCCAAAGCCTAGGAGTGAATATCTTTTTAATGTCCACATTTCCACATTCTGCAGAGGTGCAAGTAAAAAACTTTACAATGCTTTTTTGTCATCGGACGGTCTTTTATCTGCAGCCATAATGCTGTAAATATTTATATATAGAAATCTTTCTGAGAGCAAACACAATGTTAGATATATGAAATTCAATGTTATCAAACAAGCTGGTGGAATTATCTTTGTATTTTCAAGCATCCTCCTGATCACCAGCAAAGTGCTGACTGGCAAATTACCTGCAATCATATAATTTGTGTAGACCTCTTTTAATATATATTGTATTGCCCAAATATCTGAAATGCTTTAATAAAGTGTTTATTAACTACAGGCTACAGGATGTACTATCTTTGTTTGTCCTAAGTTTAAACGTGTTCTCTTCCGTACAGTATCCATCTCTCAGTCAAGAATCCACGTCTCCGTTTGTCTTTGTCTGCAACAATTCCCAAGAACTGCTGGTAAAATTCCCCTTGAAAGGTCAACACAAGATCTGTAAGTGCGAAAGCTACTCATTTAAGCTATTTCAAGCTGTTTTTGATCACTGATTTAATCTATCGATCTTCTGTTGTTGTGTACTAGTTATAAAGCCAAGCTAGCGGTATTTAATAAGGTAGAAGATCAGAAGCCAATCAAAAATATTGCACAAACGCGGCATGCAGCTAGACATGAACTGCACATGCATATGTACTGTTCAAAATTACATCTATGTACAGCTATTTGGCAATACCTAACAGGACTACCCTTGTAATTGCGAATTAGTTATTAAGTATTTTTTCTGTGCTGATTCTGTTATTTTGTCCACCTAATGTATTATCTTGGTTTTATTATAGAATAATACTGCTAAAGAATAAAATCGGCAAGATACCGGTCATTGCATTAAATTTGCATAAATTCTACAAATCCAGAACAGCATAAGCTAAACATCTTTTCATTTTTTCTTTATCTACAAATTTGTTTAAAGTTAAACTGGATTCCAAAATTCACCAAGGGGCTAAGAAGGGATTATTGACAAGGAATGATGGAGCGGGATCATCCTCGGAAGGTGCCAAAAAAAATCTCCTTGGGAAAGTCCGATGACTGGGATCTCCCTTGGAGGATACTACAGACTCCCATGAAAATGCTGACACACTTCAATAAAATGGAATCCCAGACATTGTTAACAACATAAAGCAGTTTAATTTACATTAAACCTTAAATTGTACATGCTGCGTGTTTTTTTTTTTTATCACTATATGTCACAACAGTACTGATTGCTAATGCCAGTGAAGACATAATGAAATCTGAGGTAACACAATGGGTTTGAAGTTAGTGACATACAAATGATAACCATATAATAATAAAATATCAAATACATGAATATTCTCACATGTATTAGCTGCATGTCTAAATATTCTCACATGTATTAGCTGCATGTCTAAATATTCTCACATGTATTAGCTACATGTCTAAAAATTCAGTAAAACAAAAAAAATACGGCAATATAAAAACATCATGTTGAATAATACCCCCAAATTTAAAAAAAAATACAGTTATCACTCTTACATCTCTTATGTCAAAGGAGCTTAGATGCAGCCCGCAGGAGAGGCTATTATGCCACAAGATGTTTACTTCAATGGACACTTGATATATATCTCTCTCCACTGTTCACCGGAGGCAGACTCACTGCATGTCGCTGTCTGTGTAGTATTTCCAGGAGTGACTTTGAGATCTCACAATACTGTGAGTAAATACAAAAATCTCCCAGGGAACGAACCGGGCTTAGACTGTTGGTAATAGACTGAGGCAGTGACGCTTGCAAGACCCACGGTGCACTTGGCCAACAGCCAACAATTCTGGATACAACATAGAAAAAAAAATCACACTAGCACTTGAGATCAGATGCATAAATGACGTGGTTTAATCCAAAGTATTAATAAGAGACGCCATAAATAAGTGAAAAAGCAGACTGCTTATCTTATTATTACTTTGGATTAAACAACATATTTTTTTAAATAATTTACACCCACTAGGGGTTAATTATACTCACTAGTAGGTTATGTGTAAAGTAAAAATATTTTAGAATTTAGCTATCAGTAACAACCAATTAGTGGCAAAGACTGTTTTGTGACTACTAAGTTGAGCATCACCATTTGTCTGGTCAGATCAATATTTTTAAAAATTGATCTGACAAATTTGGATCTGCCTTCTTCTCCTCACTTACATTTTTGTGAGGGAGAGAGAGAGATCAGTATTAGTGTTAAAATAAAATTGTGAGACTCGAGGGCTTTTATAAAAGCCATTCCCTGTGTATTAACACCCTTCCCTGCCATTGTTCACTGCATAAGCAGTGATTTTGCACAGAAGCACGTATTTTGTGGTCAGTGCATTTGTTAAGGGGTTAATTTCTTTGTACTGTCATTTATTACAGGGTATAATTTTGATCCTGGTCAGCTTTCTAATACATTGTCTAGTGATGTATCAGTGGCTGCTGAGGCTCAAGGCTGGCAGTGCTGCTGAGGAGTGGATAGCTCCTAATCATTTTAGGCCAGATATCCCTCCTTTCACTGCAGTTCCGAGCATAAATATACGTCGCAGAATTTACCCCTCTGCAGTTTGTCCAGTTTTTTGGGGGGGACATTTTTTTGGGGCAAAGCAGAGATTGGACCACATTGATGTGCCAGAATTCCTTAGATTCTGAGCACCCACAAGCTGATAGGGATACTTACATTGGCCAGCTTCAAAGACGTCCCACATAGGTAAAGGGTGCAGGTTGACTAGATGTCAAAAATCCAAGTTGAACACTGAGATGCACACCTCCCAAATGTGGCCTTTTAGTCCCCAAACAAGCCAACAAACCTAAGCATAGGTGGTATCACAGTACTCGGGAGATGTTGCTGAACACATGTGTGGTTTGGCAGTGACATACCGGAATCAGAAAATAAGTGCCTAAAGTGCAATGTGTGTGGAAAAAAAATGCATAAAAATGACTACCCAATACTTTGACAAAGGCTGGTGGTTTAGTACATGGAAAGTGTTAAAATACACCATTTTTTTAAAAAATATTTTTATCAAAATAGATCTGGTTTGATGGGGTAAAGTACATTGTCCGACTTCAAAAATGTCCCAAATGGAACATGGGCGCAGGCTGACTACATGTCAAAATTCCAAGATGGACATGCGAACCTCCCAAATGTGGCGTTTAAGCCCCAAATGGCTTAACAAACCTATGCATGAGTTGTATCCCTGTACTCGGGAGATGTTGCCGAACATATATAGAGATGTTTGACAGGATACCTTTACATTTTCAGTATGCTTATACCTGAATTTATCGGTGTAAAAAAATCATAAACAATTTTTTTTTTTTTATCTCTGCAAACGTTTGCAAAGGTTGGTGCTTAAACTCCAAGTTTAGTACTCTGGGCTGTCTAGTTTTGAAAAATATGTACATGTGGGGGAGTGATTCAGGGATTTATGACAATGATTCACTAATTTTGCATTGCACTATTTGTACTTATTGCTCTGTAATTTGAATAAAAAAGCCATATAAAACATGGGCTCATCCTAATTTCAGGACAAATATTAGAAACTTTTTAGCAGGTTTTTTTTATTGGCTTATGTAGATCATCATAATATTTTCCAAATAAAAGTTACAAAAACTTTTTTTATTCACTTTTTCACCACATTTTATTATTTGTTTAAAATTATATGATCTGATCAAAATAATGAAAGCCCTTCTTATGCCGATAAAACCAGTATTTCATTTGAGCGAGTACTGTAAATGAGAAATAAATAAATAATAAATTAAAGCTAAACACAAACATCGCAGAAATGTTAAAAGAGCCCATGTCACTAAAAATATGTACACGCCATAGAAAATAAGCTAGGTGGAACTGGCCTTTTAAACTGTCAATTTTATTTTTTCATGGGGAAAAACAAAGTAAACAACATTTCCTTGTGATATTGTTTAGAGCTTAACCAGGCCCAATTATTTGACACATGCACATTGAACCTTTTCACAGGCTAACATACTGTGGTATAACAGGTGCTACTGGATTGAATACCTGAACTCACCAGCCTTCTTCCTGCTAAACACATCCATTCATTGATCTTGTTCTATCCCTCAGTGGGTGTGAAGCAAGTTCTATTATAGTAGACATAGTGGAAAGTAAATTAAATCATGAAGTCAGTTCTAAACTCTTCAAAAAAAAAAAATCAAAAAAAATTACCATCTAGCAAAGGACTGATTAATAAAATTTGTGAGCAGGGCTCTTTACCTTGTGTATCAGTCTCTATGTTCGCCTAATGCAGTATATAGTTCCTTTCTATACTCTGTACCAAGTGCTAAGAAAATTATTGGCACTATATAAATAAATGTTAATGTAATAAAGGGTAAGGTAGTTTTATAATATATTGCTCAATCCAACACACATTGATAGAAAGGGAATTATAGAGAAGATTTGGGATCTGCATCAGCAGAAATTTATCAAGAAACAATATGGTGAGTATTAAATAATTTTGCTGCATAAAGAGTATCTATTTCAAGAGAGATGTTGTCTAGTGTCTATTCTAACCAGTGTTAATTGTAGACAGATGAAGAGGGGTATTAATACCCTGTAACATCCTGATTCCTCATGAAGATAAGGCTGAGAAGCCATTTAACACAGCTGTAGTCTGTGAGCTCGAAGTTCTAAGCTCACACTGAGGTATGTGATTTGTGATAGGGGATTGTGTTAATTTAATGCCCCTGTCCAGATAGATTCATTTTTGTAGACAAAAGAAGTGGGAGCTTAATCTTACCGGGAACAGACAGCACTAAAATAACCTGTCCTATAGGATGGTACATACTAGTACATACACACAATCAAAATCAAGTTCCTTGAATGCAGTGGATGATGTAGTGCTAATTTAACTATTGGATATTTTTTTTAACGCCAAAGCTACTCAACGGCCACAAGGGGGCAGTAACCTTGTTAAACAAGTCACTGCAGCAAAATGTGTTGTCAAACTATGTGCCTAGAATTAGGTGAAAAGTTTATAAAACACATAAAATAACTAGGGCTCGGTGGAGACGATTTGTACTAGACCGTCTCCACCTAATCATAATTATTTAATATTTTGCTAATTATATTCCTATCTGTCAAGTATATCTAAATAATACACAAAAAAACTTGTTTGTATACAGTATGTGTAGGGTATTTGTGGAAATCTGGAAGGTATTGTGCATGGCACTTTAGGTAATAGGTTCAATCGTGTTTTATTCAAGGGACTGTATTACCTACAAATTGTTTTTACTGTGAGTGTAGAGAATAAAAAAAATAATGATTGAAAATGATCAGTACATTTTTTTGACAAACTTCCAAGCAAATGCCTAAATTAGGAGCAAAATGTGTTTTCACTCTGTCTGTGGAGTTTCAAGCTTATGACATAAATTGTGGCCTAATATGCAAATGACACATTTTAGTTGCCCAACTAAGGAGTAGGTTACAGACTCTCTAGACAAGATATATGAAGAAGTAAGAGAAATAGTGGAGAATGCACCTGATTTTAACCATTTGTGACTTGGAGATGAATGCCCTCTGTGGACTTGGCTTCCCCAGCACTGGATGGTCAAGGTCACTGGTTCATTACACAGTAATGAAATATGGGTGACTAAGAACCTGTGGATGGTCGCTGAAGATACTAGTGGCTCAAAGTAAAAGGCTTGAGAGAAAACCTCCTGCATTCAGAAGTAGAAGCAGGATGGGAATACCAATAACATTTCACGGCCTGGCTCAAGTGCCCTTAGATATTAATACCAGGAGGATGAGCAGGCAAAATCATTCTTGTTCAAAAATAAAAAAAATGTGAGGTTTTTGCAGGAAATTGCATTCAGAAGAATTCACATTGCAGTTCTTCTCCAGAGAGAAATAAGCACTCATGGCTGTTATAAAGGGAATCTCCTATCAATTGCACCTTTTTTCACTCTCCTGACACTTGCAGGAGTGTGTCTGTTATAAATCCCCCCATTATATGTTTGGAATATTGTCCTAATTTTGTGATTGCAACTTTAACAGTAGACGAGGGACTTTGGTTACAAATATCAAGTGTTATACATTGTAGTCACGGAGCATACCGTATTTAGTATTCTGAGCATAGTCCTTGGCATATTCCTTTTGACAGGCTGCTTTTCATGTTTAATGAATTAAATGGAAATGAATGAAATGGAATATGAAATTCAGAACAATGAATGTCTTTCCGTACCCAAAGGCAGAACAGATGATTTTGATGCTTATCAACATTAACACATTTGAAGAGCCGGACATGTCTCCTATTAAATTAAAATGGCAAGGCCACATTTACAACAACTAATACTATGGTTGACATAAATCTCAAATGACTCATAGTTGCCAACATTCGCCATGTTTTAAGGGATACAAAAGTGTTCCACTTGCTGCAGAAATAGTATGCAAAGTACAGCCCTGTAGTATGTAGGATGCATATAAGCTAATATTCAATTAATCAGGGTAGTAATTGCCAGGGCCCTTATCATATTTATAACAGCCATTGCACATGTTTTATGCAGCAAAACTTTTTTGCACCTGAAATTGTGAATGGGCAGTGTAGCTTTTTGGTGCACCCCTTATTTGATGTGTTGATGTATTTAGACTGTTTGGGATCAGGGCAGACAGTGCACACTTCTGTCTTTTGTTGGGATGAAGTATAAATATTGCTGCACTCTGAGATTACACCACTTACTAGGCGCAATTTCCGTGTGTACCACCTTTATACATCACAGGTTCACTAAAAAACTTCTGACTTTTATTGGGAGGTAGCATAAATATTTTTGCACTCTTGAGATTGCACCACTATTAGGCACAATTTCCTTGTGAACCACATTTATACATCATCCCTTATATAAACTGTTTCCTCTGATGTTACAGGTTCACTAAGAAAACAAAAGGAAATTCTGTGTCGCAAGAACATCCTCCGAGTCAGCAACTCAAAGTATACCGGTACATGGGAAGATCAAACGATACAGATAAAATGAAACTGGAGGCGAGGGACATGTGGTCTCCGTTACTCGGTTGGCAAGATGATGGTTGCACAATACTGTGTCATTAAGTATTATTCCAGGCAATACCACTTCTTTATACATAATTTGATTTTTGTCATTTTGTTTTATTACAAAGTACTCAATACATAAACACAAAACATGTACTTTTAGGGGCTTTGATCAGAGGCATTCACAAGGCCTCGTCAGGTGGGGGGTATAAGCAGTATCACGAGTGCTAAATACTTGAGAAACAAATCTCAGCGGTCTCCATCGTCTAAACCAATTCGGGTGAGCAGTTGCCTACATTCTGTATAATGTTTTTGTGTTCCATATAACGGAAGCCTGGAACACTGGACATACATTTTCACAATACACTTTGATTGAAAACGTTGTCTCTAGCACGTAGAGCTCGATACGTTGTTTAGACTTGACATAATGGTTATGGCAACACGACCTCCAAGTGGGCGGGTTTCATGACGTTAGGGGAAGAGGCGTACTCCCGGTCGGATCAGTGGGCGTGTCTCCGGCCGCGCCGGAAGCGCAGTCCTCCTCTCGGTCCGAGTCTAGTTGCGGCCTGTGTGGACGGTCAAGCCTGGAATTGGAGTAGTGGCTACCCGGACATCTTGTGGGGGGAGGGCGAAGGGATGGGGGGGAACCCGGGCCCCGTGTAGAAGGATTTTCCGGGAACTGTGCGGAATAGGACAAGATGGAGGACACTTGAGGCCAGAAAGAGGGTGAGCGAAAGACTGAGAGTGAATGTGGATAACGCTGGCTTATACATCCTTGTCCTTGAAGATGATATTATGTGATTGATTTTACAGCCAGATGTGTTCCTGTTTAATTACAATTTCTTTCTTGAACATACTTTTTTTGTAAATAATATTTAGGTAATCATGTATACAATAGTGTGTTTACCGGTAATTAACATGAGATCTATATTGCAGTGTGCGCTCAATATAAAGTACAGTATTTGAGTGTGTGTGTACACATATCCGTGTGTGTGTAGTTATTTAGAAACAGGCAAGCTTGTGTGTGTGTGTGTGTATGTGTATATATATACAGATGTAATATTGCAAATGTATGCTGCACCTCTATCGAAGCAAAATATAAAGGAAAGAATTATCCATTTATCCATGAAGATGTTTGTAATATTTATGCCATAGATGTAGCTTAGTTCCCAATACTAGACACTGTTTTACCTTTTACAGTGTAAGTATTGTTGAGGTTTAGAAACAGTTTTTGTTAGATTCTAGTCCACTTTGATTGACATTAGACATCCAAAAGAGGCAGGTGCAATTTAAGTTTTTTTTTTCCATTGCCAGAACAACATTTGAACAATTGCTATTATTGTTTATTGATCTAAAACATGGATGAGGTTCCAAGGTTCATGTCCAAATTAGATGAAAAGATGGTGGCGAAATAATTTCAGAATTGTGTAAAAGATGTCCAATTTATATTTGAAATCTTTGATTTGTGACCTTGTCCATGTCTTTGAAATATAGCATACACATTGTATTAAAATATCCATTTTTGACAAGTTTAAATCCAGTGTGATTCCTGTTATGACAGTATTTAGCTGTATGACTCTTCACATAATCTAGAAAGGTACCATACTGATGGCACTCACGAGGTACCCTGAAAATCATAAAGCTGAGCATGATTGCAGAAAATTGTAATCTTGCCAGGTAAGGTTAATCGACTTTTAGAAATACAAAGGTAGTATGCTTTTGTCTTCTATGCATTCACTCTAAATTAGGGTCTTAATGATTTTTTTAACCTAGTCATCTCACTTGCTTTATAATGTTGAATAAACACCAAATTACACAAACTCCCAATTTCTAATGACTATTAAAGTGCACACGTTTACATTTTCATATCAGCCACAGAAGCGTGTCTCTAGATCAGCGATAAGTGTTATTGTAAGTGGTTTTGTAATATTGGCTTCAGATACGGGATGACCTAACATCTCAAAGCTCAATGGTAGTTTTTGTGGTGAAAATTATTTTTCGCCAGCTGCTCCATTTATGAGTGCTGGCCAGCTGCGCCTGTACAATCCTGCTAATGCCCTGTTGGCCCTATTCTGAGGTAGTTATGGTGAACATAATGTAGAAGGCTCTTGGCTTTCATTAAGTGGTAGTTTGCATCTCTATAAACTGTTCAATGCTGTTCCAGTGATTTAAACTTACAAAGCAACAAACGTTCAAGTTTAGTAGATGTGGGGAATGAAGTTGTTTATCAGTTCTCTTCATTTCATAGTCCCAAGGACCTAATAATTTGTATTGGTAATTTCTCTTGCCCTTCCCAATCCTTCCTTCATTAACCCAATTATTTGGACGAACACCTTCTATAGTATTTATTTTCCGTTTATAGCAGGTTAGTGGACATTGGGATGTAAACCATAAAATGAAGACAATGCAAGCTGCTACTTACACATACATTACTGGACACTTTCTTAAAACTACTTTATCTGACATTGGCTAACCTTTTATTCGAATATATATCAACTAATCATCTGTTTTAAGCAAATATTCTAAAAGGCTGGTTCACAAGCCTTTCATATGTCTACAGTTGGAATTATATCAGTTTCTTAGCCACCGTGGAGCAGGTTGATTCCCAGTAGCAAATACTTTTTGAAACATGCAGATGCGCGACCTCACACGCTTGGAGTTTAAGCGTCAATAATTTTGCAGCCAAAAGGAAATCAAATGCACTGTACATGCAAGGAATAAAGCAGGCCAGTCAGTCTGAAGCCAGGGGCTATGGTGTCAAATATCTAATAACAGGAATGAGAAATGGCAGCAAGCAGTAGGAGTTAGTAAACCGTTCTGAGTTGGTACACAGAGGTTCAGGATCAAATTGTGAGATTGCCAAATCTAGTGGTGAAGAAACTAAAACTACAAAGTACTGTTGGTATGATTCCTTGGAAGTTTGCACCAAACATTGTAGTCGTAAAAACAGCGTGTTCTGTCTTAATTGTTCCAGTGTGTGAGATGTGCATGTCTGGTTTGTGGGGGTCTATATTGTATGGGCTGCAGGTGTGATTTATCCTGACAGATGTTATTTTCATAAGAGGAAAGCATGGTTGAACAAGCTTGCATCCCAGATGCAGGAGAGCTCTGCATGTTCAATATCTGTTTTCAAGAAAGCATTGCCTCTTTTATACCACTTCCTGTGCATGGAACTTAGATTCCATACCTTTTTGTAGTGCAGTCCTAATCATGTCTTCTGAAGCTAGCATAAAGACTTCCAATTGATCACCATTAAAGCGAGTGTGCAGACATTTATTTTAAGCAATGGACCTGCTAAGATGCTTGTGTATGCATCATTATTGCTTACTGGAGCTTTGTGTGTATACATTTCTGAACTATTCATTAACCATATATTTATTAATGATGTCATCGAGTGGGTTTTGGCTCTTAAAATCTCTTGGATTTAAAATGGATATTTTGTGGTAGGAAACTGGCTTCTTTGCCATGTTTCTCTTTAGATCTTGCATGTTTTTTTTATTCCTCCACTACTACATTTTAAGATCTAGAAACCCACTCCCTGTTCTTTCCTAGTCTGGAAACATTACAGACTGTTTGTTGTTCTCACGTGTGTGTATGTATGTATGTATGTATGTATGTATGTGTGTGAAATATATATATATATATATATATATATTTACACACACACACACACACACACACATATTGTTTTATCTGCTGCTGATAGTGTTGAGCCCTGCGTGCCCATTTCGTCAGAGCTGCTCCTCACTACCATGGAGGATTAAACGTGGGAAACACTGCTTTCCCCCCTCCCTCCATCCCCCACTCTGATTGTCTAGGCTCTCTTCTCTTTTATCCTAAGCATCTGCAGTAGTAGATTGGGTTACTACAATAATAGTGCTATCAAAGAGGCTGCAGCTGCCCCAGCCCCCCTCACTCCACACAGGGCTTCCCTCCACGTACTTATTTCCTTTTTCCCCCCATCTCCTCTCTTCTGCCTTTCCTTTTCCTTGGCCTGCTTTCATTATTCTCACTTCACAGTCCTTCTCTGTGTCATGTTTTCTGTAGCATGTAAACCTCCATCCACACACCTCCCCCTTCACACTCTGAAGCATCTCTAGTCTGCTTTAATACAAGGCCCTCTACTTTTACAGCACAATATTTATATAAGAGCGATGTAATGTGTATGGAGGGGGTGAGTCAAGGACATGGGAGAGGTGCATAGTATCTTGAAACATGCAAGGGCTCTTTGTGTGCAGAGAGCTGAGGTAGAGAGGATAAAATGGCCTTTTGTTTCATTCCTGATATTTCCATTGTATCCTTTGCTAGTCTGGGCTTCTGCCTCCTGATTGGAGCTTTTGACTAAAACATTTTTTGTTAGCTTTGTCACGGTGTATCTAGACACTTATGTCCCTTTTAGCATACAACACTGCAGAAATTTATTTTATTTTAGTCATCTGCATGTATTCAGTTAAACCTTATCCTTTTTGGCAAGATATAATTTAAACAGTCTCATCAGATGACTTATACTAGTAAAAGAGTTATTTTTGTTTTGTTTGTGTGGGGACAAATTGCTAATTAAACTTTGGGGGGGGGAAGGGGGAGGGAAGGGGGGAAGAGGGAGACAAGGGGAGGGAAGGGGGGAAGAGGGAGACAAGGGGAGGGAAGGGGGGAAGAGGGAGACAAGGGGAGGGAAGGGGGGAAGAGGGAGACAAGGGGAGGGAAGGGGGGAAGAGGGAGACAAGGGGAGGGAAGGGAGAAACAAGGGGAGGGAAGGGGGGAAGAGAGACAAGGGGAGCGAGGGGGGAGTCAAAGGGAGGGGGAGAGAGAGAGAGACACAACACTAAGGGGGGGGGGGGGTAGAGAGACAAAGTTGGGGTCAAGGGAAAGAGAGAGGCAGCCTTGGCACATAAAAGGAAATGAAATAAAAACAATAAATGCATTTTTGATATAATTTTTTTTATTAAAAAAGCAATTTACATGTTAATATATACAAGTTGAACTTTTTTCCTATAGGGTAGTCTTATATTCAGGCTTTTAGCTTTTTTCCTAAAGGAATATCCAAAGTTTGGGGGGTCGTCTTATAATCAGGGTCGTCTTATAATCGAGCAAATACGGTATACACTGTGCCCTATGTTAAAGGACCAATAAATGCATGCTAACTGTGACCTATTACTTTATAATACGTGACTTGAAAACCATGGTACAGCCAAGGAATTGGTCTTTTTATGTGAGGCCCATTAGGAAGAGATCTGTGTATAATTTTTTTGACGTCCAAATAAGAGATGGCTCCTGTAGATGCATTAAATTACACACATGTGCGTTGCACTTTGTATACCACACTCATCGCACATGATCAGTGCCAAACCATTCTGAGAATACAATTGTACACTGAAACATCTGTGAAGTTACCCTAGGGGGTTGAGGATGCTTATTTTATTACATGATTATTGCATCATGCTCCAAATAAAATGATAAAAGTAGCATTTGACCTTTTTAAAAGTTTTATGTTTTGAAATATTAACTTATCCAACTTTTTTTTAGTCAGTTGAATTTTTGCATCCTTTATTCAAATTAAGTTCCTGTGTGCAATATACTGTAAGGAATTGTTAAAACGGCCTGATGTTCCAGGAATAAGTCCATATTCAGTGGCTGACTGGCCAGGGTGTCAGCTTGCCCTATAGCAAGTGGCCCCATTGGCCTCCTAAGTAAAAAAAAAGTCCTTCTTTAAGTTGCTCTGGGTCCAGATAGTGGGTGATAGTTTTTCTTTACACTATGTGACGATCAGCATCACTGCATAGTGTTGGGTTGATGCTCCCCTGCTCCTGTAGCGTGACAAACCCGAGTCACGTAGAGACGGAGTCACACTAGGCTCTAACCGCGATGGAGGATCGACTGCTGCTGTGCTGATAGTCTCCTCTGGCTCCTAGTCAGTGAAGTCACAAGCTGAAGCTATGTGACAAGTTTTCTTTTGGAAGGTTGGTGGAGCAGGTCTCCAGGTCAAAATGTGCAGCCACATATACAGGGCCCCAATCCAGGTACACAGGGCCCCTCCAGCCATATAATTATTGTTATACAAATCATCATACAGTGCCCCCAGTCTGTATACCTGGATGAGGGGTACTGCATGATGATTTATAATAATAATATTTGGCAGGGGGTATGAAGAATTGTATATTAATAACATGATATGTCTGGGGGAGCCCTGTATATCTATACAGGGCTCCACCAGCCATATAATTAGGTATACAACCCCTCAGCCTTATTTATCATTTTATTATTATTATTATTATATAAATCATCATACAGCACCCCTCATCCAGGTATTTAGGAGCTTTCCAGACATATAAATGTATTATTGTTATACAAATCATCATACAGTGCCGCCAGCCTGTATACCTGGATAAGGGAGGGCTTTATGATGATCCATATAATAATAAACTTATACCTCAAAGGAAATACGTTTATTTATACCTCAAAGGTATACCTATACATATAATATGGTATACAACCCCCCCCCCCCCACCAAATCATATTAATACATCAATTATCATACAGCACCCCCCAGCCATATAATTATATTATTATTGTGTAAATCATCACACAGTGCCCTCATCCAGGTATACAGGTCCTCTAGCCACATAAGTTTATTATTATTATTATTATTGTTATTATTCTTAATAAATATATATATATATATATATATATATATATATATATATATATATATATATAATATATAATCTATCCAATTCGAAATATTGAGGATGCACTCACAGGACTTCAGACTTTTAGACAAAAATAAGTGTTTATTCCATAAAAGCGATGGCAACGTTTCAGGCACTTCTGCCCTTTGTCAAGCACACAAAAGGGCAGAAGTGCCTGAAACGTTGCCATCACTTTTATGGCATAAGCACTTATTTTTGTCTAAAAGTCTGAAGTCCTGTGAGTGCATCCTCAATATTTGGATTGGATATATGGAGATGCGAGCTGCAACTAGGCACAATATCTAGAAGTGACTTCCTGCAAGCTGAGTGCTAGTACCATTGCTCAATGCCTATATTACAAAAATACACATTAGATAAATGACTTAGGATATTAGAGAGCACTTACATATGGTAGAAAAATATAAGTATATTATATAAAAATAGTTGTCTCCTGGCAACCAATATGTTTAGACCCAGTCCGCCCCTGTCCATATTAGAATTTTTTTTCCTACTAGACCCAGATTTAACACAAGGCACAGGACATAACAATAATGGTAATAAATAAAAAAAAAAAAAGTGTTAAGAGAGTTCAGATATTCTCTGGTTTTCAAGTTTCGTGTTCTGGGTTAGTGATTTTTGTCCAACACTGATAGGATGTTACTAGTTGCCGGCACTTTCTGATGTCATGCTCACCTTTTAAGAGTGCTTCTGTTTTTTGTTTTTTTTTCCCCCTGTTTGCAGAAAGGAGCGGGTTCTATCAGTAAGCTTGACAGCAGAAGCAGTGAAGGTTTTCACAAAAGGGAAGATTGGTGGTTATCTGCCATCCTTGTCTTTTTGTTCCCTATATAAAGCAAAGGCCTCATCCATTGCTTGCAATCATGTATTTTCGCTTACAGGTTTTCCCTCTATTTATATCTGGTCTCACAAACACAAAACCAATGTTTTGTTTCCCTTTTTTCTCCATCACACTTGTATTTGTACAAACCGGCCTCTATATTCACATCTAGCTACATTGGTCTAAACAAGGGAGAAAGAAGAAAGATAGAAAATCAAATTATGCTAAAACATAACCCTCACTTTTCTTTTTGTTGTTCCCCATATTTAAAATGGATAAACAGTGTCTCTATTTCACAGGCCATATTGGGTGTTAGTTTCTTATTTTTTTTAACTCTAAAACACTCTTGGTTCATGATATTTAACCCTTTATGGCTGATATCTGTACAATATATTAGTAATTTGTTACCCAGAAGTGTTTGTTGTCGCCCTGTAATAACACAGACTCTGGTATCTGGTACACAGGAATAAGATTGAACATGTTAAATAGCTCTGGCTAAGAAAGATTTTTGCATAATCCTCCTTTACCCAGCTAAAACATTTCCTCGTCTGGTTTTAATGATCATCTTTCCATTGTCACGATTGATTCTGTTCTCTCTTCTATCCAGACAAGTTTAATGAATCGAGTGGGTTGCACAAGTTGCAATTTTTCTTAGCTCAAGGTAGCAGCCTCTGGGTGCAATGTTGACGCTTGATAAGTGATCCCAAATTCACCTTGCTGAGGTTGCAGACCATGAAACATTAAATACTTTAGGTAGGGTAGTGTGAAATTACAATCTACTTACTAATCTATTACCTGCTACTCTATGGCATCTTGAGTCATCCCAAGTGAGATGGATAGTTAGTTAGGACAGACTATTGGAAAATAAGGAAAGCTACGTTGGTATATTATGTGTAATGGGATAATTATTGCTGCTGCATTTTCTGCTGCTGTTCTTTCCAAGTTGGTTTCATAATCTTCCTTAGAGACTATTGTTTTAATAGACATGTGATTTTATTTATAGTTTCATGATTTATCAAAAGCCACTGAAAGAATAAGTTCACACTGCTCCTGTCAAACAACTAAAAATATAAACTATTTCTGAGCCTGTATTTTAGGAGCATTTAAATTCATTGAGCCATGATGTATTACTCAAAATTTCAAAATAGTTTTCGCAAACAAAAATTGATATATAGTTGGGCAGTACTAGTGATACTATATATCTGTGAAATCCTTTAAACCGGGGTGGGGAACCAGCGGCCCTCCAGATGTTGCAGGACTACATTTCCCTTTCTCCTCTGCCAGCCTCTTAGCTGAAAGAGCATTATGGGAGATGTAGTTCATCAGCAGCTGGAGAGCCACAGGTTCCCCACCCCTGCTTTAAACCCTCCATGATGGAGACTGTTTTAACATTTCGGTGGTGTTTGTGTTTTTCTGTACTTTTCCTCTTTCTCATTTATGTGGGTACATACACATATTCTATATTGTTTTTACCACCATAAAAAAAATACTTAATTTAGATACCATTATTTACATCATATATAATATATATATAGTTTATAAAATAATGAAATATGATGGAAAATATAAGTTAATGATTTTCTAACATATGCTAATAAAAAAAAAACTGCTAGATTCTAATATTTGTCCTGAGTTTAGAAATATGCCAATGTTTACGGTTTTCTGTTTTTTTGCTAATTATAGGGCAATAACTGTAAAGTAGCATTTTTTTTTTCCTAACCATTTTCTCCTACAGTGACATTTTGACCCAACCCTGATTTCCAAGTTTAAGCCCAGATCTTAGCAACATTATAATGAAGAAAAAAGGCCTGACTGCATCTGCAGGCAGTCTAGCAAATGCAAATAGCGACTGAAGTGATCACTTTTGAGGCTCTTGCTGACAACCAGTGAAATGCCATATTGAAACTGCATGCTGCCTTTTAATATGGCCCCTCTGATTGCTCCGTGGTATGATTGTAGCATTGCTGAATGCTTTGACATTGAGGCATTGTAGCAACATCCACTGTGCAGTGGCAGTGATCGGTAATCGTGTCCGCTGTTCATTTGTGCTTAACTGCCATGAAGGTGTTAAGTACAGAATGTAATATACACATTTTTCTTTCTTTCAAAATTCTGTCAAGATACAAATGGTGTATGTATATAGAGCACAGACAGTTAAACATTTCTTGTATATTGTGTTTTCAGAGTTGCAAGGAAATGCATAGATTAATAAAATGTTATATTTGTCTCTAGTTTCTGACATTGCCATACACACACGAAGCCACGATGTGGTGTCATAAATAGCAGACAGTTAAAATAAAATGTGTTATTCATAATGGTGTTCCTATGGGCAAAGTGCTTAAAGTAGAACAATAACCACATCACGCAATGAAATGTTCTTTCTGATTGGTGCAGTATTAGAACTTTGCACCAGGATTTACCTGTGTACATACCCAAATGTTCTATTAAAATTGGAGTACTCTGTGCACTATCCATCAAATCAAGAGTCTCTGTTATGCAAATATTAAAAATTGCATTAGTGCATGACTTGAGCTCACGGGGACCTGCGTACATAGATGCCCGGCTCCAGTTTAGTAAAAGGTCTGCACCTTAACCATGGAAACAGACTTTTCAAGAATTAATAAGTATGCTATTTATTTAACAAATGTTAGCTTTAAATATTTGTCTTAATAGATTATAATAATAAACTGGCATGTTGTACCTTGACAACATGCCATAGGTTGCCATGCACAGTTATAATGGCTTACTGTTTGAAAAAGACAGAGGGCCTTTCCTAGAAAGCATGCTGTGGGTTGTTTTAGTGGCAGCAAATGTGCTATTATATAAAAAAAGATATTCCATAGTCCATACTGTCACAGGGTTTTTAAGAACCAGGCAATGATCTTTGGTCTACAAGTGATTAATCTTAGATTGTCTAGAATACTTGCACTGTTGTCACTACACTATCTGATAATGTACCATTGGCTCAGGTGAGTCATGTGAGATAAGCTCGGTCAGTCCTCCTCTGTTTGCAAGGTCCAGAACAGGATATCATTAACATGTAATTAGCCAATTAGCTTGCTATATTACTGTGCAATGTGCTAATTGTGACACTGAGAATCTGATACGTCTGGTGACCTTGGGGACTGGAATTGGACTCTTTGGGAGAACTTGGGAAAATCTGTCAGCCGAGTTGGCTTGATATGCACACGGTTTAAAGCACAACTGCAGGCAAGAAATGATGGTAACTTCTGTTTAATTGCATTAAGAGTAAATAAATAAAAAATGCTTTTGCAAGCAGGGCAAACTGTCAGTGGGTGAGAAGCCTTTCTGCGGCGGGCAGACAGCGGATGTCTGTGCACTGCTGGGCGGTCTCCTGGCTGTACAATGTGGGTGCAGTGCGGGGCTGGGGTTTATTTCAGGAGCCGCTAATCATGAAAAGGCTGTTTAACGCTTGCTAATAATTGCTATATATGTAGAGAATGGGAAAATAAAGCTAGCATAAAATGCAGAATCCTTAAGTGGCAATATATTATTAAAAGTCTTATGATTTGTGAACCTTTTTATCTTACGATTGCGCACATGGTTTATGATCTACTGATTTAATGTTGTTTTTGTTTTAGTCCTTATTTCCTCTTACTCTCCCATCTTAGAGATAAATCTCAGCACATTTCCTGGAGACATTTGGGGTTAAGTTGTTGCTTGTTCAATTTATTTTTCAGTGTCTAAATGCGCCTTTCATTTAATTCACAGTGTTGTGAGTAGTGATATCAACACTTTCCTTTGTCTCTGCCTACCAATGATCTCTAGCTTGTGCCTGAAAGCATTTTTATCTTCTTCTTTCCCCTTTTTAAACTTGTAGTTGCTTTATGGTATTGATCTAATAGCTACTGTGTATGTCAAAATTGTGTCCTATATGAATTGTTTACTTGATTAAAATGGAGCATTCAGGTGCCAACTGTATATGATCGACAAGCTTCAGTGTTTTTTGTTCTTGGAACAATTCAAGCTCAAAAAAAGTTCCACGTAGATGCTTAATGGTTTTTATTCTTTTCTGCAGTGATGTTTGAGGACTGCTTATGCAACTGCGTGCGCTTCTGACATATATGCACAGTTGGAATCCTTGTGCGTCTCTGTGTGACCCTCTTTGTAAACATCTTGGGAGGATCCGTTCACCGGAGAAATTCTATAAACTTCTGTTTTGTTTTTTTAATGGCAGATTTAATTTACATGCTTTATATGTTTTAATAGTCTGGAATGGTGGTGTAATGCATGTTGACTGTAAGCTTTAAAAATCATAGAATCAAATAGAAAACAAATGTAATTTGTGTACATCCAGGTGTTTGCATAAGGCAAAGTTCAATTAAACCTTGTTTTTATAAAAAAATGTCTCATTTCATACCAGGGTTTTGGAGCAGAGTACTGCTGTAGAGCTTTTGTGCCCGGAGCTGAAGTGCAACTGGATCTAAAATATATTTAGCAGCTCCAAACTCCACACATTTCCCAACAAATATTTTGAATTTGACTAGAAATTAGAAAATGTTATGACAACTGGCGTTGTTAATATAACCGATGCTCTTGACCCTGACATTAGGTGCAGCAATATTAAATAAAATGAAAAAGAAATGTAAACCACGCATTTGCTAAAATGCATTACCAATTTTTGATCCCATTAGGGTGGAGCCTCCCATTTTTTTATAACTGTGCTGGAAATGGAGTGGAGCTGAAGCCACTTAATATTTAGCTGGAACAGAGCCCTGGCAGAGCACTAAGGAGTTGGGGGGTAACCAAATGGTTCCATATATCAATAGTGAGTGCGTTTTAACCAAGAAAACGTCAAATAGTAAAGTTAACTGACTGTGTTCCAAAGTAGTAAACCAACAACTATGATGGCAATCAGATCCCAGTTGGGATTTCTTTTACGCCCAAGAGGGAAAACAAAAGCAATGTGCTGCATTGGAGTATTGGGTGTAGTAATCCATGTAAAGCTTGCTCAAGTATGTTATGCCCCCTTAAATATGAGTCTGGACAATAAAGTCATGTAGGTGCTGGTGCTGACTATCAGAGAATGTAATGGTCCATGACCGGGATCCTATATAAATCATGTCAATATACCGTATTGCTCGATTATAAGACAAGGTTTTTTTCAGAAAAAAAGTCTTATAATCGAGGTCGTCTTATAATCTCACCTCAAATTGAGGTCAGACTATAAGACTGGGATCCAGGTCCCCAACAGAGCTGCAGGGGATGTCTGCGCGATGAGCGCAGACTCCCCTGCTTCCGCCCGGCACGACCGCCGGGGTTTTCTATGAAGAAGCCGGATACTTCCGCTTTCGTCACAGAAGTCCCGGCGGTCATGCCGGGCGGCAGCAGAAGAGGTCTGCGCTCATCGCGCAGACATCCTCTGCTGCCCCACTAGCCACCAGGGAGAATCGGGCAGCCGGGGGATGTCTGCACGATACGTGCATACATCCTCCTTGCTGCCCGACACCTCCGTCTATTATGACGGACCAGCTGTCCGTCATAATAGACGGAGGTATCGGGCAGCATGGAGGATGTCTACACGTATCGTGCAGACATCCCCCGGCTGCCCCAGCAAGCCACCAGGGATCATGACAAAGGTGAGGGAGGGGGGGGGGGGGGGGGACGGACGGACGACAGAGCAACAAGGGAGGGAGGGGGGAAGAGAGACATGAGGAGGGGGGGGGGGGAAGAGACGGCAACAAGGGAAGGAAGGGGTTAAGAAACAGAGACAAGGGGACGGGGGGGAGAGAAGAGACAGGGAGAGAGGCAGCATTGGCACATCAAAAGAAATAAAAACAAGAAATACATGTTTTGATATCATAATTTTTTATTAAAAAAAGCAATTTACATGTCAATATATACAAGTTGAACTTTTTTCCTATAGGGTAGTCTTATATTCAGGCTTTTAGTTTTTTTCCTAATGGAATATCCAAAGTTTGGGGGGGTCGTCTTATAATCGAGCAAATACGGTATAAACTGAGGCCACATATGTCAGTGGGCAGGCTTTGACTCCTGCAAGGCCATAAGAGTGGTTTTCGACATGTCCGCGTATAACAGTATCTCGCTTTCCCGGACCTACCGGGAACGGGGGACTAATAAAAGTACTCAAAAAAAAATTGGGCAGACTAGATGGACCGAATGGTTCTTATCTGCCGACACATTCTATGTTTCTATGTTAATGGGAGACCTAGTTCAATAATTGTCAATTGTTTTTCAGGTGTGCCGGATAATGTAGGTCACACATACAACATCCCGAGTCTGGTGCTCCTTTAGCTCTATGTGTCCTAAAGATCCTGTTGAATTCAGTGGGATTATATTCTTCTTTATGTGCAATGGAGTTAAACTGCTCCTGAACGAGAATGCGTGAGTCCTCTGACCCACAGTTTTGGGGACCCCATGGACCCTAATGTTGCTTTTCTAACTTCTGTTGTAAAGTTCCTCCATTTGTTGTTGCAATGTGTAAATATGGCACTCTTGTTTCTGTATGTGGCAGTTTAGGGCATCCACCGTTTCATGTAATATATTTGTCCCCTCTTCTAGCGTAAGGACGCTGTCACCCTTTTGCTTGAGTTCTTGCAAGATGCAACCACCTGTTCTTTAAATGGTCCTCAAACTAACTTTAGCCAAACTGATGGTGTTTAACCTGTACAGTTATTTATGTATGTGTATATATTAAATACATTTTATTTATTTTTTTCCTCATACAAATGCACTTGGAATGGCTTTCAAAGTTTCCTTCTCTAATCATCTTTTATCTACTTCTGCCCCTATTTACCACATAAGAGGATCATTTCAGATGAATTGGGCCCTTTTACTTTGAGCATGTTAAAGGGACACTCCCACCAAAAAATTAAAAGGTTTTATTTTGTATTGTTGTTTTCAGATATGGCTTTTGTTTTTATGTGACTGTATTTAACAGAGCCTTTAAAACATTTTTGTCCTTTCTGGACAATGGCTATTTTAACATTTCTGTGCTGTTTGTGTTTAGCAGTAATTTTCTTCTTTGTCATTTGCTGTACCCACACATATTATATATTGTTTTTATCGGGACAAGAAGGGCTTTCTATGGATGCCATCTTTTTGATCATATCTTATCATATTATTAAAAAACATAATAAAATATGGTAAAAAAAAAAAAATTTCTTTGTTTTTTTTTGAAACAACTTCTCCTCATCGACAATAGCGAACGAAAAAACATGCTAAATAGATTCTACTATTTCTCCTGAGTACAGGGATACCACCCATGCATAGGTTTGTTGGGTTGTTTGGGGGCTAAAATGCCAAATTTGTGAGGTGCAGTTTTTTTTGTTTTCCAACTTGAAATTTTTACATGCCATTTGGGACATATTTGAAGCCAGCTAGTGTATTTTACCCCATCAACCCATATATTTTTTTAAAGAAGACACCTTAGGCTATCTCAAATGGTGGTATTTTTACACTTTCCATGCACTAATTCTACCACCAGCCTTTGTCAAACTTTGTGGTAGTAATTTTTTTGTGTTTTTTTTTTCACAAACCTTGTACTTCAGACATGAATTCACAGATTTTGGTATGTGTCACTGCCAAATAACACCCTAATAAGTGTTCAGCAACATCTCTTGAGTACAGGGATACCACCCATGCATAGGTTTGTTGGGTTGTTTGGGGGGTAAAAGGCCAAATTTGGTAGGTGCAGTTTTTGGTTTTCCAAATTAACATTTTGACATGCAGACCGCCTGCACCCATGTCCCATTTGGGACATATTTGAAACCAGCCAGTGTATTTTACCCCATCAACCCATATATTTTTTAAAAGAAGACACCTTAGGCTATCTCAAATGGTGGTATTTTAACACTTTCCATGCACTAATTCTACCACCAGCCTTTGTCAAAGTTTGTGGTAGTGATTTTTGTGTGTTTTTTTTTCACAAATATTGTATTTTAGACATAAATTCACAGATTTTGGTATGTGTCACTGCCAAACAATAACCCAATATGTGTTCAACAACATATCCTGAGTACAGGGATACCACCCATGCATAGGTTTGTTGGGTTGTTTGGGGGCTAAAGGGCCACATTGTGAAGGTGCGCATTTTCAACTTGGAATATTGACGTGTAGTCAGCCTGAGCCCATCTTTCATTTGGGACTTTTTTTTTTTTAAGTAGGACAGTGTATTTTACCCCAAAAAGTATATATTTTGTAAAAGTAGACACCCTAGGCTATTTTAAATGGTGTTATTTTAACACTTTCTATGCACCAATTCTACCTCCAGCCTTTGTCAAAGTTTGTGGTAGTCATTTTATTGTGTATTTTTTCACACATACATTGCACTTTAGACACAAATTCACATATTTCGGTATGTGTCACTGACAAACAATACCACAATATATGTTCAGCAACATCTCCCGAGCACAGGGATACCACCCATGCATAGCTTTGTCAGCTTTGTTAGGGGGTTGAAAGGCTACATTTGAGAGGTGCGCTTTTTGATTTTCAAACTTTGAATTTGAACATGTAGAGCAAGGAAGGGGTTAATAGCTCTTATAAGAGCCTTTGTAGTACTGTACAAAAAAATTAACCCCTAAAAATGCACAGACAAGAAAAAATGTTCTGCTGTGCAGTGATCAGTGGCAGGGAAGGGGTTAATACACTACACTATACAAAAGGTATGGCTTTTATAAAAGCCCTTGGGACTCACAATTTTTTAACATTTTATTTAATTTATTACAATTTAAAAATTATGTTATACATATCTGTCTCTTTCCCTCACTAAAACTCAAGTGAGGAGAGGGAGGCAGATCCATATGGGTCAGAACAATATTTACGAACCAGACGAATGGTGATGCTCATCTGAGAAATCACCAAACCACCTTTGCCACTGATCGGCTGTTACTGATCGCTATACACGCGTTCAGACAGCTTCAAAAGGAATACACGTAATCCCCTAGTGGGTATAATTAACCCCTAGCGAGTCTGACAAAAAAAATTCTGATAGCAAAAAAAAAATCCTTCGGCGACTAGATTGCTCCATATGCGCTGCTTAGGCAGTGACCATATGCACTGCTTAGGCAGTGACCATATGTGCTGCTTAGGAAGGGATATACGGCAAGGAAGGGGTTAATGGCTCTTAAAAGAGCCTTTGATATACTGTAATAAATCAAAGTAAAAAAAAATAACCCCTAAAAAAATGCACAGACAGCAAAAAATGTGCTGCTGTGTAAGATCACTGCGTACACAGCGATCAATTGCAGGGAAGGGGTTAAATACTGGAAACGGCTTTTATAAAAGCCTTTGGGTCTCAATTCTATTAAATATATTATAATTAAAAACTTACATTATACAGCTCTGTCTCCCTCCCTCACTAAAACTCAAGTGAGAGGGAGGCAGATCTACACGGGTCAGATCAAATATTTACACATATTGATCTAACCCAGGGCTCGACAAACCCCGGGCGCCAGGTCGCCATGGCGACCTGGAAATTAAGCCTGGCGCCCGGGTGCCGTTCCCTACATGACCCCCTTGCTGCTGCCGTTCGTGTGTTAGTGGATTTTTGCAGCGCGAGGGGGAGAAGTCTGTGCGGATCGCGCAGACAGTAAGCTCCGCCCCCTCGCGCAACGCGTGTCTGAGTGCTGGTTGTCGTCACTTGACAACCCAGCACTCATCCGAAATAGCAAGGAAGATCGGCTTCAGCACGAATGTTCCCCAGCCCTGCAATGAGGTAAGGCAGCAGGGAAGGAACATTCGTGCTGCAGCCGTTCTTCCTTGCTATTTCGGATGAGTGCTGGGTTGTCAAGTGACGACAACCAGCACTCACAAGTTAAGACAGGGGGGAAAAAAAATAAACTTTTGTATGTGTGAGGTGTATATGTGTGTGATGTGTGTATGTGTGATGTGTGTATTTGTGAGGTGTGTATGTGTGAGGTGTATATGTGTATGTGTGAGGTGTATATGTGAAGTGGGGGGGGGGGTGTATATGTGAAGTGGGGGGGGGGTGTATATGTGAAGTGGGGGGGGGGTGTATATGTGAAGTGGGGGGGGTGTATATGTGAAGTGGGGGGGGGGGTGTATATGTGAAGTGGGGGGGGGGGTGTATATGTGAAGTGGGGGGGGGGTGTATATGTGAAGTGGGGGGGGTGTATATGTGAAGTGGGGGGGGTGTATATGTGAAGTGGGTTGGTGTGTGTGTGTGTATATGTGAAGTGAAGTGTGGTGTGTGTGTGTGTGTATATGTGGTGTGGTGTGTGTGTGTGTGTGTGTGTATATGTGGTGTGGTGTGTGTGTGTGTGTATATGTGTGGTGTGGTGTGTGTGTGTATATGTGAAGTGTGGTGTGTGTGTGTATATGTGAAGTGTGGTGTGTGTGTATATGTGAAGTGTGGTGTGTGTGTGTGTGTGTATATGTGAAGTGTGGTGTGTGTGTGTGTGTGTGTATATGTGAAGTGGGTTGGTGTGTGTGTTTATGAATTGCGTGTATGTTTGCGTGATTGTCTGGCTCCTAAAAAATTTTGCTGGCTCCTAGAATCAAATTAAATTTGTCAAGCCCTGATCTAACCAGACGAATGGTGATGCTCATCTGAGCAAACGCCAACCCGCCATTGTCACTTATCAGCTGTTACTGATCGCTATACATGCGCTCAGACAGCTAAAAAAATGTTTTTACGTTAAACGTAGTCCCCTAGCGGGTATAATTAACACGTGACGGGTGTAATAAAAAAGTTTTAAAAAAATTAAAAATGCTTCTGCAGCAAGATTGCTGCATTTGCGTTAGATCGCTGATTAGGCAGTGATCTACGGCAAGAAAGGGGTTAATCTCTCTTAAAAGAGGTTTTTTTATACTGTAATGAATTACAGTAAAAAAAAATAACCCCTAAAAAATGCACAGACAGCAAAAAATGTGCTGCTGTGTATGATCACTGCGTACACAGCGATCAATGGCAGGGAAGGGGTTAAATGGCTTTTATAAAAGCCCTTGGTGTTTAAAATTTTATTAAATATTTTTTTTATTTTATTTTATTTTTTTACTTGATCTGATCTGTCTCTCTCCCTTACTAAAAGTAGTAAGGTGAGGGAGGCAGATCAATACTTGTCAAAGGCAATATTTAGTAATATTGCCTTTGACAGTATGGTAAGTGCTCATCAGAGCACTTACCATACATGCCTGCACACAGATCACATAGATCTGCTGTGCCGGCATCGATTGGCTCCCCCTAGAGCATCGGAAGTGAAATACTTTCACTTCCGATGCTCTTGCCATTAGAAGGGAATCGCTGCCTGTACAGGCAGCGTTCCCTTCTACTGAGCCGATGGGGTCGCTCAGGAGAGCGTCCACCATCGGCTCTGGGGAGCAGCATGGTGTTGTTAAGTGCCTCGCTGGCGAGGCACTTTAACAACACCGGAGATGCTTAGAAAGCAATCGATTGTTCGCTTTCTAATCACATGTGTGCAGCGGGCGCAGCCATTTTTAAATGGCTGCTACGATCACTCCGTGGAGTGATCGTAGCGCGCCCCTGCACATTTGGGGGGTTTTGCACAATGCCTCTACCTAGAGGCATTGTAGCAACACCGTTAGAGTAAAGAAAGCGACCGCTGGTCGCTTTCTTTACTCCATTTAGTGCATGACGTGCCAGGCACGTCACCTGTCGGCAAGTCCACGATTTGTGACTTTACAGCACAAATTTCTCACTTTGGGGCAGGGGGCACAGAATGCAGAATTCAGAATTCTGATCATAGACTTGCATTGAATGGGAGGGTAATGTAACTATTACAACACAATGGGGTGGAGTTATAATCCTGTTTGCTCAGGTTAATCTCTTCTCTTTGTGCTGAAAAGCAGTTAAAAAAAAAGTTGTACACAGCCATCTAGTCCTGCCCACTATGATACACAGGAGCCAGTAAAAGAGCAGGGGAGTATCTTATGACATCATCATGCAGGCTTTGACAACAGTTGTAAAGTGAGACTGGCTGGAAGATTTTGGATGACGTTGCATCATGGGAAATATTCATAAAATAGAGCCAGGAGCTAAACACCTCATATTATTTTTCCTTTTATATGCAATTAATTCAGTCATATAAAAAAAACAGTGGCATACGCTTTATATATGTGTTTGTTTTAAATGACCAGGTTAACTAGTTACATCTTATGTTGGTGGTAGTGTCCCTTTAAGTCAGAGCTCGACAAACCACGGGTGCCATGGCGACCAGGAAATGAGACCTGGCGCCTGGGTATTGGCATTACCATGCGCCCCTCACTGCTGGGACATAAACTTTTTTATTTAAGAGTGCAGCGCTGTGGGCCGGTCTGTGGAGACTGTCAGCTCCGCCTGTTGCTTATCGCTTTTTAGTATTTGACTCCAAACACTAAAGAGCAAAGTGCCAGGGGGCGGAGCTGGCAGTCTGCAGCGACACAGACTGGCCCATTGCGCTGCGCTCCTATTAAATAAAAAAAAAAAAAAAGAATGTCACGTGACATAGCAGCACCCGAAGGTGATCTCTGGCTAGCACACTTCAATGGACGTGACCCTGCTCCCCTGCAGTGAGGTAAAGCGAGGGGGGATTGGGGGCTGGGGCACATGGATTGATGCACTTTTTTCCCCCTGTAAATTAACGGCTGGCTTGTGACTAGCTGTATATTTGAGTGTCTCTCTAACTCTGTTAGTGTGTCTGTCTATGTCAGTAGCGATCTGTCTGTCAGTAGCTAGCTGTCTGTCTGTCTGTCTGTCAGTAGCTAGCTGTCTGTCTGTCTGTCTGTCAGTAGCTAACTGTCTGTCTGTCTGTCAGTAGCTAGCTGTCTGTCTGTCTGTCAGTAGCTAGCTGTCTGTCTGTCTGTCTGTCAGTAGCTAGCTGTCTGTCTGTCAGTAGCTAGCTGTCTGTCTGTCTGTCAGTAGCTAGCTGTCTGTCTGTCTGTCAGTAGCTAGCTGTCTGTCTGTCTGTCAGTAGCTAGCTGTCTGTCTGTCTGTCAGTAGCTAGCTGTCTGTCTGTCTGTCAGTAGCTAGCTGTCTGTCTGTCTGTCAGTAGCTAGCTGTCTGTCTGTCTGTCAGTAGCTAGCTGTCTGTCTGTCTGTCAGTAGCTAGCTGTCTGTCTGTCTGTCAGTAGCTAGCTGTCTGTCTGTCAGTAGCTAGCTGTCTGTCTGTCAGTAGCTAGCTGTCTGTCTGTCAGTAGCTAGCTGTCTGTCTGTCTGTCAGTAGCTAGCTGTCTGTCTGTCTGTCAGTAGCTAGCTGTCTGTCTGTCTGTCAGTAGCTAGCTGTCTGTCTGTCTGTCAGTAGCTAGCTGTCTGTCTGTCTGTCAGTAGCTAGCTGTCTGTCTGTCTGTCAGTAGCTAGCTGTCTGTCTGTCTGTCAGTAGCTAGCTGTCTGTCTGTCTGTCTGTCAGTAGCTAGCTGTCTGTCTGTCTGTCTGTCAGTAGCTAGCTGTCTGTCTGTCTGTCTGTCAGTAGCTAGCTGTCTGTCTGTCTGTCAGTAGCTAGCTGTCTGTCTGTCTGTCAGTAGCTAGCTGTCTGTCTGTCAGTAGCTAGCTGTCTGTCTGTCAGTAGCTAGCTGTCTGTCTGTCAGTAGCTAGCTGTCTGTCTGTCAGTAGCTAGCTGTCTGTCTGTCTGTCTGCCAGTAGCTATCTAGCTGGCTGGCTGTCTGCCAGTAGCTATCTAGCTGGCTGGCTGTCTGCCAGTAGCTAGCTAGCTGGCTGTCAGTAGCTAGCTGTCTGTCTGTCTGTCTGCCAGTAGCTAGCTGTCTGTCTGTCTGTCTGCCAGTAGCTAGCTGTCTGTCTGTCTGTCTGCCAGTAGCTAGCTGTCTGTCTGTCTGTCTGCCAGTAGCTAGCTGTCTGTCTGTCTGTCTGCCAGTAGCTAGCTGTCTGTCTGTCTGTCTGTCTGCCAGTAGCTAGCTGTCTGTCTGTCTGTCTGTCTGCCAGTAGCTAGCTAGCTGTCTGTCTGTCTGTCTGCCAGTAGCTAGCTAGCTGTCTGTCTGTCTGTCTGCCAGTAGCTAGCTGTCTGTCTGTCTCAGTGGCTGTCTCTGTCTCTCTCAGTGGCTGTCTCTGTCTGTCTCAGTGGCTGTCTCTGTCTCTCTCAGTGGCTGTCTCTGTCTCTCTCAGTGGCTGTGTGTTCGTGACTGTCTGTGTGTATATGTATGTTTGCGTGATTGTGTATATGTGCTGTTGTCTGGCTCCTAGATTTTTTTGCTGCCTCCTAAAACTAATTGAACTTTGTCAAGCCCTGCTTTAAGTAACTGCTTAATAATAATGGCTATTGCCTCACAGCTTTTTTTTAAGACAGACCTCTGATCAGCTCCACAGAGTTGCTGGCACTGTGCATTTTTTGCTTCAGCTGGAGATGTTATTGTTTAAAGGATCAATCTCTAGGAGAAAAATTGCAGAATGTATTTTTTCAAGTTAAGTATTACAAATACTGGACAAATATTTATTATTGAATTGTCCGCTTTAATATTTATTTATGTTTACGGTTATTTTTTTTTCTAACTGGAGTTTTCCTAATGCTTGCTTCTGTTGAATTCTTCATCATGTAACCACAAACATGTCATGAATAATGAACACCATGAAATTTATGAAGGAAATGCATGAAAAAAGCTGACATTTAGATTTGCTTCTGGTTTTAGGCTTCCAAAGGACAAGTGCAGGTCACCAGAAAGGCCAGAAAGCTTCTTCAACACTCTTCTCCCCTTGCATTGTGATTGATTCCCTGCAGCCTGTCTGTCCTTATGTCTGCTTGATGAAATGCTTGCACCTCCTGGCAGACAGGCTACAAGGTTTAAAAGCAGTCATTATGGCAATATAGAGAATGAGTTACTAACGGTCAAGTGTGTTTTTTCTTTTTTACTTTTCTTTTCAGAACCTACATAGTTCGGAGCCTACATTTCCTGGCTTTCATGCTAAAACTAAACATTTGCGTCTAAATGAAGTGTGTTAGAAATCTAATTTAAAAAGGAATATAAATGGCAAAATTGGGCCAATGTATTAATACTTTTAAAATGTTAGCATATCTCTTGTAAATTTTTGAGTGTTTTATTTGTTTATTCCCACTCGTATAATAGCCATTATGTTTTTACACATATATTTAATATTCATGTGCATCCAGGGATTTGCATGAGACAAACTTCAATTTAAAGGAACATTATACATTGTTTAACCCTTGCTTCCTTGAAGGAAGCAAGGGTTAAACAAAACATGTCCTGGGGCATTTAAGTAAATCCGGGACATTTAAGTTCCCGTTGTCGCGTGCTGACAAACGTCATCATGCGCACAGCCAATCAGAGCGGGGTTCCCCCTGATAATCCCATGCGAAAACCAGGGGCTCTCTCTGTGCCAGGGACTCTCTCTGGTCGCCGACCAGACGGCTGCCTGCTTCTTATGGAAGCATGGCTGATGTCGGTCAGAGGATAAACTGGCGTGTACTACCAAAAGAACACGCCAGTTCTACCTCAAACTAGGGACGACTAAAAATTCACCTTAGAAGGGTATCCCTGTTAGTAACCAGCTGGGTTTTTAAAAATTTTTTTGTTTGCTTTCTTTTAATTGTGAGTGTAACATGCTCTATCCAGTAATAATCCAATGAACTGTATCTATTCATTACTATTCATTACCACAAGCCCCACAGTCTCTCAATTTCCATTCACTTTCTACCTATCTAATAAGTTATATTTTAGCTACACTATAGGGAGTATCTAATTTTCTATGTGAAGTTCAAATTCACCTCCTTTTTCCCCCCCAGAAGATGTCGTCTTTAATCCACCTCGCAATTTTTGGTGTGTGTGTACTATGTGCTCCAAATAATGGTAAATACCTGCTCAGATTTGTAACTTGACAAAATGTCCAGAAATGAAAGGTAATTAATCCTAAAGAGCATCAACATCTTGTCACATAAGGGAGCTAGAGTGAGACAAACAGTGATGTGGTCAATGCAGTGGATCTGAAAGTCATAATTGGCAAAAATGGAACCGATATGAGGGTAAAAATGAGAAAGTAGGGTTTCCCTATACACGGCAGTACAGTGTCTCCCCAAATGTAGGATATGTTTATATTCGATATTATGTTGTGTGTGTGCTCATGGTAAACATGCATATATATAATTTATTTTTATAGCACTCACTATATCAAATGGATCAGCCGCAGATTTTCGTGTACATAGATAGAATTGAGTTTGTGTAAACCATTACAGAATTACATAGGTGAAGTGTATAGAATGTTTGGGGGGGGGGGGGGGTGTGACAATGCTCCCCCTCAACTGTCCTCCCTTGGAACATCCGCACATTTGAATCTGGCATGGAGCAAACCGTTTGGAATGCTTGGCTGTACATGTGAGGGTATTTGAGCGCTCGAGTTATGTGCAGACCAGACTCTCTAATAAGGGGGACCCCCGCAATGCTGCCTAATGGCGGCACATGCACTATATCCAACAAACCTCTTACAGCATTTGAGCAGTATAGTATGGTAATATCAGAGCGGTTAGTCTGACTTGTGACTGCGAAGTGTCTATTTATTTTCTTTATCTTTTAAACCTCTTGTACTTGCTCATTTGTCTCCTCATTGTTGTATACCACAGACTGATTGCTTTATTTTGTGTTGCGGCTGTTATGATCACATAGGTTGCAGTGTGCAACAAAGTAATCCTGTAAATATTAAATCAGAGGGATGAAACTCATTAAATCAATATGTAGAAATCAATAGGCAAAACTTTTACTCTCTATGAATATTCAATTCACTGAGATTAATGCAGTACGTTTGATAAAGAAATTAAAAATATAATGTTAAAGTAAGATTAAGAGATGATATTTCCTTAAGCAAACCTGCATTTAGACCTGAACAAACCTCAGAAATTAGGTAATCATGGTTTCTTGTATTTTATTGCTGTATTTAACATTTTATCCCTATGGATACATGTATAGATAGCTAGATCCCTTTCTGACTTGAATAAAATCAAGCCGACTCCTAGATTCAGTTTAAATTGCACGGTCCAGCCGCAGCATATATTCTCCAGAACTTTCCATGACTGACGGAGATATAGTTACCCCGTTATATTCAATAAGAGGTGTCAGTGCAGTGACGTGTACTGCAGATTGGATGCCAGTATACATGTATTATAGATGCAACAAATAGCCAATTTAATGATTTTTCTCTACCTCGGAAGAATAACTCTGACAGGAATCAAACCTGCCAAGCCGAACTGCTTCACCTGTATTCTGCAAATTATATTCCATCAAACCGCACCTAACTATAGCAGTCTTACTCTGGTGATACAAGACATGGAGGCACCACATATTAGGGCTGTTTAACCCCTTAAGGGCAAGAGTGTTGCTTTTTTTGTGCGCTAAAGTGTAATCTCTCTTTCTCATGGGTGGGTGTGTGTGTATAACGACAATTTTTCTTTTTTTAAATCGCCTTTATTTATTTTTTTTCCCCCTCAGATAATAAAACAATACATGAGAGAAAGGGTGGTGGTGTGGGGCATGCAAAATAGAGGGTACAGGTACTGACGCAGCAGTCCATATCGGATTGGCGATAACTTTAAAAAAAATTTTTTTTATACATCCTGACTCTTTCCATTGCATGGGATGAACATTCACCTGATTCTTTCATGGGCACATGCAGGACTGGCGGAGGCCATCTTTATACATAGGCGCACATGCAGAGATAGCACCAGTATGTGTGGCTGTCGGCATCAACACCATGTGTTAGCAACTGTTTTGTACATATTTAGTGTGTATGTGGTAGCTCACAACACAAGTACTTCAATTATGTAACATTTCAATTTTAGTATATATAAATTTTACTTTTCTATATATCATGTCTTCTGTTTATATACATTCTTTATATTGGTTGGTCTATTGTGTGTAGATTTGTGTTTAATAATGCCTCTGCTACCCACTGAATTTTAAATGGAGGGCTTTTCCCATCACCTTTACCCATCATAACTTGGTGTGTTCTTACTCCAAGCCTCAAGCAGGAAGCCAGTAACCAATCTCATTTTACCAGTTCCCATTAAGGGCAGAACAGCTGACCATTGAGTCGTTATCTGTCTGTAACGTGTTAAAGGCTGTCAAGTACAGTGGGCATTTGCTGCAAGGGTCCATGTATAAAGTGGATATAAAGGCACAAAGATGATCATTGTTAACCTTATTTGCATATGCCTACCCAGCATCCCTTTAGCAGTTGTAGCACTGTAAATGTGAGATTTGAGGGCAAGCAAGTCTTCTGTGTAGACTTATGTTTAATAATACCTCTGCTACATAAATTTGGACAGCTTTCTTATACTTCTATGCCTTTGACATGCAGATAATTTGTACTACTGTTTGTATCTACTGTTGGAGATAAACTGAAAAAAGTTTAGTTCTTTTGTTAGCAAATTAATAAAAAACAAATACAAAACATTTCTCCTATAAAGTTTCAGTATAATTTTTCTATAATAGGCACACTTCAATAATTCAACTTAGCGTCCACTTGTATAATAAAACCTTTAGTGGAGACAGGGAATATACAATGACTCTTGAAACCTATATTTTATAGCAGACATGGAGCCGCCATTAGTCTCTGTTACTGGTTGGAATACTGCTGTGATTTCAAATATTATGACTGTTTGGTGGCTTTTATACAGCTGTCCAGAGCTACTTTTCACTTACTTGCAGCGCGTATTGCAACACTATCCAGTTCCTATACCTAATGTGCCTTTTTGTATTTATTTAAACAAATTATATAGGGAGCATGTGCGTGCCTGTGAAAATGCTGCCTCCCATTTGGACTGTGCTCAATATTTCCACTTACAGATCATCTACCCTGATGCTGTTTAGTGCCCTGCAGTCCATGTAAAATGGAAGTCAAAATATTTATTATTAAAGCCGTGATGGCCCTTTGCATAGTTATTAAGGTCAAAACACACTTACATGTTTTTATAGGGTTGCACAACACGCTTGTTTAAGAATAAGATTTAATTCCTTTGGCAGATTTAAATATTGTTTTGACAAGAAGTGCATTCCAGTGATGTCTTATGCAGATTATCCCATAAAATGCATTTCTTGTGATCCACTTCAGTGCAGTTAGCCTTACCCAAGGACAGATGGATAAATCAATGTACAATAACTTGTGATAGTGAGAATAATTGAGTTTGCTCCATGACCAGTCATTGAAACCAGCCTGGACAAAGCCATGGAGTATTTTATACAGAAAACTGTTATTGGTTTCTTATAAATATGGGACTAAGAAACTGACCATCTATAAACCGTCCAGGCCTTGTTTAACAAGTGGCACTGGTTAGTGCCCATAGCACACATGCACACCCATAACACACAAACTGAAACCATACCCCATTACACACACAGGCAACACCATTTCAGTGATAGAAAGCCTGGTTAGTCGTCCATGCTCTGCCTATCCTATTCTTGTGGACTTCAGTTTCCATAATGCCCACCAAGCCATTTGGCTGGCTGATCTGTTTTATTTTTTGAAGAAAAGGTGGCAATCCTAACTGCAAATAAATCTCATAGTATTGTGCCGTGTATATGTGTATCACATGTGTATCACATGCACATCACATGCACAATCTGTGTTAGATTTATTTTTTTCTAAGAGAGAAAAAAAGACCGGTCTGAACTATATCACCAGCTTTAAACAGATCATACTTGCTGGTCACTGCCAGATGCCTTTTGATCTTCTCATTATCTAGCAATATGACTGGCATTTAACTTCCCAACTGCCATACTTCAGCCACTTTGTGCTACATCAGTTCTTTGCCTGAAAGGCAGTCTGGAGCAGATGGGAGTTTATGTACATCAGAAGTTGGCATGCCACATTTGGACCTCCTGGGCTTGAACAAAATAAAATCAAATTTCTATTTATTTATTCAGTGCACTCCAGTAATATTTGACTGAAAGGTTAAATGGAGACTAAACCCTAAAATCCATTTTAATTGGGCAAAGGGCCTTGTCTGCCTGATCTAAAACTGCTTTTTGATTGAGACTTTCGTGCAGGATTTGAAAGCAGAATACTAAAGGTTTGCCATTTCATGGAGCTCTGTTGCAGCTAAGAGACCTGGTTGTTGGACTAACTCTCCCTATCATTAGTGTGTAAGGGTATCAATCTCGCCATACATAACCTAACGCTGTGGAGATCAGCATGGTGTGGTTAGTGTGCAACAGGCTCTCCTGTCTCATGGATGCCTGCTTTTAGACTGCCAAAGAAATGGCAATATATTTTGAATGGATGACGCATTTTAATGTGATCTTTAAGGGTGGTTTAGTCTGTCTTTAAAATGGTAGGAGTCCATTTACTATGTACAATGGCAAAAGGACAGCACCAAACAAAACGGTAACAAAAGCTACTAAGTATAACCCATCCCCATTATTCTTTACCAAGGTGTAGAGTACACTGATATGTGTGCAGCATTCAGGAAAGTTTTAAGAGTTCGGTTATAGTTCTCAGCTTACCATTTTCCATTTTTTTGGAAAATGTGTTCCAAGCTCTCATTGTCCCTTAAGGTATTTTTTTTAAAATATTTTTGTTAAATATATGTCAGAATCATAATTTGAGCACACTATGTAAGTATATAGTTTCTACACTTTAATACCCAGAGTACAAATTTGCCTAATGTGAAACAATGACTTCTATGAAGCCGCAAGGGTTATCAATATTTGACTGAATAGTATTTTTATATTTGCTTACACAAACTTTGTTTTTCTTCCACAGTAACAATGCTGTCTCCTCAGCCACGATTTGGCCTGCCTCTATAAAACCAGAAGCCTGTCTCCCTTATTACTTGCTTTGTATAATAGGATCCCTGCACCACGAGAAGGCTGGAGAGGAGAGGGGCTGGCGCGGCATCACAACCTGGAACAATTTAAGGCCACAGGAGGGTGCGCACTCTTAAGATGTCCTTGAGCAGTGGCGCACCAGGAGGGAAAGGTCTGGACCCAAATTCCGTGGAGACCTACGATAGTGGTGATGAATGGGATATTGGAGTGGGCAATTTGATTATTGATTTGGATGCCGATCTAGAGAAGGACCAGCAGAAACTTGAAATGTCCGGCTCTAAGGAGGTGGGCCTGCCAGCCCCCAATGCAGTGGCCACTCTACCTGACAACATTAAGTTTGTGACGCCAGTGCCAAGTGGTCAAAGCAAAGAGTCCAAATCCAAATCCAAACGGAGTAAAAGCAGCAAAGATGGAGGCCGGAGTAGCCAGACCTCTGGACTCTTCCCAGTAGCAGAAAGCAATAAAAAGGAAGTAGCAGGACGTTCAGGGGAACTTGGTGGTAATTCCGGGGCACCCTCATCAACAGTGACTTCTAAGGGGGGTGAAAAATCTAGCAAGTCTTCTCGCAGCACTTCTAGCTCCAAGAAGGAGAGTGGGAAGGCCAAAAAGGACAAGAGTGAGATAGCAGGTAGTGGCAGTGAGAAGGAATCTCCTGGAGTGCTTCAGCCTGCCGCTGGAGTGGGCAGTAGAGGAGTCTCTTTGCAGGAGGCAGTGGTGGCTTCAGTGGACCAGTTGGGAGGGGGAATGACAGTTGACAGTGGGAGTGCCCTGAATGTGGCAGGAATTAAAACGGAGCCTGAAGACCCTGAAACGGACAGTCGTGGATTAAAGAAGGTGAAAACTGAGATGGTAAGTACTTTAATATTTATACTGCATGTATGCACATAACATGGACCATTCTTTCCTGCATAGGAGATGAATCCAGTAAGTAGTTAATATTGTTTTGATGCAACGATATCTAACATTTTCTTTGATGAATATATTGTAGATCTTTTGGTACGTATGGTGTGTGATTTAATTTTGAGTTGCTGTGAATGTTTAAGCTGGAACTCTTCCTCACTGAATCCAAAGTTCATTCTGTGTTGGGTTGCAATACAAAGCTGATATCTATGTGCTTAAATTGTGTGTCTGCCAAACATGACACGGCACACAAAGATTTTCCTTATGCTACACAATGTTCCTGGAATATTTACCTCAGTAGATGTGCTTTATTTATGGAATTGCAAATTAAGGCCAAAATAGCAGAGTTTTTGAAGTATAGCTGAGTTGGAGAATTTTTCCAACTAGGCTAATTTGCCTTTAAGTTTGCGATCCCCCATTACATGACATAAAGCCAATATATTTTGTTATAAAATCAGGGGCTGTTTCTGATAAGTATTGTCTATCCCTTTACCCAGCAAGAGCAAATTTCAATGCAAACTCTGCAGCTCATGTTATGTCCCACTGCTGTTAATCTATAATCATTTTGCCTGCTGTGGTCAATTATTCTGAACAATTTAAAGGAAATAATGAGTCGTTAATGCTTCCATTTTACCATTAGCAAAATGTGCAACAGTCTGAATCCTATTATCCATAAGAGATTGTAAGCTTGCAAGCAGGGCTCTTTACCTCATGCATCAGTCTGTCCATGTTCGTCTAACATAGTTTAAGTGTAAATGTTTTCTAAAGAATTTCATTAATGAAATAAAACAAATAAAGTACCTTTATGTGACCCACCTAAAGCAAGATTCTGAACAGCATCCACTGTATTGGGGCAAAGAGAGCTCAATAAGGTATTTTGTTTTCTTTCATTTAAAATGCCGAAACTTGAACTCTTTAATTTAAACATAACTTTTTTTTTTTTTTTTACTACAATTGTCCTTCAACGTAATTCCTTGCATTCACTGATGCCCAATGTGTGTCTCTGTCCGACTGACTGTGTGTCTGTGTCAGGGTTTATTTTACACTTTGGGGGGCAGACCCTACACATGATGTCATAATAGACACCCCCTGCTCCCTTACTGACTCCTCCTTATCACTGGGGCAGGGCTGGCTGGATACAGTATCTTTTTGCAATTTTTTTTATTTTTTTACCTGATTTCAAATACAGGTTGAGTATCCCTTATCAGAAAAGCTCTGGACCGGCAGCATTTCGGATAACGGATACTTACGGATGATAGATCATTTAACCAGCACCAGCGCTAAAAATGATCTACATTACCTACGTTCAATGTGAGCAACTTGCACACATTGAATTTAGGTAATATAGATAATTTCCAGCAGTGGTTCTGGTGAACTTACCTGCTCCATGGTGCTGCCTAGATGATCGGTAAGTCACGTGTAGTCCTTCCCTCCCTTCACAGCGCTCTGGGAACTACATTTCCCATGAGCGCTGGCTAATTTAAGTCACCCAAGAGGGTGAAGCAAAGGAGCTTCACCTCTGGACGCCAGGAAGGTTAGTATCCCTTATCCAAATTGACCCACACCCGAAAATGTGTGTTTGGATTTGGGGTCATGTCAGTTTTTGAATCTTCAAATAAGGGATACTCAACCAGTGCTGAGTTTACAGGCTTCTGAAAAAGGTGTGACTCAACAACAACATTTTGTATAGGTTACATATACACACACATCTGTATAATTGTGTCACCAAACTATTTTTAATGCCTACCCCAATAAAGATTGCATCCAAAATATGTATAATTGTTTATTATTTTTACAAATCAACAGAAAAATATAGCTACTAGAGCCTTTGAGACACACACACACCGCACTGTGAGTTCTATAGTTGTGGAGTCTGTGATGCTGGGGAACAGAGATGGGAATAGGGCAGGCTGGGGAGCAGAGATGGAAATATGGCAGGCTGGGGAGCAGAGATGGGAACTGAGGAGCATAGAGGGGTAGTGGGAGCAGTGAGGTGGAAAAATATAGCAAATATGGGACATTGCCTGCAAAACTGAGAGCCCCCTCTCTCTGCTCCCTGTCACCCTGGCTGCTTGCAAAGACTAACAGGGGTAGTAAGGTCTTGACTCTTACACCCTCTCTTTTGCCAGTGAAACGGACTATACAGACAAAAGAGAAGGTGTCTGGGATAATGCAGGGCAGAGGTGAAGGGGTGGAGCAGCTTGGTGAAATGAATACAAACCTGGCAGCACTTTCCTCTGCTTTGCTCCACCAAAATGATTCCCAACAGATTATAAATTGTAGCTCTGCCTATGCCCTAGTGATGTCAGCATGACATCACCCTCCCCTCCCACCCAATGGAAGACTATGGTCAGAATTCAGACTTATAGACTGCCTTATGTGTCCGCAGCCCCACAGTGATATTCTACTGCTGTAAAGACTCTGGAGGGTGGCACCCAAAAACACTTACCGTATTTGCTCGAATATAAGACGAGGTTTTTTTCAGAGCAAATGCTCTGAAAAATACCCCTCGTCTTATATTCGAGGTCGTTTTATAATCTGACCTAAAATCGAGGTCAGATTGTAAGACAGGGATCCAGGTCCCCCGCAGAGCTGCAGGGGACCTGGATCCCCCTCTCTAACAGCCAGGGGATGTCTGCACGATGAGCGCAGAGTCCCCCTGCTGCCGCCCGGCACGACCGCCGGGACTTCTATGATGAAGCCAGGTCCTTCCGGCTTCATCATAAAAGTCCCAGCGGAAGTGCCGGGCAGCAGGGCAGTATGTCTGCGCGTATCGTGCAGACATCCTCCGCTGCCCCGCTAGCCACCAGGAGAATCGGGCAGCCGGGGGATGACTTACCCCAGGGCTTGACAAATTTGATTTTAGGAGCCAGAATTTTTTTTTAGGAGCCAGACAATCACGCAAACATAAACACAATTCATAAACACACACGCCTACTTCACATATATATACAAACACACCTACTTTACATAAACACATATATCCAAACACCTCACACACACCTACTTTACATGTACACATATATCCAAACACACACCTACTTTACATATACACATATATCCAAACACATCACACACACACACCTACTTTACATATACCCATGTATACAAACACCTCACACACACACCTACTTTACATATACCCATGTATACAAACACCTCACACACACCTACTTTACAATACATACAAACACACACCCACCTCACACAGTCTTTTCTTGGGGGTTTCTTCTTGATGTGTCCCCCTCCCTGATGCTTTACCTAACTGCAGGGGAGGGGGACATTCATGCTGCAGCTGATCATCGTTGGTCGGTGTGCTGAGTGCCAGCATGTCACGTGACGACACCCGGCACTCAGACACGCGTTGCGTGAGGGGGCGGAGCTTGCCGTCTGTGCCATCGGCCATCCGCACAGACTTAACCCCCTCGCGCTGCGTTAAAATCGGATGGCAGCGGCAAGGGGACCATGAGGCTGACAGCACCCAGGCGCCAGGTCTAATTTCCTGGTCGCCATGGCGACCTGGCGCCTGGGGTTTGTCGAGCCCTGACTTACCCTCACCTGTTTTTTGCTCCCTGGTGGCTAGTGGGGGCAACCGGGGGATGTCTGCACGATACGTGCAGACATCCTCCATGTTGCCTGACACTGCCGTCTTTTATGATGGACCGGCTGTCCGTCATAATAGACGGAAGTGTCTAGCAGCATGGAGGATGTCTGCACGTATCGTGCAGACATCCCCCGGCTGCCCCCACTAGCCACCAGGGAGCAAAAAACAGGTGAGGGTAAGTTAGACAAACTAGAACAGACTGGTACATGAGGTAGAGAACCCTGCTCGCAAGCTTAAAATCTAGAGCAGGGCTTGACAAATGTAATTTGATTTTAGGAGCCAGAATTTTTTTTTAGGAGCCAGACAATCACACAATTCATAAACACACACGCCTACTTCACATATATACAAACACACCTACTTTACTTATACACATATATACAAACACCTCACACACACACCTACTTTACTTATACACAAATATACAAACCCCTCACACACACCTACTTTACATATACACATATATACAAACACCTCACACACACCTACTTTACATACACACAAATATACAAACACCTCACACACACCTACTTTACATACACACACATATATCCAAACACCTCACACACACATATATACAAACACCTCACACACACCTACTTTATATACACACACCCACCCACCTCACAGTCTTTTTTTGGTTTCTTCTTGATGTGTCCCCCCTCCCTGCTGCTTTACCTCACTGCAGGGGAGGGGGACATGCGTGCTGCAGCTAATCTTGGTTGGTCGGCCTGCTGAGTGCCAGGATGTCACGTGACGACACCCGGCACTCAGACATGCGTTGCCCCTCTAATTTTTTTTTAAAAAATGTGATGGCAGCGGCAAGGGGACCATGAGCCTGACAGCACCCAGGCGCCAGGTCTAAATTCCTGGTCGCCATGGCGACCTGGCGCCTGGGGTTTGTCGAGCCCTGATCTAGAGGATTGCAAAAAATGCAAAAAAAAAAAAACCATAAAACCTTTTAATTTTTCGGTGGAAGTGTCCTTTTAAAGAGAAATGGGTCCAAGTAACAAGACCTCGCTCTGAATATACTCCATTGACCACAACCCTCTGTTGCCTGTCACTCAGCGACTGCCTGATCCATTCATCAGTATTGTAATCCAAACCCAAAGATTGCCGTTTAATTATAAGGCTTGTATGTGTGAACGTGTTAAAAGCTAAAATCTAGTTAAGCAATGTACCAATGCCCCAACCTGATGTATTATTTTAGTTAACCAATCAAAAAAAATCAATAAGATTAGTTTGGCATGATCTCCCTGAAGTAAACCCATATTATCTGATCTTTAAATCCATGCTGGTCGCCGCAACTGAACTCTCCAAAACAAGTTTTGTTGTTGGCTAAAATAACTCTCTTTTAGCTGGTCTGTCAGATCAAGTTATACTGGTGCAGCCAATATGTGTTTGTGTCTGATCCATACATTGAATATAAAGGAAAAGGCATCTTGCTATGGGGGTGATGCAATGTTACAGTGGCTTATTTATGCTCCTTACCAGTAGCTGCTAAAAAAGGAATAGCTCTTAATTCTGTCCCTGCATGTGCTTTGTTAGGGATTTTGCACCTTGTCAGTATGTGTCTGGTATTCAGCTGGTCCCTACATTTCATGCAATAATAAATGTGGAATTTATGGTCTCTCATCGATCTGGGATGTATCCACGCCTGAGCTTGACAAATCCAGGGTGCCAGTTCCCCATGGCGACCAGAAAACAAGACCTGGCACCCGGGTAGGGTCCATCCCCACGTGGCGCCCCTTCCCCTGGGATAATTTTTACAAATATTTTTACATCTGAGCGCGAGGGAGCAGACTTTACACTGACTTCCTGCACCGCCCCACGTGCTTTATTGTCAGAGCAGCAGGTGTCATGTGACATCCTGCCGCCCACCAGGAGCGTGAAGATGGTCTGTTCCTGTCTGACAGACATAGACCAGGCTGGAGCAGAAATCCCCACTCCTGCGTAATGAGGTAAAGCAGCAGTGGGGGGGCAGATATAGAGGTAGGTGACTGACTGTGTGTGTGTGTAGGTGACTGACTGTGTAGGTAACTGAATCGCTGACTGTGCATGTAGCTGACTGACTGACTGTCTGCGCGTAGCTGACTACATGTAGATGAATGTGCGTGTAGCTGACTACATGTAGATGACTGTGCGTGTAGCTGACTGAACAAAGAGCATTTACAAGAAATTGCCAATAATGGCAGATTTTTCTCTCTGATTGAGTCTTCAAAAGGTCTGATGAGGTACATGTAATGTGTAATGCCAATTCAATTTCGTTTGAAGTCATTACTTAATATGGTTTGATATTTTAAATTATCATGTTTCAATTAGAAGATTTTTTTTTTTTTTTTTTATCAAGGATGAAATATGGTTTTTGGAATGTGTGCTGTCGGTTGGTGACAGACATGATCCTTATTGGTTTGTCAGACAAGAGTCAAACGTGACAAGTGTTGGTTAATGGAGCCCAGGGAACAGGTTATTTTTTTTCAAACTATCTGACTGACTAGTGGACCGAACGTAACAAATGTTTGTAGACTTTGGGATCCAAACAGGGCAATTCTGGAACAAGTCTAGTTGTTTGGGATTTTTGTGTCTTTTTTTGGATTATAGAATTTTATATAGCAGTCTAAAATAGTAAGGCCACCATTAGGGATTTTAGGGGCCAGTCCTTCTTGACTCTTGGGATTTATCGTCAAGACCTGGCACTAGGAGGAGCACATATATAAATAATGCAGAAAAACAGACCCTGGAAGAAATAGGTGCTAAGCTTATTGCGCCCCACCCCCTTTTTCTCTCTCTTCTTAATGGGACCTAAACATTGCTTATTCTGTGAATGTACAGAATTAAACATGGTGAAAAAAGAGATAATTGTTTGCAGAGTTTAAGACCTAAAATAAGAAAATTAAAAAAAAAGTGTCTGTCTCCTGTTTATCACCAGTGACTTAACAAGCAAATGAATTAATTGTGTAACATGTGTAATTTGAATATTAAGCCACAAGGTGATGTCGTATGCAGGAGACGCAAGACACATTTAAAGCATTTTTATAGCAACATTTAATGCAAATTCAAGTCAGCAAACTGAGCCAATTTTGGGTTTTATAATGTTCTCATTACTCAGTCTTTGGTTTGCTGTTTTTAATTATTTTATTTTGATGTCAAATCAGTGTTTTTCAGTGTCAAATAACTCTAGTTGTGTTGAAAGAGCAAAACAGTTCTCTCCAACAATGCATTTTAATAATTGAATTTTATTTCTAGGTGCGCCAGATTACCCATTTATATATACACTAGACATTAAGCCCGTTAAATTAACGGGCGCTAGAACATATGTGGAGGGGGGGGGGGACGGACGGACATAAGGGGGCAACATAGGGGCAAGCACCCTGGTGAGGGGGGGGAGCCTTGAGGGCTGCCTCATCTTGATGGGAGTTGTGATCCTCCTGCTGTATTGTTGATGCAGCAGGGGGATCACAACTCCCATCAATATGAGGCAGCCCTCAAGGCTCCCCCTCGCCAGGGTGCTTGCCCCTATGTTGCCCCCTTATGTCCCCCCCCCCCCGGTGTTACTTACCACCTTAGCGTGGTGTGAAGGGGGCGGGAGGTGGGTAGCGTCGCTCCGCTCGCGCAAGCGCAGTCTTTACAAAGTTACAGCTGAGTGATCAGCTGTAACTTTGTGCGCATGCGCAATGAGTAAATTCTCCTGCGATTGCGCAGGAGAATTTGCTCGAGAAATCTGTCAGCAGGGCCGGCCTTAAGTGTTCCGGCGCCCTGTGCGGGATTCCCTCTGTTCTGTCTCTCTACCCCCCGTTCTGTATCTCTCTCTCCTCCTTCCAGCTGTTCTCTCTCCCCCTCCAGCTGTTCTCTCTCCCCCTCCCCCTGTTCTTTCTCTCCCCCCTCCAGCTGTTCTGTCTCTCCCCCTGTTCTGTCTCTCCCCCCTGCCCTGTCTCTCTCTCCCCCCTGCCTGCCCTTCCTCTGTTCTTTCTCTCTCTCCCCCCCCTGTTCTGTCTCTCTCTCCCCCCCCCTGTTCTGTCTCTCTCTCCCCCCCCCCCTGTTCTGTCTCTCCCCCCCCCCTGTTCTGTCTCTCTCTCCCCCCCTGTTCTGTCTCTCTCTCCCCCCGTTCTGTCTCTCTCTCCCCCCGTTCTGTCTCTCTCCCCCCCTGTTCTGTCTCTCTCTCCCCCCCCTGTTCTGTCTCTCTCTCCCCCCCCCCCCCTGTTCTGTCTCTCTCCCCCCCCCTGTTCTGTCTCTCTCTCTCCCCCCCCCCCCTGTTCTGTCTCTCTCTCTCCCCCCCTGTTCTGTCTCTCTCTCCCCCCCTGTTCTGTCTCTCTCTCCCCCCCTGTTCTGTCTCTCTCTTCCCCCCCCTGTTCTGTCTCTCTCTTCCCCCCCCTGTTCTGTCTCTCTCTCCCCCCCCCCTGTTCTGTCTCTCTCTCCCCCCCTGTTCTGTCTCTCTCTCCCCCCCTGTTCTGTCTCTCTCTCTCTCTCCCCCTTCCCCCTGTTCTGTCACCCTGTGAAGCAGGTCAGCGTCTTCTTCATTGGGAGCCCAGGTCAGCAAGAGAAGGGGCTGCTCGGGCTCCCCATGCTTAATGCAGGCATGGGGAGCCGAGCAGCACTTTCCAATGGTGCCAGTGGCTCCTCGTGACGCTGCTCTGCTTCACAGGGTGGGGGCGGAGCTACACCGCTCAGCTGGTTAGCTCCGCCCCCTCCCGGGATCTAGCAGAGCATGCCGAGCAGAGGGCTGGTGAGGGGGGATCTTTAGATCTTCCCCACCCAGTGCCTCTACCGGCTTTTTTTTTTTTTTTTTCTTTGGGCGGGAGGGCGCCCTCTAAAGCCGTCCCTGCCTGTCAGAACACTGTTCTGACAGAAGTCTGTGCGTTCCAAGTCCCAACGGCTGTCCGTGGGGCACATGCGCAGTAGCGCAATCCCACGGACACAGGGACTGGACGCAGAGACACTTCAACTTTATTAAAGAGGATTGTAGTGTATCTTACACATTCTATTAACAACCCTACCCCCACCTTGCAATACAAGGTAAAGAAGCAGGGAAAGGGGGCATATAGTAAAATTATTTTTGAATACAAATCGGACATTGTGTGTGTGTGTGTGTGTGTGTGTGTGTGTGTGTGTGTGTGTGTGTGTGTGTGTGTGTGTGTATGTATGAAACTGCACAGTACTGGGGGTTTTATTGCTATGCTGCATGTTACTATTTATTTTTACATTACATTACATTAACATTTATTTGTACAGCGCCACTAATTCTCGAAGCGCTTGGTACAGAGCAAAGAAAAAATATATGCTTTTCTCAATGAAAATTGAATGTGGCACACACAAATACATTTCTAATGAAGTGGTCACCCCTGTTCTAGTGGTTAATCAGACATAAACATTTGGTGAGGGCTTTTTTCCAACAAGGTCTGAACACTCTGTTAGAGATATGCAGCATCAAACAACCTCTCCAGCTTCACGCAAGCTCCTGCCATTCCCACTTTGTAGCTGCTGACAGACCCCTGGCTGCTTGCCACTTCAACCTCCTTGCTCTCCCGCCTCTCTAATATACCCTCGGCAGAGAAAGAAGGGCGGGTGGGATGAAGCACTGAGAGAGCGTAAAGCCAGTAAAAGCGTAATTTCCAGTGCCCTGAGAATATAGCACTTGTCAGCAGCTAGAGAGAACGGCAGGGAGGGGTGTAGATGCGAGAGAGATGGACAGATGAGAGCTCTCAGCGAAAGCCAGATGTCAGCCACGGTCACATAGCCGAATTAATAAAAGTGTGAGACAGTTTTCTTGTCTGCTAAATATCCCTCAGGGAGTGTAGGAGTGTCCCCAGATAAAACGGTTTGTCAGGAGCTTCTAGTAGAAATAAAAGGTTGTGTCTGCATGAAGAGTGGTAAATGCATACTATGAGCAGGTCCCTTAAAGGACAGATCAAGTTTAAAAAAAAAAACAAAAAAAACAATTTTTAATCCCTTCTTTCCTACCCTTCACCTGGGTAAACCTGACATGTATCTCTACAGATACTCAGGTTTACTTTTGGCTTTGCCTCAGCTGTGAGGCAGAACAATTGGCAAGGCTGGCACATGCTGGCCGCACTTACACAGCCAATCAGAGTGGGGGCTCACCCCACTTGCTTGATAGGGGTCTGAAAGGCGTGGAAGTCTCTTTTCTGCCTTTGTGGAGAGGAACACTCGTTTTCTGAGAAAATTAACTGAGTTGACCCATTTAAAGTCATCTCTGCTGATCACTACTGAAATCAAGCGTGTGTCCCTGCTCCAGCAGAAAGATACCCCCATTCCATTCAGTCACCACCCTGAATATCCGTTCCTGTTTCCCAGAGAAGCACGGCAACTACAGTGAGGATAAACTGGCACCTGCTATCAAAAGTACCTCCAGTTTTTCCCTCATACTAGGGACACTGGCCTTTTCACTTGTGCCTCTACATTTGCGGCAAAAATAGTGTTCTTTGTTTTTTCCCTATATTGACCTTTTGACCCCAACCCAAACCCTAAATTTAACCCAAACTCTATCCCTTATGCTAACCCTAATTTAATTGTAACCATAACAGCTATTCTAACCCTAAATTTAAGCCAAGTCTTTTTTTTCCATTGCAATGTATGACTGCCTCTAGGGGCAGTCAAGCAACAGAATCGGCGTTGTGAATTTTTTTTTCACTTCCGAAAGCTCTACCCACAAGAGGGCACAGCCATATTGCAGGAGAATGCTACTCCTGCAATACGGTGCCCACAATCGCTCTGGAACTTCGGTGCTGCCTATTGCCTCGATGTCGATAGAGCAATAGAGCAGCACCGTCAGATCGGTTTTCACGATGGTCCACCACAGGACGTGTCAGGCACGTCCATTGTCGGCAACGGAAGTAATATATCTTGCACATTAATCCTGGGCTGTAATCCAGGAGCCATGGAAATTGACCAGGAGGGGATCAAGGGAGGGAGAAGCAGTAGGCTGCTTAGGTTAGGTTAACTAGATATATAGATCATACAAAACACCTGTCAGACTGGGAATTACAGCAAAAAAAAGTATTTTTTGTCATTGCAATGTTGCTGACTGCTTCTATGGGCAGTCTTGCAACGGAAGTGAAAGTTTTCTTTTCCGACGCTCTTCCCACATATTGCAGAGCATGTTGCTCTCCAATATAGCACACGCAATCCGCTCCGTGGAGCAATCATGGCTGCCCTAGGCACCGAATTTCGGTGATGTGTAATGCCTCAACCTCGAGGCATTGAAGCATCACCATCTGAGTGGTGTTTGCAAACTTAGATCGCAAACACCACTCATGTAACCGCAGGATGGACTAGGTCTGTCCAGTGTCGGCAACGGTTTACCAGACAGGAGCGACCTACTCCATCCTATGTTAAGAATGGGTTATGGCAGGACTTGACAAACCCCAGGTCGCCATGACGACCAGGAAATCAGACCTGGCGCCCGTGTGCTGTTAAGGTAAAGCTGCAGGGTGGGAGGACCCATTTAGGGGAACAAAAACAGCTAACTTGTGAGGTGACTTACTAGATGTCTGTGTGTTGTGAGACTGTGTATGTGACTGGATGTCTGTGAGGTGTGTGTATGTGACTGACTGGATGGCTGTAAAGTGTGTGTATGTGACTGTCTGTCTGTGTATGTTTGTATGTATGTGTCTCTGTGCCATTGTCTGGGTCCTAAATTTTTTTGCCGACTCCTAGAATCAAATCAAGTTTGTCAAGCCCTGGTTTAAGGGTAACTTTGTAACATTTGCCTCCCACCAGGAAACCCCTCTCCTGAATCAACAAAGATATAAACAATAGGCAGAGGTGGTATTGGGGGTACTGGAGAGGATATTTTGCGCTAATAGCACAATATGCGTTAAGCCAGGGCTCGACAAACCCCGGGCGCCAGGTCGCCATGGCGACCAGGAAATCAGACCTGGCGCCCGGGTGCTGTTTGTCACAGAGTGCCCTTGCCGGCTGCCATCCGTTTTACTTTCAGCGCGAGGGGAGAAAGTCTGTGCGGATCACACAGACTGTAAGCTCCGCCCCCTCGCGCAACACGCTGCAGTGCCGATTGTCACGTGACAACACGGCACAGGAACCGAAAGAAGATCGGGCTCCAGCATAAATGTCCCCCTCCCCTGCAATGAGGTAAGCAGCAGGGAGGGAGGACACCGTAAGAAATACATTTTTGTTCTTTGGTCTGTGTGTATGTATGAGTGAATGTAACTGGCTGTGTATGTATGTGTGAATGTAACTGGCTGTGTATGTATGTGTGAATGTAACTGGCTGTGTATGTATGTGTGAATGTAACTGGCTGTGTATGTATGTGTGAAGGTAACTGGCTGTGTATGTATGTGTGAAGGTAACTGGCTGTGTATGTATGTATGTGTGAAGGTAACTGGCTGTGTATGTATGTATGTATGTGTGAAGGTAACTGGCTGTGTATGTATGTATGTTTGAAGGTAACTGGCTGTGTATGTATGTATGTGTGAAGGTAACTGGCTGTGTATGTATGTATGTGTGAAGGTAACTGGCTGTGTATGTATGTATGTGTGAAGGTAACTGGCTGTGTATGTATGTATGTGTGAAGGTAACTGGCTGTGTATGTATGTGTGAAGGTAACTGGCTGTGTATGTATGTGTGAAGGTAACTGGCTGTGTATGTATGTGTGAAGGTAACTGGCTGTGTATGTATGTGTGAAGGTAACTGGCTGTGTATGTATGTGTGAAGGTAACTGGCTGTGTATGTATGTGTGAAGGTAACTGGCTGTGTATGTATGTGTGAAGGTAACTGGCTGTGTATGTATGTGTGAAGGTAACTGGCTGTGTATGTATGTGTGAAGGTAACTGGCTGTGTATGTATGTGTGAAGGTAACTGGCTGTGTATGTATGTGTGAAGGTAACTGGCTGTGTATGTATGTGTGAAGGTAACTGGCTGTGTATGTATGTGTGAAGGTAACTGGCTGTGTATGTATGTGTGAAGGTAACTGGCTGTGTATGTATGAGTGAATGTAACTGGCTGTGTATGTATGTGTGAATGTAACTGGCTGTGTATGTATGTGTGAATGGGACTGGCTGTATGTGGTGTGTGTGTGAATGGGACTGTTTGTGGTGTGTGTGAATGTAACTGACTGTATGTGGTGTGTGTGTGTGAATGTAACTGACTGTATGTGGTGTGTGTGTGTGAATGTAACTGACTGTATGTGGTGTGTGTGTGTGTGAATGTAACTGACTGTATGTGGTGTGTGTGTGAATGTAACTGACTGTGTATGTGAGGTGGGTGTATGCGACTGTCTCCGTGCGTTTATGATATTGTGATGTGCCGTTGTCTGGCTCCTAAAACTAAATTAAATTTGTCAAGCCCTGCGTTAAGCTATAAGAAGTTTATTTCTGCCTCATCACAGTATTGCTTTGATGATTATTGATTCCATGGATTTCTCTCACCTATTTTCTCCAATAAATTGCCGATTTCCATACACTGTGAGTAACTATTTCAGTGCTGGCTGCCATCTGAAATAATTTTCTTGTTTCCATGGCAACATATTTCTTGGACTTTGCCATTAATCTTAAAGACTGCTTTTAGTAACAAGGATTATTAACCAGTAGCTGCAGAACCTCTTGTGCATGTGATCTATAGGTAATACATTGTATGTTACTTGTGTTTGTGTATAATATCATTGTTTAGATGCTTGAAGTATAATTTAAGACGAGAACTACTATGGTGTCATCTTACGAGTTCTGGTATCTAGACAGTAATGAATGCAGTGAATTCCATGTAAACCGCAACGTATGTGACACAATACAGTTTGTAAATCTTCAAGACAATAACATGAGAACTGTCACATCAGTTGTTAAAGGGAGAACTCCATGCTGAAAGGTGAAGCTATATAGTCTGCCTACTTCAGCATTCAGTAATCCCTGGTTTCTAAGGTATTCTCCTTGTCAGTAGAAAAAACCAGGGGAGGAAGATCCGTTTAAAGTATCTGAGATCCTGCAGGCATAAAGGTGGATAGGTGCCAGGTAATTATTTGAGGTAGCAACTGTTTTGTAAAACAGGGCCGGGCATTTACCAGCAGCCTGGTAGTGTGCTGTGGAAGAGAAGCTTGTGTGACTGCGAGGCAGCATCTGTGCAGACATTACGTTAGGATCTCCAACAGGTAAGACTAATAGGACTTCCAAAACAATCTTTCTGTAGTTCTGCTCAGGAACCATGCACTAATTGGAGCCTAGAGGCATTTGTATCTGTACTGCTTGTCTCCCATATGTATTGTAAGAATCCCTGCTTTCTATCAGACGTAAAAGATTCACCATGTCTGCAGCTGACATCACATAACAGTTCATTAGTACAGTAAAAGAGGTAGAATTTTTCTTTGTGGGCTATGATTGTGAAAAGTGATTTTTGACAATACAGAGCAGTAATCGCTTTTGCTCCATGTTGTACATGGTGTTGTGCTTTTATAATGGTGTCTTAAAAGAAAAATAAATTGGACAGCACCCCAGGATCAGCATATGTAATATAGAGCACCACTGAAGTGACCACAATTTACACATAATGGAATACATATTCTGTGTGCAACTATAGAACATATTATCTTAAAGTATTTTAAAACCACCTAGCTCAGATGAAAAAATATTGGAGATTTCGTCACAGTATATGGCCATATTTTTGTTTCACCCATCACTATGCCACAGTTCTCCATAAAGTCCTATCTTTATATTTTACTTACAAGGAACTGAATCTCTCAGACAATCTGTCTTAAATTATATTTATACAATTTCACTGGACACCGTATACAGAGCACCTGTAAGTAGGTAGTGTGCACACCCAGAAACTGGTCATATTTCATTTATTCATACAAAAAAAACTAAGAAATCTGATCACACCCCAGAACTGGCTTGTGTAAAAGAGAGAACCACTGAAGTGACTAAAATTGACATATAATGCAATACATATACAGTGTGCAACCATCCAACATATATAATAGTGCTTTTAGTCCTAGTTTGCTCATGCTAATAAACAACAGTCATCTTTAAAAACAACATAGAAAGTATCTGCAGATAAGAACCATGTGGCCCATCAAGTCCTATCTTTTATCCAGGATAGCTTTATGCCTATCCCACGCATGCTTAAAAGTTGAAATGTAGCAGCTTACATTATTGAATCCTAAGCTCCAAAGAAAGCAAGCTGGATGAGATCAATAGAGTGAAAGTTAACTCCATATTTTTGGAATGCTGGTTAACCTGCGGACTAAAGCAAACATCTGTGCATGAACTCCCTCAAAAGAGAACCAGGCATGTCCAACTAAAAGGGACAGTCTAGTCCCCACACTTACTTTGGTGCAAGTGGAAGACTACTGCTTGAATAGATCACTTTGCTTTTTTCTAGTGTGATTTGATGCAGACATTTTAAATATATCAGTGTCATGTTTGTGTGTGACAAATGGAAGCTGCTCTCTTGTCTCTAGGAAATGCTTCTGCAGCCCTAATAGGTTCACCATTGAGTTATGGGCACACATCCAGGATCTGAGCTGATCCTCTCTGGAATGCAACCCTAATGCTTTTTTAATCCAACAATTTATTGTTGTTGGATGGGAGAGCAGGGAGCCAGCAGGAGGCCATGCTGCGTGGAACTAAAAACACTCCGCAATACATGTGCCAAATGTAACCACACACCCCTCTAATATAAGCATGCAATGTGCTGTCAGAGGGCAGCACGCCAGTTAGTTTTTTCTTTCCATACCCCTAAACAAATATGTCCAAAGGACCAAAGCAGTACCCCAATCTACTTGTCCTAATACAAAAAATAACTTGAATCATCAAATTTAAACCATATTTATATAAGGTCTCTATTGGTAGCAACTTGGGAGACACTTAACAATACCTAAATTCAATCCACAAATGTCCACATTTACCCATACATGCACACAGTCATTATATTGGTACACGATTAACAGGACATTCATATCTTAGAATTACTTTGTGAGAAAACAGACTCATTCAGTAACATTAGAACTGAATTAGACAGCAGTTTTTTTTACATGAAAAAAATAAAATAATAAATTACTTAAACATAATAGACAAAAGTTGGGAGGCAATTCTAAAACACCGATATTATTATTATTTTGTTACCGGTACCCACCATGCACTGGAGGTCATGTGACACATGGAGCTCGCATTCTTCAGTGCAGTGCACAATGGGGTGGAGCAAGTAGTCTGTGCCAGTGCACATCCCGGGCATTGGCCGATTTGGAATTGTGCATCCATGTGTGTTTGTTTAAATGTCTGTCAATAAGATTCTCATTTTCTGCACAAATTATTATTTTTATTAGCATAGCAGTGCTCGATTATAAGGTACATTTAATATTGCATGCTTGTGTTGGTAGTCTATCTACATTCAGTTCTAATTGTTGCATTGTTTTCATGAATAGGCCTGAAGCCTGCATTTGGTTTGTCCACATGGCAGGTTATTCAGTTTGCTGATCTCCATGAGATAGCACCAAACTGTTCTTCACACTCACTTTTCTGTATAGGTGAGCTCAATAAGTCTGTTAGTTTTATACATTAGCGCACATTACTATAGTACCACTATTTGCAATGTTTTGTTTTTACCTTTATACAGAAGTTTGTGCATTGGGTCTGCATGCTAGTAGAGTATTAAAAAAATCACCTATTTTACTTTTAAATGTACCAAAAAGAGGTCATGTTAGTGAAAAGAAATGTACCTCTGATTGGATTTTTAAACCGAGAGGAGTAGATTTGCCAAACAGGTGGAACTGTTGTAAAGGTTCTTCCACTATTTGTTTAATTTCCAAGTCATTGCCTTTGTCACTTAGTGTCACTGGTGGTTTTGTGTTGGTTGGTAAAGTCTATGATTTTTAAACAGGTTAGATTGAAATGTGAAGAAGTGGAGGGATGGACCATGGTGTTGGAGCAGGAAATAAACAGTACAGTTCTCAACCACCCTTGTGATCTGTTGGAAGAGTATTGTGAAGCTACTGCCAATTAAAGTATTCCCCATCACTCATATAATCATCCGATCTCCCGTGTGCTTTACCTGCATGTAATGTCCCCCAGGCACAGACCGCGTGTTTATTTTGTTGCTGCCGTTAAAGAAAAATAGAGAACCTGCTCAACCTGCTTTTAATAATTTGATCCTGTGACCTAGTCCATCCCTGCCTCTTGCTTTCATTCCCACAGGCTCTGTATCCAGAGTCAATTTATGGAACTATACTGGTTTGGCCTTTGTGTTTTGGTTTCTGAACCACTTACTTAAAGGTTTTTAACCTGCAGTTAAAAGGTAAATATGAGTTATGATTACACAATCAATTCTGTTAACTCCAGCAAACACACATTTTGTAACCTCATTCTGTAGCAAGCAAAATGATACAGCCTGTTTTGAAAGTTCAATTTAATTTATAAATAAATACTATTGCGTGGAAGCATATCTATCTACTCCGATCAGTACTACTTCAGTATGAAAAGACTTAAAAACCATTTGTATAATATTTGATCATTCACAGGCTGTATCAGTGGGGTTCTTAAGGCAGGGGAGGGGTGGTCTGTCGTGGGTGACAAGTGTTCGGGTGGTGGCATTGGCAGGGGTGCAATCTGTCCCCAGCTCCAAGCCTTGCGTATAGTGTTGACGAGAAGAATTGGATTGTGACTCTCCTAGTCATCACTATGCATTCTGAGCAGTGTTTGCAGGTAGGAAAAAAGAGAAACAGTGAGTGCGGATTGGCACTTAGGCCCAGTATGCTTTTGAAGTCATGGTGCTAAGCATGCTGGAATGTCTTTTTCATGGTCTTAACCATTCCAAAATTCATGGTATATCCATTTTGGTCAACAGCCTGTATATACATTAGCCAATCAGATTAGATGGAAATAGAGTCCTTTTTGTGAGTTTTGTTAATGGCCTATCCTTAAAGGGACACTCCCACCAAAAAATGAAAAGGATTTATTTTATTTTTTATTTTGCATTTTTGATTTCAGATTTGTTTTTGTTATGTGAGTTTATTTTATGAAGTATTTTAACACTTAAACAAGTGTGACTGGGCGCCGCCATTTTGTGAAATATAGTGTTTTTGGGTGCCACCCCCTAGTGACTTTACAGAACAAATTTCTTACTTTGGGGCTGGGGACACAGAATGCAGTCTATAAGTCAGAATTCTGATCATAGACTTGCATTGAATGGGAGGGTAATGTAACTATTACATCACAAGGGGGGCGGAGTTATGATCCTGTTTGATCAGGTTAATCTCCTCTCTTTGTGTTGGAAGGCAGGTAAAAAAAAATTGTACACAGCCACCTAGTACTGCACACTATGATACTCCCCTGCTCTCTTACTGGCTTTTGTGTATCTTATGACATCATCATGCTGGCTTTGGCCCCAGTTGTAAAGTGAGACTGGCTGGAAGATTTTGGATGATGTTACATCATGGGAAATATTCACAAAATGGAGACAATTAATTCAATCATATATAAAAAGAAAGTGGCAAATGATTTATATATGTTTGTTTTAAATAACCAGGTTATGTTGTTACATCTTATGTGGTAGTGTCTCTTTAAACTAACGTAAGATATCCTCTGAGCGCTTACATTTTCGGTAGCCATGACTCCCTGGTTCCTGGGTTTTGCCAAGCTGTGGGCTTACATACAATAATTTCATACCAGACTATATAAAGAGCAGCCAGTAAGATGAAAGGTTTATTTGTGCCTGGTTACGATGTTTGTTGTCTGGAAGCTAGAATACTCTTGCTTCACTCTTTTTTTTTTCTTCCTTCCTTTGTTTGTTTCTGTGTTATAGGAGAGTCTCTCTCCCCTCATTCTGCTCTCTGTGGTTTTGCTTCCAAGCTCTGTCTAATTGTAGGTGTTGATAAGAGCTGTTGTCCTATCCTATCCCTCCACTCCAGACACACACATCTCCTCCCAGCTTGCAGGTAATTGTCAAAATAATGACTTGTATACTCCCTCCCGTATCCTTGCCAGTGCTAGAGAGAACCAGCTCCTGTGTGAGGTTGGTAATACTAGGATGTGATTATGCAAGTTATGGGCATCTGTATAAGTGGGATTAAAGATGCACATGTGTTTCTGCCACTGCCTCTTTAATACACATACATGTGTGACCAAATAGGTGTACATCTCTCTGTGCTGCCACAGTTTTTTATGTATGTTTGTTCACTACCTTGATTTTTGTATATCTGTTTGTGCACTAGCTCGGTTTGTGCGCTACCTCGGTTTTTGTATACCCATTCCCCACACATATTACCAGCATTTGATCCTCCCTTGAGTCATTGAGGTTGTCAATGCCAGAAATGTATTTGCTCAATCTTTTTTATGCCCAGTCAGAGAATCTATACCTCACTTTAATCATCCCAACATAACAAGAATTTTGTTGTGTAACAATTCACACCAAAATAGCTATACAGAGCCCAAGAAATGGTTTTATATGAAGTGCAAATTGCGCTTTTCAGAAGATTGGAAATACTCATTTTCTTTTGGGCACTTAAATTGCTGTGTCTTGCAGCATCCTCCTTCTCAGGTACTGAAGAATGCATGTCTAAATGGATTTGCCCCAAGAATATTGATACTCTGTATAGAATTTTGAGGCTGTATTGGCTAATAAAGCATTTGGAAGGGTTTGAATATAACCAGATATAAGATATAACACACGGTTTCCAGCTTAGTCCTTGATGGCCATAAAGTATGCAATATGTGGGCATATTTTATAGTTAAAATATTCAGCTTTGTGGGGCTGTGGTTAACTGATTTTCCCTCCTTCCAGCTCTGTCCCTGCACACGACTTTACCATTGAAAACACTACAATTTGTACCACTGATCAAGCCCAATGTCTTGGGGTTGTCTTACATTTGCCTGTTCCTCAGCAAAGAGGTTGCCAAAATCCTAGTTTTCTCCCGACCCTTATTGTAATTTTCTCTGGATTGGCCTTCCTTTGGGTCACCCTTTATGGCCTGTAATATATCCAAAATGGGGCTTTTTTTCTCTCGCTTCTTGTCATTCCGCCTTCACTGGCTGCGTCTGATCTAGAACAAACTTAAAAGATTTATTTTAACCTACAAAGCCCTCCTCAGACTTTTTTCCTACATAGCTCTCCATATAAATATATCCTTCCCTGTACGACCACTATGTTCCTCATATTGATTAGGGCTTTCCTCCAACCTCGTCACTTCTTCCGTTTTGCCCCTTCAAGACCTCTGTGCAAAAGTACACACCAGTATATCCTCACAACTTCAGCAACTTATATTTCACCTGTGCTTCTACATTAGAAGCATAAGTGGAAAAACCACGCTTAGCTTTCCTGGTGCTGTTATTCATATGGTACTCCTTGCCGCTGCCATAATTTTTTTTTAAATGCACGGCGAGTGTGGGAAACTTTTGTGCGGTTTGCACAGACTGCAAGCTCCGTCCCCCTTGCGCAACATGCTCTTGACATCCCGCAGAAGTGCGCCCCCCCCCCACCTTACAATGCAGCAGGGAGGGAGGACACGTTTAAGGGGGGGAAAAAAACAACTGCTAACTTGTTTGTGTATGTCACTGTCTGTGTGTGTGTGTGTGTGTGTGTGTGTGTGTGTGTGTGTGTGTGTGTGTGTGTCTGTGTATAAATATGACTGACTGGATGTCTGTGAGATGTGTGTATGTGACTGTCTCTGTGCATGATTGTGTATGTTTGCGTGATTAATGTGCTAATGTCTGGCTCCTACATTTTATTTTTAGCTGGCTCCTAAAACCAAATCAAGTTTGTCAAGTCCTGCTCTACTTCATTTTTGGTCTATCTCTGTTCGTCTAAAATAGTCTGTAATTCCAATTTATGCTCTGTAGTAAGAGACATCAGGTTTATGTGACAGCTAGCCATTTCTGGTGATATGCTGTAAGAAGCCATTTAAAGATAAAGGCCTGGCTCTTAAAATCTTCCTGCTGACCTTTAATCAGTTATCTTTAATAAGAACAGGTGTTTTTTTTGTGTGTAAAACACGGGACAAATGCAAACCGTACTTAAGGATTGCGTTGATGAACTTAGCAGCAGCACAGCAGATGGTTTTTGCACCTGACACTATGGCTTCTCTAGCAAAGTGCCGGAATGTATAAAAACTGGAAGTGTCAGTCATGTTGTTCTAAATGAGAACCCAGAATATGCATGTTTCTCAAATGCAAGAAATAAAAATCTACTACAAGTTTTTAGCACTCCTGCTTTCTGAATATTGGGCTGGGGGTATCGTTATCTGTAAATGTAGAAGAGCAGTCACAGATTAAACTAAGAGAATCACTTAGACAATACATGTTCTCAAAAATCTATTTTGGTTGATGAAACTTGGATATTTTTAAAATCCAAATTCTTTTTGATGGAGTCTTGGTTTGTTCTTCCGATTCGTTAGTTAAGAAATCCTAGGATTGAGACAGTATTGTGTGATGCAAGCTAGTATATGCTATATCGGAAGCTGCTGTGTCTATCTGTGTTCTTGATGAGTACTGTATATAAAATGTAAACATGTATTTCATATTCAGACATAGCTCCATCTCCTTGAATATGCTTTTTGTCTGTGACACATAAAGGAAGAGCAAATTATGAAGGCTCTTCACTAACAAGCAGTTTAAAGTCTACAATGACTTTGGGAGTCCTTATTTAGTAGAGCAGGACTTGACAAATGCCCGGATCCATGCCAGATATAATCCATGTTGCTGGCTCTTTTTAATTGCTTTGCATAGAAGTACCACATCTCTGGCTCCTACATTGTAGCAGTCTGGTTCCTGATATGGTCTGTTTGGCTAATAAATTGGTCTGTTTGGATCCCCGGGTCTACAAACATTTGTCAATCCATCAGGGGAGCATAATCGATGAATTGTGGGAATGCCTGGAGGAAAAGTTGATTCTGCCTATTTGTTAATGCTGGGATCAGACTGGTCACTTGCTTTGCAACTCTGGAGCATAACTTTTGACTTATGACCTGGTTCGGTGAAGTATTATTTCCTATGTTCTTGTCTAAAATGCAACAGGTTACATCAGGGCTTGACAAATTTAATTTGATTTTAGGAGCCAGCAAAAAATTTTAGGAGCCAGACAATCACACAAACATACACGCCTACTTCACACTCACACACACACACACACACACACACACACATTATTTTATATATATATATATATATATATATATATATATATAATATATATATAATTTATACACACACACACACACACACACATGCACCTATCTCACATATACAAACACCTCACACACCTTACATATACCCTTATATACAAAAACCTCACACACCTACTTTACATATACCCATATATACAAACACCTCACACACACACCTACTTTACATATACAAACACATCACGCACACCTACTTTACATATACCAGGGCTTGACAAATTTAATTTGATTTTAGGAGCCAGAAATCTTTTTTAGGAGCCAGACAATCACGCAAACATAAACGCAATTCATAAACACACGCCTACTTCACATATATACAAACACACCTACTTTGCATATACACATATATCCAAACACCTCACACACGCCTACTTTACATATATCCATATATACAAACACCTCACACACACACACCTACTTTACATATACCCATATATACAAACACCTCACACACGCCTACTTTACAATATATGCAAACACACACTCACCTCACACAGTCTTTTCTTGGGGTTTTTTCTTAACGTGTCCCCCCTCCCTGCTGCTTTACCTCACTGCAGGGGAGGGGAACATTCGTGCTGCAGCTGATCCCCGTTGGTCAGCCTGCTGAGTGCCAGGATGTCACGTGACGACACCCGGCACTCAGACACGCATTGCGCAAGGGGGTGGAGCTTGCTCTCTGTGCCATCACGCTGCGGAAAAATGTAAAAAAAAATCGGATGGCAGCGGCAAGGAGACCATGAGGCTGACTGCACCCAGGCAACATGGCGCCTGGGGTTTGTCGTGCCCTGGGTTA